>CM039736.1:9201741-9911131 GCA_022539455.1 Dendrobium nobile
GATATTACAAGTAGAATTCAAGTTGGATGGTTGAAATGGAGGAATACATCGAGGCTATTGTGTGATAGAAAAGTACCATCTCAACTTTAAATGAAAATTCTGTAAGATGGCGTTGAGACATGCAATGCTTTATGGTGCAGAATGTTCACCTTTCAAAGAGAAGCATTCAATTAAAGTTCAATGTTACAGAGATGAGGATGCTCAATTGGATGAGTGACTTTACTCTTAGAGATAGAATGTGAAATAATCATAAAATTTGGCCTATGTAAAGAGAGGTAGAGGTACAATCCTAAAAAGACTTAGGTTAAAAAATAAATTAAATTATCTTTTTCATTAGATTTAAAAGAGAATTTGAATCTTAAAAGTACACAATGGAGAAAAAGGATTCATGTAGCCTAGCCCACATAGTGAGATAAATACTTGATGTTGTTGTCGTTGTTTTTATAAATTTTTCAGTTTAGTAATTTTTCCCATGCATTAGGATTTGTATTTGCTAGTAAGCATTTATTTTGCTTGCAAATGCAAGCAGAACAATTAAATATGAATCCATCCTCAATTTCACTCTAGGCAACTTCATGTATAGAAGTGATGGCCACTTGTCTATAGAAATAGTTATGGCATTAAATAAATAAATAAACAAATAAGTCCCATAAAATGAAAACACTATTACATTAATGCATTCCACAAATGTTCATACCAAAAATGAACAATAAATAAAAAAAAGAATAACCTGATTCCCCGTTTTTCTTTCTCTCTCCGCTCCAGCAAGGTCTGCGATCGTAAGAACTGAATTAGTACATGAATGATCATCAGCGTCACTCTTCCGAACGCAACGAACATTAATGATACACTGAGATCGACTGCAAACAAAAGAGTATAACTTGCAAAAATTACACAAACATGATAATAAAGATCAACTACTAAAGAAAACTTAATATCACACAAAAGGATATGTATGAAAGCGTGAACAAACAATTGTACAGAAATGTACACATCATACATGTATGCATGCAATTGTGCATGCTTTGTATCAATATAAATTATAAAGAGATAATCACATGTTCATTATTCAATAACTATGAAAAAAAAAAACAGCTGCATGCAAACGCAACCTTGACATGTAAGAAAATCATTAGAGAAACAAAAACAAACACCCAAAAAGATCCAGAGAAGCTTACCATGAAAATCAATGTATATCTCTCAACTCGAATAGGTTAGGATAAAGTAAACATAAAATCTAATACATAAAAATACACAGGTCTATCAAGATTTACGACACAAAAGTAGGACTAAGATGCTGATCAATGCAATGATCTTCATTTCAGTCAGTAAAACAATTTATTTCAGTATTACATGCCTTGATTGATTATTTGCATTTGTGGAAGCAGTAGATCGTTTGAAAATGCCATGTGCCACTATTTTTTCTGCATCAGCAACTGATGAAATCTTGACCTATAGAACGAGAAGAGCATCTATAGAACGCTATAAGAAAATTGTTGAAGAAAACAAGATTGGACTAGTTTCATATTTGGAGTAGTTACCTCCTTAAGACTGCTAATGCTTGCCTGCTGGTGTGGCATAGACTCTGGAAGTAAATCAAAAATCTTTTCTACTTTTCCTCGTTCAGAATGTATTTCAAATATGGATAAATAATATGTCCTGAAATAATATAAAATTCAATTTACAAAACAATCAAAGAGAGGAGACGACAAAAAATAGCCACACAACCAAAACTTATCACTTCATAAATAGTTTTTAAGTTTATTACTTCGATTTGACCAATAAATGTAAACTACTAATAAACATTTTTGGCCTAAAAACTCTATGAGAGTTCCTATAGAAAGCAATGCATGACTGATGTGTGATTATCTAGGCTCGCACAGTAGATAAGCATTCGCTGTGTTAAGTATTGGTTTTAACATAGAGATGCAACTACAAAATAAATAACGATTAAAAAAGTAAGAGCCGTTTAAGAATAGAAAATAGTCATAAATACATGCAAAGTGTAAGGTGCCTGAGAGTTGAAAACACCTGAAAATTTACAATAATAGAAATATGCTTAATCGTCAATGTACCCGGCAAAATGTACCTAGAGGCTTGAATATTCACATTATCAGCTGTCTGCTTAAATATTTGCCTTAATGCTAGAGCGACAATACCCGGTTGCTGTGGAGATCCAAACATTGTGTAAGTCTTCCCAGAACCTGTAGGTCCCATTGCAACTAGAAGAGAGCTATGTCCTTCCATAAAATCCATTACTAGAGGTTGCATTACTTTATCATAAATGTCCTCCTAAAGAAAAGAAATTCATAAGCCTTTCCACTAATAACAATTATATGCATTAATTAATGATATGGTTTTTCCAAGAACTTTAAAATAACTTCAATATTAGAAATTCTATACAATTTCTTAATATAAGTTTTATCATAGAAAGACAAAAAAGCATTTATAAATTTTGGCGGCATTGAAGTGCATTGACTCGTTTTGCAGTCATTTCAAACATTGAGGATTTACTTCTTTAATAAGTAAAAGGTCATATAAATGGTGCTGCTCAACACACATTACCGTATGCAAATATTTGAAAGGAATTCTAAAGTGCATAAAGGGTAAATGAAATTATAACAATTTTTAAGAAAAACATCAAAAAGTCAGTTCCATCATTTCACTAAAGAAGGTTTTGAATCTTTTGATTGCCCTCCTTCAGGTAGATAACCCCACTTTACCAATGTTGAGTTATTTAGTAAGCTGAACTCTTAATTATTGAGATGTTTTTTGACGTAATGGTTAGAATTTCAGTAGGAAGTCCAAAGTTAAAATGTGCTCGTAAATAAGCGGTCCAATGATTAGGGACCTCTTGGGAAGTTACATCAATGGGACAAAATCATGAGGCCACTAGGCCAAACTCCAAAGTGAACAATATCTCAATAGTTAAGAGGTTTGGGTTGTTACATCTTTAACTTTTATGATCTTAATTTGATATTAAAAAGTTACTCGTTATTTCATAATTTTTTACTAATTAAATGGTTTGATTTTGAGGCTTTCGTCACGCCTCATAAAAAAATGCCTTAATGCCCGATTGTGCAATCTAGAGCTTATGGGACTATTTTATTGCAAGTATTTATAATTCAGAGTATTCTAAATATGGTATAAAATGAACTCAATGTATTTGAAATACTTCTTGATGTTTGATTTATTGAAAAGTGACTTCATGATATTACTTTTTAGTGTTGGGTTTGCTACAATGCGAAATGAAATATTTCCATTTTCTTATTAAGCAAGAATATAGGACTTATTAGGGATGTAGTCATAGTCAAGGTTGACCGAGTTGTAGTGAAGAGAAGGTCGAGTCATAGATTGCAACCAAGATCGATGCCGATGAGGTCGAGAGAGTGAAGTATCAATATCTCTAGGATGCAGGGATGAGGAGGTCACAAGTAGGGCTGTAAATGAACCGAGCGTTCGACGAATTACTCGTAGTTCGGCTCGATAATAGCTCATTTATGTTCATTTGATAATGTAAATGAACAAACTTGAACAACTTTGTCAATACTCGAAGCTAAATAAACAATCTTGAACACCCTGGCGTTCGGCTTGTTTATGTTCATGAACAATATTGTTTAGAGCTCATGAACATGCTCGTTAAGAAACTCAATTAAAAAGCTCGATTATGCATTATTTAATTAAAAATAAATATTTAACTATTATACCTTAATTAACTAATAAAATAATTAAATCTAAGGTTATATATATATATATATATATATATATATATATATATATATATATATATATATATTATTGATGTATAAAAAATCAAAAATAAATTATTGATGTGTAAAAAAAACAAAACAAAAAAATATTTTATTTAAATAGCCACCGTGACGATGACCCAAGCAAAAACAAAAAAAAATTATTGATGTATGTTTCTCTCTCTCCTCCGTGGCCCAAGCAAAAACAAAAAAAAAATGTTGAAGGGAGTTTAGTCTCACACTGCCTGGAAATGCATGATGTTGTTGTATAAAAGAAAATATGTGGTCATTAGCAGTTGAAAAGTGGTCAACGGGGAACTAGACGGGTTGGGTTAGATACTGGAATGTTATTTGGGCTGGCCAGTGTTGCCAGTGTTGGTTGTTTGGCTCAGCTCGATTTGATAAAAAAAAAAAAAAGATTTTTTGTGAATTTCGAGCGGGCTCAGCTCGGTTAAACGAGCCGCTCGATAAGGCTCGATTAACTTGAAAATAAACGAGCTCAAACTGAACACGAGCCGAGCTCGAACATGTTGGTTTTAAACGAGCTCAAACTCGAAAAGCAGTCCAAGAAGCTCGACAAGCTTCAAGCCGAGCTTGAGCTCATTTTTGGCAAACGAGCTCGAACACGAATAGGCTGAAGCTCGGTTTGGTTCGTTTGCAGCCCTAGTCACAAGGTCGACGTCAGCTACATCGCATGGAGGAGATAAAGCCATATAAGCTAGGATGACGAGGCCATGTTGAGGCTGCGTGGTAAAAAATGAACTAAAATATGTTATCAAAACACCTCAAAATACACTTGAATTTAATTTACTCTCAACCAAATACTAAGAAACTTAAAATCACTACATTTGCAATGTAGTTCACTCAAAATCCCTCCAACCAAGAAACCCATATGTCAATATAAGAATCAACTAACTTGTTGAAACGTCTCATTGATTTGAATTGATCAATATCATGCTTTTAATTGCTCTCGATAAGATCAATTCGGTGATTTATGACTTGTCTATTTACCTTCATTTCTTGCATCGTTTATTAAGTTCAAAAAAGGTTATCAATTTATTTATTCATGTGAATTGTGGGTTTCACTTATTGAGTCAGGATAGTATAGGATAATGCTTTCATATATAAATTCATTTTTTATAGCATTGATGTGCTTGCAAAACATCTAATGTGTAACATTTGATTCTTCAAGGGAGGATTATTCATCATGTGTTGCCACAATCAAATTTTATTAAAGCTTGCAAACATACCTAGTTCTGAAATTGTTTGGATATTTAAAGCGTTCAAGCATCACAGAATCCAAGGGCAAGGTTTAAGGGACCACTAATGATGAGGACATCGTCAGCGATTTCGACGCATGTACCATCAGGAGACGCCGGAGATCGACGGCCACGATCATGAGTTGTATTTTTAGTCATTTTATGTAGTAGTTTATTTTATTTTATGTTTTTCCGCTTTTGCCCTTATGGGTATTGGGTCGCTATTGTAGACCAAGGGGCATTTTAGTCTTTTGTTTTCTTTGTCGTTTGGAGGCCTATATAAATGGCCATTTTCTTATGTATGAGGAGTTTTTGATGAAATGAAAGTTTACTTTGTGTTCTCTTTGTGAGTGCATCTCTCTCTCTCAAATCTCTTAGTGAGTTTTGAGAAGAGATCTCTTTGTGAATTCTAGACATTCTTCCACTTTGTCTTTGTGATCAAGTAGTGTGAGAATTCAAGGAGAATCCATCCGGATCGCATTCTTCCTTAAGCTCCCTCCCCACACCCGTTTCCACCCAGCATTTGCCTCTCCCCTAGCCCGCTCAGGCCGCCGACCTCCAGGCCACTGCCTCCTGCCGTCCAGCCACCCTCCACACCA
Organism: Dendrobium nobile; assembly: GCA_022539455.1. Classification (NCBI taxonomy): domain Eukaryota; kingdom Viridiplantae; phylum Streptophyta; class Magnoliopsida; order Asparagales; family Orchidaceae; genus Dendrobium; species Dendrobium nobile. Next base: position 9,207,349 of record CM039736.1, read on the forward strand.
TGGCCGCCCCTTGCCTCCCTCCTCTAGCCGCCGGCTTCCCCCTCCTAATGTAGCTCCCTAATTTACGCCATCAATTTAATTGAGTTTCAATTTCAAATTTGAAATTCAAATTGTTTAAATTGATTGTCCGCATTATTGGAAGTTTTTCTCTCCTTAAGAAAACTGGAATTTTTTTAGATTTTTTGTAAAATCTGAAATTAAATTGGTGGTCCCCACTTATTCAAAACTCACACCCCCCTCTCCTCCTCATGTGGTCGGCCCCCTTAATGGGCCCTCTCTCTCTCCTAATCACATTAACAACTCCACTAAATCAGCCCAAACATCTCCCTATTGCCGCCCCCCCCCCCCCCCTCAACCCCTATTGGAAGTAATTTGAATTCTTCAAATTCATTCCCTCCCACACAAATAAACTAAAATTATTTCAGATTTCTTTAAGTTTTATTTTTGGGAGCCTTTCTCTATTCAAACTTCTCAAGTACTCAAGCCAATCCAAGCTTCCTCCACCAACCCGCCACCTTCTTCCTCTCTTTTCCCAATTCTTTTTGCGCTTCTTCCCTCCCGACAAGAATGTATGGCGGAACCCGAATGGAACTTCGAATTTGTGCATGACAATCGAGATCAAGTTGACATCCTTCAATCACCGTTCTTTGACGTGGGCTTTGATTCCGACTACACCATTGAAGATTACATCGACTGTATCCATTACACCTTAGTTGACGTGATCGACGAGCAAAGGACAAAGGGACATTGGATCATCATTGGACGACCATCTTCCACCACCACTCCGGCCACCTATCCAAGAACGACGATCCTAGGTTCCTTCTTCCTCGGAGCGACCTCGATTCTAATGTGGAGACTCTTCTTCCGCTAAAGCCTAGACTATTTAAGCGTATGGACTCCAAAGGTGAAAGTTTTCATTATTAAATCATGGATTCTTGTGTATCGTCGTAGTTTTACAATTGATCTTTGTGTTTTCTTAAATTGTTTGGGTGATCGACTTCGCTCTTCTTTGCCTAAGCAAGTTAAAAACTAAGAACTCCAAGGATCAATCCTTGTTATAAGTAATAATTTTATTGTGGGAACACTTTGTTAATTCGCTTTCTTTAATTTCTTAAATAACTCCTGACCGTTTCACATCAACTAACCTATTAGGAAGAATGTATAAATGCATGCACATATGTGTGTGTGTGTCACATGAATTTGATCCTCCCTTTTATTACAAAAGAAAGGTATGTATCCCAACATTTGTTTCAAAATGGTATGCATACACAGACTATTGATGCCTTCATCTACTTAACCACTTGTAATTGAACGATTCTTTGAGGCATTTGAAATTGGGATTAAAGCTAAAGCCGGGATTTATTAAAAACAACCCTACAAAGAAATAAATTAAAAAATTTTAGAACTAACCTGAATGGATTCCGGAGGAAAGACATGCGAAAAACCATCATAAACCTCGTTTTTAGCACGTTTGGACTCCAGCGATGAAAGTGGGGCATTTAGCGTGACCGAGCTTGAGCTATTCACAACCAAACATGGCATGTTCTTCCTATCTCCTTCCTTAGAAACTCTACCCCTCCCCGGAGCTCTAGCCTCGCCTCCGGCGACGTTCGAACATTGAGAGACCGGACACTCGAGGGGGCGTATTCGGAGGAATACCTTGAGGTTATTGGAAACCCCGACGTTAGATTTCTGAAGCTTCTGATTCGGAAGGGGGTAGGTCTGAAGCGGCTCGGGCTCAAGGATTTCGTCGAGTGGGAAGGGAGTGATGCCAGTAACGGCATTGGAAGGCTTTGAGGAACTTAGGGCACCGGCTGATGAGGCTTGCTTCGCCTTTCTCGGTGGGTTCCGGCGAACGGTGGTGACGGGACGAGGGGATTGCAGATCCATGAAACCCTAACTCTTGCTTGAGGAAGGGAGTGCTCCCCAAATTTGAAGTTCAATGGTCGATGGGCGGGAAATGCTTTCTGCTTTCTTCTGGTGCGTAGGTCAAATGGACTTCATACTTTTCTTTTTTCACCGCGCGATGAAAGTAAAATGGGCTTAAATGAAGAAAATACATTAGATTTTTAAAATTTTGGTATTTGGCTGGATCAACCAGAAAAGTGAAGTAAAATAAATGATGCAGCTCATTTTAGTTTGTTAGATGAAAGCTTTTGCTATAAACTAAGCCCTCTCAAATTTGAATCTTATATATGTGATGTGGGTATGAGTTTGACTTAATTGGCCAAAATGTCCTAAAAAAATGTATGGTAAATATAATGTAAGATAGTTTATAATTCTGGCCTAGTTTTGAGTGTAAACTAATTATACGGCAAGCAAGCACGATCACAATCGATTGCCTCCATCCATCACTGTTGGATGTCACCCGCCACCCACTGTCGACCACCACCTCCATCGTCGGCTGCCACCTATTTCCAACGACCACCCATCGTCAACCACCACCCGCGCTCCAGTCATCACCACCTTCACCTGCCATCGTCGATCACCACTGCCACCACATACGGATCGCCACCATTTTTAAATTTTACACTACATTCATTTTATTTCAAACTAAAGAACCATACAAAAAAAATTATTCATCTGGATTTACTTTACACTCATCCAAACAACTCCAAAGTATTCCTTGTTTACACTACATTCCTTTTTTAGCCAACAAAACAACCCTGGGTGGCGGCAGCCAACAAAGGTGGTGAACGGTGATAGCGATGATGGTTGTGGCGGCAACATTGGTGGAGGCAGCTGGCAGTGGGCGTGGTGGCAACAACCGGCGGCTAGTGGTGGCCGACAATGGTGGCTCCAGGCAATGGTTGTCGTCGACGATGGGTGGTGGTCCATGATAGAGGTGGTCAATGGCAACCGGTTGTAGCTGAGCTTGCTTGCAATGTAAACAATTATCGCTCAAAATCGGGCGAGAACTATTTACCTAAAAATGAGCTAAATTGTTTTACATTGTATTTACTATTCTTGACTTTGCACTTCTTTTCATCCAACCAAACATCAAACTTTTCAAAACCTCTGATTCCACTTAACTTTAGACCCATTTTGCTTTCAACCAAACATCCCCTTAATTCCGTATAAAGTAGAGTCAATTTCCCGTATAAAATTCAAAATTGGTATGTTTACAAAATTAACATTCAATTATCTCCACGAACAACAATGCATCAACAACAACATCAAGCCTTCATCCCATTATATGAGGTCAGCTACCTGAATCTTTTTCTTCATTATATCCTATTAAGAGTTAACATGGTTTATTAAAGGATTCTTGTTATGATTATTCGACAAGGCTTACACTAGTTTTCGAGCACCTAATAGAACCCTTTTACCTTTTTTATCCAAAACTTAGGACCTTATAACGAAAGTATTTGTGATAAACAGAATTACATGTACCTACATAAAATTCAAAATTGGATGGGAGTGGTTTGGAGGAAAACTGTTAGAGGCTGGATGGGGCATTGGGGCTCACTATCCATTTGTTTTGTGTACCGTGGACATCTTTTCCATTTCTCATTATTTGTTGGAGAAAGAAATTCTGTAAGCAAGGAAAGTGTGAGGCGGTGTAGGTTGTACATAAAATAAAATTCATGAAGAAGGAATTCAATTCAGCGCTTCATATATAGCATTGTTAATTTAAGCGGCCAAATCAAAATTCGGTGGCAAAAAATAGGAGAAAGGCTGAGAAAGTATTCGACACAGTAAGAAGTCTCCAACGGGCTGGAGATCTCAACAGAATTGTGGTAGAATCACTGAATTCCTGCAACAAAGGGTTCAACGGTAGAATTTCTTTGGAAGTTTGATTATTGCTTTGAGTGGAGGCTTCGGTTTAGAGCAATACCAAATTTCGGCTGGGAAGCTACCAAGCATTTACAGTAGAAATAAATGTTAAGTATTTAGAAACTGTTATAGGGTTTGACAAATTTATTATAAAGTTATGTGATGAAATTAATTTATATAAGTATTAATGTTGAAAAACAGTGGCAGCAAATTAAGAAGAGAGATTGGAAGAAGGAATAATAAAGAAGTGAAAGAACAAGAGAGAGAATTTCCTGAATTTATGCAGAGAGAAGGGTTTGGGTTGGTGTATCAAAGGAGAAGGTTTCATGGTATATGTTTACAAGAGACCACTCTTCAAGAAGGAAAAAGTTATGTTAATCTTAACTTATAAATGCAAGAGTTAATATTCCTAGATAAATTTATGATATCTCTTGATTTAATTGAGTTAATGAATGCAATATGAAGATGTAAAAATGCAAGTGATTATATTCCTTGATTTCATGTATCATTGAAATGTAACGTAAGATTTATGTTGGTTTCTAAAACGTTGTCTAGTTGATTATAAGTTGAAAAGTCCTTTATTGTCATGTTCCCTACACATCATTGCATGTAAATAATAAGAGACATTTTCTTATATAACTTGGTCATCAGTCATCACCAGTTAGTATGGATTATGAATAGGTGATGAGTACTTAATATACATATAAATATAAAGTTTGGTTAAAGATTTATGTATAACTTACCAATGTGGATGGGACAAAAAGGGTTCCCATATATTAAATTGTTTGGTAAGTGGGGCCAAAAGGGACCCCAAAGAGGCAAAATGGGCCTCTATGTGATTTAATGACGATAATGTCAGGTTTACCTGGGCTCCATTGAATATGTTACGAATGATTAGCCAAAATTTATAATGACTAAAATGGATATTCAGTATGGATTTAAAAGAAATAAAAGTTAAGATCAATTTAGTTTTTTATTTAGTTTTCTCATGTAATCTAACTTTTATTTATATTTTTCATGTTATGAATTTTATAATCGTGCAAGTTAAATGTTATTTCAAGTTGCATAACTTATGGAGCCTCATAGCTCATCTGAACTTTCTTCTGGTTGTTCTTACAGGAAAAGAAAAAGAAAAAGTTGTTGTTGATTAGATTTCAAGTACCTCAATGTTATGTGTTATTTCTATATATGTTTGTAAGGATTAGTTCAGGGTATGTAAACACTCATTTAAAGTATTTTGTTTGGATGTTCCTTGTTGGCTTTGCAACTATGTTGTGGATGTTTATAAATGTTAAGTGCTTCAATTAATGTATCAATAAAGGTTTATGAGATACTTCATATAGTTATGCAAGTGATTACTTGTTTTAAAAAACTTCATGGAAAGAAAATGATATGTTTTAGTTGTTACACTCTACAATACTATTCAAGGGTATTGTGGGGTGTTACAGTATTGATCACCATCATGTACAATAACATCATTTAAAATTTAAAGCGAACAATAAAACTTCCTATTTCTCACTTTCATTAAATTCTTAACAAACTAGTCATAATTTTTTTTAGCTAGAGAATTATACTTTGAATGAGGAAGATTGAAGTGTATGTTAGTTTTCCTATAAAATAAAAATATGACACTTATATATATAAATTATAAAAAATACACATATATTAGTTGAAATTACTTGTAAAATATCTCAACCAAGTGTTCGTGTCATGTAGGAGTGTAAGTTAGTCAAGTCAACGTGTTAGCCGTCTCTCTACTTGATAATTGGCTCATGAGCTATGTTTAATAAGCTTACAAGATAAGCTTCAGCTAACCCTTATTAAACTCATTTGCACTTGAGTCGGCTCATTCAAAAAATGTTAACATAAAATGCACTTAAAACATATTAACATTAATAATTTTAAGCGTAAATTTATTAAAAAATTTTAAAAATTATATCTCATTTTCTTTGAATGATTTATTATTATTTTTCTTATAATTTTCATTTTATAATCATTTTATTATAATAATTGTTTGAATCATGAACATTTTTCAAATTTCATAACAAACGAGTTGGCTCGAACTCATATAATAAAGTTCAAGCTCAAACTCAAGCTTAAACCAGAGGCAACTCGATACGTTTACACCCTTAGTAGCATACAATTATATTAATATATGATCCTAACTTACCAATTAAAAGAAAACTACTTCCAAATATTATTTCTTTAAATATAAATGAATTCTAACATTGTATAAAATCTCAAACTTACTTTTACAAAAGCTAAAAATAATTATAAATCCATTGTCCACATAACTAATTTTCTATGCTGTTAAATTCAAATACAAAATTCTAAAATAATTATAAACCTATTATTCTAGGTGTCCCATGTCTACTCAGATATTATTTTTATATACTTCAACAATATCAAGCCTTTGTCCCACTACGTGGGGTCGGCTACATGAATCCTTTTTCGCCATGGTATACGGTTAAAAGTCAAATTCTCATTTAAACCTAATAAAGAAAGATCATTTCTAATAATTTCTAACCATGTCTTTTTATGTCTACCTCTACCTTTCTTAAGATAAGTCAAATCTAATACCTCAACTTTCCTAACCGGGTCATCGAAAGGTCTCCATTTTAATGTGACCAAACCATCTAAGGTGACTCTCTCTAATCTTATCTTCCACTGGAGCTACTCCAACCTTTTCACGTATATGCTCATTTCGTATCCTATCTCTACGGGTCAAGCCACTCATCCACCTAAGCATCCTCATCTCTGCCACACTTAACTTAGTACTATGCATCACTTTTAATGGCCAACATTCGACACCATAAAGCATTGCAGGTCTCACCACCATCTTATAAAATTTTCCCTTAAGTTTGAGGGGGACTTTTCTATCGCACAATAAGATCGATGCATTCCTCCACTTCAACCATCCAACTTGAATACTACTGATAATATCCCCATCAATTTCACCATCACTCCGAACAATAGATTCAAGATATTTAAAATGTGTACTCTTATTAATGACTTGATTGTCCAAAGTCACAATCCCATTACTAGGTCTATTGATACTAAAATTACACTCCATATATTCAGTTTTAGATCTACTCAAGTGAAAACCTTTAGACTCTAAAGTTGATCTCTATAATTCGAGTTTACCTTCAACTCCCTCTCTAGTCTTATCAACAAGAAGAATATCATCAGCAAAAAACATACACCAAGATACATCCTCTTGCAAATGTATAGTGAGAACATCCATGACTAAAGCAAAAAGATATGGACTTAAGGCTGATCATTGATGTAATCCAACCAAAATAGGAAAATACTTGGTCAAACCACCTTGTGTTTGAACACAAGTAATAGCTCATGCATACATATCTTTAATGATTTGAATATAAGCCTTATTAACTACATTCTTTTTAAGAACTATCCATAGCACTTCTCTTGAAACTTTATCATATGCTTTCTCTAAATCAATAAATATCATATGTAGATCCTCCTTGTTCTCTCTATATTTCTCCATCAAACCTCTCAATAAATGTATGACTTCCATAGTAGACCTACCCGGCATGAATCCAAGTATATTATTTTTATATATTTGATAAATATATATATATATATTACTATTTGTTAAATTAGTTTTTTAGTACAAAAAATTTTAGTTCAAAAAATTTTAGTTCAAAAAATTTTTTTAACTTTGTTTTAAGAGGCAGTAAGAAAACTGTCTATAACAAAGCCTACATTTATATTTATTTATTTATTAATGTTAATGAGACACGTGGCAGCATAATTCAAAGAAAATCATCAAATATAATATCCTAACTAATAAAAATTACTATTATGATGCGTATACGCAGACTAAATATAAGACTAACAGAGCTTACTTTATCTCTTCCTTTAGCTTATTTGACTTCAATATTTAAACCTAACTTGTTATCTCTTTTGCTTTGTCAACCGCACTGCTGTTTGTTAATACTTCTTCAACCTCGCTTGTGTCGCGCACACGCTTGAAGAATGGACAAAGCTGGGCCCACCAGGGTTTATTTTAACAATTTTCAACTAATTTTATTTTTTTTATTATTTTTGAAATTGGTGAAGTTTTTGTCCCATTTGTGATGATATATAATTAAAAAATATTTATTTTTAATGAGTCATAATGAAGTTTTAGGGTTAATTTTGGGTTTAGTTCACTACTAAAAAGTTGAATCTTTCGCATCGGTTTCTTGGAGCGGTTTTAAAACCGCCTCCAAAAATAACTTTTTGCACCGGTTTTAAATGCAAACAATTCCTAATTATTTACCCGGCCCGCACTAGTTGCCCTAATTCCCAGCGCGCGCAAAGTAAACTTCGCGATTCGTCCGATCCCGCTCGATCTTCTCCTTCCGCTCTTCTCCTTCCTGCGCGCGACTCAAGGGGAGCATTCGAGGGTTCGTCTCCGACCTCTTTCTCCTTCCTGCGCGGGACTCAGGCGGAGCATTCGAGGGTCGGCATTTCGCGACGGTATTCTCCTCACGCGACGACTCATCCGGTTGGCTTCATTGTGAGTCTCCTCTTCTTGTTCGTCTTCTTCTTCTTCTCATTTATCTTCTACTTATTTTGTTGATTTAATCCCTAAAATCAAGAAGGATCAACATTCAACAAAATGGATGGTTCACAGTCGTTAATGGAGGAAGATGAAATCAAAATTGTTTTTTAACCGGCAGAATTCTGGAACTTTGCACCGATTAAAACTGCTGCAATGTCTAGCTTTTCGGAATTGCTACCCACCGGTCGTGAAACCGCTGCGGAATATCGTTGTAGCGCATAGTAAATATAGCGTATTTGTAGTGGTTTTAGAACCGCTGCAAAGAAAATTGCGGCGTGGCGGTTTAACCGCCACGATAGCTCAAAATTTGTGCTACGATTACATTATTTTTTGGTAGTGGTTATATTATTTTTTTAGTGTGATTTGTTTCATTAATGATATTTTATATTGTTTAGTTATGGTGATAATCATTTTAAATAGGTTAGTTAAGTATTTAGTCATATTTCTTAGAAAATGGATTAAGTTCTCTATTTGTTGTTATAAAAAGTTTTTTAGCATCATTTTTAGACCATATTCATTGATTTAGGTTTCGTTTGGGACAGCTTTTTCATTGCTTTCTAAAAGATATTTTTAATACAAAAATTTCTAATTCAAAAAACAATTTAACTAAAAAGCTGCTTTGGAAAGCATTAAGAAAGCTATCCCAAATGAAGCCTAAATGATATGATTAGTTTAATTTGAAAAAAAATGATTTAGGGATTGTGTAATTAAGTTGAGATGACTGTAGCTTGTTATAAATATAATTATAAAACTGTTGTAGGAAAAATAAATTTTTAAAAAGTTGTTGTGGATATTATAACTATGTTCTTTTTCAAAAAGTCGAATAACTGCTTTTTTTATAATTATCACATATTAATAGATGTAGCTATAAAAACCAGCTTCCTATCACAAAAATTCCAGAAAAGCTGTGATAAAGCAATACCCAAACGGGAGAGTGTTTGAGATTTGTAAAGCAAAACATTCAAACAACCATCCAAAGAGGCTCCCATTCATCATGAATATGATTAAATAGTTGTTTAAATCAAAATTCTTTTTTGGTTTAAACCAATAACATTGTTGGTTCGGGGCTATTGTAAGAGATACTTTAAAACTATTATGAGGAAAATAGATTTGATACTACAAACTGCCACACTTATGACCAAAGAATATTATAGTTGATTATTTGAAAACAAATATGTGAGAAAGTTGCCCTAAATATACTATTTGTTGATACTATATTTTTCTATTGATAAATATATTTTTAGGGAAATGATTTTATGATAGGAAGAAATAGAGGGGTATCAATGGATTAATATTTGAATTTTGATTACGACTACAAAAAAATTAGTCATTTAAATATAAAAGATAATTGAATTAAAATTATGTAAATTATTTCATGCATAGGCCATATATTTCACATGGTGGTCCTTTTTATTTTTTTTTGTCAAATATTTATCTCATTACAACATCATTTAAAGAATATTTAATAAATTTAATATCTATTATAACATCATGCTTCAACCTCCAATTAAGGTTTCATTTGGGACAACTTCATTACAATTTTCTAAAGCAGCTATTTAGTGCAAAAAAATTTTGAACTAGAAAATTTTCTACTAGAAAGCTGCTTAAAAAAGCTATAAAAAGTTGTCGCAAATAAAGCCCAAGTTCCAACTGAAAATTTGAATCTTGAATATTTTATTCTTCTTGTTCATTTCCAGATCCAAGTTTTTAAAATATTGATACGACTTGTATCTCATACAATCTATTTCAAACATAAACAATGTAAGAAAAGATAATTCAAATATACAAAAGAACATGTCAAGTGCAAGATACTCCAATCAAATGCAATGTTGGAGGACAAGCTAATGTGCATAATTCTATTCTATTATGACTAAGAGATCATTTTTATGAGTCAAGTCTTTGGCCTAAATTACAATAGAAGCAACTTAATGATTATTAAAAGCCCAAAGTCTTTCATAAAAAGATAAAGTGAATGATTGAGGAGTTTTGATATTGATATATAATCATAAATTAATGTATTTTGAGCTACAATTAGCAACTATTGCATAGCATGCATCATACTTTCATCTAGAAGTCACCATTAATGATTCCTCCCCTAACAACCCATAAATTATTTTATTATAATTTCTCCTAAGCTGAATTGATAATCCGATGAATGATGCAAGCAAAGATTAGGGAGAGAAGTTATGTTAAGAACAAGTGGGTCAAGAACACATTAAAATTATAGAAAGTTTATATTTAAGATAGCTTGAACATTAATCAATTCATATTCATAATTACATTTATTTCATTGTATTGCTTTGGATTATAATTAGAGAATATCACATTCTTAAATATCATCAAATAAAAAAATTTTATTAGAAAATTTCAATAGAGATTAAATTTGACGAACCAAGAGAGAGAGAGAGAGAGAGAGAGAGAGAGAGAGAGAGAGATTGTATTGCTGTCTCAGCCGTCGAAGGAAAAAATTGGGCACATATGAACTTACAAAACTCCGATATTATCAATCACCCGCTTGCTTTTTATTGGACGACGAACACATCTTTAAGTTTGTCGTTCGCAAGCTAATAATTTTTTAAGAGGCAGGGGAGGGGTTGGGGTGTGGGGTTTAGAAGTTGGAGGGTTTATGAGGGGTGGGGTAGGGGATCACATGGCTTGGTTTGCTAGCAAGGTGATGCCTACCTACCTTATCTCAAGACTCAATAGACAAGAGAGTAGAGTTTGGTAGCTTGTGGGACAAACATAGTTGTTATTGACAATAAATCATTCTCTTTAAAATAGACATCTAACTTACTTACCTAAATAGACTTTTGTACCTTTGAAGCCCACAAAATAATATATATATATTTTTATTTATGGACCCTTACTTTTCTTGGTTGGTAATGAATCCCTTCTTTTCTTTTCCCTATTTGATGCCATATTTTCTGGTAAGTGCCATCTTGGTCTCATTTTATGACTTTATTTTATAATAAGAAATATTTAAATTGAAAATTAAAATTTTATTAGATAAAATGATAAAAAATAATTAATTTTGTATATAAATTAGATGAAGACAGCCTCATGAGTTAATTGAGCACATGCAAGCCTTGAAAGATTGTTCTTGAGGTGGTGAACTAAAACTCTGAATAATTCATCCTTATCAACATTTGAGTAATGGATTCTTCATCACTTTTAGGATGCTTATGTGATAGCTTTCTTACTAGGGGTGTAACCGTGTCAAGCCGACTCACAAGCCGGCTTGGGCTCGACTCGTTAACAGACTCAACGACTCGAGCTCAAACTGGATTTCGAGCTTGACAGCTTATCGAGCTCGAGTTCGAACAATACACAGCTCAACTTGCGAGAGCGCGTCGAGTGGCTCGCGAACGGAGGTGGAGTTCAATGGGCAAGAAATCGAGGGCAAAAATTACGGAGGTGGGAATTTTTTGCGGGTTAGAAATTCTACGGGTGGGAAAAAGCAAGCAGAGGCGAACGACTTGCTCGGATGTGGAAGAACGCCGAGTCTCGCAAGCTGCTCAAGCTTGTTTACAATGGTATGAGCTCAACTTTGAGCTCACCTTTCGAGCTCTAGCTTGCTTCCCGACAAACCAGCTGAGCTCAATAATGCTAAAAATTGACTCAACTCGACTCGTTTACACCCCTATTTTTTCACTGTTTTCTAAAAAGCAGCCTTTTAATACAAAAAATTTTTGAATAAACAATTTTGTACTAAAATGTTACTTTAAAAAGCAATAAGAAAATTGTCTTAAACTAAGCCTTAGATTTTATAATGAGAGCTATATTTGTAATTTGAATATGGGTTTATAGTAAAGAATATGCATACTAGCCCTACATATGCTTAGCCTATGTATGAAACATTTAAACTTTAGAAGTGTTGAATTTTATATGATCCAAAAATTTATTCTCATACGTAGCATTTGATGTTATTTTATAAAAAATGCTCGAATTATAAAGGCTAAATTAAAAAATAATAATATAATTGCAAGCCCAAATGAACTCCATCTTTAATAAATTTATAACAACAATGATCGCAACTTATCAAAATGATTCCATCATTTAACAAAAATAGTAATTTAACATATAGTGGCTCAATCACTATGTTCTCGCAATATGTCATCCCCCGTATTCAATTCATTTGGCCTCTCCAATTTCTAAGCATCGGCCTTCTCTGTTCAGAGGGAAAAAAATTAGTTTGTGCGCACGTCCGAAGACCAATCAAAATGCTTCATGTCACTCTTTTACGGTACCGAGATACGGTACCACTGACGTGACTGCACTTGATTCGCCTCCGGACGTAAAACTATGTCTGGCGTCCGTATGAAATAATTTCTCGTTCAGAGGATGATACAAATAATACATGACTTTGTTGTATTACCAATAGACAAAAACTTACTCTCATTTTGTATTAACACTCTTAGAATTAAAAAAAAATGAACAATCTCTTGTAGTTCTTATTTACTACTTATCAAAGTTAATTTAATTTGATTAAAATAAATTTTCTCTCTTTTAAAATATCTAGATAAGACATTTATATATTTTATTTGTTTTATTTACTTTTCTTCTTATTATTATTATTATTAGAAGTACTATCACTTAAAAAATGTTCAAATAAGTCTCTCTCTAACAACATTTTGATGCTTTCTCAATGTTGCACTTCTCTATCTAAAATTTATATAATATTATTTTTATTTTTATATGTACATTTAGTCATTGATCCATAAAAGAAGTGATGGGTGAGATGCAAATTTGTACTTTTTGTCAGATAAAATTGTAAAATGGGTAAAAAAAGATAAAGTATAATTAATTGAAGCTAAATATAGATAAATAATTTCCCAAATTTTTTTAATACTGGATTTTGAAAATTTTGGCTTTGGCTGACAAAACTCAACTAAGCTAAATTTATAATATGAAAGAAACAAAGGTTTGTATAAAAATAAATTTTATTACAGAGGGTCAAACAAGTGGTTATATTATATCCAAGTGCTCAATTCAATAATCCATGCTACTTTCAATGACAAAGTTGTTATAAATGTAGTAAAACTAACAATTAATCCAATAATTATTATTCTATTAATTTTGTTATGCAGACCCATATTATCATCAACAATTCCATCATTTTAGTATCAAATTTTTACATCCAGAAAACCCGATTGGAACCCATTCAGAAAATTTCGATTTATGGTCAACCCGTTTGAGAAATGGGTCGGCTTTGAATTCAACAAACTGATCCGTTTTTAAAAATCGGGTTGACCCGGGAATAACCCGCGTTGACTGTGTTTGCTCGCATCGCCGTCACTTTGAGTCGCGTGTCTCCTCGTGTAATTCACATCCTGTTGATGAGTGACGATGTTGTCGTTGCCACCGTTGGCGGCATTATCGTGTATGCGGGTCAGGTCTGATCGAGTCAACTCGATAACCAATGTGGGTTGGGCCCGGGTTGAAATACATGATAAGTTTGTAAAAACGGGTTGGGTTTGGGTCGGGTCAACCAATGTCGGGCCAGTTTTGTGTTTGACCCTAACCTGACCTTAGGGGTGTCAGTTTCGGGTCATGGGTCGGGCTCGGGTGAATCCCGAAACTGTCTTCAGTATTCGGGTCAACCTGAACCCAAGCCATTATTGTAAAAGGTTGGATTTTCGGACCCGAATCCGACCCGCTTCGGGTCCGGGTCAACCCGACACGACCCGAATGACCCGGTGCCAACAAAAACTACTAGTTTTCGAGTCTAAAAATGGGCCAATCTCCGTTTTTTCGGGTCAAAAATGGGTCCAAGGATCAGCCCGAACCCGACCCAATTTTTGAAGCGGGTTGAATTGTTGAATCCGAACCTGACCCGTTTTGGGTTCGGGTTGACCCTAACCAGAAATTTTTGGGTTAGATTTTTGGGTCGTGTCAAATATTGACACCCCTACCCGACATGTGACCCGATTTTGACAGCCATAACCACAAGTGTCACACGATGAAAACTTTCATTCAAATAATTAGCTTTATATATCAACTATAACAAAACTAGGGAGGAATTACATACATGACACCTAAAACTTGCATATTTACAAAACTAACACCAATGCTATTTTTTCAACTATCGACCCCCCTATATTTGCAAGTCCGCAATCAAATCCTCAGAAATTCAACAAAAGCGAAAAATACTAGATTTTGCTATGAATTTTGATATTTGAGCGAGAATTTAAAAAATAAACATAAGAATATGTTGATTTTACAATTAGTCAAAATTTAAAATATTATATATTAATAATTACCCTCAACTAAGAAATTCATAAACCACTATGACTTTAATCTCATGCACTTAATTGCGCGCAACTCTTAGCTTGATGTTGAATTATGCCGACTCTTAGAAGTCTTAAGAGTTGTTTGCTTCTCAAACAAAACTACTTAACGCAATTCACTTAAAGCTTTGTCAAAGCATTCGGCCAAGCTAACTGCCTGCCTTTGGCAAATTAAGTAAAATTAGTTTATTGCAGGCAAGTCCTAATTGCAGTTTTAGGAAGGCTTATGCTTCGTTTGGCAGCTTTTTTCCTTCCAAAAAATAAAAATTTTATAATAAAAATTTACTTTATGAAATAGTAAAAAAACCGTCCCAAATAAAATCTTAGACTTTATTTGGGATAACTTTCTTACTGTTTTTTAAAGTAGTTTTTAGCACAAAATTTGTAAATCAAGATTAAATTAGATTGATAAAATTATGATCAAATTTATTTTTAATTTAAAATTTAAAATTTATTTATGTTAATTTATTGCTATTATTTGTACATCGATGTTTTTATAGTTATTTAATGTAATTCTATGTACAATATCCTTTCTATAAATTCTATAAGGGAGTTAGATTTTTTTTTTAATAGGAGGATATAAATAAAATTATCAGTATTATTATTATTAATATTAAATAGTCAAGACTTATTGATATACATTTATTATTGCTAAAGACATATTGAAAGGCATGAGGGATGACAAAATTTTTTTTTTTTTTTCATGAGGGATGACATTTATTATAGCAAAAGATATATTTGAAGGCTTGAAGGGATAATTCACTCACCCTTTAATTTTATTCAATGATGTGTGGTATAAACTTTATGAGAAAGTTCAAATTAAATAATAACAATGTTTATAATAGCTCGAATTAAAGTTTTTTTTTGAATTTATTTGGGATAATTTTTTCCTGCTTTGCTTTTCAGACAACCACAATAATTTTAGTTGATTATTATTTTCTTACCACTTTCTTGCAGCCTTTTAGAATTTTCAGTGGTAGAAAGTTATTTTTGCAACTAGAGTAATCAAGGCTTCGTTTGGTGTAGGTTTTTTACTGCTTTGCTTTTCAAACCATGCTCACAATGACCGTTATTTTTTCATCGCTTTCAATAAATTTGAGCTACGAAGCTGCTTTCTACAACAATTTAGAAAAATCTTCTTTCTCTACAACAGCTTTACAATCACCTTTATGAAAAACTTCAACCTTTCCAAACGGATCGTAAGTTATTTTTACAACAACAACTTCACAATCAACTTTATAAAATACTTCAACCGTCACAAATATATCCTTAATGAAAGCTCTCTATAATTAGTGGTAGAGTTAAACATTTTTTTCAAATGAGGCCATATAAATTAAGAGTTTGTTTGGAATAATTTTCTTACTGATTTGTTTTTCAAATCACAACCACAATTTTGTTTGGCTATTTCTTTCTTGTTGCTTTTAAAAAAATTTTGTTCTAAGAAGCTACATTTTACATCATTCCTAAAAAAAAAATCTCAACAATTGTTTTACAATTACATTTACAAAAAACAATAGCAATTCTAAACAAACCGAAAATTTATTATTTAGAAAAGTCATAATATTCAAATTTTATTTAAAAAATATTTATAATATATGAATATATATTCAAAAATATGAGTTCATTTTACTAAATCATGCAATCTATAAACTTTATGGCTTAATTCAAAATCAAATTAAATTTTTTTGTGGTAAAAATTTATAAAGAGGTCTACGCGTTAATTAGAAAATGGGGGATTATAAAGCATTAAGGAACCAGCTCGCTAATCATCAGCTCTCTAATCCAAAATTAAATCAAATTAGCATCTCTAATAGCTCTAATTAGAAATTTTGACTAAAGGCTATCAAATATGTTCAACAAAGTAATGATAAATTTCTTTTATAATCCCAAATTTTTCATATAAATCTATAAGCTCTCTAATCCAAAATTAAATCAAATTAGCATCTCTAATAGCTCTAATTAGAAATTTTGACTAAAGGCTATCAAATATGTTCAACAAAGTAATGATAAATTTCTTTTATAATCCCAAATTTTTCATATAAATCTATATTCAATACTCTATGATATCTTAAACAACTAGATATATGACCATCCCATCCTTATTTCTATTTTTATTTGGATAACCATTCATGTCAACATCATAATTTCAACAAAGTTGTGAATTCTCTTTCAAGGATAAGATTTTTTGTACACATGCACATGTGTTCATGCAAAGGACCCCCATGTGTTTAGCCATTATTTAAATCATATAAATATTTTTTTTTTATAAAAAATATTTCAATATATGTGGGGGACATCTTCTCCTTTTGGAACCAATAATTGAATATCATGCATAGTACATATGAATTGATTGGGTGGTCCAAATATCTATGAATGGTACATGCAAAAAAAATAATGTTTCAACTAATGACTTTGATATGTGGTAGATAAGAGCATTTATACTATGCATGATGGTGATATTATTGAAATTAATTAAAAAATAAAAATATATTGGTTGATTAAATATAATATATAAATATTTAATATTTTGATAAAAATAATTTAAAATTCTTTATTTATGATTAAATATTTTGATATAATTTCTAGAAATAGTTTCATGAATTATCTTCATTTGGACATTGCACATAAAATGCCTATCTTGAGAGAAGGTGTACCTAACCTCACCTTCCTTATGGATGTCATCCTCCCAAAATCTTGCCCACTGTCACATGCATTCAATGCAACTGGTCATCATTAATTTTTTTTAATTCAAATTTATTTATTTATTAAATTAGTGTTATTATAATACAAGGGATTATTGCGTGCGTACGTCAGACATAACTGGAGGCCAATCAGGACACATTCGATGTCTGAACGTAATAATTTTTCTTATAATCTATGTAATCATATAGATGAAAAAAAGATCAGAATATTTTAATTAGAATAAATTCTTAAACTTTAAATTTTAATTTAAAATAAATATAATTTAATAATTATTTATATATAAAATTATGTTTAAAAAAAATTAATTATTCTAACCTAATTTTTCTCCTAAAAAGTATTAGATGAGCGGGGCATAATTTTTTTTTGTGCAATTTTATCATATATTATTCACTAAAGCATATTTATGTAAATCGAGGCTTAGTCTTCGTTTGGGACGGTTTTTTTATTACTTCTTAAAGCGGCTTTTTAGTATAGAAATTTTATTTTTTGTACTAGAAAGCCCGCTTTAAAAAGCAATAAAAAAGCCGTCTCAAACGAAGCCTCAGTTTGGGATGACTTTCTTATTGTTTCTTAAAACAACTTTTTAGTTCAAAAATTTACATAAAACTTGTTTTAAGAAGTATGAAGAAAGACATCCCAAACGAAGGCTGAATATAGAGCTTATGTTTAATTTTTTTAGGTTCAAAATTTTAATAGTATCTAACTGTTCATATATAGCACTTTTTGTATCAAAGTATAATGTTGCTTCAATTTAATCATTAAATTATATAAAATTAATCCAAAATGATACTTTTAAAATTAAATTGGGATCAATTTTGTATAATAGAGCGATTAATTTTAGATCAATTTTATATCACAAGTACAATATGAGAGATTATTGTGGATCAAATTTATATAATCGAGTAGCTAAGACTTTGTTTGAGATGACTTTCTTACTGTTTATTAAAGTAGCTTTTAACTCAAATATTTTAATTTTTTGGGCTTCATTTGGGACGGCTTTCTTGCTGCTTCTTAAATTTTTTTACACTAAAGAGCTGCTTCTTAAAAATTTTTGTACAAAAAAATTACTAAAAGAAGCCTAAATGAGGGCAAACTAAATTGGCCATATCCGAAAAATCTATGTACTACTTTAATATTTTATTTTTTTTTTATTTTTTAATGTTTAGGAATTAAGTATATAACTAATAATAATTTATTCGGTACATAAATTTTGAGTCGGTTCTCAGTAACCTCATATACGCATTGGAAGCTATGTCAATATATTTTAATATATTTAGAAGAAAATATCCATACAAAATACTATTTAATATTTTTTAAAAATTAATCTTTTTGGCTGGGTAGGCCCAAATATTTGGTGTGCTTATATAAAGCCTGCATTCGAGAACTGGATCAATATAATTAACAGAAATATTTTTTCTTTAAAAATTCCAGCAATAAATGAAAAAACCAACAATCCAAAAAAAAATAAAAAATCATCCAGTTATCAAAAAAACCCAAATAATCACATATAAATATATATATTAATATATATCAATATAGGCCAATGATTATACAAATTAGAAGAAAAATAAATCACATTAGCGCATTAATTACCTACACTAAACTAACCTCCCCTTCTCTCCCACCCTAAAACAAAAGATTAAGATTCTTAATTTGTACTAATGATCTGACAAATTATACAATAAGGGGCTCACCTGCTCCTTAATCTCTGATTACTGGCACTAATTATTCACATTACTGGCCTGCTTCAGCTCTCACGAAGGAAAAGAAATGCTCCAAATGAGAACCAGATTGATTACCTCATCTGAATTCCAGCAACCCGTTTGTGAAGCAAAGGCCATACTCTTCTTCTGAATCCTGTAGAGGAGGGCTTATGCAGAGCTCCAGATTCAAGTCAGGACACCTCCAACGCTTCGTCTCTTCGCTGTTGCTTCTGCTGTTACTACTGCTATTACTGCTCTTATTCTCCTCCTCCCTTCTCATAAAGCTCACAACTTTCTCCACCTCCGTCGCAAAGGACGCGTCGGCTTGCCCGTGAAGCGGGCGGTGCGTCGTCGGATCTATCCCCCTGCTCAACAATTTCCGGCGAATATGTGTGTTCCAGTAGTTCTTGATCTCGTTGTCCGTCCTCCCCTGTAACCTCCCCGCTATCAACGACCATCTGAAACAACAATTACAGAGATCATCATCAGATATCCAAATCCACCAGAATAGTAGCAACAGCAACAACTTACTTATTTCCAAGTAAGCTATGAAGCTTGATGATGAGCTCGTCTTCTTCCTCGGTAAAGTTCCCTCGCTTAAGATCAGGACGGAGGTAATTGATCCATCGAAGCCGGCAACTCTTCCCGCAACGAAGGAGGCCCGCCGCCTTCGGCAGCGACCGCCAACAGCCCTCCCCGTGGACCTTGATGTGAGCGACGAGGCGCTCATCTTCCTCCTTAGTCCAAGCCCCTTTGTTGGTGTGAGCTTTCTCACAACAAGGAGATCTCCCCATGGCCTCTGCTTTTACTTCTTCTACCTTTCCTGAAAGAGCTTGTTCATGGCAGTTGAGAAAGGTGGAGGCGAGTTATATAGATAAGCGTTTAGATATGAGTGAAAGGAGAGAAGGGAGAGAGGAGAAGGGTGAAATTTGTTTCTTCTAGAAGTGAGTTGGTGGAAAGCCTTTATTTTAGCTGCCAAATGCCAATGGCATCAAATTTTTTACCAATGTCACTAATTTGTAGAAGGCAGGACCACATCCATGGAGATATTTGTAAGGCTTTGGTGGGCATGAAAGTAAATATATGGCTATTGATAAGTGAGATCTGGTTCAGGAGTTATATGATTAGGAGATTAAATGGCTGTGAATATTTTTATTAGGTCCGGTGTATTGACGTAGCTCTACGTTCGGACACCAGTAAAATGGTGTCACATGCTAATACTCTGTACCGTGCGGCCCGACGACCCGACCCGGACCGGACCCGGGATTGCTATGTATTGGCTGATTTGTGTAGACTGGGGTATTGCTAGGTATTGCTCTACAATAATGAAAAATACCATTATGTCAAGGCCAATACCTAGCAATACCAATCAATACCGAGCAATACCCCGGTTTTGGATATTGCTCGGTATTGTTAGGTATTGCTCGGTATTGTTAGGTATTGGTCTTGATAAAGCAGCATTTCTCGATATTGTCAAGTAAGCAATACCCGAACATAGCAATACTGGGTTCCGGTCCGGGTCGGGTCGTCGGGCCGCGCGGTAAAGAGTTAGAGCACGTGGCGACATGTTATTGGCCTCCGAACGTAGAGCTTCGTCCGGTGTCCGGACCTAATAATTGTTCGTGAATAAGGGTGTAAATGAGTCGAATTGAGCTCGAGTCAGTTCTCATTTGAGCTTGTGCTTGATTAATTAATCAAGTTAGATTTCGAGTTCAAGCTCGAGCTTTATTCTGATAGTACAAGCTTGCTCACGAGCCGACTTATTTATTATGTAAGAGAGAAAATGATTATGATTTAAAGCAATTATTATAACAAAATGATAAAAAGAATGAGAAATTACAAGAAAAATAATAAATTACTTAATATAAGAAAGTGAGATATAATTTTAAGTATTTTTAAAACTTTATAATTGAAATTCTGAATCATGATATATTTTAAAATATTTTGTATTAATATTTGTTAAAATAGTTGACTCGCGAGCTAACGAGTCGAGTCGGGACTGGTTAAAGTTTGGCTTGTTAGTTCATTGAGCCCGGCTCACGAGCCACTTATCCAGTTGAGCTTGAGCAGGCTCACGAGTCGGCTGGACTGATTTACACCCCTAGTTGTGAAATATGTTGTCTTTACAATATAGAAGATAAAATTTTTAAATTAATTTGTATGCTTATAAAAATATAGAAGGAATGAGAGAATTAAAGGGTGTGTAATGATTGTTTTTGAGAAATTGGACTTCAGTAGATTTATAAATATAATTTAAATAAGAATGAAAATTAAAGAGTAAAAATTATATTAAAAATTTATTTAATTCAATTCAAAATTAGTGAAATATATATTCATTATAAGCAGCAGTACTAATTTCAATAGAGATTTAATAATTTTTAAATTTATATTGATGCAATATATATATCAGAATATAATTTTTCTTTAATAAATATTTAAATTTTAAAGTCAAAATATTAATATGAGCTTTTGTGAAGTGATCATATAAAGATGCTGAGAAAAATATAAAAATTAAAACATACTTTTAAGAAAAGAATGTCTAAATGCTTCTGAATTTTTTTGGAGTTAGAGATTGTGATACCATTGAATTGGAAAAAATGATATCAAGTTGGGTATAGTCTTTTTTTATTTATTTATTATTATTATTTTATATGATGATGTCATATGCTTATCTTTCACATGGAAGAAAATGAGAATTTCAACTAAGATCTCATTTGATAATATTTTTTTAATGGCTATGTTATGTTATTTAAAACAATGATTTAAAATTTTTAAAATAATGATTTAAATTTTGTCAACATCATGCACTCCCAATTAATTAGGGTTTAGGATTCAAAGTATCACAATTGTTGATGTTCTATTGATGAGAAAGTAGAAGCAATCATATTGAAAATTAAAAATAGGGCTTCTTCTGAGATGGCTTTATTAATGTTTTTAAAGAGTTTTTTATACTGTAAAATTAAAAATTTGTATTAAAAATTACTTTAAGAAACAATAATAAAGCTGTCCCAACTGAAGCCTAAATTTCTAGCATTTTAATAGAATTTGTTGTTGTACTTTTTTAAAGCAAGTAAAATTTTCATTTAAGGAAAAAATATTAAAAAAATAATGAAAGATGTTATAAGGACACACAGATCGATTAAAGTGGAGGTGATGAAATTAATCAAAATAGGTTAGTCATTTTGAAGATTATATCTATCCTAATGCTTAGAAGATGATCTGGCGGGTCTCAAAGATTGGAGAGATTATTCTGTGTGGATATGGGACGGTTCAGAGACCAATCAGAATGCGCTATGTCACATGCTCAGTACCGGGCGATGTGGAGCATTCTGGTTGGTCGCCAGACACCGTCCGACGCCCACACAGAACAGTTTTACCAAAGATTGATATTATTTCCTGTTTTTGTCCATATAATATTAGTTAATAGAGTTTGTTGTTTTAGTTTTTACACTTCAATAAAGATGGCAAAAGGTTGTGAAATTAATCTGTGCAGACGCTGAACGTCATCCAGAATTTAATGAAAATGCGCCACATCACCCCCTACTCGGTACCGTGGCTCGGTATTACTCGGTACCAAGCTTGAAACCGCTCAATACACTACAGAAAAATCAACAATTATGGTGGTTTAACCGGTTGTCTGACAGTCAGTATTAATCGACGATTTACTCAGCGGTGTTTAATAATACAACGATAGAAATACCGACGGTATAATAACCCCCGGGTAGACTGCCGATTTTCTATTTTTGCGGCGTCGTATCCGGCGGCCAAGCCGCAGGTGTTAAGTAATTTTTTTTCGATGATCTAAGACACCAAGAACCACCAGAAATCGACCTAATATTCGTCAAATCGAGCATTCCTCCTCATTTGCTCGCGTATCAGTTTCCTACAAACGCTCGCGCTCGAGCTTGCCTCCGCAGGAATCCGGCCGCCGACACCTTAACTCTGGCCGACGATTATGCCCTTACTCCGGCCGTCGATCACTCCTGCACTCTACTGCCGAAACCCATAAAGCACTTCAGCAACGCCCTGAAGGTTTGAATTTTTTCCCTTACTAAACTTTTTATATAATGTTAATGTGCCATACTTTAAAATTATGGGGGAAAGTTATGGAGCATACGTTGCAGCGTGATGCTAATATTTCATAAAATCAATTTGGATTCATGCAAGGTAGGTATACTATGGAAGCTATGCATTTTTTATTGTGTGTTTGAGCTATGTACGAGATACATAGTGGGAGAGAGTTATGTAGCCTAGGTTGCAGCGTAATGCTAATGTTTCACAAAATCAGTTTGGATTCATGCAAGGTAGGTCTAGTATGGAAGCCATGCATTTTTTAGCGTATTTGATGGAGAAGTATATAGAGAATAAGGAGGATCTACACATGATATTTATTGATTTAGAAAAAAAATATATGATAGAGTTTCAAGAGAAGTGGTATAGATAGTTATAGAAAAACAAGGGTTTAATAATGCTTATGTTTAAGTCATTAAGGATATGTATGCAAGAGTTATTACTTGTGTTATGACAGAAGGTGGTTTAACCAAATATTTTTCTACTTTAGTTGGATTATGTTAAGGATCGACCTTAAGTCCATATCTTTTTATTTTAGTCATGGATGTTCTCACTAGAAATTTGTAAGAGGTTGTATCCTGGTGTATGCTTTTTGTTGAAGATATTCTCCTTGTTGAATATATTAGATCTATTATTAAGAGTATATATTTTAAATATAATGGGTCTATTATTTTGAGTGATGGTGAAGTAGATAGGGTTATATCTTCTAATAATTGATTTCACAACTATGTAGGGAACATTTGCTTTAACATCTAAATGATTATACAATAAGAGAGATATTAGATGTATAACAGATTGTTACCGGGTCGAAGAGCATTGACAGATGAATTTATGCAGAGAATTGTGACTTTTATTCAAGTTGTATCAGAACTACCTTTCTTTTTAAGTTCGATGGAATATTTAGATATCCATGTTCGAAGCACAAAATCAAGCATTCCTCAAGCCCGATGATGTAAATGTTGATTTATATCATAGGGGATTTGTTTCAGACTACTGGATTTGGACCTCACATGGTGAGTACAAGCCACACTAGCGCATTTGGCTGCCGTAAATTTTGATATCGAACACTTATTTTAATCGCCAGAATTTTAATAAATCGGTCGGTACATACCGACGGTTTACCGACGGTCAACCGACAGTAAACCGGAGGCTGGACCGTTGGCAAAATCGACGTTTGAGATGGCTGGCATGCCGCTGATAATTAACCGGCAGTTGCCGGTGCTATGACCGCCGGAAATTACCAACTATTTTTGCCGCTGGAAAATTTAGCCGCCAGAAATTGACCACTACAATTTGTTTCTTACCCGGTTTATACCGACATTTAATAAACCGCTGGTAATTTTTTAGAACCGCTGGAAATTTATCATAACTACATGAAATATCTGCCGGTAATTGATAAATTTCTTGTAGTGATATTGGATGATATGGCTGCACCGGATTCGCCTCTGGATGATAAGTTGTGTCCACTGTTCGCATAGAATAATCTCTCCAAAAGGTTTGGACAAGATTGCACGCTCACTTGCACGAACCCCTACCTCTACTTCTTTATCTGAAAATTGGTATTTGTGCTGAAGGATTGGTTGAGATTGAGTAGTTCTTGAGATTTATGGCTTCCTTGAGTTTAGGGACTGATTGGTTTGAAGTAAAATAGTGGTAAAGTATTACAAGTACAGAGAGCTGGATCATATTGATGTATGGTTTAGTAAAATAAATGCAGTATAAGATTTTGGTGTATTTAGATTTTGGAATGCACCGTCTAGTACATATTTCATCTATTGGGAATTTGTCTGATTTGGATAATTTCAAATACACCATATATTCATTGTCATTAACGACACTCGTCACTAGCTTCCACCACCATCTCTCTCCATCACTATCACCCGCCTCCAAACACCACCTATTGGCACCACCACTTACTACCATCATTGCCACCGTTGGCTACCACCCCCTGTCATCACCACAACAATATCCATCGCCGCCACCCACCTTCGCCACCGGCTAGCAGCCACCATCATATTATTTCCAACAATAGCTACATCCACTTGAGATTGAGATTTTTCCTTTGAAATCTCTTCAGGATAAAATTTTCTAACACGATCAGTCTTATTATATCACCAACATCTAATATTCTTATAATATTTTTTTCTTAAATTGATTGACTTATACTCTTTGATTTCCCTTCCTAAAATTATACCCTATCTTTTGAGATTTACCTCGAATATGCAAACCTTCCCCATGATTGATTTTTTTGGAGGTTTTCATATCCAAGATATTTGAAGAGAGTGCACTCTGGACTTCATCCACCATTATGATATTTCTGCTATATTTTAAACTTATTTTAAATTCTTTAATGACTTGGGTAAGTAATTGAGCAATATAATTGCTTTGTCTTTATCCTTAATCTTAACTTCTATGTTTTCAAGATCTAAGATGAGCATATTAAATTCAGCCAAATTATCATCAATGGACATTCCTTCATTCATTTTGTCTAAAGAAAATTGCTTTTAAATATATATGATTGGAAAAAAAAAGATTTTCTAAACCTTTTAACCAACAACCAAGGGATATAATAGAACATTCTAAAAGGTTGAGTTAGAAAAGATCAAACCGCCGCAAAAAAGATCAACACAAGAATAATCAATTTATGTGGTTTGAATTCTTCAGAACTCTACGTCCACAGAGCGATATTGATCTTAATCCTTTCATTAATATGTGAAGGCAAAAACCCTAAATATTAGCAACAAGTTAAAAACAAGAAAATAGATCTTTAATCTTAGCCAAAATCTTTCTCAAATAACTACATAAAGAAGGATTATACCTGCGTTTCAAGCCTATAACTACATGCAAAGAATAAAAACCCGTCGAAGGATTCGAGCAAGAACACGAGCAAATCAAGTAACCCTCTCATTCTAGCAAACTCCTAATTAATAGTGAGAGACAAGATCAAACCCTTCTCTATTTCATTCTCATATACCAATGCTTACCTATATAATGAATTAAAAGACTACCTTAACTAATAATCATTAACTATACTTAATTAATTACAATTAATGAAAGAAGAAAAAAATCATAATTTTAAATCACTTATATCAAAATTTAAATTAGTTGGTGTATTAATCTCAGTAATTAAATGTGATGATGGAGATTGCACAATTTTTATGTCTAATTTCCCAATAATGGAATCCCCACCAACTGACATTCACAATAATTTATACAAAAAAATCACCAGGTTTAAGGGGATCGTAGACATTTTAGCTTCATATTCTACTAACTAATAAGTTGTTAGTCTTTAAATTAAAAAAGTTGGCGAGTTGAATAAGCATACATGCATAAGTTCTAAATTGATCTATTTGGTTGATTTGATTTCCGAATTAATTAAGAGATGATTAATCACAAGTGTTTAAAAATCAAATGATTTTCAAATACATTATGGAGTATTTTTTTTTTTCAAATAATTTGCGTTATTTGATTGCTTGTAAAACAAATTCAAAAGTTTAATTTTTTTTTTTTGTATATTTGCTTGAAGAGAAAAATCAATGTTTGATGACGGTGGTGGTGGTTGATGCAAGCAACAGTGGTAGTCAATTAGGGGTGTCAAAAAATAACTCGACGTGATAACTTGATTGAGACTAAATCAAATATTTGATTTTAGATTAACTCGTTTAATAAATGAGTCAAATTCTAGAGAGAAATTACGACCCATTTAATTGGTGGGTTGAGTTTGGGTTAAACTAGGGGTGTCAATATTGGACCCGACCCGAAAACTTGACCCGAAAATTTCGGGTTTGGGTTAACCCGAACCCGAAACGGGTCGGGTTCAGGTTCAATAATTCGACCTGTTTCAAAAATCGGGTCAGGTTCGGGTTGACCCATCAACCCGAAAATGAGTAGAAAATGACCAGTTTGACCCGAAAACCCTTTTTAACCTGGGAACCCGAGATTGACCTTTTTTGACCCGTTCTTGACCAGAAAAGCAAAGTTTGACCCGTTTTTGGACCCGAAAACTAGCAGCTTTTTGTCTGAATCGGGTCATTCGGGTCGGGTCAGGTTGACCTGGACCCGAAGCGGGTCGGGTTCGGGTCCGGAAAACCGACCTGTTTACAGAAACGGGTCGGGTTCGGGTTGACCCAAATAGTATCGGGTCAGTTTCGGGTTCGACCCGAACCCGACCCGTGACCTGAAATTGACGCCCCTAGGTTTAACCACAAACCTGAATTACCCACCTATTTTAAATGTTTTTTTTCTTTCTCATATTTTCATTTGCATTTAAGTATGCTTTTCTTGCTTTTGGTCAAGTAACCTAAACTATATAGTTGACAAATTACAAATTTGTTTAATTAAAATGGGTTATTAAGTTTGGTTTGGGTTTGGATCATTCGAATTACCGACAAGTAGGGTTAAGTTTCATTTTTTTGACCCATTTATTAAGTAGATTGGATCCAATTCAATTGAGTTTATATCGGGTCAGACGCAAACTCCAACTGTTAACCATTTTAGACAATCCTACTGCTCGCGATAGTAAATTAATGAACTTCTAAGAGAAATAGATCCTAGCCAACAACTTCTAAAAAAACTCTCTTAGAATTAAATGAAGTTAAAAATAAAAAAGTTATAAAACTAATTAAGACTTCGTTTGGACAACTTTCTTTTGTTAGCCTCATTTTTGTATGAGGTCATCATAAATTGCTTAAAACGGTTGGTTGTCAACTATACATTCTTCAATCAACACTTCAATTAACTTCAATCATCTCTTCAGTCAACATTATGATCAACTTCAATCATCTCTATAATCAATTCATCCATACCTCAATTAATCATTGATCATTGCCTATACTCACATCAAACATCTCAATCAATCAAACTCACTACATCCAATTATACTTCAATCATTTAATATGTTCTTTTCAAAAGTCGAATAACTGCTTTTTTTTAATTACACACTATTAATATATGTAGCTATAAAAAAGCAGCTTCCATCACAAAAATTCAGAAAAGCTGTGATAAAGCAATACCCAAACGGAGAGTGTTTGAGATTTGTAAAGCAAAAAAACATTCAAACAACCATCCAAAGAGGCTCCCATTCATCATGAATAGATTAAATAGTTGTTTAAATAAAAATTCTTTTTTGGTTTAAACCAATAACATTGTTGGTTCGGGGCTATTGTAAGAGATACTTAAAACTATTATGAGGAAAATAGATTTGATACTACAACTGCCACACTTATGACCAAAGAATATTATAGTTGATTATTTGAAAACAATATGTGAGAAAGTTGCCTAATATACTATTTGTTGATACTATATTTTTCTATTGATAAATAATTTTTTTTGGGAAATGATTTTATGATAGGAAGAAATAGAGGGGTATCAATGGATTAATATTTGAATTTTGATTACGACTACAAAAAAATTAGTCATTTAAATATAAAAGATAATTGAATTAAAATTATGTAAATTATTTCATGCATAGCCATATATTTCACATGGTGGTCCTTTTATTTTTTTTTGTCAAATATTTATTTCTTTACAACATCATTTAAAGAATATTAATAATTTAATATCTATTATAACATCATGCTTCAACCTCCAATTAAGGTTTCATTTGGGACAACTTCATTACAATTTTATTAAGCAGCTATTTAGTGCAAAAAAATTTTGAACTAGAAAATTTTCTACTAGAAAGCTGCTTAAAAAAGCTATAAAAAGTTGTCGCAATAAAGCCCAAGTTCCAACTGAAAATTTGAATCTTGAATATTTATTCTTCTTGTTCATTTCAGATCCAAGTTTAAATTTGATACGACTTGTATCTATACAATCTATTTCAAAACATAAACAATGTAAGAAAAGATAATTCAAATATACAAAAGAAAAATGTCAAGTGCAAGATACTCCAATCAATGCAATGTTGGAGGACAAGCTAATGTGCATAATTCTATTCTATTATGACTAAGGAGATCATTTTTTAGAGTCAAGTCTTTGGCCTAAATTACATAGAAGCAACTTAATGATTATTAAAAGCCCAAAGTCTTTCATAAAAAAGATAAAGTGAATGATTGAGGAGTTTTGATATTGATATATAATCATAAATAATGTATTTTGAGCTACAATTAGCAACTATTGCATAGCATGCATCTACTTTCATCTAGAAGTCACCATTTAATGAATCCTCCCCTAACAACCCATAAATTATTTTATTATAATTTCTCCTAAGCTGAATTGATAATCCGATGAATGTGCAAGCAAAGATTTGGAGAGAAGTTATGTTAAGAACAAGTGGGTCAAGAACACATTAAAATTATAGAAAGTTTATATTTAAGATAGCTTGAACATTAATCAATTCATATTCATAATTACATTTATTTCTTGTATTGCTTTGGATTTAATTAGAGAATATCACATTCTTAAATATCATCAAATAAAAAATTTTTACGAATTCATAGAGATTAAATTTGCGAACAAAGAGGAGAGAGAGAGAGAGAGAGAGAGAGAGAGAGAGATTGTATTGCTGTCTCAGCCGTCGAAGGAAAAAATTGGGCACATATGAACTACAAACTCCGATATTATCAATCCCCCGCTTGCTTTTTATTGGACGACGACCATCTTTAAGTTTGTCGTTCGCAAGCTAATAATTTTTTAAGAGGCAGGGGAGGGGTTGGGGTGTGGGGTTTAGAAGTTGGAGGGTTTATGAGGGGTGGGGTAGGGGATCACATGGCTTGGTTTGCTAGCAGGTGATGCCTACCTACCTTATATCAAGACTCATAGACAGAGAGTAGAGTTTGGTAGCTTGTGGGACAAACATAGTTGTTATTGACAATAAATCATTCTCTTTAAAATGAACTTAACTATACCTTACCTAATAGACTTTTGTACCTTTGAGCCCACAAAATAATATATATATATTTTATTTATGGCTTTTTCTTGTTGGTAATGAATCCCTTCTTTTCTTTTCCCTATTTGATGCCTATATTCTGTTGGAGTGCCATCTTGGTCCCATTTATGACTTTATTTTATATAAAGAAATATTGAAATTGAAAATTAAATTTTTATTTAGATAAAATGATATATAAATATTAATATTTTTATAAATTAGATGAAGACAGACCTCATGAGTTAATTGAGCACATGCAAGCCTTGAAAGATTGTTCTTGGGTGGTGAACTAAAACTCTGAATAATTCATCCTTATCAACATTTGAGTAATGGATTCTCATCACATTTTAGGATGCTTATGTGATAGCTTTCTTACTAGGGGTGTAACCGTGTCAAGCCGACTCACAAGCCGGCTTGGGCTCGACTCGTTAACAGACTCAACGACTCGAGCTCAAACTGGATTTCGAGCTTGACAGCTTATCGAGCTCGAGTTCGAACAATACACAGCTCAACTTGCGAGAGCGCTTCGAGTGGCTCGCGAACGGAGGTGGAGTTCATGGGCAAGAAATCGAGGGCAAAATTACGGAGGTGGGAATTTTTTGCGGGTTAGAAATTCTACGGGTGGAAAAAGCAAGCAGAGGCGAACGACTGCTCGGATGTGGAAGACGCCGAGTCTCGCAAGCTGCTCAAGCTTGTTTCAATGGTATGAGCTCAACTTTGAGCTCACCTTTCGAGCTCTGCTTGCTTCCGACAAACCAGCTGAGCTCAATAATGCTAAAAAATTGACTCAATCGACTCGTTTACACCTATTTTTTCACTGTTTTCTAAAAGCAGCCTTTTAATACAAAAAATTTTTGAATAAACAATTTTGTACTAAAATGTTACTTTAAAAAGCAATAAGAAAATTGTCTTAAACTAAGCCTTAGATTTTTAATGAGAGCTATATTTGTAATTTGAATATGGGTTTATAGTAAAGAATATGCATACTAGCCCTACATATGCTTAGCCTATGTATGAAACATTTAAACTTTAGAAGTGTTGAATTTTTATATGATCAAAATTTATTCTCATACGTAGCATTGAAGTTATTTTATATAAAAAATGCTCGAATTATAAAGGCTAAATTAAAAAATAATAATATAATTGCAAGCCCAAATGAACTCCATCTTTAATAAATTTATAACAACAATGATCGCAACTTATCAAAATGATTCCATCTTTAACAAAAATAGTAATTAACATATAGTGGCTCAATCACTATGTTCTCGCAATATGTCATCCCCCGTATTCAATTCATTTGCCTCTCCAATTTCTAAGAATCGGCCTTCTCTGTTCAGAGGAAAAAATAATAGTTTGTGCGCACGTCCGAAGACCAATCAAAATGCTTCATGTCACTCTTTTACGGTACCGAGATACGGTACCACTGACGTGACTGCACTTGATTCGCCTCCGGACGTAAAACTATGTCTGGCGTCCGTATGAAATAATTTCTGTTCAGAGGATGATACAAATAATACATGACTTTGTTGTATTACCAATAGACAAAAACTTACTCTCATTTTGTATTAACACTCTTAGAATTAAAAAAAAATGAACAATCTCTTGTAGTTCTTATTTACTACTTATCAAAGTTAATTTAATTATTAAAATAAATTTCTCTCTTTTAAAATATCTAGATAAGACTTTATATATTTTATTTGTTTTATTTATTTTCTTCTTATTATTATTATTATTAGAAGTACTATCACTTAAAAAATGTTCAAATAAGTCTCTCTCTAACAACATTTTGATGCTTTCTCAATGTTGCACTTCTCTATCTAAAATTTATATAAATATATTTTTATTTTTATATGTACATTTAGTCATTGATCCATAAAAGAAGTGATGGGTGAGATGCAATTTGTACTTTTTGTCAGATAAAATGTAAAATGGGTAAAAAAAGATAAAGTATAATTAATTGAAGCTAAATATAGATAAATAATTTCCCAAATTTTTTTTACTGGATTTTGAAAATTTTGGCTTTGGCTGACAAAATACAACTAAGCTAAATTTATAATATGAAAGAACAAAGGTTTGTATAAATAAAATTTTATTACAGAGGGTCAACAAGTGGTTATATTATATCCAAGTGCTCAATTCAATAATCCATGCTACTTTCAATGACAAAGTTGTTATAAATGTAGTAAAACTAACAATTAATCCAAAATTTTCTTTTTTTTATTAATTTGTTATGCAACCCTATTATCATCAACAATTCCATCATTTTAGTATCAAATTTTTACATCCAGAAAACCCGTTGGAACATTCAGAAAATTCGATTTATGGTCAACCCGTTTGAGAAATGGGTCGGCTTTGAATTCAACAAAGATCGTTTTAAAATCGGGTTGACCGGGAATAACCGCGTTGAACTGTGTTTGCTCGCATCGCGTCACTTTGAGTCGGTGTCTCCTCGTGTAATTCACATCCTGTTGATGAGTGACGATGTTGTCGTTGCCACCGTTGCGGCATTATCGTGTATGCGGGTCAGTTGATCGAGTCAACCCGATAACCAATGTGGGTGGGCCCGGTTGAATACATGATAAGTTTGTAAAAACGGGTTGGGTTTGGGTCGGGTCAACAATGTCGGGCCAGTTTTGTGTTTGACCCTAACCTGACCTTAGGGGTGTCAGTTTCGGGTCATGGGTCGGGCTCGGGTGAATCCCGAAACTGTCTTCAGTATTGGGTCAACCTGAATCCCAGCCATTATTGTAAAGGTTGGATTTTCGGACCCGAATCCGACCCGCTTCGGGTCGCGGTCAACCCGACCGACCCGAATGACCCGGTGCACAAAAAACTACTAGTTTTCGAGTCTAAAATAGGGCCAATCTCCGTTTTTTCGGGTCAAAATGGGTCCAAGGATCAGCCCGAACCGACCCAATTTTTGAAGCGGGTTGAATTGTTGAATCCGAACCTGCCGTTTTGGGTTCGGGTTGACCCTAACCAGAAATTTTTGGGTTAGATTTTTGGGTCGTGTCAAATATTGACACCCCTACCCGACATGTGACCCGATTTTTGACAGCCATAACCACAGTGTCACACGATGAAAACTTTCATTCAAATAATTTGCTTTATATATATCAACTATAACAAAACTAGGGAGGAATTACAATTACATGACACCTAAACTTGCATATTTACAAACAACACCAATGCTATTTTTTCAACTATCGACCCCCTATATTTGCAAGTCCGCAATCAAATCTCAGAAATTCAACAAAGCGTAAATACTAGATTTGCTATGAATTTTGATATTTGAGCGAGAATTTAAAAAATAAACATAAGAATATGTTGATTTTACAATAGTCAAAATTTAAAATATTATATATTAATAATTACCCTCAACTAAGAATATTCATAAACCACTATGAATTTAATCTCATGCACTTAATTGCGCGCAACTCTTAGCTTGATGTTGAATTATGCCGACTCTTAGAAGTCTTAAGAGTTGTTTGTTCTCAAACAAAACTACTTAACGCAATTCACTTAAAGCTTTGTCAAAGCATTCGGCCAAGCTAACTGCCTGCCTTTGGCAAATTAAGTAAAATTAGTTTATTGCAGGCAAGTCCTAATTGCAGTTTTAGGAAGGCTATGCTCGTTGGCAGCTTTTTTCCTTCAAAATATAAAAATTTAATAAAAATTTATTTATGAAATAGTAAAAAAATCCGTCCCAATAAAATCTTAGACTTTATATGGGATAACTTTCTTACTGTTTTTTAAAGTAGTTTTTTAGCACAAAATTTGTAAATCAAGATTAAATTAGATTGGTAAAATTATGAATCAAATTTATTTTTAATTTAAAATTTAAAATTTATTTTATGTTAATTTATTGCTATTATTTGTACATCGATGTTTTTATAGTTATTTATGTAATTCTATGTACAATATCCTTTCTATAAATTCTATAAGGGAGTTAGATTTTTTTTTTAATAGGAGGATATAAATAAAATTATCAGTATATTATTTTTAATATTAAATAGTCAAGACTTTGATTATACATTTATTATTGCTAAAGACATATTGAAAGGCATGAGGGATGACAAATTTTTTTTTTTTTTTCATGAGGGATGACATTTATTATAGCAAAAGATATATTTGAAGCTTGAAGGGATATTCACTAACCCTTTAATTTTATTCAATGATGTGTGGTATAAACTTTATGAGAAAAGTTCAAATTAAATAATAACAATGTTTATAATAGCTCGAATTAAAGTTTTTTTTTTGAATTTATTTGGGATAATTTTTTCCTGCTTTGCTTTTCAGACAACCACAATAATTTTAGTTGATTATTATTTTCTTACACTTTCTTGCGCCTTTTAGAATTTTTCAGTGGTAGAAAGTTATTTTTGCAACTAGAGTAATCAAGGCTTCGTTTGGGTTGGTTTTTTTACTGCTTTGCTTTTCAAACCATGCTCCACAATGACCTTATTTTTTCATCGCTTTCAATAAATTTGAGCTACGAAGCTGCTTTCTACAACAATTTAGAAAAATCTTCTTTCTCACAACAGCTTTACATAACCTTATGAAAAAAACTTCAACCTTTCCAAACGGATCACAAGTTATTTTACAACAACAACTTCACAATCAACTTTATAAAAATACTTCAACCGTCACAAATATATCCTTAATGAAAGCTCTCTATAATTGTGTAGAGTTATAACTTTTTTTCAAATGAGGCCATATAAATTAAGAGTTTGTTTGGAATAATTTGTTACTGATTTGTTTTTCAATATCACAACCACAATTTTGTTTGGCTATTTCTTTATGTTGCTTTTAAAAAAATTTTGTTCTAAGAACTACATTTTCATCATTCCTAAAAAAAAAAATCTCAACAATTTTTTACAATTACATTTACAAAATAACAATAGCAATTCTAAACAAACCGAAATTTATTATTTAGAAAAGTCATAATATTCAAATTTTATTAAAAAATATTTATAATATATGAATATATATTCAAAAATATGAGTTCATTTTAACTAAATCATGCAATCTATAAACTTTATGGCTTAATTCAAAATCAAATTAAATTTTTTTTGTGGTAAAATTTATAAAGAGGTCTACGCGTTAATTAGAAAATGGGGATTATAAAGCATTAAGGAACCAGCTCGCTAATCATCAGCTCTCTAATCCAAAATTAAATCAAATTAGCATCTCAATAGCTCTAATTAGAAATTTTGA
Organism: Dendrobium nobile; assembly: GCA_022539455.1. Taxonomy (NCBI): domain Eukaryota; kingdom Viridiplantae; phylum Streptophyta; class Magnoliopsida; order Asparagales; family Orchidaceae; genus Dendrobium; species Dendrobium nobile. The sequence continues at coordinate 9,242,545 of CM039736.1, forward strand.
CTAAAGGCTATCAAATATGTTCAACAAAGTAATGATAAATTTCTTTTATAATCCAATTTTCATATAAATCTATAAGCTCTCTAATCCAAAATTAAATCAAATTAGCACCTAATAGCTCTAATTTAGAATTTTGACTAAGGTATCATATGTTCAACAAGTAATGATAAATTTCTTTTATAATCAATTTTTCTTATTATATTCATACTCTTATATCTTAACAACTAGATATATGACCATCCCATCTTATTCTATTTTTATTGGAAACATTCATGTCAACATCATAATTTCAACAATGTGTGAATTCTCTTTCAAGGATAAGATTTTTTGTTACACATGCACATGTGTTCATGCAAAGGACCCCCATGTGTTTAGCCATTATTTAAATCATATAAATATTTTTTTTTTATAAAAAAATATTTCAATATATGGGGGGACAATCTTCTCCTTTTGGAACCAATAATTGAATATCATGCATAGTACATATGAATTGATTGGGTGGTCCAAATATCTATGAATGGTACATGCAAAAAAAATATGTTTCAACTAATGACTTTGATATGTGGTAGATAGAGCATTTTACTATGCATGATGGTGATATTATTGAAATTAATTAAAAAAATAAAAATATATTGGTTGATTAAATATATATATATAAATATTTAATTTTGATAAAATAATTTAAATTCTTTATTTATGATTAAATATATTTGATATAATTTCTAGAAATAGTTTCATGAATTATCTTCATTTGGACATTGCACTTAAAATGCCTTATCTGAGAGAAGGTGTACCTAACCTCACCTTCCTTATGGATGTCATCCTCCCAAAATCTTGCCCACTGTCACATGCATTCAATGCAACTGGTCATCATTATTTTTTTTAATTCAATTATTTATGTATTTATTAAATTAGTGTTATTATAATACAGAGATGATTACGTGTGTTTGTCAGATATGTTTGGAGGGCCAATCAGGACACATTGATGTACGGACGTAATAATTTTTCTTATAATCTATGTAATCATATAGAAGAAAAAAAGATAGAATATTTAATTAAAATTTAATTAGAATAAATTCTTAAACTTTAAATTTTAATTTAAAATAAATTAATTTAATAATTTTATATATATATAAATATATAATTATGTTAAAAAATAAAAAAATAAAATTAATTATTCTAACCTAATTTTTCTCCTAAAAAGTATTAGATGAGCGGGGATATTTTTTTTTTTGCAAGTTTTATCATATATTATTCACTAAAGCATTATATGTAGTTTGAGGCTTAGTCTCGTTTGGGAGGTTTTTTATTACTTTTCTTAAAGCGGCTTTTTAGATAAGAAATTTTTATTTTTGTACTGAAAGCACGCTTTTAAAAGCAATAAAAGCCGTCTCAAACGAAGCCTCAGTTTGGGTGACTTTTATGTTTCTTAAAATGACTTTTTAGTACAAAAATTTACAAAAACTTGCTTTAAGAAGAAAAGAAAGTAATTCCCACATGAAGGCTGAATATAGGCTTATGTTTAATTTTTATAGCTTCGATGTTCATATTAGCAATTTTTGTATCAAAGTATAATGTTTCTCAATTTAATCCTTAAATTATACAAAATTAATTCAAAATGATACTTAAATTAAAATTGGGATCAATTTGTATATGATACTAATAATTGCGATAGTTATTTTGATCAATTTTATATCACAATTATAATATGAGAGTTATTGTGGATCAAATTTATATATCGAGTAGCTAAGACTTTGTTTGAGATGACTTTCTTACTGTTATTAAGTAGCTTTTAACTCAATATTTTAATTTTTTGGCTTCATTTGGACGCTTTTTGCTGCTCTAAATTTTTTTACACTAAGAGCTGCTTCTTAAAATTTTTGTACAAAATAATTACTAAAAAAGCCTAAATGAGGGCAAACTAAATTGGCCATATCCGAAATCTATGTACTACTTTAATATTTTATTTTTTTTATTTTTTTAATGTTTAGGAATTAAGTATATAAAAATAATAATTTTATTCGGTACATAAATTTTGAGTCGGTTCTCAGTAACTCATCATACGGCATTGGAAGCTATGTCACATATATTTTAATATATTTAGAAGAAAAATATCCAACAAATACTATTTAATATTTTTTAAAAATTAATCTTTTTGGCTGGGTAGGCCCAAATATATGTGTGTGCTTATATAAAGCGCATTCGAGAACTGGATCAATATTATTAACAGAAATTTTTTCTTAAAAATTCCAGCAATATGAAAAAAACCACAATCCAAAAAAAAATAAAAAATCATCCAGTTATCAAAAAAACCCAAATAATCACATATAAATATATTATATATATCAAAATAGGGCCAATGATTTACAAATTAGAAGAAAAAAAAATAAATCACATTAGGCATTAATTATCCTACACTAAACTAAACCTCCCTTCCCTCCCACCCTAAAACAAAAGATTAAGATCTTAATTTGTACTAATGATGACAAATTATACAATAGGGCTCACACTGCTCCTTAATCTCTGATTACGGGCACTAATTATTACAATTACTGGCCTGCTTCAGCTCTCACGAAGAGAAAGAAATGCTCCAAAGTGAAACCAGATTGATTACCTCATCTGAATTCCAGCAACCCGTTGTGAAGCAAAGGCCATACTATTCTTCTGAATCCTGTAGAGGAGGCTTATGCAGAGCTCCAGATTCAAGTCAGGAACATCCAAGCTTCGTCTCTTCGCTGTTGCTTCTGCTGTTACTACTGCTATTACTGCTCTTATTTCCTCCTCCTTCTCATAAAGCCACAACTTTCTCCACCTCCGTCGCAAAGGACGCGTCGGCTTGCCCGTGAAGCGGGCGGTGCGTCGTCGGATCTATCCCCCTGCTCAACAATTTCCGCGATATTTGTGTTCCAGTAGTTCTTGATCTCGTTGTCCGTCCTCCCCTGTAACCTCTCCCGCTTTCAACGACCATCTGAACAACAATTACAGAGATCATCATCAGATATCCAAATCCATCCAGAATAGTAGCAACAGCAAACAACTTATTATTTCCAAGTAAGCTATGAAGCTTGATGATGAGCTCGTCTTCTTCCTCGGTAAAGTTCCCTCGTTAAGATCAGGACGGAGGTAATTGATCCATCGAAGCCGGCAACTCTTCCCGCAACGAAGGGGCCCGCCGCCTTCGGCAGCGAACCGCCAACAGCCCTCCCCGTGGACTCTTGATGTGAGGACGAGGCGCTCATCTTCCTCCTTAGTCCAAGCCCCTTTGTTGGTGTGAGTTCTCACAACAGGAAGATCTCCCCATGGCCTCTGACTTTTACTTCTTCTACCTTTCCTGAAAGAGCTGTTCATGGCAGTTGAGAAAGGTGGAGGCGAGTTATATAGATAAGCGTTTAGATATGAGTGAAAGGAGAGAAGGGAGAGAGGAGAAGGGTGAAATTTGTTTCTTCTAGAAGTGAGTTGGTGGAAAGCCTTATTTTAGCTGCCAAATGCCAATGGCATCAATTTTTTACCAATGTCACTAATTTGTAGAAAGGCAGGACCACATCCATGGAGATATTTGTAGGCTTTGGTGGGCATGAAAGTAAATATATGGCTATTGATAAGTGAGATCTGGTTCAGGAGTTATATGATTAGGAGATAAATGGCTGTGAATATTTTTATTAGGTCCGGTGTATTGACGTAGCTCTACGTTCGGACACCAGTAAAATGGTGTCATGCTAATACTCTGTACCGTGGCGGCCCGACGACCCGACCCGGACCGGACCCGGGATTGATATGTATTGGCTGATTTGTGTAGACTGGGGTATTGCTAGGTATTGTCTACAATAATGAAAAATACCATTATGTCAAGGCCAATACCTAGCAATACCAATCAATACCGAGCAATACCCCGGTTTTGGATATTGCTCGGTATTGTTAGGTATTGCTCGGTATTGTTAGGTATTGGTCTTGATAAAGCAGCATTTCTCGATATTGTCAAGTAAGCAATACCCGAACATAGCAATACTGGGTTCCGGTCCGGGTCGGGTCGTGTGGCCGCGCGGTAAAGAGTTAGAGCACGTGGCGACATGTTATTGGCCTCCGAACGTAGAGCTTCGTCCGGTGTCCGGACCTAATAATGTTCGTGAATAAGGGTGTAAATGAGTCGAATTGAGCCTCGAGTCAGTTCCATTTGAGCTTGTGCTTGATTAATTAATTCAAGTAGATTTCGAGTTCAAGCTCGAGCTTTATTCTGATAGTACAAGCTTGCTCACGAGCCGACTTATTTATTATGTAAGAGAGAAATGATTATGATTTAAAGCAATTATTATAAAAATGATAAAAAGAATGAGAAATTACAAGAAAAATAATAAATTACTTAATATAAGAAAGTGAGATATAATTTTAAGTATTTTTAAACTTTTAATTGAAATTCTGATCATGATATATTTTAAAATATTTTGTTTTAATATTTGTTAAATAGTTGACTCGCGAGCTAACGAGTCGAGTCGGGACTGGTTAAAGTTTGGCTGTTAGTTCATTGAGCCGCTCACGAGCACTTATCCAGTTGAGCTTGAGCATGGCTCACGAGTCGGCTGGACTGATTTACACCCCTAGTTGTGAATCATGTTGTCTTACAATATTGAAGATAAAATTTTAAATTAATTTGTATGCTTTAAAATATAGAAGGAATGAGAGAATTAAAGGGGTGTGTAATGATTGTTTTTGTAGAAATTGGACTTCATAGATTTATAAATATAATTTAAATAAGAATGAAAATTAAAGAGTAAAAATTATATTAAAAATTTATTTAATTCAATTCAAAATTAGTGAAATATATATTCATTATAAGCAGCAGTACTATTTCAATAGAGATTTAATAATTTTTAAATTTATATTGATGCAATATATATATCAGAATATAATTTTTCTTTAATAAATATTTAAATTTAAAGTCAAAATATTAATATGAGCTTTTGTGAAGTGATCATATAAAGATGCTGAGAAAAATATAAAAATTAAAACATACTTTTAAGAAAGAATGTCTAAATGACTTTGAATTTTTTGGAGTTAGAGATTGTGATACCATTGAATTGGAAAAAATATATCAAGTTGGGTATAGTCTTTTTTTATTTATTTATATTATTTATTTTATATGATGATGTCATATGCTTATCTTTCACATGGAAGAAAATGAGAATTTCAACTAAGATCTCATTTGATAATATTTTTTAATGGCTAGTTTTGTATTTAAAACAATGATTTAAATTTTAAAATAATGATTTAATTTTGTCACATCATGCACTCCCAATTAATTAGGTTTAGGATTCAAAGTATCACAATTGTTGATGTTCTATTGATGAGAAAGTAGAAGCAATCATATTGAAAATTAATAAAATAGGGCTTCTTCTGAGATGCTTTATTATGTTTTTAAAGAGTTTTTTATACTGTAAAATTAAAAATTTGTATTAAAAATTACTTTAAGAAACAATAAGTAAAGCTGTCCCAATGAAGCCTAAATTTCTAGCATTTTAATAGAATTTTTTTTTGTTGTATTTTTAAAGCAAGTAAAATTTTCATTTAAGGAAAAATATTAAAAAAATAATGAAAGATGTTATAGGGACACACAGATCGATTAAAGTGGAGGGTGATGAAATTAATCAAAATAGGTTAGTCATTTTGAAGATTAATCTTCCTAACTGCTTAGAAGATGATCTGGCGGGTCTCAAAGATGGAGAGATTATTCTGTGTGGATATGGGACGGTTCAGAGACCAATCAGAATGCGCTATGTCACATGCTCAGTACCGGCGATGTGGAGCATTCTGGTTGGTCGCCAGACAACCGTCCGACGCCCACACAGAACAGTTTTACCAATAGATTGATATTATTTCCTGTTTTTGTCCATATAATATTAGTTAATAGAGTTTGTTGTTTTAGTTTTAACACTTCAATAAAGATGGCAAAAGGTTGTGAAATTAATTGTGCAACGCTGACGTCATCCAGAATTTAATGAAAATGCGCCACATCACCCCCTATCGGTACCGTGGCTCGGTTATTACTCGGTACCAAGCTTGAAACGCTCAATACACTACAGAAAAATCAACAATTATGGTGGTTTAACCGGTTGTCTGACAGTCGTATTAATCGACGATTTACTCAGCGGTGTTTAATTAATACAACGATAGAAATACCGACGGTATAATAACCCCCGGGTAGACTGCGATTTTCTATTTTTGCGGCGTCGTATACGGCGGCCAAGCCGCAGGTGTTAAGTAATTTTTTTTTCGATGATCTAAGACACCAGAGACCACAGAAATCGACCTAATATTCGTCAATCGAGCATTCCTCCTCATTTGCTCGCGTATCTGTTCCTACAAACGCTCGCGCTCGAGCTTGCCTCCGCAGGAATCGGCCGCCGACACCTTAACTCTGGCCGACGTTATGCCCTTACTCGGCGTCGTCACTCCTGCACTCTACCTGCCGAAACCCATAAAGCACTTCAAGCAACGCCCTGAAGGTTTGAATTTTTTCCTACTAAACTTTTTATATAATGTTAATGTGCCATACTTTAAATTATGGGGGAAAGTTATGGAGCATACGTTGCAGCGTTGATGCTAATATTTCATAAAATCAATTTGGATTCATGCAGGTAGTATACTATGGAAGCTATGCATTTTTTATTGTGTGTTTGAGCTATGTACTAGATACATAGTGGGAGAGAGTTATGTAGCCTAGTTGCAGCGTAATGCTAATGTTTCACAAAATCAGTTTGGATTCATGCAAGGTAGGTCTAGTATGGAAGCCATGCATTTTTTTAGCGTATTTGATGGAGAAGTATATAGAGAATAAGGAGGATCTACACATGAATTTATTGATTTAGAAAAAAAATATATGATAGAGTTTCAAGAGAAGTGGTATAGATAGTTATAGAAAAACAGGTTTAATAATGCTTATGTTTAAGTCATTAAGGATATGTATGCAAGAGTTATTACTTGTGTTATGACAGAAGGTGGTTTAACCAAATATTTTTCTACTTAGTTGGATTATGTTAAGGATCGACCTTAAGTCCATATCTTTTTTTTAGTCATGGATGTTTCTCACTAGAAATTGTAAGAGGTTGTATCCTGGTGTATGCTTTTTGTTGAAGATATTCTCCTTGTTGAATATATTAGATCTATTATTAAGAGTATATTTTAAATATAAGGGTCTATTATTTTGAGTGTATGGTGAAGTGATAGGGTTATATCTTCTAATAATTGATTTCACACTATGTAGTAGGAACATTTGCTTTAACATCTAAATGATTATACAATAAGAGAGATATTAGATGTATAACGATTGTTACGGTCGAAGAGCATTGACAGATGAATTTATGCAGAGAATTGTGACTTTTATTCAAGTTGTATCAGAACTACCTTTCTTTTTAAGTTCGATGGAAATTTAGATATCCATGTTCGAAGCACAAAATCAAGCATTCCTCAAGCCCGATGATGTAAATGTTGATTTATATCATAGGGATTTGTTTCAGACTACTGGATTTGGACCTCACATGGTGAGTACAAGCCACACTAGCGCATTTGGCTGCCGTAAATTTTGATATCGAACACTTATTTTAATCGCCAGAATTTTAATAAATCGGTCGGTACATTCGACGGTTTACCGACGGTCAACCGACAGTAAACCGGAGGCTGGACGTTGGCAAAATCGACGTTTGAGATGGCTGGCATGCCGCTGATAATTAACGGCAGTTGCCGGTGCTATGACCGCGGAAATTACCAACTATTTTTGCCGCTGGAAAATTTAAGCCGCAGAAATTGACCACTACAATTTGTTTCTTACCCGGTTTATACCGACATTAATAAACCGCTGGTAAATTTTTAGAACCGCTGGAAATTTATCATAACTACATGAAATATCTGCCGGTAATTGTATAAATTCTTGTAGTGATATTGGATGATATGGCTGCACCGGATTCGCCTCTGGATGAAAGTTGTGTCCACTGTTCGCATAGAATAATCTCTCCAAAAGGTTTGGACAAGATTGCACGCTCACTTGCACGAACCCCTACCTCTACTTCTTTATCTGAAAAATGTATTTGTGCTGAAGGATTGGTTGAGTTGAGTAGTTTTTGAGATTTATGGCTTCCTTGAGTTTAGGGACTGATTGGTTGAAGTAAAATAGTGTAAAGTATTACAAGTACAGAGAGCTGGATCATATTGATGTGGTTTAGTAAAATAAATGCAGTATAAGATTTTGGTGTATTTAGATTTTGGAATGCACCGTCTAGTACATATTTCATCTATTGGGAATTTGTCTGATTTGGATATTTCAAATTACACCATTTTATTCATGTCATTAACGACACTCGTCACTAGCTTCCACCACCATCTCTCTCCATCACTATCACGCCTCCAAACACCACCTATTGGCACCACCACTACTACCTCATCATGCCACCGTTGGCCTACCACCCCCTGTCATCACCACAACAAAATCCATCGCCGCCCACCCACCTCGTCCACCGCTAGCAGCACCATCATATTATTTCCAACAATGCTACATCCACTTGAGATGAGATTTTTCCTTTGAAATCTTTTCAGGATAAAATTTTCTAACACGATCATCTTATTATATCACCAACAATTAATATTCTTATAATATTTTTTTCTTAAATTGATTGACTTATACTCTTTGATTTCCCTTCCTAAAATTATAACCTATTCTTTTGAGATTTACCTCGAATATGCAAACCTTCACCCTGATTGATTTTTTTTGGAGTTTTCATATCCTCAAGATTATTGAAAGCAGAGTGCTCCTCTGGAACTTCATCCACCATTATGATTTTCTGCTATATTTTTAAACTTATTTTAATATTCTTTAATGGACTTGGGTTAGTTATTGAGCAATATATATTGCTTTGGCTTTGGGGACTTTTCTATCGCACAATAAGATCGATGCATTCCTCCACTTCAACCATCCAACTTGAATACTACTGGTAATATCCCATCAATTTCACCTTCACTCCGAACAATAGATTCAAGATATTAAAATGTGTACTCTTATTAATGACTTGATTGTCCAAAGTCACAATCCCTTTACTAGGTCTATTGATACTAAAATTACACTCCATATATTCAGTTTTAGATCTACTCAAGTGAAAACCTTTAGACTCTAAAGTTGATCTCTATAATTCGAGTTTACCTTCAACTCCCTCTCTAGTCTTATCTCAACAAGAAGAATATCATCAGCAAAAAACATACACCAAGATACATCCTCTTGCAAATGTATAGTGAGACATCCATGACTAAAGCAAAAAGATATGGACTTAAGGCTGATCATTGATGTAATCCAACCAAAATAGGAAAATACTTGGTCAAACCACCTTGTGTTTGAACACAAGTAATAGCTCATGCATTATATCTTTAATTGATTTGAATATAAGCCTTATTAACTACATTCTTTAAGAACTATCCATAGCACTTCTCTTGAACTTTATCATATGCTTTTCTAAATCAATAAATATCATATGTAGATCCTCCTTGTTCTCTCTATATTTCTCCATCAAACCTCTCAATAAATGTATGACTTCCATAGTAGACCTACCCGGCATGAATACAAGTATATTATTTTTATATATTTGATAAATATATATATATATATTACTATTTGTTAAATTAGTTTTTTAGTACAAAAAATTTTAGTTCAAAAAATTTTAGTTCAATTTTTTTTTAAACTTTATTTTAAGAGGCAGTAAGAAAACTGTCTATAACAAAGCCTACATTTATATTTATTTATTTATTAATGTTAATGAGACACGTGGCAGCATAATTCAAAGAAAATCATCAAATATAATATCCTAACTAATAAAAATTACTATTATGATGCGTATACGCAGACTAAAATTAAGACTAACAGAGCTTACTTTATCTCTTCCTTTAGCTTATTTGACTTCAATATTTAAACTTAGCTTGTTATCTCTTTTGCTTTGTCAGCCGCACTGCTGTTTGTTAATACTTCTTCAACCTCGCTTGTGTCGCGCACACGCTTGAAGAATGGACAAAGCTGGGCCCACCAGCCTTGATTTTAACAATTTTCAACTAATTTTATTTTTTTTATTATTTTTGAAATTGGTGAAGTTTTGTCCCATTTGTGATGATATATAAATTAAAAAATATTTATTTTTAATGAGTCATAATGAAGTTTTAGGGTTAATTTGGGTTTAGTTCACTACTAAAAAGTTGAATCTTTCGCATCGGTTTCTTGGAGCGGTTTTAAAACCGCCTCCAAAAATAACTTTTTGCACCGGTTTTAAATGCAAACAATTCCTAATTATTTACCCGGCCCGCACTAGTTGCCCTAATTCCCAGCGCGCGCAAAGTAAACTTCGCGATTCGTCCGATCCCGCTCGATCTTCTCCTTCCGCTCTTCTCCTTCCTGCGCGCGACTCAAGGGGAGCATTCGAGGGTTCGTCTCCGACCTCTTTCTCCTTCCTGCGCGGGACTCAGGCGGAGCATTCGAGGGTCGGCATTTCGCGACGGTATTCTCCTCACGCGACGACTCATCCGGTTGGCTTCATTGTGAGTCTCCTCTTCTTGTTCGTCTTCTTCTTCTTCTCATTTATCTTCTACTTATTTTGTTGATTTAATCCCTAAAATCAAGAAGGATCAACATTCAACAAAATGGATGGTTCACAGTCGTTAATGGAGGAAGATGAAATCAAAATTGTTTTTTAACCGGCAGAATTCTGGAACCTTACACCGGTTTAAACCGCTGCAATATCTAGCGTTTCGGGATTGCTACCCCGCCGGTCGTGAAACCGCTGCGGAATATCGTTGCAGCGCATAGTCAATATAGCGTATTTGTAGTGGTTTTAGAACCGCTGCAAAGAAAATTGTGGCGGTTAAAACCGCCACAATAGCTCAAAATTTGTGCTGCGATTACCGTATTTTTTGGTAGTGGTTATATTATTTTTTTAGTGTGATTTGTTTCATTAATGATATTTTATATTGTTTAGTTATGGTGATAATCATTTTAAATAGGTTAGTTAAGTATTTAGTCATATTTCTTAGAAAATGGATTAAGTTCTCTATTTGTTGTTATAAAAAGTTTTTTAGCATCATTTTTAGACCATATTCGTTGATTCAAGTTTCGTTTGGGACAGCTTTTTCATTGCTTTCTAAAAGATATTTTTAATACAAAAATTTCTAATTCAAAAAACAATTTAACTAAAAAGCTGTTTTGGAAAGCATTAAGAAAGCTATCTCAAATGAAACCTAAATGATATGATTAGTTTAATTTGAAAAAAAAAATTATTTAGGGATTTTGTAATTAAGTTGAGATGACTGTAGCTTGTTATAAATATAATTATAAAACTATTGTAGGAAAAATAATTTTTTAAAAAAAGTTGTTGTGGATATTATAACTATATTCTTTTTCAAAAAGTCGAATAACAACTTTCTTATAGTTATCACACATTAATATATGTAGCTATAAAAAGCAGCTTCCTACCACAAAAATTTCAGAAAAGCTATGATAAAGCAATACCCAAACGGAAGAGTGTTTGAGATTTGAAAAGCAGAACATTCAAACAACCATCCAAAGAGGCTCCCATTCATCATGAATATGATTAAATAGTTGTTTAAATCAAAAATTTTTTTTGGTTTAAACCAATAACATTGTTGGTTCGGGGCTATTGTAAGAGATACTTTAAAACTATTATGAGGAAAATAGATTTGATACTGCAAACTGCCACACTTATGACCAAAGAATATTATAGTTGATATTTGAAAACAAATATGTGAGAAAGTTGCCCTAAATATACTATTTGTTGATACTATATTTTTCTATTGATAAATATATTTTTAGGGAAATGATTTTATGATAGGAAGAAATAGAGGGGTATCAATGGATTAATATTTGAATTTTGATTACGACTACAAAAAAATTAGTCATTTAAATATAAAAGATAATTGAATTAAAATTATGTAAATTATTTCATGCATAGGCCATATATTTCACATGGTGGTCCTTTTTATTTTTTTTTGTCAAATATTTATCTCATTACAACATCATTTAAAGAATATTTAATAAATTTAATATCTATTATAACATCATGCTTCAACCTCCAATTAAGGTTTCATTTGGGACAACTTCATTACAATTTTCTAAAGCAGCTATTTAGTGCAAAAAAATTTTGAACTAGAAAATTTTCTACTAGAAAGCTGCTTAAAAAAGCTATAAAAAGTTGTCGCAAATAAAGCCCAAGTTCCAACTGAAAATTTGAATCTTGAATATTTTATTCTTCTTGTTCATTTCCAGATCCAAGTTTTTAAAATATTGATACGACTTGTATCTCATACAATCTATTTCAAACATAAACAATGTAAGAAAAGATAATTCAAATATACAAAAGAACATGTCAAGTGCAAGATACTCCAATCAAATGCAATGTTGGAGGACAAGCTAATGTGCATAATTCTATTCTATTATGACTAAGAGATCATTTTTATGAGTCAAGTCTTTGGCCTAAATTACAATAGAAGCAACTTAATGATTATTAAAAGCCCAAAGTCTTTCATAAAAAGATAAAGTGAATGATTGAGGAGTTTTGATATTGATATATAATCATAAATTAATGTATTTTGAGCTACAATTAGCAACTATTGCATAGCATGCATCATACTTTCATCTAGAAGTCACCATTAATGATTCCTCCCCTAACAACCCATAAATTATTTTATTATAATTTCTCCAAAGCTGAATTGATAATCCGATGAATGATGCAAGCAAAGATTAGAGAGAGAAGTTATGTTAAGAACAAGTGGGTCAAGAACACATTAAAATTATAGAAAGTTTATATTTAAGATAGCTTGAACATTAATCAATTCATATTCATAATTACATTTATTTCATTGTATTGCTTTGGATTATAATTAGAGAATATCACATTCTTAAATATCATCAAATAAAAAATTTCAATAGAGATTAAATTTGACGAAGAGAGAGAGAGAGAGAGATTGTATTGCTGTCTCAGTCGTCGAAGGAAAAAATTGGGCACATATGAACTTACAAAACTCCGATATTATCAATCACCCGCTTGCTTTTTATTGGACGACGAACACATCTTTAAGTTTGTCGTTCGCAGCTAATAATTTTTTAAGAGGCAGGGGAGGGGTTGGGGTGTGGGGTTTAGAAGTTGGAGGGTTTATGAGGGGTGGGGTAGGGGATCACATGGCTTGGTTTGCTAGCAAGGTGATGCCTACCTACCTTATCTCAAGACTCAATAGACAAGAGAGTAGAGTTTGGTAGCTTGTGGGACAAACATAGTTGTTATTGACAATAAATCATTCTCTTTAAAATAGACATCTAACTTACTTACCTAAATAGACTTTTGTACCTTTGAGCCCACAAAATAATATATATATTTTTATTTATGGCTTTTCTTGGTTGGTAATGAATCCCTTCTTTTCTTTTCCCTATTTGATGCCATATTTTCTGGTGAGTGCCATCTTGGTCCCATTTTATGACTTTATTTTATAATAAGAAATATTGAAATTGAAAATTAAATTTTTATTAGATAAAATGATATAAAATAATTAATTATGTATATAAATTAGATGAAGACAGCCTCATGAGTTAATTGAGCACATGCAAGCCTTGAAAGATTGTTCTTGAGGTGGTGAACTAAAACTCTGAATAATTCATCCTTATCAACATTTGAGTAATGGATTCTTCATCACTTTTAGGATGCTTATGTGATAGCTTTCTTACTAGGGGTGTAACCGTGTCAAGCCGACTCACAAGCCGGCTTGGGCTCGACTCGTTAACAGACTCAACGACTCGAGCTCAAACTGGATTTCGAGCTTGACAGCTTATCGAGCTCGAGTTCGAACAATACACAGCTCAACTTGCGAGAGCGCGTCGAGTGGCTCGCGAACGGAGGTGGAGTTCAATGGGCAAGAAATCGAGGGCAAAAATTACGGAGGTGGGAATTTTTTGCGGGTTAGAAATTCTACGGGTGGGAAAAAGCAAGCAGAGGCGAACGACTTGCTCGGATGTGGAAGAACGCCGAGTCTCGCAAGCTGCTCAAGCTTGTTTACAATGGTATGAGCTCAACTTTGAGCTCACCTTTCGAGCTCTAGCTTGCTTCCCGACAAACCAGCTGAGCTCAATAATGCTAAAAATTGACTCAACTCGACTCGTTTACACCCCTATTTTTTCACTGTTTTCTAAAAAGCAGCCTTTTAATACAAAAAATTTTTGAATAAACAATTTTGTACTAAAATGTTACTTTAAAAAGCAATAAGAAAATTGTCTTAAACTAAGCCTTAGATTTTATAATGAGAGCTATATTTGTAATTTGAATATGGGTTTATAGTAAAGAATATGCATACTAGCCCTACATATGCTTAGCCTATGTATGAAACATTTAAACTTTAGAAGTGTTGAATTTTATATGATCCAAAAATTTATTCTCATACGTAGCATTTGATGTTATTTTATAAAAAATGCTCGAATTATAAAGGCTAAATTAAAAAATAATAATATAATTGCAAGCCCAAATGAACTCCATCTTTAATAAATTTATAACAACAATGATCGCAACTTATCAAAATGATTCCATCATTTAACAAAAATAGTAATTTAACATATAGTGGCTCAATCACTATGTTCTCGCAATATGTCATCCCCCGTATTCAATTCATTTGGCCTCTCCAATTTCTAAGCATCGGCCTTCTCTGTTCAGAGGGAAAAAAATTAGTTTGTGCGCACGTCCGAAGACCAATCAAAATGCTTCATGTCACTCTTTTACGGTACCGAGATACGGTACCACTGACGTGACTGCACTTGATTCGCCTCCGGACGTAAAACTATGTCTGGCGTCCGTATGAAATAATTTCTCGTTCAGAGGATGATACAAATAATACATGACTTTGTTGTATTACCAATAGACAAAAACTTACTCTCATTTTGTATTAACACTCTTAGAATTAAAAAAAAATGAACAATCTCTTGTAGTTCTTATTTACTACTTATCAAAGTTAATTTAATTTGATTAAAATAAATTTTCTCTCTTTTAAAATATCTAGATAAGACATTTATATATTTTATTTGTTTTATTTACTTTTCTTCTTATTATTATTATTATTAGAAGTACTATCACTTAAAAAATGTTCAAATAAGTCTCTCTCTAACAACATTTTGATGCTTTCTCAATGTTGCACTTCTCTATCTAAAATTTATATAATATTATTTTTATTTTTATATGTACATTTAGTCATTGATCCATAAAAGAAGTGATGGGTGAGATGCAAATTTGTACTTTTTGTCAGATAAAATTGTAAAATGGGTAAAAAAAGATAAAGTATAATTAATTGAAGCTAAATATAGATAAATAATTTCCCAAATTTTTTTAATACTGGATTTTGAAAATTTTGGCTTTGGCTGACAAAACTCAACTAAGCTAAATTTATAATATGAAAGAAACAAAGGTTTGTATAAAAATAAATTTTATTACAGAGGGTCAAACAAGTGGTTATATTATATCCAAGTGCTCAATTCAATAATCCATGCTACTTTCAATGACAAAGTTGTTATAAATGTAGTAAAACTAACAATTAATCCAATAATTATTATTCTATTAATTTTGTTATGCAGACCCATATTATCATCAACAATTCCATCATTTTAGTATCAAATTTTTACATCCAGAAAACCCGATTGGAACCCATTCAGAAAATTTCGGTTTATGGTCAACCCGTTTGAGAAATGGGTCGGCTTTGGATTCAACAAACTGATCCGTTTTTAAAAATCGGGTTGACCCGGGAATAACCCGCGTTGACTGTGTTTGCTCGCATCGCCGTCACTTTGAGTCGCGTGTCTCCTCGTGTAATTCACATCCTGTTGATGAGTGACGATGTTGTCGTTGCCACCGTTGGCGGCATTATCGTGTATGCGGGTCAGGTCTGATCGAGTCAACCCGATAACCAACGTGGGTTGGGCCCGGGTTGAAATACATGATAAGTTTGTAAAAACGGGTTGGGTTTGGGTCGGGTCAACCAATGTCGGGCCAGTTTTGTGTTTGACCCTAACCTGACCTTAGGGGTGTCAGTTTCGGGTCATGGGTCGGGCTCGGGTGAATCCCGAAACTGTCTTCAGTATTCGGGTCAACCTGAACCCAAGCCATTATTGTAAAAGGGTTGGATTTTCGGACCCGAATCCGACCCGCTTCGGGTCCGGGTCAACCCGACACGACCCGAATGACCCGGTGCCAACAAAAACTACTAGTTTTCGAGTCTAAAAAAGGGCCAATCTCCGTTTTTTCGGGTCAAAAATGGGTCCAAGGATCAGCCCGAACCCGACCCAATTTTTGAAGCGGGTTGAATTGTTGAATCCGAACCTGACCCGTTTTGGGTTCGGGTTGACCCTAACCAGAAATTTTTGGGTTAGATTTTTGGGTCGTGTCAAATATTGACACCCCTACCCGACATGTGACCCGATTTTGACAGCCATAACCACAAGTGTCACACGATGAAAACTTTCATTCAAATAATTAGCTTTATATATCAACTATAACAAAACTAGGGAGGAATTACATACATGACACCTAAAACTTGCATATTTACAAAACTAACACCAATGCTATTTTTTCAACTATCGACCCCCCTATATTTGCAAGTCCGCAATCAAATCCTCAGAAATTCAACAAAAGCGAAAAATACTAGATTTTGCTATGAATTTTGATATTTGAGCGAGAATTTAAAAAATAAACATAAGAATATGTTGATTTTACAATTAGTCAAAATTTAAAATATTATATATTAATAATTACCCTCAACTAAGAATATTCATAAACCACTATGACTTTAATCTCATGCACTTAATTGCGCGCAACTCTTAGCTTGATGTTGAATTATGCCGACTCTTAGAAGTCTTAAGAGTTGTTTGCTTCTCAAACAAAACTACTTAACGCAATTCACTTAAAGCTTTGTCAAAGCATTCGGCCAAGCTAACTGCCTGCCTTTGGCAAATTAAGTAAAATTAGTTTATTGCAGGCAAGTCCTAATTGCAGTTTTAGGAAGGCTTATGCTTCGTTTGGCAGCTTTTTTCCTTCCAAAAAATAAAAATTTTATAATAAAAATTTACTTTATGAAATAGTAAAAAAACCGTCCCAAATAAAATCTTAGACTTTATTTGGGATAACTTTCTTACTGTTTTTTAAAGTAGTTTTTAGCACAAAATTTGTAAATCAAGATTAAATTAGATTGATAAAATTATGATCAAATTTATTTTTAATTTAAAATTTAAAATTTATTTATGTTAATTTTTTGCTATTATTTGTACATCGATGTTTTTATAGTTATTTAATGTAATTCTATGTACAATATCCTTTCTATAAATTCTATAAGGGAGTTAGATTTTTTTTTTAATAGGAGGATATAAATAAAATTATCAGTATTATTATTATTAATATTAAATGGTCAAGACTTATTGATATACATTTATTATTGCTAAAGACATATTGAAAGGCATGAGGGATGACATTTTTTTTATTTTTTTTTTCATGAGGGATGACATTTATTATAGCAAAAGATATATTTGAAGGCTTGAAGGGATAATTCACTCACCCTTTAATTTTATTCAATGATGTGTGGTACAAACTTTATGAGAAAATTCAAATTAAATAATAACAATGTTTATAATAGCTCGAATTAAAGTTTTTTTTTGAATTTATTTGGGATAATTTTTTCCTGCTTTGCTTTTCAGACAACCACAATAATTTTAGTTGATTATTATTTTCTTACCACTTTCTTGCAGCCTTTTAGAATTTTCAGTGGTAGAAAGTTATTTTTGCAACTAGAGTAATCAAGGCTTCGTTTGGTGTAGGTTTTTTACTGCTTTGCTTTTCAAACCATGCTCACAATGACCGTTATTTTTTCATCGCTTTCAATAAATTTGAGCTACGAAGCTGCTTTCTACAACAATTTAGAAAAATCTTCTTTCTCTACAACAGCTTTACAATCACCTTTATGAAAAACTTCAACCTTTCCAAACGGATCACAAGTTAGTTTTACAACAACAACTTCACAATCAACTTTATAAAATACTTCAACCGTCACAAATATATCCTTAATGAAAGCTCTCTATAATTAGTGGTAGAGTTAAACATTTTTTTTCAAATGAGGCCATATAAATTAAGAGTTTGTTTGGAATAATTTTCTTACTGATTTGTTTTTCAAATCACAACCACAATTTTGTTTGGCTATTTCTTTCTTGTTGCTTTTAAAAAAATTTTGTTCTAAGAAGCTACATTTTACATCATTCCTAAAAAAAAAATCTCAACAATTGTTTTACAATTACATTTACAAAAAACAATAGCAATTCTAAACAAACCGAAAATTTATTATTTAGAAAAGTCATAATATTCAAATTTTATTTAAAAAATATTTATAATATATGAATATATATTCAAAAATATGAGTTCATTTTACTAAATCATGCAATCTATAAACTTTATGGCTTAATTCAAAATCAAATTAAATTTTTTTGTGGTAAAAATTTATAAAGAGGTCTACGCGTTAATTAGAAAATGGGGGATTATAAAGCATTAAGGAACCAGCTCGCTAATCATCAGCTCTCTAATCCAAAATTAAATCAAATTAGCATCTCTAATAGCTCTAATTAGAAATTTTGACTAAAGGCTATCAAATATGTTCAACAAAGTAATGATAAATTTCTTTTATAATCCCAAATTTTTCATATAAATCTATAAGCTCTCTAATCCAAAATTAAATCAAATTAGCATCTCTAATAGCTCTAATTAGAAATTTTGACTAAAGGCTATCAAATATGTTCAACAAAGTAATGATAAATTTCTTTTATAATCCCAAATTTTTCATATAAATCTATATTCAATACTCTATGATATCTTAAACAACTAGATATATGACCATCCCATCCTTATTTCTATTTTTATTTGGATAACCATTCATGTCAACATCATAATTTCAACAAAGTTGTGAATTCTCTTTCAAGGATAAGATTTTTTGTACACATGCACATGTGTTCATGCAAAGGACCCCCATGTGTTTAGCCATTATTTAAATCATATAAATATTTTTTTTTTATAAAAAATATTTCAATATATGTGGGGGACATCTTCTCCTTTTGGAACCAATAATTGAATATCATGCATAGTACATATGAATTGATTGGGTGGTCCAAATATCTATGAATGGTACATGCAAAAAAAATAATGTTTCAACTAATGACTTTGATATGTGGTAGATAAGAGCATTTATACTATGCATGATGGTGATATTATTGAAATTAATTAAAAAATAAAAATATATTGGTTGATTAAATATAATATATAAATATTTAATATTTTGATAAAAATAATTTAAAATTCTTTATTTATGATTAAATATTTTGATATAATTTCTAGAAATAGTTTCATGAATTATCTTCATTTGGACATTGCACATAAAATGCCTATCTTGAGAGAAGGTGTACCTAACCTCACCTTCCTTATGGATGTCATCCTCCCAAAATCTTGCCCACTGTCACATGCATTCAATGCAACTGGTCATCATTATTTTTTTTAATTCAAATTTATTTATGTATTTATTAAATTAGTGTTATTATAATACAAGAGATTATTACGTGTGTATGTCAGATATGTTTGGAGGCCAATCAGGACACATTCGATGTCCGGACGTAATAATTTTTCTTATAATCTATGTAATCATATAGAAGAAAAAAAGATCAGAATATTTTAATTAAAATTTAATTAGAATAAATTCTTAAACTTTAAATTTTAATTTAAAATAAATATAATTTAATAATTATATATATATATATATATATAATTATGTTAAAAAATAAAAAAATAAAATTAATTATTCTAACCTAATTTTTCTCCTAAAAAGTATTAGATGAGCGGGGCATAATTTTTTTTTTTGCAGTTTTATCATATATTATTCACTAAAGCATATATATGTAGATTGAGGCTTAGTCTTCGTTTGGGACGGTTTTTTTATTACTTCTTAAAGCGGCTTTTTAGTATAGAAATTTTATTTTTTGTACTAGAAAGCCCGCTTTAAAAAGCAATAAAAAAGCCGTCTCAAACGAAGCCTCAGTTTGGGATGACTTTCTTATTGTTTCTTAAAATGACTTTTTAGTACAAAAATTTACATAAAACTTGCTTTAAGAAGTAGAAAGAAAGTCATCCCACATGAAGGCTGAATATAGAGCTTATGTTTAATTTTTAATAGCTTCTGACTGTTCATATATAGCAATTTTTGTATCAAAGTATAATGTTACTTCAATTTAATCCTTAAATTATACAAAATTAATTCAAAATGATACTTTTAAAATTAAAAATTGGGATCAATTTTGTATAATAGAGCGATTAGTTTTTGATCAATTTTATATCACAATTATAATATGAGAGATTATTGTGGATCAAATTTATATAATCGAGTAGCTAAGACTTTGTTTGAGATGACTTTCTTACTGTTTATTAAAGTAGCTTTTAACTCAAATATTTTAATTTTTTGGGCTTCATTTGGGACGGCTTTCTTGCTGCTTCTTAAATTTTTTTACACTAAAGAGCTGCTTCTTAAAAATTTTTGTACAAAAAAATTACTAAAAGAAGCCTAAATGAGGGCAAACTAAATTGGCCATATCCGAAAAATCTATGTACTACTTTAATATTTTTATTTTTTTTATTTTTTAATGTTTAGGAATTAAGTATATAACTAATAATAATTTATTCGGTACATAAATTTTGAGTCGGTTCTCAGTAACCTCATATACGCATTGGAAGCTATGTCAATATATTTTAATATATTTAGAAGAAAATATCCAACAAAATTACTATTTAATATTTTTTAAAAATTAATCTTTTTGGCTGGGTAGGCCCAAATATTTGGTGTGCTTATATAAAGCCTGCATTCGAGAACTGGATCAATATAATTAACAGAAATATTTTTTCTTTAAAAATTCCAGCAATAAATGAAAAAACCAACAATCCAAAAAAAAATAAAAAATCATCCAGTTATCAAAAAAACCCAAATAATCACATATAAATATATATATTAATATATATCAATATAGGCCAATGATTATACAAATTAGAAGAAAAATAAATCACATTAGCGCATTAATTACCTACACTAAACTAACCTCCCCTTCTCTCCCACCCTAAAACAAAAGATTAAGATTCTTAATTTGTACTAATGATCTGACAAATTATACAATAAGGGGCTCACCTGCTCCTTAATCTCTGATTACTGGCACTAATTATTCACATTACTGGCCTGCTTCAGCTCTCACGAAGGAAAAGAAATGCTCCAAATGAGAACCAGATTGATTACCTCATCTGAATTCCAGCAACCCGTTTGTGAAGCAAAGGCCATACTCTTCTTCTGAATCCTGTAGAGGAGGGCTTATGCAGAGCTCCAGATTCAAGTCAGGACACCTCCAACGCTTCGTCTCTTCGCTGTTGCTTCTGCTGTTACTACTGCTATTACTGCTCTTATTCTCCTCCTCCCTTCTCATAAAGCTCACAACTTTCTCCACCTCCGTCGCAAAGGACGCGTCGGCTTGCCCGTGAAGCGGGCGGTGCGTCGTCGGATCTATCCCCCTGCTCAACAATTTCCGGCGAATATGTGTGTTCCAGTAGTTCTTGATCTCGTTGTCCGTCCTCCCCTGTAACCTCCCCGCTATCAACGACCATCTGAAACAACAATTACAGAGATCATCATCAGATATCCAAATCCACCAGAATAGTAGCAACAGCAACAACTTACTTATTTCCAAGTAAGCTATGAAGCTTGATGATGAGCTCGTCTTCTTCCTCGGTAAAGTTCCCTCGCTTAAGATCAGGACGGAGGTAATTGATCCATCGAAGCCGGCAACTCTTCCCGCAACGAAGGAGGCCCGCCGCCTTCGGCAGCGACCGCCAACAGCCCTCCCCGTGGACCTTGATGTGAGCGACGAGGCGCTCATCTTCCTCCTTAGTCCAAGCCCCTTTGTTGGTGTGAGCTTTCTCACAACAAGGAGATCTCCCCATGGCCTCTGCTTTTACTTCTTCTACCTTTCCTGAAAGAGCTTGTTCATGGCAGTTGAGAAAGGTGGAGGCGAGTTATATAGATAAGCGTTTAGATATGAGTGAAAGGAGAGAAGGGAGAGAGGAGAAGGGTGAAATTTGTTTCTTCTAGAAGTGAGTTGGTGGAAAGCCTTTATTTTAGCTGCCAAATGCCAATGGCATCAAATTTTTTACCAATGTCACTAATTTGTAGAAGGCAGGACCACATCCATGGAGATATTTGTAAGGCTTTGGTGGGCATGAAAGTAAATATATGGCTATTGATAAGTGAGATCTGGTTCAGGAGTTATATGATTAGGAGATTAAATGGCTGTGAATATTTTTATTAGGTCCGGTGTATTGACGTAGCTCTACGTTCGGACACCAGTAAAATGGTGTCACATGCTAATACTCTGTACCGTGCGGCCCGACGACCCGACCCGGACCGGACCCGGGATTGCTATGTATTGGCTGATTTGTGTAGACTGGGGTATTGCTAGGTATTGCTCTACAATAATGAAAAATACCATTATGTCAAGGCCAATACCTAGCAATACCAATCAATACCGAGCAATACCCCGGTTTTGGATATTGCTCGGTATTGTTAGGTATTGCTCGGTATTGTTAGGTATTGGTCTTGATAAAGCAGCATTTCTCGATATTGTCAAGTAAGCAATACCCGAACATAGCAATACTGGGTTCCGGTCCGGGTCGGGTCGTCGGGCCGCGCGGTAAAGAGTTAGAGCACGTGGCGACATGTTATTGGCCTCCGAACGTAGAGCTTCGTCCGGTGTCCGGACCTAATAATTGTTCGTGAATAAGGGTGTAAATGAGTCGAATTGAGCTCGAGTCAGTTCTCATTTGAGCTTGTGCTTGATTAATTAATCAAGTTAGATTTCGAGTTCAAGCTCGAGCTTTATTCTGATAGTACAAGCTTGCTCACGAGCTGACTTATTTATTATGTAAGAGAGAAATTGATTAGGATTCAAAGCAATTATTATAACGAAATGATAAAAAGAATGAGAAATTACAAGAAAAATAATAAATTAATTAATATAAGAAAGTGAGATATAATTTTAAGTATTTTTAGAACTTTATAATTGAAATTCTGAATCATGATATATTTTAAAATATTTTGTATTAATATTTGTTAAAATAGTTGACTCGCGAGCTAACGAGTCGAGTCGGGACTGGTTAAAGTTTGGCTTGTTAGTTCATTGAGCCCGGCTCACGAGCCACTTATCCAGTTGAGCTTGAGCAGGCTCACGAGTCGGCTGGACTGATTTACACCCCTAGTTGTGAAATATGTTGTCTTTACAATATAGAAGATAAAATTTTTAAATTAATTTGTATGCTTATAAAAATATAGAAGGAATGAGAGAATTAAAGGGGTGTGTAATGATTGTTTTTGAGAAATTGGACTTCAGTAGATTTATAAATATAATTTAAATAAGAATGAAAATTAAAGAGTAAAAATTATATTAAAAATTTATTTAATTCAATTCAAAATTAGTGAAATATATATTCATTATAAGCAGCAGTACTAATTTCAATAGAGATTTAATAATTTTTAAATTTATATTGATGCAATATATATATCAGAATATAATTTTTCTTTAATAAATATTTAAATTTTAAAGTCAAAATATTAATATGAGCTTTTGTGAAGTGATCATATAAAGATGCTGAGAAAAATATAAAAATTAAAACATACTTTTAAGAAAAGAATGTCTAAATGCTTCTGAATTTTTTTGGAGTTAGAGATTGTGATACCATTGAATTGGAAAAAATGATATCAAGTTGGGTATAGTTTTTTTTTTTTTTTTATTATTATTATTTTATAAGATGATGTCATATGCTTATCTTTCACATGGAAGAAAATGAGAATTTCAACTAAGATCTCATTTGATAATATTTTTTTAATGGCTATGTTATGTTATTTAAAACAATGATTTAAAAATTTTAAAATAATGATTTAATTTTTGTCAACATCATGCACTCCCAATTAATTAGGGTTTAGGATTCAAAGTATCACAATTGTTGATGTTCTATTGATGAGAAAGTAGAAGCAATCATATTGAAAATTAAAAATAGGGCTTCTTTGAGATAGCTTTATTATTGTTTTTAAAGTAGTTTTTTAGTACTATAAAATTAAAATTTTGTATTAAAAATTATTTTAAGAAATAATAAGAAAGCTGTTCCAAATGAAGCCTAAATTTCTAGCATTTTAATAGAATTTGTTGTTGTACTTTTTTAAAGCAAGTAAAATTTTCATTTAAGGAAAAAATATTAAAAAAATAATGAAAGATGTTATAAGGACACACAGATCGATTAAAGTGGAGGGTGATGAAATTAATCAAAATAGGTTAGTCATTTTGAAGATTATATCTATCCTAATGCTTAGAAGATGATCTGGCGGGTCTCAAAGATTGGAGAGATTATTCTGTGTGGATATGGGACGGTTCAGAGACCAATCAGAATGCGCTATGTCACATGCTCAGTACCGGGCGATGTGGAGCATTCTGGTTGGTCGCCAGACACCGTCCGACACCCACACAGAACAGTTTTACCAAAGATTGATATTATTTCCTGTTTTTGTCCATATAATATTAGTTAATAGAGTTTGTTGTTTTAGTTTTTACACTTCAATAAAGATGGCAAAAGGTTGTGAAATTAATCTGTGCAGACGCTGAACGTCATCCAGAATTTAATGAAAATGCGCCACATCACCCCCTACTCGGTACCGTGGCTCGGTATTACTCGGTACCAAGCTTGAAACCGCTCAATACACTACAGAAAAATCAACAATTATGGTGGTTTAACCGGTTGTCTGACAGTCAGTATTAATCGACGATTTACTCAGCGGTGTTTAATAATACAACGATAGAAATACCGACGGTATAATAACCCCCGGGTAGACTGCCGATTTTCTATTTTTGCGGCGTCGTATCCGGCGGCCAAGCCGCAGGTGTTAAGTAATTTTTTTTCGATGATCTAAGACACCAGAGAACCACCAGAAATCGACCTAATATTCGTCAAATCGAGCATTCCTCCTCATTTGCTCGCGTATCAGTTTCCTACAAACGCTCGCGCTCGAGCTTGCCTCCGCAGGAATCCGGCCGCCGACACCTTAACTCTGGCCGACGATTATGCCCTTACTCCGGCCGTCGATCACTCCTGCACTCTACTGCCGAAACCCATAAAGCACTTCAGCAACGCCCTGAAGGTTTGAATTTTTTCCCTTACTAAACTTTTTATATAATGTTAATGTGCCATACTTTAAAATTATGGGGGAAAGTTATGGAGCATACGTTGCAGCGTGATGCTAATATTTCATAAAATCAATTTGGATTCATGCAAGGTAGGTATACTATGGAAGCTATGCATTTTTTATTGTGTGTTTGAGCTATGTACGAGATACATAGTGGGAGAGAGTTATGTAGCCTAGGTTGCAGCGTAATGCTAATGTTTCACAAAATCAGTTTGGATTCATGCAAGGTAGGTCTAGTATGGAAGCCATGCATTTTTTAGCGTATTTGATGGAGAAGTATATAGAGAATAAGGAG
The DNA here is from genome assembly GCA_022539455.1 of Dendrobium nobile. Classification (NCBI taxonomy): domain Eukaryota; kingdom Viridiplantae; phylum Streptophyta; class Magnoliopsida; order Asparagales; family Orchidaceae; genus Dendrobium; species Dendrobium nobile. The sequence goes on from CM039736.1 coordinate 9,268,181, forward strand.
GATCTACACATGATATTTATTGATTTAGAAAAAAAATATATGATAGAGTTTCAAGAGAAGTGGTATAGATAGTTATAGAAAAACAAGGGTTTAATAATGCTTATGTTTAAGTCATTAAGGATATGTATGCAAGAGTTATTACTTGTGTTATGACAGAAGGTGGTTTAACCAAATATTTTTCTACTTTAGTTGGATTATGTTAAGGATCGACCTTAAGTCCATATCTTTTTATTTTAGTCATGGATGTTCTCACTAGAAATTTGTAAGAGGTTGTATCCTGGTGTATGCTTTTTGTTGAAGATATTCTCCTTGTTGAATATATTAGATCTATTATTAAGAGTATATATTTTAAATATAATGGGTCTATTATTTTGAGTGATGGTGAAGTAGATAGGGTTATATCTTCTAATAATTGATTTCACAACTATGTAGGGAACATTTGCTTTAACATCTAAATGATTATACAATAAGAGAGATATTAGATGTATAACAGATTGTTACCGGGTCGAAGAGCATTGACAGATGAATTTATGCAGAGAATTGTGACTTTTATTCAAGTTGTATCAGAACTACCTTTCTTTTTAAGTTCGATGGAATATTTAGATATCCATGTTCGAAGCACAAAATCAAGCATTCCTCAAGCCCGATGATGTAAATGTTGATTTATATCATAGGGGATTTGTTTCAGACTACTGGATTTGGACCTCACATGGTGAGTACAAGCCACACTAGCGCATTTGGCTGCCGTAAATTTTGATATCGAACACTTATTTTAATCGCCAGAATTTTAATAAATCGGTCGGTACATACCGACGGTTTACCGACGGTCAACCGACAGTAAACCGGAGGCTGGACCGTTGGCAAAATCGACGTTTGAGATGGCTGGCATGCCGCTGATAATTAACCGGCAGTTGCCGGTGCTATGACCGCCGGAAATTACCAACTATTTTTGCCGCTGGAAAATTTAGCCGCCAGAAATTGACCACTACAATTTGTTTCTTACCCGGTTTATACCGACATTTAATAAACCGCTGGTAATTTTTTAGAACCGCTGGAAATTTATCATAACTACATGAAATATCTGCCGGTAATTGATAAATTTCTTGTAGTGATATTGGATGATATGGCTGCACCGGATTCGCCTCTGGATGATAAGTTGTGTCCACTGTTCGCATAGAATAATCTCTCCAAAAGGTTTGGACAAGATTGCACGCTCACTTGCACGAACCCCTACCTCTACTTCTTTATCTGAAAATTGGTATTTGTGCTGAAGGATTGGTTGAGATTGAGTAGTTCTTGAGATTTATGGCTTCCTTGAGTTTAGGGACTGATTGGTTTGAAGTAAAATAGTGGTAAAGTATTACAAGTACAGAGAGCTGGATCATATTGATGTATGGTTTAGTAAAATAAATGCAGTATAAGATTTTGGTGTATTTAGATTTTGGAATGCACCGTCTAGTACATATTTCATCTATTGGGAATTTGTCTGATTTGGATAATTTCAAATACACCATATATTCATTGTCATTAACGACACTCGTCACTAGCTTCCACCACCATCTCTCTCCATCACTATCACCCGCCTCCAAACACCACCTATTGGCACCACCACTTACTACCATCATTGCCACCGTTGGCTACCACCCCCTGTCATCACCACAACAATATCCATCGCCGCCACCCACCTTCGCCACCGGCTAGCAGCCACCATCATATTATTTCCAACAATAGCTACATCCACTTGAGATTGAGATTTTTCCTTTGAAATCTCTTCAGGATAAAATTTTCTAACACGATCAGTCTTATTATATCACCAACATCTAATATTCTTATAATATTTTTTTCTTAAATTGATTGACTTATACTCTTTGATTTCCCTTCCTAAAATTATACCCTATCTTTTGAGATTTACCTCGAATATGCAAACCTTCCCCATGATTGATTTTTTTGGAGGTTTTCATATCCAAGATATTTGAAGAGAGTGCACTCTGGACTTCATCCACCATTATGATATTTCTGCTATATTTTAAACTTATTTTAAATTCTTTAATGACTTGGGTAAGTAATTGAGCAATATAATTGCTTTGTCTTTATCCTTAATCTTAACTTCTATGTTTTCAAGATCTAAGATGAGCATATTAAATTCAGCCAAATTATCATCAATGGACATTCCTTCATTCATTTTGTCTAAAGAAAATTGCTTTTAAATATATATGATTGGGAAAAAACAAGATTTTCTAAACCTTTTAACCAACAACCAAGGGATATAATAGAACATTCTAAAAGGTTGAGTTAGAAAAGATCAAACCGCCGCAAAAAAGATCAACACAAGAATAATCAATTTATGTGGTTTGAATTCTTCAGAACTCTACGTCCATAGAGCGATATTGATCTTAATCCTTTCATTAATATGTGAAGGCAAAAACCCTAAATATTAGCAACAAGTTAAAAACAAGAAAATAGATCTTTAATCTTAGCCAAAATCTTTCTCAAATAACTACATAAAGAAGGATTATACCTGCGTTTCAAGCCTATAACTACATGCAAAGAATAAAAACCCGTCGAAGGATTCGAGCAAGAACACGAGCAAATCAAGTAACCCTCTCATTCTAGCAAACTCCTAATTAATAGTGAGAGACAAGATCAAACCCTTCTCTATTTCATTCTCATATACCAATGCTTACCTATATAATGAATTAAAAGACTACCTTAACTAATAATCATTAACTATACTTAATTAATTACAATTAATGAAAGAAGAAAAAAATCATAATTTTAAATCACTTATATCAAAATTTAAATTAGTTGGTGTATTAATCTCAGTAATTAAATGTGATGATGGAGATTGCACAATTTTTATGTCTAATTTCCCAATAATTGGAATCCCCACCAACTGACATTCACAATAATTTATACAAAAAAATCACCAGGTTTTAAGGGGATCGTAGACATTTTAGCTTCATATTCTACTAACTAATAAGTTGTTAGTCTTTAAATATAAAAAAGTTGGCGAGTTGAATAAGCATACATGCATAAGTTCTAAATTGATCTATTTGGTTGATTTGATTTCCGAATTAATTAAGAGATGATTAATCACAAGTGTTTAAAAATCAAATGATTTTCAAATACATTATGGAGTTTTTTTTTTTTTTGAAATAATTTGCGTTATTTGATTGCTTGTAAAACAAATTCAAAAGTTTAAATTTTTTTTTGTATATTTGCTTGAAGAGAAAAATCAATGTTTGATGACGGTGGTGGTGGTTGATGCAAGCAACAGTGGTAGTCAATTAGGGGTGTCAAAAAATAACTCGACGTGATAACTTGATTGAGACTAAATCAAATATTTGATTTTAGATTAACTCGTTTAATAAATGAGTCAAATTCTAGAGAGAAATTACGACCCATTTAATTGGTGGGTTGAGTTTGGGTTAAACTAGGGGTGTCAATATTGGACCCGACCCGAAAACTTGACCCGAAAATTTCGGGTTTGGGTTAACCCGAACCCGAAACGGGTCGGGTTCAGGTTCAATAATTCGACCTGTTTCAAAAATCGGGTCAGGTTCGGGTTGACCCATCAACCCGAAAATGAGTAGAAAATGACCAGTTTTGACCCGAAAACCCTTTTTAACCTGGGAACCCGAGATTGACCCTTTTTTGACCCGTTCTTGACCAGAAAAGCAAAGTTTGACCCGTTTTTGGACCCGAAAACTAGCAGCTTTTTGTCTGAATCGGGTCATTCGGGTCGGGTCAGGTTGACCTGGACCCGAAGCGGGTCGGGTTCGGGTCCGGAAAACCGACCTGTTTACAGAAACGGGTCGGGTTCGGGTTGACCCAAATAGTATCGGGTCAGTTTCGGGTTCGACCCGAACCCGACCCGTGACCTGAAATTGACGCCCCTAGGTTTAACCACAAACCTGAATTACCCACCTATTTAAATGTTTTTTTTCTTTCTCATATTTTCATTTGCATTTAAGTATGCTTTTCTTGCTTTTGGTCAAGTAACCTAAACTATATAGTTGACAAATTACAAATTTGTTTAATTAAAATGGGTTATTAAGTTTGGTTTGGGTTTGGATCATTCGAATTACCGACAAGTAGGGTTAAGTTTCATTTTTTTGACCCATTTATTAAGTAGATTGGATCCAATTCAATTGAGTTTATATCGGGTCAGACGCAAACTCCAACTGTTAACCATTTTAGACAATCCTACTGCTCGCGATAGTAAATTAATGAACTTCTAAGAGAAATAGATCCTAGCCAACAACTTCTAAAAAAACTCTCTTAGAATTAAATGAAGTTAAAAATAAAAAAGTTATAAAACTAATTAAGACTTCGTTTGGGACAACTTTCTTTTGTTAGCCTCATTTTTGTATGAGGTCATCATAAATTGCTTAAACGGTTGGTTGTCAACTATACATTCTTCAATCAACACTTCAATTAACTTCAATCATCTCTTCAGTCAACATTATGATCAACTTCAATCATCTCTATAATCAACCTTCATCCATACCTCAATTAATCATTGATCATTGCCTATACTCACATCAAACATCTTCAATCAATCAATCATCAACTACATCCAATTATACTTCAATCATTTAATCTACAATCAATCAATTACCTTCTATAATAAACAACCACCTTCTAAAATTAACAATCACCACTCGATCTCAATCATCTAGACAATCAATAATACTGCACTACAATTAGGGGTGTCAAAACGAGTCAACAGGTCGGGTTCGAGTCGATCCCGGGTTGATTCGGGTCTAAATGGGTCAACCCGAACTCGACTCGATTGTTGAGACTTTGAGCATGGAGGCAACTGTTGTGCTGCTGAGGGCCTGAGGCGTGTCCGCTTTGTTACTTTTTTTTTGTTGAAATTTCATAGCTTGGAAACAACTTACGTGACATTATTGTTCTTAAGAAAATGGAAAGTCATTATGTTTTTTGTTCTTGTGCTCATATATATATATATATATATATATATAATGAAAATGGTCTGCAGGTGATTATTGAGCTTGGGAAATGTGACAGGTGTTGAAGCTTTAAAAATGTCTTCTAATCTAGTATAATTTTTACTGTATTTCACATAGGCGGGTCAAATATGGGTTGTTTTGGGATAGCCGTGTCAATCCGAACCCAACCCAATTAAAAAAGGGTAAAAATATTGATCTCAAAATTTTTTGGGTCGGATCAAATTTTGACACCTCTAATTGCAATCAGCTGACCCAGTGCACTACCTTATATAATGCACCGACTCATTGGCTTCAATAATGATCCAAATCACTTTACTAGTAGCTTCATATATCAAATCATCCATCAATCAACTCTTTAGTCATCAACTGACCTAGTTGAGTTAGCTCAAGCTCACCCAATTGATCGTAAAGCCCAATCACCGCCATTTAAACTTCAAATCACCTTTGATTTTCAACAAACTGTTTTGAACATTACTCCATAGTGGATTGTACAGAATCAGTCACCTTGACCCAGTCATCAGTTGACGTGGTCAATTGAACCCAATTTGATCATTCAACAAACGAAGACTAAATTAAAATTTTAACACATAAATTATAATTTTCATAAAGTATTCTAATTTGTTTGAAGGCATGAGTTTCACCGTTAATGTCTTTTGTCAAATGATTATTTTTTCCTTAGCTTATTAGTTGCATCTTTTTAGCCTCCTTTTGGTAATGTTTATAATACATTTAATAGCCTAAAATCATAAAGAAAGATGCCCATCAATCGCCCACATTGATTTAAATCTTTGTTTATTCGAATGTGGTTGACGATTTTGGTCAATCTTATCTTCTAATCATATTTTATTATATTATAATTTCAAATAGTTTATTTTTATTAATTGTTTATTTTTTCTTAAAATTGACAACTTGAAGTTTTTTGTGTCCTTCTATCAATATTTTATATGGATAAATATTTTTTATATTTTAATATGGATATTTTGTGAAATTCAACTATGAAAAATATAGGGCGTTTTTTTAATGGTAAATTATTTGAGATTTGTGACAAAGCTCTAAGGCTTTTTTTGGTTTGATGGAAAAATTTATCAGGCAAAGTGAGCCCCGGAATTCGGCCCACTAAGACTTTCAGATTTATTTTCAATCAGTATGCTATGAATTCGAGCACATTTGATGGAATGGAAATAGGTAAAAGGAAAATGATGTGGAAGTGGAAATGATAATGAATTCAATTGAAATTAATTTTTGCCACTGTGTTTGAGTTAGGAAATCATAATTTTGTGTGACTAATTCTTCTCTCAACTTATATCTGATGCCATTTTGTAAAGAGTTTGCAAAAGGCATTCAGAACATAGCTCATTGTGATCTGTTGGTTGGGAGCTTTGGCTGCCAATCAAGAGATCCTAAGTTCGAAGCTTGGATATTTGATTAATGTGTGAATTTGCCTTAATTGATCTAAATGTCCAAAAAAAAAAAAGGCTTCCGTCTCTACGTATAATAGATTATTTATGGTATGATCATAACGTAATGAAAGAAATCATATTTTGATAGGCGATTTAATCAAATATTCTCATTTGGCTTGACAAACTTAATGATACTTAAAAGCCTTGTAATCTATATGAGTTCCCTCACAAAATTAATTATGAGAAATTGTAGTTGTAGTAATAAATTTAAGTAAAAATAATTTTTTGGATCATAATTGTTTTGATCCCTACAATGTACCTTTTGAAGCTCCCATTTGGCTGAAACTTTATTCAAAATTTCACCTTAAAAATCATTAGTAAGAGATTTAATAGTTGTCTCATTATTTTGGTGGTTGATCTCATTTTGTTGTCCTCTTGTTATCACCCTACCATCCTTGGGTAGCTTTCAATTATCAATATAGAAGGTTAAGACACTTCTTCACCAAGCTACCTAATTAAGACTAGGTTTCTCATTAAACTAGAAGCATGCCTAGCATTATGAAGCTTCCAAATGGTATTATTATTAGTCTTGATTTGTACTTCACCATCTACAATAAGAATTTTCTTATAATCTCCAACAAAATACTTAATACAAACATTAGAGAATCTTCTTATAATATTTCATGGGACTAATATTATGGATTAGTGCATTATAGATCTCTTCACTTATAATTTTCATAAAAATTTGTTTCATAAAGCAGTAAGAAAGTTGTCCCAAATGAATCCTTAGATTATTTAAAAAAAAAATTCGCATGATTATCATCTCCAAATGTACCCACTTAAGATTAATTCATGGACACTGATCTTTAACTTTATAGACCTATATGAAATATTAATAGTTATTCTAGGTTTAGCCTAGCTTTATGTCTAATAAGCACAATGTATGAACTTCAACATCAAAGTTGGTATTAATTGAGCTTAATTGATATTTAATCATATTAAACTTAAATTACATAATAATATTCATCATTATGAAAGTATGCTCAACCAACTTAAGATTTAAATTGTTCATATTCAATGTACTTTATTCACTGATAGCAATTTCTTGTAAATGTCTGACAAAGCTTCCATCACCCATTCCTCTCACACAATGTGTTGAAAACAACATTCTTTTCTAGTGATAAATATGCAACTTTCAATGTCTCTCGAATAGATATTAATCTTTTTGGCTTATAGTTATTTGTTACCACTAATAGTGAGGTAAATATAACTTCTACTAGTATAAGTCATCCTCAATCTGGATCTTCAAGTATCCAAAGTCCTTGTCATTAAAACTAGAAATCATTTTTCATTAGTTTAGAAATAAGAATAGGCTACACATATTTACCGCTCTTTTATATCATTAGTATCCCCCCTCATTAATTCTCTCTCTAATTTTAAATATGATTTATTTACCCGCTATGATAAATAGAGATTGATAGATATTTGTTGCGCCCTATGCTGGACCACTTTGCAAATCATCCATCATTATGATGGTTGTTGATTTTCTTGTAGAAGGCATCCATTTTCCAATAATCTCATTATTAACCACCAAATGGAGAAATTTCTTTATATGGCTTTGAATAAAGTAACTATTAACATTATTAGATCACTCTACTTGGCCACTTCTTCAACCTCAACCTCTTTACATAACCAAATTTAAGGAAGGAAGATTAATATCCTTTATCATAATGCAACCATCTCCTTATATATTCGAGGAAGCAATATATAACAAGCTAGTAAATGTTACGTAAACTTTTAATTGGTAGACACATAATAGTAGATAACATAATTATAGAGTTTAGATCGATGAAGATATGTAATAAATATATAAGGGATATATATAGAGTGCGGGTAAGAAACTTACAGGGGTAATTTATCTAAACATTTTAACATAATTATTAACTGTCACTATGTTTAAAATATGAACTTGTAGCCATTGATCTCACACATCACACTGACTAAACTTGCACCAAACATTGGTTAGCTTCTCACCCGTAGTTAGCAAATCTTACGCCTAAAATATCCCAATCTCATATCAAAGTCGATATCATCTCTTCCATTTCCACTAATATCTCTGTCGCAATGTCACCGCCTCTACTAAACTATAAAATAAATCAACTTATGCAATATTTAATAAAGAAACAACCTATATTTTAGGTATCAATATACTTCTATTTTATCTTTAAGTTATAAATAAAAAAAAATAAAATCTCTAGGGTTGAATTCATGCTTCCCCAAAATGGGCAATACATTTTCTAACAAAAATTGCTTTAAGATTATTATATGCATTTATATTTCATTGGAATTTGAGTAGTTAGTGTGTAATTTAGGGTATATGCAAAGGCATCCATACCACTTGAGGAATCAGCTATTCCAAATTCTAATAGAAAATATTGGAGAATATTTGGTTCAAATTATTTTTATTTAATATTTTATTACTCAATCAACTCTTATATTTTATCATCTTAAATGAAAAAATGATAAAAATCATTTGTATTAAAATTTGAGTTAGAATATTTTGATATATTATTATTCTTATAAATAAAAACGCTTAGTTGATATTTTAATTTTTTTAATAAAACCCGCAGAGAGGCAACTCGATAACTATAAGAAAATTACAAGCCTTAAAGAACAATCAGCTCTCTAAAAGAACATACTTTGAAGAAAACCTACGAGCCAACATTCTACCAATTACAAGAGAAGCAAAAGAAAGTAAGGCAACAAAATAAAACTACCAGGGCATCAAGAACAACCTAAATTTCAGAGCCACACGAGCCACCCAAAGCACCGCCAGAAGAGACCTAAGGGTCCAAGCAACACCTGAGATTACAAAAACACAATTCAAAACAAATGCTACCACCCAAAAGGACTCAATATGACAATTCTGCACCAACTGAGTAGCGAAGAAATGACCATCCATTGGCAGTTGTAAGCTACACAACAACCAGTCGAAGTTCTGAGCACTGAGAAAACCACACCTACCGCCAAGGTTGCCAACTCAAGGCCAACCCAGGGCTAAGAAGAATTGCCTCATTATAGTCTAGAAATCAAAAGAAAATCCAAACCAATCACTGCTCGAATCACATTTTTTTTCTTAGATTTACTTTTAGACCTTTTCCAACACCAGTTGAAACAACATGATCAACTACTCAGCTTGCCATAAAATTATATATATCTTACGAATCTTGAAATTCAATTTTAGTCTCATCAACATTGTAATTGGGCACATTCAACCAATCAGAATGATCCACACATGAATTACTCATGGAAAACGCCATATGGGCTTTCAACTCTGTATTGGACACAACCAAAATAGGAATATCAACAATAGTTTTCGGTAAAGCTAAGTTAACTGAGGGACTACCTGCGTCCCCGACCACAAAATCCAATCAAAATTCTTCCTCATCATCAACATCAACATAAATAGGAGAAGGAATTGGGGTAGAGACATGATTCACCAAGCAAATACGTCTCATACCACCCACAATAGAATCATTGCTCACATTTCCCAAATTATTACAAGTCCCCTCCTTAAGATCACTAGAAACCGCACTGGCAACATGATTACAAACGCCTTCATCAATCTCAGTCATAGTAAACAAAACAACAATGCCCACAGAGGGCAAAGCCACAGGTCCATCATCACAACCAACACCCATTAGAGCAGTAGATTCCACCGGAAGTCTAACATCCCCCAGGCTCCTCCTCATTAACAACCAACGAAGAAACCACCAAAACATTACTATCAACAACAAGAGACATAGTCATTGGCAGCACAACAGTAGATATATTTTGGTTAATATCAGCAACCACAGGGGAAACGACTCCATTAGCCACCCCCTCCATAGGCATAACAGAAGTAACATTAGGAATAACCACATTTACCCTAGCCAACTCACACGGGGCAGAAGAGGGATGAGCCTCGCTAACTACAGGAAGGGGTTTAACAACAAGATTAAGTTGAGGATGTAAAATACGACATTCATCTTTCAAATGACCTAAAGAATTATAAGGCACACAATAATGAGAGAGATCATCCAAAATCACTGACTGAATGTAACTAGAATTAGTCGAACCCACCCAAATCTTATCCGAGAATTTTTTGGTGACATCAAACTCCACAAAGATGCGAACAACAGATGGACGGGAACCAGAAGCCGTCGCAGTATCTCTTTTTAAAGTCCGACCGAATAAGGAACCTAACCCAAAGAGGATTCATGGAGAGAAAAGATGAGGCCGAAGTTAAGGAAACAAAATCTATATGGGAACGATAGGAGAATCAACCTCAATGTCCAAAGTTGGAGTCCATTTCACAACTTTCATAAAATAATTACTCACAAAATAAGATCAATGAGAGAAGATCCTACAGTAATCAAATCAAAGTCGTTGACAAGCTTGATCAATACATTCTTAGGGTTGAGAACAGTGACCGAGCAATTACCATTAAGCACTAGATTGAAAAAAAAAAATCCTAAAGGCATCAATGGAAGGCATCCAGTCAGGAAACTTGTCTACTAAATCAAATTCAAAAGGAGCAGCAAGCGATTTAATTTCTTCCTCTGAAATCAACAACGCCAACAACCCACAGTGAGAAGAAATTCTTAAATTAGGAAATGGGACGAGCAATTTGATGCCCTAGACAAAGCATCTTTAAACAAAAGAGTAGAAGAAAAACCGTGCAAAAACCCTGGGTCGCGAAGACGGGAAGACGACATCAAGCCGAAAAACAAAACAAGAAGAACACCATAAAAAATGTTCTATAGAAGAAGGAGGACTTCCCTGAGGCGAAGCAGGCTACGAAGGCCACCCACATAGCAGCGAACGGCGCCGACAAGGGGAAGAAACCCTAGGAGAGCAAACATCGCGTTTTGTTTCTTTCTTAGTTGATATTGCAAATTATATTATTTTCTTAATTACATTAAGTTTACATTTTATTTATTTTAATGATTTATTTCAATAAGAATTAAAATAAGATTTAGCAATTAGCTTTTTTATTTTTGGCTCACCGAACATATTATAAGAAGTAGACTAAACTTTAAGAATGATATTAATTTACTTTTAAAATTTCGCCTTTTTAAGCATTTCGAAATTTCTTTTGGTTTTCATGTTGAAAGGAAGGGATGCTAAATGCCTAAATGCAAACTAATTAAAGATTTAAGGTTTTTATGCATAAATTCTGAAGTCCCAAAGTAAAATTTTAAGGAAGATAAGTGCAAGTTTTTTTTTTGGAGATTTACATACATACCATTCTATACTATTCTATTTACATATTTATCACCTAAAACTTTAATATTACATACATACCACCCATAGTTCATTTTTTATATCAAATATGAGTGGTAGAAATGAGTTATATGAGTGATAGGAAGGAAATATGAGCGTCAAATTTGATATTAAAGTAGTATAGGGTGGTATTTATGTAATATTAAAGTTTTGGGTGTTAGATATGTAAATTAGACGTTATAAAGTGTTATGTATGTAAATTTTCCTTTTTTATATATAATTTAGAGGTTGTTCTGTTTGAAGTACAAAGATGTGTGACGTATATCAATATGTTTTTACAAAAATATCGATGATTGGTTTAAAATAAAATAAATGCAAATTATAATTTTGATGTATTTGAAATGCATCATATAGTGCAATTTTGGTGTATATAAAAATTGCTAGATTTGAGTGATTTTTAAATACATAATAAAATTTTTTTGTCATTATTGTTTCTCCCTCTGTCGTTGGCCAGCTAATCATTGTTGGCAACCATCACCGTAGCTCACTGTCATCAAATAAGAATTGTTGGCCATTATCATTTTTGGTTTATTTCAAGCAAAAAAAAAAAAAATCATATGTATCTATTTTATACTCATCGAAATAACTTCATAATTTATTTTATTTTGTATTCTTTTTTACTCAATCAACCGGCCCTTGTCCCTCCTATACATAGGTTAGCCAAAATCTCTCCTCTATAGTCTTCAAAATGGGCTCTTATCAATCATATATTAGAGAGATTATTACGTGCGGAGTTCAGATCGAAGTTGCGTCTGATTTTTTGAGTGTGCGCAATAAAGGAGCATGTGGTGAACAACAACTTTGCTTTTATTGCTCACACTCATAAAAACTGGACTATTTTTTTGGTCCGGACTCCGAAAGAATAATCTCTCCGGACATTGGGCCACAATTATAATGGGCTAAGCTGTCCAATGTTAAATTCATGAAAATAACTTTGAAGAATTTACCAGCCCAGAAAAATCACACTAAAGAGTTAGGTAGGATGGCCATCTTATCATGAAATTAAAGAATAAGATTTTAAAAGTAGCTTTCTAGAAAAAAAGTTTTAAATAAATTTTTTTTGGATTAGACCGCTATTAGTTGATTGCAAATGCAGCAGGGCATGTTGATAAGATTAAAAAAAACATTATTATTATTATTATTTAAAAAAATTTCTTTATTTACTTCATACTTTGAAAAAGAAAAAAATAAAATTGAATTGAAAGGATTTATTTATTTTATTAATTTAGGGTTTAGAATTTATATATATATATATAAAATAGTATTTGATATTTTAAAAAGGAAATCCAAATATATGGATCATAAGAGATAATAAAATTGTTTGGATGTTTATTAAGAGCTATAAAAATATATACAAAACATTTTATAAAATTAATAGGATTTATTTACATTGAAACATAAATTACAATCGATCGTTGTTGGCTCAATTCGAATACCGTTCAAATCAAAACTTAAATCCTAATTTTCAAATGAAAAATGACATCTAAAATTCTATTTAACATCCAAAAATTTAAAATTATATTACCTGAAAAATAAAATAACATGTAAAATTAAAATTTGGTATTTTCATAACTATTTAAATATTTTACATATATGCATGATCTACTTATATTTTATTAATAAAAAACGTTTTTATTTTGAATTCCAACTCTTAGAATTTCATATTATTTTTTGAATTAAAAGATAAGAATTTTATTTTGTTGGAGTTAATTGTTGCGAACTGGAAGATTCGCGATTCACAGCGGTAGAGAGATATAGAGTTTAGCGTTCAAGCATTATATGAAGATCCAACATACAGATAGATACAAGAGATTGGTGAAAGAGTCATAATAGACACCAATATTTTTACATGAAAAATCCTAAAAAGTAGAAAAATCATGCGGTCTGACCCAGTTGAAATGATTCTAACTACTAATATTTGTTGTTGCTTACAAGATGTCATTTCCTCGAGAAAGGCGTTGACTCAATGTACATCATATAGATCATATTACATAGTTGGGGTTGGAAGAATCCATTGATATATGAGCTATTCTCAAGGGAATATTTGGCTATTCATTTAGTTGGTAGGACTGTTGTTGGGCGACGGAGCTCAAAGGGATCGTAGTAGTCGACGGGCGACAGAGGTTGGAGGGATCGTAGTCGGCGGGCTACGGTGGTTGGAGGGATCGTAGTTGCTGGGTAATGGATGTTGGAGGGATGGAGGGACCATAGTAGACGGTGTGTCAGAAGTCAGAAGGATAATAGTCGATGGGTGACGTAGGTTAGAAGGACTGTAGTCGGGGGGCGATGGAGGTCAGAGGGATCATAATCGGTGGGGATGGAGGTTGGAGAGACCATAGTTGGCGGGCAATGGTGGTCGGAGGGACCGTAGTCGATCGACAACATTAATTAGAGGGACCATAGTCGGTTAGTGATGGTGGTCGGAGGGACTATAGTCGGCGAGCGATAGTGGACGGAGGGACCGTAGTTAGCGGGAGACGGTAGCCTGAGGGACCATAGTCAACGGGTGACTGAGGCCTGAGGGATTGTAGTTGGTCATCCAATTAGTGCTTTGAATCTTCTAAATATGCTTTAGCCCATTGATTTGAACCCATTTGGACTCAGATTGGACCGATTTTGTTGTTGTTTGATTCATCATATTGAGATATTCAATTTGGCTATAAGTTTTCTGATATTGGAGTTTAAATTATCCCGCCTTTAATTTTGAAGGTTTTCAATTTGAATAAGTCTCGAGATTCGTGCTTGATCAAAGTGATTTTTAGTGAACTATCACAAAAAAACAATTGAGATTGTTTTTTTTAATTAAAAAATTAGAATAATAAATTATTAGGATCACATCTTATTTTTTATTTAATATAAATAAAAACTCATAAAAGTTTTATATGATTGTGTTATCAACAACTTTGTAATACAAAATGGAAGGTTTTTAAATATAATAAGAGAAAATTTTTACCATTTAATATTTCTTTTTATATAAATAATTGAGACTCGTTGTCTATAGTCTATGCTAAAATTTTGATATGCTCACATAAGTTTATAAGTTTATTAAATTAAGATGATTGCTTTATATAAAATATTTAATATTTGTATAAATATGAAGATTATTAATTGAAGTTAATTTGTATTGAACACATCTTTGATAAAATGTATTTGTAATGAAATTGGTTGAATCTCTAATTAATTTTAAGAAAAGTAAATAATGATTAATAAATTCTATTTAATTTTGTAATATATTAGACATGGGCCAAATTACTTTTGGGCTCTTTATAACTTTTAACTTGGTTTCCAAAAGGCCCAATCGGCCATTATATGTTCCTAAAAAATTGGACTAACAATGCTTTTTTTTCTCTCCTCCAAACATTCGGAACTATTTCCTTGAGGGTGGTTTACTTGATAAAACTTGGGGATTTTCTCATTGATATATTTCACATTTAAATTCTACTATTTACATTAGCCACTCTAGTTAGAATCATTAACAGACTCGCCGGATCTCGATCGTCACCACTTCTTCAAGTGAGCTCATGAGCTGGGATTGCCGTTGCCCTTCGATGTGTTTTCCTAGCAAGCTATGCTAGAAGCTCCCGTGCGAATTCTTTGGTTCTCGGTTCTCTTTTGATTATGACTTCAGGAGAAAGTTTGAGGGTGATGATAATGGGCAATAATAGCACTCAGCTGTGGCAAAGGCGATGACACAAGTGGCAACGAAGGCTCGGACCAATGGCATGTGAATGACATGATCATGACTGGTGAAGGTGACAAGACCGATGGGGGCGGGTGTGATCATGAGATTTACATATTTATCAAGGGGTGTTATTTTTATTTTATTTTAATATTTTAGATGGTAGATATGTAAATAATAATATTTAGATGTTAAATATAAAAATGAGAAAATTTTGAGTGATATGTATGTGAACCCCCTTTTCTTTAATCATAATATTGAAACCAAAGTCTTTAAAGCTCAATAAGAGCCCATTTAGGCCTATTTCAACTATATGTAATGTTTAGTTATGATTCTATTATGAACAAATAAATACATTAATTAAAATTATGTCAGAATATTCAACTATAAATTATATCAAAATAGACTTTAAAATCATTGGATTTATTTTGCGACAATAAAAAAAGAAAAAAATGAGGGTATTTAAGAGTAAAAATTATATCATAATATTCTAATATAAATTTTATCAAGAAGAGGTAAAAAATTATTGAATTTGCTTTGAGATACAAAATATATAAATTCTTCAAATTATTTTTTAAATTTGGTTAACTATATAGTTAACCAAATTAAAAAAAATAAATTTCTTATAATTATTTTCTTTGTGAAGCAAAAAAATCTTACTTTCTATGGTTCTTACTTTTAAGCATTAAAAATTATTTTAAAAAATTAAACTACGATTAACTTGTAATCATAAATATATATTTTGGAGGAGTTTTGGAGGTCAATCTAGTTTTAGGCTTCGTTTGGGACGGCTTTTTTTCCGCTTCTTAAAGCAGCTTCCTAGTACAAAAATTTTAATTTTGATACTAAGAAGTTGCTTTAAGAAGCAATAAGAAAGCCGTCCCAAACGAAGCCTTAATCGTTTCTAAAGTTTTGACAAATTTGATTTAGAAATAAAAATTATTGGCTAATTTCAGTATTTCACACAAATTTTCTCGAAAATAATTTTAACAGCTGAAAATTCCATCTATTTAGCGGACACTTAAAATGAAGTGTCAAAGCACATCGGTTTTATTTGGAACAACTTTCTTATTTTTTTTATAAAATAACTTTTTAACTAAAATTTATTTTACAAAGCAATAAAAAAGCTGACCCAAACATAATCTTAGTGTTCAAGAATGATTATTTGACTTATTTGATTAACCATACATTATTAGAACATTCATCTCATCAAATACAAATCTTGATGCAGCCCTTAGATCTCAATCAGTTTGTATATATATGAAATTATTAATTTTTATCTTAATACTTAGTTAAAAGATAGGGAATTAATTATCAACCATTGGATTTAACATCAATGACTGAGATTCTACTCACCTTGTTTAAATTGATTATAATAAAGTCATTTGTTGAGTTGAAAATTTTGAATTGAGATTTATTTTTATAATTATAAATTATGAATAATAATAACTAGTGAAATATTTATGTACTTATTTGCTTGTGAATGCTCATTTTATATAAGAAAATAAATTTACTTTTTTTAAATTTTTTTTGATAATTCAAGCCAAACGGGTTTCTCAACATTGAAGTAAACCCAAAAGAATATAATATTCGCTAATAATTTTGAACATAAGTCTATTTAGGGGCGGAACCCCTTTTAGCCAGTCTTTATTATAAGGATTTTTGGGCAAGTGCCAACTCAAAATGTTTAAATACTATGATCTTTAGTCAATTACCCCCAATATAATTAAATACATTATGTAGATATTATTGTCAGGAAATGATGAACCAAATACAAAGAGAAATAGTAAATCAAAATTAGGTCGAATCCCGTCAGGGGACCCCCGACATATATGCGAACAGTTACTTATAAGTTTGCCCTCCCCCTCAAAATTATGGCTGGTTCGCCCCTGAGTCTATTCGAATAAAACTAAATTTAATGAGTTAAGCACAACTCATTTTTATATACTCTTAGGCTTTATTTGGAACAATTTTTTTATCATTTTTTAAAATGTTTTTTTACAAACAAGTAAAACTTATTTTAAAAAAAAAAAAAAACATAACAATATGTAAAAATTCTTTTTGAATAATTTTTTAAAAATAAAAAAATGAAAATAATTTAAAAGCCCATCTCAAATATACTTAAAAAAATAAAAAATGAAAAATAATTGCAAAGAGGCCCCAATCAATTATTTATTCTCAAAGGTCGTTTTCCTCGTGATATAGACACGCTGTTGCTTACTTAAAATGCACGCCATCCGGAAGCTGTGGACGAGGGTTCATATAACAAAGGTGGTCGGTGCCAAAATCACGTGATCGTCAGCTCTGCTATTAAGCCGAGAAAATACAGCCACAATCTGTCATTTCACTCTTAATTTAATATTGGGTTAAATTTTAAAATAATCTCTTTATAATTTGTATATGATCCTTTTAATCTTAGAATAAAGTATTAATCTATTTTAGGCTTGATTTGGAAAAAAAATTTATTCTGTGCGGACGCCGAACGCAGCTCTACATCCGGATGCCGCGATACCGAGTCGCAGTACCCAGTAGTACTGAACCGAAGAGTGACGTGACAAATTTTGATTGGTCTCCGGAAGTTTCTTTAAGAAATAATATGAAGCCATCCAAAACGAAGCCTAAGGCTTTGTGTAGGGCTGTTTTCTTAATGTTTTATAAAGCAATTTTTAATACAAAAATTTCTAATTCAAAAAAATTTTGTACTAAAAAACTACTTTATAAAACAGTAAAAAAGTCGTCCCAAATGAAGCCTAAATTGACTAAGCATGAATATTCTTGAGATTATTTTGGAATTTTTTATTTAATCTTATTTTGGTATTGCTTTCTTCCTGTTTCTTAAAATATTATTAAACAAAAAAATTATTTAGAAAGCAATAAGAAAATTATCTCAAATAAATCCTTAATATTTAATAACTGATCTAAGCTGGTCTTAACTCTTAAGCTCATTGCTCTCATTAATTAAAAATATATAAAATCACAACCACACATCGCACGTTATTTTTTTGTCATCTTAGAACGATATGTCGGTGTTAAAATATCGGGTTGTTGCACAAATAATGGAATTATTTATAAATTGCTTGCATCTATAGTCATTAATGGCTTAGTGCAATTCAATTTTTTTCGTTTGGAACATTTTATTATTATTATTATTTCGTTTGATTTAAAAAAAAAATTATATTAAAAAATTACAATATAAATAGTAAGAAAACAGTCCTAAATGAAGCTTAAATCTATAAATGAAGATTCCATAAATAGGCAAATAAGCAAACCTCATGCGATTCCCGCTATATTTACTATTTTTTGGCTGCTTTGCTTTTGAGACAGAAATCATAATTTCATTTTTATTTGACTATTTTTTATCATCTTATTATATTTCAAAAAATTTTGTTGCGGAAAGCTACTTTCTGTGATCATAAAAATAAAGCTGATTTCTCAACCGCACATTCGTAACTAACTTTATAAAATACTGCAGTCGTACCAAATAAATTATTAATCTGTATATTCAAGCTCATGTACCAACTCAAAGGTCAAACTGGCTCGAATCGTGAATTCAAAGGATCTCTCGTTACGATTATTTTGATCTAATAAATATTTTACGAGATATTAACAAAATAAAATTATAAGAAAGATATTAGTCCAAATACATATGTTATATTGGATTAAAAAAAAAAATTACCATTTGATTTAGGAAGCATGTATTCTTTATGTTAAACAAAAATATTTTTTTAATAATTTTTTAATCAAATTAGCAAGCAATTACAAAAGGCATCATTCTATGCTCCCTCTTAACTTTTTCAAATATTATTGTAAATAAATATATAATATAAACAATTTGATGGATAAATTTTATTTTTCGTCATATTTGATGTAATCATGCAATATGGATTCATAACTACAAAGAGATTTGGGTCGGTGGCCATTTGGTCGTAAAAATAAAAAAATAAAAAAATAATAAAAAATCTTAAATTTAACCCTAAAAGCTTATTTAATGCTTCTTAAAACAAATTTTTATTACCAAAATTAAAATTTTTACATTAAAAAAGTATCCCAAACGAAACCTTAGTATATTTCCTCCTTCAAGATAGGAGATTATCCCAACTGTTATAAATATAAATAAATTATTAGATAAATTTAATTTAATTATGAGATGCATATAAATAAATCATTAAATATATATTTCAAATAATTTAATCATATTTATCTAATATTTTAATAATATTATTTAATAATTTAATTATATTGAAAATTTACATAAAACTAGCAAAATAAAAAATAAGTGCTATTAAAATAATCAAATAATGTATTTTAATATCCGGATATTATTTTAATTTCATATCAAATAAAATTTGTAATTTCTAATTTAGGAAATAACTCGGAAGGAATTCACAATTCAGAGCGGGACGAATAAAACGCGAGGGTATAGCACCACTTTCTGCAAATAAAACCAACGGTTCGATTCACCTATGGTCCAAACTAATTTGAATCGGACGGTTCAAATCGAATTGACGGTTGCCGCCCTCACACTTTCCCCCGCAGCAGCGTTGCAGCTACTTTTGTCCGTTCAACACAACAACAATTTTTTATTACAAAACGTTAATTATAATATTGCAAATTTCATAAAAAAAGAATTCTTGCAATTCATGCCCCCTATAAATTGCGCCTCGGCACATAGAAGCCCCTCCCGGTGACGGGCCGGAGTCGGAGAAGGAGGGGTTATTAGGGTTTGATCCAATTAGGTTATCATCGATTGGGGTTTGAAAAGAAGATGAATGATCGATTTCTTCTACTGTAAATAATCATATCTTATCGCAAATCTTTGTTGTTTGTTCAGTTTTTTTTATAGTTTTCTGATCCGTTCACAGATCGGCGTTTTTGTCAAAGATCTAGTGTTCGATTTCCTAGCTATCTTCTTCCATTTTAGCAAGAAGATTTGAGATCTAAGAATTACCTCAATGGAGAAATTTCTTTCTGATCAATCCTCAATGGCAAGTCATGCCGTCGTTAATTACAGCAGCAGCAGCTATGGCGGGTTTCTCTTCCGATCCCCAAACTCTCCTCCCCCTTCTCCTTCTCCATCTCCTCCCCCTTCGATAGCTTCTCTGAGACAGCTCTTCCACGGCGCGAGATTCAATTATGGATCTCGTTCTCCGGTTTATTGTTCCTCACCAGCTGGGTTCTTTCAGGTGCCCCAGCCTCCTCTCCTTCCCTTGCCACGATCGGCCACGCTTCCGGCAACGAGTAAGAGGATTCTGGCTGAGATTCCGGCGACAACCGTCAGATCTAGACGACAGAATGCGAAGAGGAAGGGGAAAATGATGACGGGAGCGAGGAAGGAGATATCCCCACCTCAGACGAAAGTGAAAGAAGTGCCGAAACCGGCGATCGCAGCCATGGAGGAAAAGAAAGACGAGTCGCATCCATGGACAATGAAAACGATCACCCCGGAGAAAAGGGAGATGAAATTGATCGAAGAAGAGGAGGAGATGATGGAATCCGTGTATTCGCTATCTCCACCACCAAGTTGTCTTCCATTTCCAACATTCTCTCTGACGAGGCCCAAGGCTAGCAGCGGTGGCGTTGGCGGAGCCGTGTCCGGATATTGCATTGCGTAGGTGGTGGCGATCACCGGCGCCACCGATGATCGCCGTCGACTCAACGGATTGAGTAACTTGTTGGCCTCTAATGTATTTTCTTTTTTATTTTAAATTTCTATAATGGGGAAAAATGATAGGGTGGCTTGGGTTGCTGTGTGGTGTTGTGGCTTTACTAGTAATGTCAGGGCTTTTGGCTGCTCAGTGTTGCTGTTTGGCGTTATAGATTACAGCGGATGTGGGCACCGAAAGTTTTATACGTGGAAGGATTACTGATCTTATTTGGTCGGTTTGTTCTGTTCTGTTACTTTAGGAAGGAGCGGTTGTCGGTATCTCTTAAGAAGAAATGGGGTGTGGCTGTGTTTTTTAGTTTCTACATATATTGTCATCAATATTAGGAAATAATAATATACAAACATTTGTGGTTTAAAAAATATGCATAATGATTTAAATTTTGTTCTATTATTATTATTATTATTTAAAAAATTTGTGAAAATATTTATAATGATTTAAATTTTGTTCTAATATTATTATTATTATTAAAATTTGTTCTATTATTATTATTATTATTATTAAAATTATGTAGCTAGTGCATGCCATGCAATGAATAGTGAATCACATCCATCTCTTATGCTTTTTTTTACTCATTTTATTAATGCATATTGAGATCATTTTGAGTATATAGTTAGTGAAATGATCTATATAGGAAGCATAGACAAACAAAGCCTAAGAAGGCATTGTCATATAGAGCTTAATGCTTCGTTTGGAATAATTTTTTTTCTTGCTTTCTGAAGCAATTATGCTTTATAAAGCAGTAAGAAAGCTGTCCTAAATGAAGTCTAGTGTTTTATTTGGGATGACTTTCTTATTGATTCTTTAAGCAGCTTTCGTGTGCTAAAATTTTTGTACTAAAAAACTACTTTAAAAAGCAATAAAAAAGCTGTCCTAAGGAAGACCTAAGTTTTATTATAAACTCACCCAAAAATTGAATTAGTTTTTATTCAAATTAAACTCAGCTTGAAATTAGTGAGCCTAATCATAAGCCAAATATTTGAATAGACTTTTTAAATTTATTTTCAAGTCATATGCAGATTAGTCTGAAAACACTCAAACTCAGATTAATTAGCACCTAGAAAGGGAGGAAAGAATTGAGAATTCAAAGATGAAGAGAAACTAGCCGGATGCTTGAGATGAGAATAGAGAGGTGACAAGCGAGAGGTAACATTAGTTTGCATGTAAGATTGCCCCCCTTAATTTGATTGCAAAATTGGAAGAGGCGAGAGTTTTGGAATGAGATATGGAAGGTTAGGGAATGAGATAGGAATTAGGGATTATGAAAAATAAAATGAGCAAACAAGAGGCTTTATAATCCAATCAATGGATTTAAATTCAATGTGGAGGAAAAAAATCAAAACCTATATGTTGAACATATTACATAATTCTTATATATCTAATATTTTTTTCAAATCAAACCTATTTCTTATATTTGATTTTCAAGTGTTTAAAATATGAATTTTTTTATTTATGCAATTATTTTTCAAAACTTTGAAATTAATTGATGCTTAGTTTGAAATATAAGTTTAAATGTGTGCTTATAAATTTTAATGGAATGCTTATTTAAATCTTTGTATAATTGATAAACCAATTTAACCTATTTACCAATAAAGCCTTGATAAGTAAGCCATATGATTTAATTATTTTCTTTGGTGTTTACTTTAAGGTGTTGAAATGTTATAAGGGATAAATAGAGCTTGTATAAAATATAGTAGGAACATATGATCATAAAATATATTGGAGCAGAAGGGATTGAAGTTATATAGAGAGGAGCAGGCCATGACATTAACTAGTATTATTGATGCTGTAAAAAAAGAGTAGACAATGAATCTGTATCTTTCAAATCCTTTGAAGGTTGATGATGGAGTAGATAGGTTATGTGCCATTATCTTTGACTTGTAATTACTATTTGATGATGGAGTAGGTAGGATGCTCCTTCCTATAAGAAATGAGATTCTATGATTGGACCTCAACACTTGATAAAGGTTTCATAAATCCTTAAATGTTTAGGATTGTGAGAATATAGAGGATCAAAGTCCATAAAGAATGAAAAGAATTTCTTGTGAAAAGTCAAACTGGTATTTGTTAAAAGTCTTTGCTTACACCTCACTTTTCTATAGAAGTTGTTCAAACAATATTGTGTTGAATATCACATTGATATATATAAAATGAGAGAAAATTGATCACATTAGTTATGAAAAAAATCCTACAATAAATGTGATAATATTGGAGGAACATGGAGGCCATCAAAGATGACTAAATCAATTTTGTCTTAGAGAGATTGATGGAAGCACAAATTGAAGGAAATGATAATATGGCAGAGATAAAACATGAAGGACATTGAAGATTATCATATTGATTCCTTGGATGCGATAGTGAAAGGAATCTAAATCTATTTTTGTTGATAAAATGAAGTGCAATCAAGCTAGTCCCTCGCCTTTGAAGGTCCATGATAAATACGTTATACTATCATTATCATTGACGTATAGTTTTATTCATTTATGCCAAACATTCATCCATAACATGACCATCATCATCTTTCTCAACAGATACACTAGGATCTCCCTATAAGAGGTAAACTCTTTGATGGCATAATGGAACTTAATTAAAGATTCGAAGGTCCTTAAATGATTATAATTGTGAGAAGATGGAAGTTTAAACTCCATTAAGTATGAAAGACATTTATGTTCAAATTCAAACTATTATATGATAAAAGAATATATATATATATATATATATATATATATATATATATATATATATATATATATATATATATATATATATATATATATATATATATATTTATACAACAACTTACTCACAAACAAACAAGTAAAAACAAGCATGAGACATTGCATTATTTATCTAAACTTTTTTAGAAGGAAACAAAATAACAAGAGCCTAACCTAGTAAAAAATATTTTACTTACAGTAGATGAGAACTATGAAGAGTGTCCTTCCCAAATTTTGAAGGCGATAATAGGACATGCCTGATGGAAATAAAATAAGGTTTAGTATATATATAAAGATAATTTTTTTCCTAGAAGGTTGAGATAGCATGACCTAAAGGCAAAATATGAGACAACATTTGAGATTTATGGAGGTCATTGAATATGGTTGGATCAATCATCCCTTAGAATTGAAGGAAACACAACTTGCATGATGGCGAGGTAGCATAGGGGAAACATCGAAGTCTGACCCTCCCAGAGGAGTCAAAGAGTGATTTGAGAAGCTACTAAACAACTCCAAATCAACAAGCAACTAAACGAGAGAAAAATAGTACCTCTTCTTGCGGAATGGAGGATTATGGATATGAAAAATATTATTTCTTTTTAGAAGGTGAGGGATTACAAAACTCAAAGGTGAAAGGATGATTTTGAAAAAAAAAAAGTATCAATAAATGAACAACCATTGATCTGACTCAAAAAACCCAACTTAGGTTGACTATATTAAATTTCAGCTTGAATTTGGGTCTAAAATCTTAACCCTATTAAATTTTGGATTATGTTCTAGCTCACTTGGAAAACTAAAATTGATTTTATTACTATTTTGATTTGGGTTAAAATAGACATGTTGATAAAAAAAAAATAATAATAAAGGGGGTGAGAAGTTACTATTTTTTTTTCTAATCCTTTTTTTTTAATTGTAGGTGAGAAGTTACTAAACAGCTCAAAATCAACAAATAACTAAATGAGGGAAAAATAGTCCCTCTTCTTGGGGAATAGATGATTATATGACCGGAGAATGGTAATGGATATGGAAAAAATAATTTCCCTTTAGGAGGGGTATATCACAAAATTAAAGGTGAAAAGATATTTGGTAAAAAGGGTATCAATAAATGAATAGCCATTGACCTAACGAAAAAAACCCAATTTAGGTTGACCATATTAAACTTCAACTTGAGTTTGGGTCTTAAATCTTAAGTTGATTAAATTTTGGATTATATTCTGGCTCACTTGAAAACCTAAAATTGATTTGATTACTATTTTGATTTGGGTTAAATTAGTCATGTTAATTAAAAAAATGCATACTCTAGGTAATAAAATGGGTTGGGTTTGGGTTGTGAGTTCAACTTGAGTCGGGTTGGGTCAAATATTTTGGTTAATATAATAAATTTATTGGGCTTGGATCTAGCATATTCGGGTTAGACCCAAACCTAACCCACCAACCTGATATGACAACCCTATCCAAAAACACCAAAATGATGGATTGAAACTTTAGTAGAATTCTTTATGATATGAAGTTAGATATATCAAAATAAGAAAAATGAAGGTGTATTAATAGAATATTAGGGGGTATTTATCATATTTTGATCATTTTTCTAATATTATATGAAAATGTTTATATATTTTTTTAACAATTATTAGAAAGGACCACTCTTTCCCCTAACCAAAAAGTGACTAGATGATCTTACCTATGAGCTGACCTGATAAACTCAATAAGATTGGGACCAAGCCAAGGGAACAATAGGTACCAAATAAAAAGTCCAACGCTCATATTGGCATGAACAATTTCAATTCATGGATTAAATTTAAGGCTTCCATAAAATAAGAATGATTTGCCTTCATACACCACATGCTAATAAGCCAATGTCAATTTATTCACTCCCAGGAGAAATTATTACAGGAGGAGTCCGAACCGTTTGGATTTATGAGAATATACAATAAATATATAGTTTTTTTACAAAACTGTACATTTATTATGTATTTGCTTTTTTACTTTCACAAAACCTGGATGTATATTACATCCGGACTCCGCACGTAATAATCTCTCACTCTCACGGGGTGAAAGAAGGCCAATAATTAAGATTTTGTTTGGAATAACTTTTTTTATTATTTTTTAAATCAAATTTCTAGTATTAAAATTTCTAATTAAAAAAATTTTTATACTAAAAACCTACTTAAACAATAATAAGAAAACTATCCTAAACGAAACCTAAGCTGATTGATCCAACTTAACTGTAATTAGTTTGATTCATTCATCTTGACGTGATCGAATTTAGTCACTTTTGATGTTGTTGGTATCATCACGGTAAGTAGGGGTGTCAATTTTTGACACGACACGAAAATCCGACCCGTGACCCGAAATTGACACCCCTAACGGTAAGCAGGGGCGGAACCAACCTCTCTTTTGAGAATCAGTAAACTATTAAGTATTTAAAAAAAAAAAATTTGAGCAAATACATTTATTGAAAATGATGGGTAAATATTAAAATCCCTATCTTGTTAAAGGAAATTTTTTTTAATTTTTTTTTAACGAAGGTTAATTTCTCACTTTGGCCTTAGGGTATGTCTGCTCCTAAGATATCAACTCTAAATTGATATCATTTATAGTCATTTTACTCCTAAAACAATTCTTTATGGCAATTTCTTTAAGAACTTGAAAATCCATCAATTACATCCACTATTGTCTTTGATCATACAACAATTTTTTATATTCCCCATAGTAATTAATATTCAACCATACTTGTTCAAATCACATAACCTCTTTTCAATTAAATGCTAATCACATTTTCATCCTAATAAATATGAATATTATTATATTATTTACATACTAATAATGTAATAAATGCTCTGGCAAGGTACAACAAGAAACATCAAATGATAATTAATTATTTTTAAAATATCAATAATGTTTTTTAACAAATATTTATTGCTCTAAATTCTAAAATTTTGGAGATATAAGTAGAATATATATTTTTTTAAATTCTATTTATGCAAACAAAATTATATGATATATAAATACATTAAAATTTTGGATACCAATAAATAAGATGAGTTTTCTGCCGTTAAAATGAGAAAAAATAAAAATGTAAAATTTCATTTATAAAAAAAAAAAAGAAAATTTATTTAATCTTAATTATCACATCATAAAAAAAAAGCAACATAATAAAAACCTTAGGAGCAATTTTTTTCATTAAACTTTAAATAATTTGACTATTAATTATGCTAATACAAAGTAATATAATTCAATAATTTATTTTCAAATGATTTATAAAATATTTTTAAATAAATAAAAACTGAGAGTTGTGTTTTCGAAAATTTCTTGATTTATTCAACAAATATACTAAAATTAAAATACAATTTCTGAATATTATATGCAATTTTCATAATACAAAACCTAACTATAAATCCATTTAATTGCTATCACTATCTCACAAGAAAATGTCTTTGTCAATTTATTTCCTTCTATTTAAAGCCTAACTACATTTTAAGGCAATTAATCACAGCCAATGACAAAGCTTTGCTTATGCTATTGTTCTGTGCTAACTAATCATTCACTCTCAACAGTCAGAAAATTAGATATCCTAAATCAGATTTGACATTATTTCAAGAAGGAATTATTTTCCTTATTAGAAGCCATTAATTGAAATTAATGTGGTCATTAATCAACTAAATTATTGACTACAATAAAACATCATCATCAATATTATTGCAATAATTTAATATCAAAATTTTAAGGCTTCTTTTGTGAGAGCTTTTCTACAGCTTCTTAAAGCAGCTTTCTGGTACAAAATAATTTTTTTTACTAAAAAGTTGTTTTAAGAAACAGTAAAAAAGCCGTCCCAATCAAAGTCTAAATTCTAATTCTTCCGAGTTGATTATTTGGCATCCAAATACTATGCCATATAAAATGGCTTTGATAACAATATCAACATATTATTTTGAATTGAAAACATGAGATGTTATAATATTATTGATTTGCATATCACTTTGTTTAAGAAAGAAGATGTTTAATTAGACTTAGTTAACAATAAAAATATTACTCTCCTAAAAATAAAAGGAACAAAGAATTCCTCACATCTTTCTATGAGTTGATTTAGAGGAGGGTGGATGATTAAGGGAAATAGCATATTTGTGAGAG
Organism: Dendrobium nobile; assembly: GCA_022539455.1. NCBI lineage: Eukaryota > Viridiplantae > Streptophyta > Magnoliopsida > Asparagales > Orchidaceae > Dendrobium > Dendrobium nobile. Next base: position 9,296,072 of record CM039736.1, read on the forward strand.
CAATGGAGTGTGCCAAGTCATTGTGAGTGATAGGGCAATTGGAGCAAGTGAACCTGATCTTCCATGAAGAGAAACATTAGGAGTGAGAAGGTGGGGGGAAAGAGCGAAAAATAACTAAGCTATTCTTTCTCGAATATCTTATTGCACGATTTTTTTTTTACCGTATTACTTGACAATATGTGCCCATAAATAGGCAAAGAAGAGAAATACAATAAAAAAACAAATAATTAAGAAAATAATCATATTTATAACTATAATATTGATACGTCACCAAAGATCGTTATGATCGAGCATGATTCTTGAGGCATGTTCGAGTTAAAAGCTTTTAAAATTAAATTATAAATTATCCAAACTCCAATTCAAGTAACTTATAATCAAATTGAATGTCTTAATGAGATGAATCCAACGACACCAAAATCAGTCTAATCTGAGATTAGACGGGCCCAAGGGCTTGAAGCATGTATAAAAGCTTCATAAAATGAATTGGATGACCAAATGATCTCCAAATATAACATGCTTATAGTTAAATTGAGCGGCTTGATGACACAAATCCAATGAGCCCAAGATTGCATAATTATGATATCATTAACGCACTTAAATGCTTGGCGAACTCTCCATACTCTAGGGAATCAATATGGTTGTCCGATGAAGCACTTCGAATTTTCCATGGATCTTCTTCATATTATAGAGCTTGTCACTTTCAAAATCTATAAATAATATCACACTCTCTACATGAATGATACTTTTAGGAGAGCTTAAACTCTGGGTTAGATATTCAATAGAGCTTTGAGGCTTAAAAATTGCAAAGCTCCACCAAAGCACCACCCCCGATGAACCCTTGTTGCCTGGGTGTCACCATCGAACCTTCTCTTAGCCACCACCGCCATATCTTCGCTAAGCTGCAGTTGAGACTTTCAACGACTGGTTGTCGCCGTTGGTCCTCCTTTATCAGATCATCGCTATCTAACCTTCGCTTTGTCGCCATCATCGGACTTTTGCCTACCGACGATCACCACCGGACTTTGACTGGTTGTCAACCACCCGACCGTCAACATCGAGCCTTTACCCCACTCGATCCATTGGCCTCTGTCATGCGACAACAATCTTTCTGACCATCGTCGCTCGACTGTTGTCCTTCTGGCCTTTGTTGCCAGCTAATTATGATCTTTTCAACCATCATCGCCTGACTACGGTCCTTCGACCACAGTCATTTGCCAATCACGATCCTTCCGACCATAATCACTCATCGATTATGATTCCTCTGACCTCTGTTGACTAAGGTCCATACAACCTTCATCGCTAGCCGACTACGGCTCTTCTATCCTCTATCACTCACCATCTATGGTCCCATGGACCTCAATCTCCTCGCTATGATGCCTTTGACCCCAATGGAAAGACTACGGTTCCTCCAACCTCTGTCGCATGACTACGGTCCCTCTGATTTCCATCACTCGTTGACTACAAAACTTTCAACCTCAATCGCTCGCTGACTATGATCCCTTTGACCCCAGCCGCCCGATAACATTCCCTCCAACCTCTATCGCTCGACTACGATCCCTTCAACCACAGTTTCCCTCAAACTATTCTCTCCAACCACAATCACAGAATAATGATCCTAATAACCTCCATCGGTCGCCGACTATGATCCCTCCGACCTCCATTGCCTATTAACTACAATCCTTGTGCCATCCATTGCCTTCTCATTAAGATCATTGAGACCTTCGTCATTCACCAACTATGGTCCCACTGACCTCAGTCCCCTAACTATGGCTCTTACAACCACCATCGCTAGACTACGTCCCTCTAACCACCGTTACCTTACTACGATCCCTCCAACCATTATCGCAAAACTACAATCCTACCAACTAAACGACTATGCCAACTTTCTTTTGAGAACAACTCTCATGTAGAATCCAACTCCAACCATGCAATATGCTATAAACGATATATATTTGATACATTGAGCCAATGCCTCCCTCCAATTAAGGGCATCATTTGTAATAAAAAAACAAACACCTGTGAAATCATTTTAATTGGGCATGCCTTATTATTATTTTTAAATTTAATTGGACATGCCTTATGATTTTTCCCTTTCCTAGGTTTTTCATGTAAAAAAATCTGGTGCTTCTTATGACTCTTACACCCCACTTTCTCTCATCCATGCGTTTGCCAGATCTTTGTACGAAACTAAGATATTAAACTCTCCATCTTTCTCTACTGCTAGGAATATTTCAACACCCAACAAATATATATCATCCTAATAAATTATTCCTTAAATATGATTTTCCCCAATATTACTTTCTTAATATACTAAAAATATTAAACTTACAAGTAAATCTTTTTTTGCAAAAAATCTAATATACCATATATTCCCCCTTTTTTTTTTCTAATCAATCAACATTGATTTTATATAACCATCCCATTAATGCATCTTCTATCACAATAAGAGTGTGTGCCTAATGCAAGTAGCTCCCATCAATATAAGATCGAGAGCATTTGATGTACTCATGTATCCCTCCCATTACAAACAACTTATCCTCATGATTTGAACCCATGACCTATGTATACACGATGTAATAAAGCATCACATACTATCAAAATCTACACAAAAATTAATTTAATTTAGGATTCACCTTCCTTGTAGCCCAATCAAACTCCCTAAACAAACATTAATTGCAATCTCCTATTTTTATTGACCACTTTAGAAAAGTAGACCCAATTTAATTGTGTACATTACTTTGGAAAGTGGAACAATGCTACAATAATGAAGCAGATTGTAAAGATCAAAAAAGGTTGCACCTCAGGATGCTCGTCGGTCCCACTGCCGGTTCGCTCACTGTGACAAATGGATGCCAAGTAAGAAGTCCTGTTCTGTGGTCACATGCAATGGTCCCCTACAAGGAGTTTTCACAGAACTTTGTGACAAAAACATACCATAAAAAGAGAGTTAGTTGGCCAGCTGGGTATGGCACGGGGTTAGTTGAAGGCATTTAAGCATCACGAGACGTAGAAGAAGAGTAGAACACAGAGCTTAGAACTGTTCTTCTGATTTACCAGTGCCCATTTACCTTAAACAAGCTAAAAGCACAAGGCCATTCATGGCACTTCAGGGAGTGGAGGAGACCATTGAGCTCTCTGCGGTCGCCGCCGGTGAGACTCCTCAACGGAAAAGCATAGGGTCGCCGGAGCAGGGAGGCTCACTCAGGCGGCCGGCATCGCCTCATTTAAGCCTCTTCTATTTCGCCGACCGGCTTGACTGGCTTCTGATGTTATTTGGAAGCATTGGATCCTGCATTCATGGTGCTGCGCTTCCAGTGTTCTTTGTTCTCTTTGGGAAGCTTATTGATTCGTTGGGTTCGCTTTCTTCAAATCCTCAGAGGCTTTCTGACAAAGTTTCAAAGGTTAAGTGCCCACTAAGAACTCAACCTTGTTGTGCTAGTTTTTCTTTTAAAAGAGCAACAAGAAAATAGTGAAAAAAATGAGTAGATCTTTCTACCATAATCTCTCATTTTAATATTTCAAATGTCCACTGATGGTTTCTTAGCTAGGATGGAGAAGCAACTTTGATTTCTTCGACCGAAAGAAAGGTAGGAATCCTCCACTAGATAAATGACAAATTAGGATTTCATTGAGGTGAAAAACTAGAATGCAATTAAGGTTTCGTTTGGGACGGCTTTCTTACTGCTTCTTAAAGCTGTTTTTTATTACAATAATAGAAAACAACATTAAGAAGCAGTAAGAAAGCCATTCCAATGAAGCCTAAATTTCACTTATCCATGTTGGGCCTTTATATAAAGACAAACAAGAAGTATGCATTCAATACACTAAATACTTCAGGTTGAAAGCATGCTCATAACTTCGGGCACAAAGAACAAATTAATCCAAAAAAAAAAAAAATCTCTTCAAAATGACAGTGAATAGAATTGATTGCTAGGTTTCAAAAGCCAATGTTTACCTGCATAGAAGGAAACCAAACATTTTGAGACAAAATGTAAGAATTCCTTCTATTTATAATGTAAGAATTTCCATGTTTTGCATGTATTGTTTTCATTAGCTACCATTTGTCCATAAAACGAGTAGGAGGTCGTTATTGGAAGAAAAAAAAAAGTGGTTATTTGGTCAAATACTTTTTCATCGATGCCCATTTTCTACCATTGCTATATCAAGCTCATTTGGTCAAATTTCAACTGACCTTCCATTAAATCCTATTCAATAGTAAGCCGTGCTTGCATTTGGTATATTTATGATCCCTATATTAGACTGGTGATACAATTCACAATCATAATTTTCAGATCTCTTTGACTTAAGTTTCGTTTGGGATGACTTTCTTACTGCTTAAAACAGTTTTTAGTACAAAATTTAAAATTTTTATATTAGAAAATTGCTTTAAAAAATCCGTCTCAAACAAAGTCTTAAAAAGACTATATTGCTAGCATAAATAAACAGTTGAAATATTGAAAAAGAGAGATGAAGCGTTAAACTTTCATGCGCTGAGGACAATATAATATTTTTTACCAAAGAATTTATAAACATACTGACCTGTTCCATCATTGCAGCATGCATTGGAGTTGGTCTATCTAGGAGCAGTGGCCATGATATCTGCATGGATAGGTTTGTCCTCAAAATTGCAGGTTTCAATAGCTATTGAAACCACCTAAATGTTTATGGAATGAAGGAGCTAGTATAATCTAATAAAAGTATCATGCGCATATTATATATGCAGGGGTAGCATTTTGGATGCAGACTGGAGAGAGGCAGACAGCTCGTCTTAGGGTGAAGTATATCCAATCTATTTTACAACAAGACATTAGCTTCTTTGACACAGATGCAAGAGATGAAAACATAATTTCTCATATAACAAGTGATGCTATACTAGTACAGGATGCCATAGGTGATAAGGTAACAATATCACCCTTTTTTTCCCTTGCAAAGAGCACAACCATCTAAATATAAAGCTATTGATAGCATCCAAAAACATGTCAAGGAATGCTCTATTTGGAAGACGTGATTTATAAATTTGAGTTATAATAATTAACTTAGGCTTCGTTTGGGACGGCTTTCTTACTGCTTCTTAAAGAAAATTTTTGTATACGAAAGCTACTTTAAGAAGCAGTAAGAAAGCCGTCCCAAACGAAGCCTTAATGGTTTGCAAATTCACTGAGGTCTGAGAACAAAGATAGAACTAAACTTTTTCTCTATATCATATGCAGACTGGGCACTGTTTGCGGTACCTATCTCAATTTTTAGTCGGATTTGTCGTCGGATTTACCTCAGTATGGCAGCTTACGCTTCTTACCTTGGCTGTCGTTCCATTGATTGTCATTGCGGGTGGCACATATGCGGTGGTAATGGCCGGTTTGGCAAAGAAAGGTGAGAGTGCCTATGCTGAAGCAGGGAAAGTTGCAGAAGAGGTACTTAGCATCCTTGCGTTCTAAAATTTTATTCACTAGTGACAAATACTAGTTTTGAATGTCAAACAGATAACTTGATTTTCTAATGTGCATAATTCTAGTAGTATCCAGGGAAATGGCTTTTTAAGATTGCACACGCACTAGAAAAAAGCAATCTACCTATTTTTCTACTCATAGAAAATGTTATAGATTATGTCGAAGGAAAATCTTGTCTGCTATGTTTTGACTAGGAAACCTCTTTTTTTTTTAACTTTGATATGTAGGCACTACTTATACAAAAAGGGTTTAAAATAATACTGTGTAGAAAACTTTGTCAGGCTTAGAATTTTGTGATTCTCATAGAGAATTCAATAGATATCAACGATTGTGAAAGGAATCCACGGGCAGAATATCTTATATAGCATAGCAAAAGAGAATAATCTAGCAAACTGATGATGCTAAATTGTAAAAACAACTGCATCAAGAAGTAAATTTACTCAATATTAACAGCTAAATCAACCATATCGACCAAGCTTAAGAAAAATTCATTCAGCAAAGAAAACGGAAAATTGATAGCCCCATTCTCTGCACATATTTCACCTCAAGCGAGTTTGCAAGGTTACTGAATCGAACCATGGATGTCTTATTTTGTCATCCAACGCAGGAGACTATATAGTAGCGGAGAAGGCAGCAGGTCTATAAGAGAATATGAAAAAAAACGTGAACTTATTGAAATGTAAGAGCTGCATGGGAACCAAGAATTAATATTAGCATCTTATTAGTTTTTGCATGCACTAGACTAAGCAGATGAGTGCATTAATTGGGCAGAAACAAAAAATGAACCGAAGCTAGCTAACCAAAACAATTTGATCAGTTTGGTCCAATTTGAAAACTAATAATAATTATTTAGTTTTTTTTCTTGGAAAAGTGAGCAATAAATATAAAGTGCATGTAGCTAGAACTAGAAATCTTGAAGACATAATTTCTACCATAACTGGATCATAAACCCTTTCACAATTATTTAGTTTTTGTTACAATAAACGGCATATTTTTGTTTGTTTGTTTGCATTGCATGCACACTTCTACAAAACCAAATCAACGTGTACAAAGAACTAAAAAAGGCAATCGGAAATGCGAAATGAAGTCAGATTTCTAGACTGGTTTGGTTTATTGATTGGACTGCAGTTTAAGGCTTCGTTTGGGACGGCTTTTTTGATGATTCTTAAAGCTGCTTTTTAATACAAAAATTTAAAATTTTGTACTAGAAAGCTGCTCTAAGAAGCAGCGAGAAAGTAGTCTCAAACGAAGCCTAAAATGTAGATTCAAAGAAAATTAGATTCTTTCACTATCAAACCAAACTGACCAAACAAAAGTTTAATCCGTTTTGGATTTGAATTCAACCAGTTTGATTTCTCAACATGAGCTGAACCCGATCAATTCAACAAGTCTGGTGAACTAAACTAATTGAACTGATTGAATGTGCTGCTCACCAATGTATAGCTGCGCATTCCACTGACCTCAACTATCCTTATCTTTGTTTTGTCTTAGGTAATCTCACAAGTCCGTACTGTATACTCGTATGTTGGGGAAGACAAAGCTATAGCAGCATACTCGAGATCACTCGAAAATGCACTGAAACTGGGCAGGAAAAGCGGACTTGCAAAAGGAGTCGGTGTGGGTTGTACATATGGGATACTTTTCTGTGCCTGGGCTCTACTTCTTTGGTATGCTGGAGTCCTAGTCCTGCATCAAGATACCAATGGTGGAAAAGCATTCACGACAATAATAAATGTCATATTTAGTGGATTGTAAGTACTAATAAACAGGAAAAAAGATGCAGCATTTAACAATTCGAACTTTACTAATAGGAGTTTTACCTTTGCAGTGCTCTTGGACAAGCAGCTCCAAACCTGAGTTCCCTTGCTAAAGGTCAAGCGGCAGCCAGTACTATCATAAGGATGATAGAAAAGGTTTCTAACGTATCCGAACAATCCAATGGAGCAGTCTTACCCCAAGTGCAAGGCCAAATTGAGTTCTGTGAGGTCTCTTTTTCATACCCATCACGTAAAAGCATTATCTTTGAAGGTCTAAGCTTTTCAATCACAGCCGGAAGAACTAATGCAATCGTGGGGCAAAGCGGATCAGGAAAGAGCACAATCATATCCCTGATCGAAAGATTTTATGAGCCAACTTCGGGTATTATTAATTTCTTTCAGATGACCTGAATCTTTTTTTTTTTCTTTCAAAATATTTAAGCATTTGATTGCTTAGGTCAATTAAAACTGGTAACTAATATCTAATACTAATATTTGACAGGAAAAATTCTTTTGGATGGTCATGACATAAAGTCTCTTCAATTGAAATGGCTAAGAAACCAAATGGGATTAGTAAGTCAAGAACCTGCATTGTTTTCAGCTTCCATTGCCAAGAATATCCTATATGGAAGAGAAGATGCAGGCATGGAAGATATAATTAACGCTGCAAAAATAGCAAATGCTCATTGTTTTATTCAAAGTCTACCCAATGGCTACTCAACTGAGGTTGGAAATAATTGTCTGATAGGAAGTCTTGAGTTTTCTTTTACCATCTTGCACTAAATTTTCTTTTGATTTATTTTACAACATAAGGTAGGAGAGGGAGGTTTCCAGCTTTCTGGAGGTCAGAAACAGCGCATTGCAATAGTTAGAGCCATTTTACGCAATCCTAAGATTTTACTTCTAGATGAAGCAACTAGTGCACTGGACTACGAATCAGAGCGACTGGTACAAAATGCATTGGAGAAGGTAAAGTTGGACAGGACAACAGTTGTAATAGCACATAGGTTATCCACAATTAGCAATGCCCACATAATTGCAGTGTTAAATAATGGGAAAGTTACTGAAAGTGGCACACATGAAGAGCTGATGGCAAAAGGAGAGAAAGGAGAGTATGCAATGTTAGTGCATGCACAACTATTGGACCATAGAAATAACAAAAGCCAGAATGATCACAAAGAGACAATGTGAGAGCCTTTTTTATTCCATTTTCTGATATTCTCCTGCAATAGAAGAATTCATTACGTCTCTCTTTTCATTTTCAGGAATTCATCTGAAAAAGCAGTTTCTACAAATGCATGTGAAGTAGAAAGAAATCATGAGAAAGCTGGTCTAAAAACATTAGGAAATAAGGAAATTAACCAAGATTTTGGTTCAGCCAGGTCAACACCAGTCCCATCAATCAGAAAGATAATTAGATTGAACCAACCAGAATGGCCATTTGCAGTAACAGGATCACTGGGTGCTATATTAGCTGGTGCAGAAGGCCCTCTGTTCGCTTTTGGGATCACTCATGTTCTGACTGCTTTTTATTCACATGACAAATCACATATCAGGAGTGAGATCAGAATGGTGTCTCTCATATTCATTGGAGCAGCAATCATTACTGTACCAATATATGTTTTGCAGCATTACTTCTATACACTGATGGGAGAGAAACTCACCTCGCGAGTCCGCCTTAACATGTTCTCAGGTTTATTAACTGACCTCATGACTATCAAATGATAGTAGTTCACATTATATCAAGTTATCTATTAGCCAAAGATAACAAAACTGTACGGACACTAGTATTGCAAACAATTAGATAAACAAGTAAATAACATGTGCAAAAGTTTCTTCTATATAAAAAGCTCCGGTCTGAAATCATTCCCTTTAAAATAAAACTTACTTTGACAACCACTAAGCAACACATAATTAGATTGTTACAAAGTAGTATCTTCTAGGACCCTTGCTCCAAAGCCATTCAAGAATAAGGTCTAGGAGAAAGTCAAAATGTTTCTATGGCATGGCCATTGCATCAGTGTAAGTTCATTGGCTTGTCCATCCTTTATACCCTTTATTCTCACTATTCATATTAATAATTTAATATGGAATAGTTTGACCTTACTAGAGTTTTTTTTTGTGTATTTTTAAATGAATTTTTGAAGAATAAGAACTCAACTAGAATTTTTTTACCATTCAAGGTTCAGAAAATTCATAAATCCATTAATTCTTGGGTATTTATTGTCAATTAGTGTTCCTCGTGAAGTAAATGGTAGGGCTTTGGCCATCAGATACACTGTGATCATGATTTTCACTTATATATTGGAGATCCTGGCTACAAACATAAATTAATAGCGCTATATGTTTGATCTATAGAAGCGTATGTTGATATGCAACCAATCCTTATTTCTAAAAATTAATAAGCCTAGAGCACACATGCATTAGCTAATGAAAATACCATTTCTAAATTGAGCCACTTTGATGTCAAGAAAGCATTTAAGGTAACTGAAGTCTTTGATCTCAAACTTCGTAGCAAGAAGGTTCTTTAGATTTTATTCATCTCTTCCTGACCATCTTGGGTAAGGGCAATGTCATCCAAATGTACAATGAGATGGCCTATTTTCCTTCTAGTGAGAATTTAACAAGCATAATGTTATCCAATTGACATTGAGCAAACCCATATCTCTACCACGTTGGTTGTCCATCAAACCATTTACATAGAGATTGTTTAAGTCCATACAATGACTTTCAAAGCTTGTTGCGCACTTGACTCCGATCACTTGATCTAGTGCACATGAGTCCAAAATTCATAGATTTGAATTTTCTAGTTCTACTTTTAAAACACTTGAAATTTATTTTTTTGTGTTAGGATACAAATATCTATAGAAGAGGCAGCATTTTGGTAAGACTATTGAGATATTTTTTGTAAAAATCAAATTGTTTATCATCTAACGGACTAGAGGCTTTGTAGAGATTTGAGTTCTCACAATGGCTACTATTTCGCCATGAATATCCTTATCTTAAGAGTGGCGTGATGGCTTTCAATCTATTGATTTTCAATGATTTTTCTAGCAAATCTCATTTGCATATTTAGAATATTGATATTGCTAACGCCATAGTCTTTCTTTTGTAATTGTCACTATAAATTGGGGTTCTCAAACAATTAGTGTAGAACCTTTAGGGGTTGGGGTGATGCCTTAAGTTCCCAAAGTCACTTTTTTCTCTTCTTATCTCTCCGACCTTTAGAAAGGCTTTTCTAAGTTTCAAAAATGATTTGTTATTAAGTTTCTCCAGACTTCATCAAAATTTATAGCATGCACGAGTAAGAAATGGATACACAGCCTTTTTCAACATAAGTTTATTTCTCTTTACTTTGAACATTGATGTATGAACCATTTTTTTTAAGAAAAGATCGGAGAAAATAGAAGTAATTTAAACTAATTGTATAAAATTCTCCTTATTTAAAACCTAAATGGAAGGGTGAGATATAAATATCGACAATCTCATTGTGAGAAGTAATGAAAAGCAAAGAAATAAAATAAGCTTTTGACATAAAATTCAACAATTGATTATCCTGTTAGTCTGTCTTCATTTTTTCTATGACAGCAACATCATCAAGTTAATGCAAGTAAACAAAAAAAGAATCTAAAGGTTATTCCTCGTGTATCCATATCACAAATCTGCATATCCTATCTATTCTAGATTGGGTTTATTGGCATGGCATATCACGTTTGTTTGCCATTCTCTAAACTTCCATTCTATCCTGATCATAGATATCCTATTACTGAAGCTTAATACACCAGCTATTTATGTGATATCAATTGCATTCACCCTTACTATCTCAATCTCTTTTCTAGCACCCGTGACACTTCTTCTAACTTGAATAGATCTGAAGTAAAAAAAAGGTGATTTTATTACATGACATGCCCTGCAACAAAACTGGCAAATTAACCTATTATAGTCATCAATAGCAACAAAAGCCACTGAAGCCTTGTCCTAACTATTTGGATTTTACTTTTTGAATCCCACCATTAATAGTTGAATCGAATCACATTTGGTTGTAAACAGAGCTAAGAGTGCTAAACATTCAAAATATGAGCAACCTTTTCAAAATAACTATTTACCTGCATGCATGTTCATACATCTATTTGCAAGATTTGTCCTAGAAACAGGGAAAATAAACAGTTGGAAATGTGTACATTAGGCAGTGGAGATGCAAGAGTAAATGCAAATTCGAAACAAGCAAAATCAAAAAAGCTAATAAAGGATACATTATATAGTGACAAACCACTTGATAAACCTCCATGATACAAAATGTCGAAAGAATTTGAGATATAAGCCATACAACATCTCAGGCCAGTCCAAAATATTTCTTTCTGGAACATAGGTAGCTTATAGAACCATCTCAATGGCAGTGCAAATCCTTCTGTCATACTATTGCTTGAGCATCACAGATTTTATACTAAGTTTGGATTCTAGTATGTCACGCTCCAAATGGGATGAAATATAAATATGAAATCTATACTTCTTCTTTGCAGCAATACTTAAAAATGAGATTGCATGGTTTGATCGGGATGAGAATAGTAGTGGTTCATTGGCATTGAGCTTAGCAGCAGATGCTACTTTGGTCCGAAGTACAGTTGCAGACCGAATGTCAACCATCATTCAGAATATCTCACTGACAATGACAGCATTTATCATAGCATTTGTGCTAAGTTGGCGTATGGCAGCGGTCGTCCTTGCAACCTTCCCTTTGCTTATTGCTGCCTCAATAGCTGAGGTATTTCAATACAAAATGCGTCACCGAATTTGTTCATAAGATAGTTTCAACTAATTAACTTGCCTTATGCAGCAACTATTTCTTAAGGGATTTGGTGGAAACTATACAGTGGCTTATGCCCGAGCGACTTCAGTGGCCCGAGAAGCAATCACTAACATCAGAACAGTGGCAGCATTTTGTGCTGAAGACCAGGTTTCATCTCAGTTCACACAAGAATTAGACCGGCCAAACAAGAAAGCATTCACACGTGGCCATATAGCAGGAATAGGTTATGGCCTATCACAGTCCTTTGCATTTTGTTCCTATGCACTTGGTCTTTGGTACGCAGCACAGCTTATCAAGAATGGAACCTCCAACTTTGGTAATATCATGAAGTCCTTCATGGTGCTGATAATTACATCACTCGGAATAGCAGAAACATTGGCTCTCACACCAGACATTGTGAAGGGGTCACAAGCTCTTGGTTCAGTTTTTTCAATTCTGGAAAGGAAAACAAGGATAGATGCCAATGACCCAAGTTCAGAAGTGGTGGAAGAAATCAAGGGGGACATAGAATTCAGGAATGTAAGCTTCAGATATCCTACAAGACCTGATATAACTGTCTTGAAGGAGCTAAGCTTGCATGTAGCAGCAGGTAGAAGCCTAGCATTGGTGGGTCAAAGTGGATCAGGAAAGAGCTCTGTAATATCACTCCTGATGAGATTCTATGATCCTTCATCCGGGGAAATTCTAATAGATAACAAGAACATTAAAAGCGTAAACTTAAGATCCTTGAGAATGAGAATAGGCTTAGTTCAGCAGGAGCCAGCATTGTTCTCCACAACCATCTATGAAAATATTGCTTATGGGAAGCCAGGTGCATCAGAAATTGAAGTACTGAAAGCTGCAAAAGCTGCAAATGTGGATGGATTTATTAGTCGAATGCCTGAAGGTTATACCACTCAAGTTGGAGAAAGGGGTGCCCAACTATCTGGAGGGCAGAAACAAAGGGTGGCAATTGCCCGAGCAATTCTAAAAGACCCATCAATTCTCCTTCTGGATGAGGCCACCAGTGCATTGGATACAGCGTCAGAAAAGGTAGTGCAAGAGGCTCTCAATAGACTCATGGAAGGTAGAACAACAATTCTAATTGCTCACAGACTATCAACAATTCGTGATGCCAATGTTATTGCAGTGCTTCAGGAAGGTATAATTCATGAAATTGGCAGCCATGAGGAACTTCTTAGACAACCAAACGGCATTTATACTCAGTTAGTTCAACTACAGAACGAAACCCATTAAATTAGGAGCTATGAAATCTTTTTCTTTTACTGGGGATTCCAAATGACTCTACATTTGTATTATAACTTTATTTGGTTAAAAGAAATTATTTTCTTGTTTTTATCAAAGAAGTTTTCCAGAATTGGCAATTCCAGTTCAAATGGAAGAATGCAGGCAATTTCAAAGGTTTCAACAATACTGTATATTGTATTAACTTCCACATACCCTTTAACAGAGTAAAATAAATTTGATTTCATCTGATTATTTCTTATCAAAATATTGTCCTGAATAGAACTAAAACAGTGAACTGGTTCATACAGCATTCCTTGCCATATTAGACATAAGTTTATAGAACTTAACTCCATCAAAAAATTTTGTCACCGTATCCTATAATTGAACTTTATGATTCTTTGCCTACTTGACTCTCCAATACTTGAAGTATCTCTATTGATTAGTCTCTTTAATATTAGTGAACTCCCAACAGCTATTTTCCGAAATTCATACTTCTATAATTAGAAACTGTTAGGTCACTCCCAATTACCTCCAGCATACTTAGTTTTGATAACTTCATCATGTCTTTAACATGCATGCATTTTTGCCTTAATTTGCACCAAATCAAATCTCATTGAACTCAATCATATGCCTACTCAAGATAATAATCATATGAAAATACTTTATCTGCTCTATGTACTTTTATATTAATCATCTTCATATTAAAATCAACCACATTGTAGATCTTTTGGAGACACTAATCATCGATTATCTATTTTCATTTGAACTTTTCTTCTGTACACAAAACCTTTTCGGTTACTCATTTACTCAATTGAAGATTTACTTGAAATATTTAATTAATTGGGTTGATGAGTTTTCATCATCAAACTTAGCGGTTGTGATCACAATTATATGATAGATTAATGAATAAATAATATATATATATGAGTAGTCATGATTTATCATTAACCTTTCTAATTAAAATAAACGTAATTATAAATACTGATAATGATCTTTTACTTGAATATTATTTAATATTTCAATTTCTAATTTTTAACTTTTAATAATTCATTTATTTCAAGAGCACTATTTAAATTTTATATCAATGAAGGCACAATTATTTTCATTTTCATTTTTATTTTCAATCTTTTTTTATTTTTTTGGTGCACTAGAATGAAATATTGTATTTGCATGCATATTCCTTTTCAATTCTAGTACAATTCATTCAGTATCATAATATATTCCTTTTCCATTCTAGTACAATTCATTCAATATTATAATTTAGGCTTCGTTTGGGGCGGCTTTTTTATTGCTTTTTCAAGCAGTTTTTTCGTTAAAAAATTTTTTAAATTAAAAATTTTTGTACAAAAAAACTGCTTTAGAAAACATCAAGAAACTCATCCTAAATGAAGCCTTAATCTTTCCATTTTTATTTACATATACATATAAATTTTGATATGATGCCATCACATTTAATATATATTATAATCCAACACATCATTTGATTTATCGTTTTCATTGTTGATAGTTATGAAAAAATTATCTGGATTGAGCATGGATCTCGAAGCAAAATCAAGTTGGAAACTTCTGAAATTAAAATTGGGACCATACGAACTCCGATTTCAGCAAACTTACATCGAACTAAGCGTCTCAAAAATACAAAGCCAATGACACCAAAATAAACTCAATCTGAGTTCAAATGGATCCAAATAAAGAACCCTAAGCATTGTTGGAACGTTCGAACCACAATTTGGATCACCAAACGGTTTCCAAACATTATGTGCTTATAGTTGAATCGAGCGGCTCGACAAGACGAATCCATCGAGCCCAAGATCGTCGAATTCCGACATCACTAAGTCCTTCAAATGTCTGAGGAATGGTCCACAATCAAGGGATTCAATATCGGTCGTCCATCCAACCACTCCCCATTTACCCTTGATCTCTCACCTATTTACGGGTCATGCCACTCCATAAATCTATAAATAGACCACTACTTTCTCTTGAAAAGGGGGCTCGAAGAAAGAGAGCAAGAGAGAGATCGGATATCGCTCTTGCCTCCTCGCTCCTCCTCGACCATGCCAGAGTTCTACCGGACCACCGTCGGACTTCTGCCGGACCACCACCTGAGGCCCGGACATCTGCTGGACCACCACCTGATGCGCGGACTTCTGCCGAACCACCATCTGAGGCCTGGAATTTCGCCGGACCACCACCTGACGCCTGAACTTCTGCCGAACCACTACTTGAGGCTCGGACTTCCGCTAGACCACCACCTGAGGCCAGACTTCTGCCGTACCACCACCTGACGCCCAGAATTCTACTAGACAACCACCTGAAGCTCGGACTTCTGCCGGACCATCACCTGATGCCCAGACTTCTACTGGAGTACTGCCCTACTACTATGGTCTTTTTAACCCCAGTTTTCTGCCAACTATGGTCTTTCAGACCCCTGTTTCCTGCCGACTATAGTATTTTCAACCTCTGTCACCTACTACGGTCCTTCCGACCTCCATCGTCAAACAACGATCTTTTTGACCCCGGTCTTCTGCCAACTACAGTCTTTCGGACCCCTGTCTCGTGCCAACTATAACCCTTCCAACCAAACAAACATATCTATATTGATTATTGTAATTCTCACCATGTAATGCATTCTATATGACGTACATTTGTGACATCAGGCCAAGGCTTTCTCCCCATGATGGACCTCATTCGTAATCAACTGCAAATACTAGTGGATTCATTTAAACTTTGCCAAACCCCGTGTTTTTCCCCCCTTTTCAGAGGTTTTCACGTAAAAACTCTGGTGTCTCTTATGAACGCTACAGTCTCTATCTTATATGCTTGGGTGTTGGATCTTCGTACAATGCTAAGACGTTAAACTGTTTATTTCTCTACTACCGCGAATATTCTAGGACGCAACAGTTTGTCGGGACGAATTAGCCGCTGGAGCCCGTTGGTCTTTGCCACCGCGCGGCGCCACCTGCACGCTCTGGCCTGCTCGCCCGCGACCCGGCGTGAGCTGGCCCGCGCCCTGGCTTGCGGCCAGGCCAGTCAAGGCCCGCAATGTGGCCCGCGTGCCGCTCAGCCCGCTCGGTGGCCACGGTTAGCAAGGCGGTTTGGCTAACCGCCAGCAATTGGCAAATTGTAGGCCAACCACCGGCTAATCGCCAGCGGGTTAGTCAGACCACCATTTGAGACCCGGACTTCTGTCAGATTACCACCTGACACCCGAACTTCTGCCGGACCACCACCTGATGCTCAGACTTCTGCCGGACCATCACTTGATGATCGGACGTCTACCGGAGTACTGCCCTATTACTATGGTCTTTCGGACCCCTATTTCCAGCCGACTATGGTCTTTTCGACCTCCGTTGCCTACTACGGTCCTTCCGACCTCCATCGTCAGACAACTGTCTTTTTGACCCCTGTCTTCTGCCAACTACGGTCTTTCGGACCCCTATCTCCTGCCGACTATGGTCTTTTCGACCTCTGTTGCCTACTATGGTCCTTCCGACCTCCATTGTCAAACAACGGTCTTTTTGACCTCGGTCTCTTGCCAACTACGATCTTTCGGACCCCTGTCTCGTGCCGACTATATCCTTTCCAACCAAACAAACATGTCTATATTGATTATTGTAATTCACACCATGTAATACGCTCTATATGACGTACATTGTGACATCAGGCCAAGGCCTTTTCCCCAGGAAGGACCTCATTTGTAATCGACTGCAAATACTAGTGGATTCATTCAAATTGGGTCAGGCCCCGTGATTTTTTCCCCTTTTCAGGGGTTTCCACGTAAAAACTCTGGTGTCTTTTATGAACGCTATTCTCTCTCTCTTATCTATTCGTGTGCTGGATCTTCGTACAATATTAAGTCGTTAAACTATATATTTCTCTACCGCCACGAATATTCCATGACGCAACAATTGTAAAACAATGTAACCATAAATTAACAAATATAGAGATAATATGTCGTATCAATAAATATATTTAATTAATAATAGAACTTTTTAAGTGGTCTTTCTTACTACACAACCTAAATTTTTTATTGGACAAAAAGCGAAAGCACAAAAAAAAAATCTCCTTCATCTGAAAATTATAAAAGACCACCTTCATCTGGGGAGCATGTCTCATTCAAAACCTAAGCATCGGCGACATCAGACGAAGTCGCGTATTTTTACCTCCACCGCAAAACGATTTCCAACATTGATAAAGAATGTTCAAAAAACGAAAGTAAAGTACCTGTGCTCTTCATACACCGATGATGAGAGCTAGAGCCAATCCCTCACGCTTTCTCCTCTACTTCAGAGAGGCCACTAATTTAGGCTTTCGCCTATACCCACAGCAGCATGAAACTGCAATCTTGAATCGGGCGGGCCAGACTTCCGCTCAATGCAAACCAGCCCCTGGAACGGATGAGCTGAGCCATCCAAAGTAACTTAATACTCCCTATTGGTAAGAACTTAGAAGCTCACGTCACTGAGCTCAACCCCTGTGCTTGACATAGAAAAAAAATATATATAGAATGTTCAAAATGTTCTGCTCGCTGTTTCGACCAAATCTTCGGAGTTCCCGGCGAGCGATGGAGACGGTGGACGGTAGGAAGGAAAAAGCAAAAGAAGGCCGGCGAAGATAAGACCGAGGTTGAAAGTTGTAAACAAGGAGCCGAGGAAGAGCAGGACTGGAATCTGCAATCTGCTGACGCTCCAAAAGGAGGAAGAAGAAATTATAAAAATGTGGCGGGGCGTTGCGAGAATCGAACTCGCGACCTCTCGCACCCAAAGCGAGAATCATACCACTAGACCAAACGCCCAATTTGTAACAACTTCTATTTAAAATAATTATTACCAAATACCGTTTTTCAAATTTAATTTAAAATTTTTTGTGTCACAGGACAAATTCCATTTTACATGAGACATGCTCATATGCTTATTATAGCATAGGCATCTTACATATTATATTGATCACAAACATTTTATATTTGAGTATGCCACACTCCCTCTATAACATCTTCCATTATATTTGACTCATAGTTCAAGACTAATGCATTGCTTGCTTAGGATTTTAGCTTCATCAATTCCATTGATATTAAGATATTACCCACATATCTTTTCCCAAGCACTTTACCACCATCACCTTTGCTAGATATTAGGTTATGGCACTCTCATTATTGATAAGCACTACATCATACTAAATCGATTTTTCTGGCATTGATCTTGTTATAAATTGAACCATAGGATGATCTTGTAACATAAATGACATTCCATTATACGAATCAACTTCATGTATAACCGCTGTTACCAACTTACCATTATTTTCAGTTACTTAGTCACACAGAAAAATCTTACACCCACCTACCTTTCCCATTATAGCATGTATTCATTATTAAGGAGACTAGAGTTGGGGCATTGTATATTCGCAGCCTTCTTTTCTCCAATTTTCGGGTAAGAAATTGCATATATCCATCTCTTTTCTTCATCTAGAGTGTTTCTACTCCCTTTCCCACTTGTTATATTGGAGACTAGAAGAGTAGCAACGCCCTCTTTGTCTTGTCCTTCAATTGTAAGCAAAGCTATCACAAGCACCATCTAATTTCTTATATTTATCTTTACTTTTTTTTTTAACACATAAGATAAAAAAATATTATTTAACCCTTTCTTCTCATAGTCTTCGTAGGTGTTCGCCCTCTCCTCCAATATTTAATATAAGTTTTCCTTCCTTTTTAAATCTTATATACTTAATTGTGGAGACTTCTTAAAGCTACAATAAGCTTGCTCATCTTAATTGGCCTCAATATATGTTTCTCATATATCTCCTCCTTTTCTTAATGTAATTTTGATGACAAGCTTTCTCCATAGAAACCTCTTTATTTGTTGAATATGTATTTGATTAGGTATGCTAACTAATTGGATATCTTATAAAATATTTTTATAGCTTTGATATAATTAATTTCTAATTGGATTAACAGTTTGGTTCCCATGCTAATTACACCATAATTCCATAATGCCTAAAGATAAATCTAGCACAATATCTAGTGTGAGAAAAGTTGGTGTGCATGATCATCTAATCAACTTTTTGTTTTTTAAGTTACAAGTAAAAAATGAGAGTATTAATCAAGTTTGTGAACCAATGCTGATTTCAATTGATTAGATAAGTTAGCTAATTAATTGGATATCTTATATTTTTTAACTTTGATATAATTAATTTCTAATTAGATTAACACTTAGGTTATCATGCTAATACACCCTAATTCCATAAAGCCTAAAAAATATATATCACAATATCTAGCGTAAGAAAAGTCGGTTTGCATGATCGTTTAATCAACTTTTTAGTATTTTTAAGTTCCAAATAAGAAATGTGAGTATTAATCTAGATTATGAACCAATTATGATTTCAATTTAAATCATTAACTAATTAAAATTATTTAACAAGATATTTTATAACTTATGGATTTCATAATTAAGAGTTATAAAGAATCTAAGAAGAATGAGCATATTTCCTTCTATGTTGTGTTATGTCATTCTAGGTCCTGTAAAATATTTTTAAAAGTGTTTGGTGACCTTAAAAAGATTATAATAAATGGGGTTGAGCCATCTCCAAGTCTTAGATCATAGGGATGTTAAAATCAGATCACGAGTTGGGTTCGGGTCCAACCTAAAACTGATCTGACACAAGTTGACTCAATCCAAATCTGACTCATTTCTACAAATCAGTCAGGTATTTCAACCCGAACCCGACCTGTGCGGATTATCAAGTTACTGTTTTTGCAAACATGCTGGCTGGAACTCGAAATTTTTCGAGTCGGGCTTCGAGTCAAAACAAATTTTGACACCCCTATTAGATCTTATAAAAAGAATGAAAAAATGGAGATAAACCCATCTCAAACTTCTAAATCATGTTAACAGGCGAATAGTTCTGAGCATTTTAAATGCACCAATCTAATTGGCGTATTCCCAATAGAGAGAAAAAAAGAGGGAGGGGAGAGGACAGGGAGGGAGGGCAGGAAGAGACAACGGGGGGGGGAAAAGCTGACCCTCAGAGAGAGAGAGAGAGAGAGAGAGAGAGAGAGAGAGAGTAAATATTTAATAGGAGTGAGAGAGTTAAAGTTGAAGGGGAGAGAGAGTTACATATTAATTATATAACAGTTAAACTAATACTTAAATATTTTAAATAATAATTACAGTTAACTGATATATATTTTAAATAATTAAAATAATATTTAAATATTTTAAATAATTACCTAATATATATTTAATATTTAAATAATTATTTCTATGATAAAATGATATTAAAATTTTTTATTTAAAGATATATTAATTTTATTTTATAATTTTTAATTTTGATTATTTATACTCGGAATATTTTTTATCATTTTTCAAATAGCAACTGAGAAAAATTACAAAGTCTTAGATCATGTATTTATGCTGTACTAACTTGTATATTTTTTGAGTCAAAGTGATTAATTACAATCAAAGACTATTTTTTTGGGAAATCTTCTGACAACCTTATGATTCATATATATCTACTTTTCAAAGATAGATGAACTTCTCAAACTTCTCATAACATCTAAAAGCAATTGATCCACATAACACATTAGATTGCTCTAAAAACTTCCCAAAATTATCTAGGATAATCAAAACTTTTGCTTTTTCTATCTATTAACTCCATTAAGTTAGTGTCATCTAAAACTTCCAAATTTTATATTTGATTCATTGATTGTACTTCCCTGTAAAAACTTGCCACCACACCACCCCATATCATGATCATCGGCCTTCCAATCTAATTATTATTAGGGTTGGTTGATCAAGCTGACATATTGAGGGATTGTCTAATCACTTTTTCATAAAGTAAGGGTATGATCTTCTGAACTTATGATTAACAATGAAAATATTTGAATATGATTCTATATTCTAATAAGAATAAAAAATATGATTAGCTTTTGTAATGCAATAGCAACCAATCGTTCATTTCTCTCTTCTTCTAAGAGAGAAAATTCTGTCTGTCATTTTTCGATGGATAAACTCCTCATTTCTATGAAAAAAGAAGCCACCTTTCAAACTCTCATTATCATCAAAACGAATGCCTTGATATTTCTCACAACTTGGCCACCGAAAGCGACGGCTTCTATAATTTAGATCTTTACATTATATTGATCTTTATTCTTAGATAAGAGCAACCAATTGTGATCACATATCTACTATTGACTTTCATTTTAAATAATAAAGTACATAATTTATTCCATTGCAATAAGTAAAGCAAAAAGGTTCGAATGCATTCCTAAATTTCATAAAACACTATAATGATAAGCAACACAATACATTATTGTATAAAAAGTCACTATTTCAAAATATAACAAATTTACTAGGGATTATGCAAAATATTGTTTCAAAACTCTAATTGTGCAACATTATTTTATGACTTCAGGATTTTTTTCAGCAAATTCAAAAGGTGTAAATTTAAAAAATCCAGTGTAAAATTCTCTAAAAAATGATTAAATATTCAGAATCATAATCTTTACATCATATATAAAGTTACATCGTAAAAGTTTGATAGGTGGAAAATTATCCTTATTTTTTACTAACAAAATTATACACTACAGGAAATTCAATAGTTTGCTTATTTGTGGCGGACTTTATGGCGGACTTGCGAAGGAATTTACGACATAATATTGTTTGTAAAAAATATTGATAGATTTGTGACGGAATTTCTTATGAACTTTGTGACGGATTTGCGACATAATTTTTGCCGCAAACTAACTAATTAAATAAATAACTCAACTAAATAACTAATTAATTAAGTGAACTAGTTAACTAATTAATTAATTAAGTTAAATTAACTAATTTATTAAATTAACTAACTAATTAAATAATTAAGTTAATTAATTAACTAAATTTATTTACTAATTAATTAAGTAAACTAATCAAGTAATTTAAAATAACTAATTAACTAAGTTATGTTAACTAATTCACTAATTTAAATTAACTAATTAATTATTTAACTAATTTAAATAATTAACTTAATTTAAATAAAGAGAAAAGTATACTTGCTATATAAAACTAGCACCAGTATGACTTTCGCCACGAGAATATATTTTATAGGCACCAAAATAAACTTTTTCTTCCTCCACTACACTTCCTCAAAATTTCTCATTTTAAAGAGTAGAGCACATAATTCATTTCGTTGCAATAAGTAAAGCAAAAAATGAACACATTCCATAATTTCATAAGAACTTATAATGGTAGACAACAAAATACATTACTGTATAAAAAATCACTACTTCAGAATTTAACCAACTTACCCGGATTATGCATAACATTATTTTAAGACTCTAATTATACTACATCATTAATTTTTTGGTTTATAATTATTTTTCAGACAATTAAAAAGGCGCACATTGCAAAACTCTCAGTGTAAAATTCCCTGAAAAATGCCTAAAAGTTCAAAATTATTATATTTATAACATATAGAAAGTTATATTATGGAAATTTTGCGTGTGGAAAGCTATCACTGTTTTTTGCTAACGAAATTATAATTTAAATTAAAAAAAATGAAACTTTAGTACTTTTGAGATAGGCAAAATATCACCTATCTTGGTTCGAGCAACTCCATAATTGACGGTCGGCTAAAAAAGACTAGAAGTAATCAAAAATAGACTTTCTCTCTCAAGGAATCCTCTCTTCTCTCTCTAGTGTTGGATGCCCAATGGTCGAATGAATGAATAGAGGAAAAAAAAATATTTTTAAATATTGAACTTTTACCTAGCGTTGTGGTGCCAAGTGTTAGCACTACCCAATCACGTATTTACACGTGTATATGTCCGTTACAATTCTTATAATTTGTTTTCTATATATAGCTACTGTACAAACACTTTAAGAGAAATCAAATACTATTTTCCTTTTCCCTGTCTTCTTCTTCTTGCCGTGCTCTGTCCTGTCTCTGGCTTTCTTGTTTCTTTCTCTTTACATGGTATCAGAGCCCAGGCATGGTAGAACAAGATTCAGCGGCTTCTTCCCACCCACCCACCTCTACCAACACTGAAGTCTCCCCGGAGCACCTCATCCCACCATCCCTCAAATTTCTCATCTCAAACCTTAAAACCTTGGTTCCCACTCAGCTTTCCGCCGACTCATACCCCATTTGGCATTTCCAACTTTTGCAGCACTTTTCGGCGAACGGCTTCGCCGGACATCTCACCGACGAATCTCTGTGTCCACCGATCTCCTCTATCTCCGATTACAATCTCTGGCGGCTCATCGATCGCAACCTCATATCGACTCTACTGTCTACTATCAACTCAGCAATCAGGGGCGGAACCAGCCTTTTATTTCAGGGTGGGCAAATTTTGCATATGAATATATTATATATTAATATTTATATAAAAAAAAGAACATAATTCAAAGCAAAATAATTATGATTGATAAATTAAAAATTATTACAAGCTTAATAATCTATTTTGCATTTTCTGATAATGTTGCATTATAACTTCATTAGGAATTAAATCAAGTACATCATTTTCAATATAAGGCACCAGACAGTCGTTGAGCCAATCATCACCCATCCTACTACGTAGTCGATGTTTTACAATCTTCATTGCAGAAAATGCTCTTTCCACTGTAGCGGTAGCAACTGGTAAAGTCAAAGCTAAAATAATGAGTCTATAAACCAGCGGATACACATCATCCTTCTTGAACTTAACAATTTGCTTTGAAAGATCGGTAATACTGTTTAGAGAGGAGAACTCAGCACTGGTACGCATATCAATAATATAAGTTGATAATTGACTTTTAAGAGCCACAAGATCAAATGTAGAAAAATCATTTGGATATAACTCAGCTAAACGTATCAATTTCCTCTCATCATAAGCTTGAAAGGTATCAGTTGGATATAAGCATGCCACACAAAGAAGCAATTCAGTGCTAGATTCAGAAAAGCGATTATTTATCTCTTGAAGTTGCATGTCAACTACAGTATAGAATAGCTCAACACGATAATGATGTAAGTTTGTTATTTCTTCACCTCTTCGTACTGTTCGACGACGTGTTTTGTATGTTTCATTCATCTTTGGAACAGTAACTTCAAAAACACTACAAAAATGAGAAACTTCATCTAATAGAACAGTCCATCCACTCTCCCTTAGTACCTGTAGTCGATGTTTAGATATTTGCACCAATTTCATTGCATTTTCAATGTCCTGATCTTTTCTTTGTAGTGATTGTGATAACTCATTCGTAATTCCCAAGATATCAATCATCAAATACATTGTGAAAATGAAATCAAATGACTCCATCACATCAATCAAAGTGCCTGCTTCAACTGATTGTTGATCATTTACCCCTTCTTCTTTAATGATCTCGAGCACCTCGATTACTGAAGCATACATTTTCATAAGACTAATTAAAGTATGAAAATGTGAACTCCATCGTGTATCACTGGACATTTGTAAATTAGTCTCTTGATTTAAACCTTTGCTGCTTATTAGATTGCCAGCTTTTAGATGTGAAAGAATTTTTTCATGATGAATTGCTTTCATAGTATCTGATCTCTTACAAGAAGCTCCAACAGTATTTATAATTCTTGAAGCAAACTCAAAAAGATGTTTCACTTGCCAATGATTCTTTGCAACAGCTACTAAGCATAATTGCAATTGATGGGCGAAACAGTGAATATAAAAAGCTTGGGGATTATCATTAAGAATGAGAGCCTTCAAACCATTAAATTCCCCACGCATATTAGATGCCCCATCATAACCTTGACCGCGTATCTTATGTAAGCTCAGTGAATGCTTTGCAAGTGTTTCTTCTACTGCAGCTTTAAGTGTTACTGCATTTGTTGAAGCAACATGTTTAATTCCAATAAATCTTTTAATAACCTACCCTTTTCTATCAACATATCTCACTGCTAATGCCAACTGCTCCTTCGTTGATACATCACGCGTCTCATCAACTAGAACGGAAAAATAAGAATTTCCAATATCATTTATGATAGAAGCCAATGTTTCAAACGACGCGGCACAACAAATTTCCTTCTGAACTTTGGGTGAAATTAACTTCAATTTTGCACTTGCATTTTCAAAACTAACCTTCTTGATTTCTTCATTGTGGTTAGCAAGAAAGTGAAATAATTCTAAATAGTTCCCTTTATTATTTGAATCAGATGCCTCATCATGGCCACGGAATGACAAACCTTGCTTTAGAAGAAATCTAACACAGTCAACAGCAGCAGACAATAGGATCCGATATTCTTTTTTACTTATCATCTTTACTGAGCCATAAAGTAGGAACACTCTGTAATTTAAGATTTATTAAATCTTCACTTTTCTGTCTTGCTTTTTTGTGAGCACTATTATGTTCCCCGACATGAGCTAATAACTTTTCTTTCCTCTTCCAATTCTTAAAACCTTCACCAACAAAAGAATCACCACCACCCTGACTTATATTTGTCTGCTCCTGAGGTTTGAATAAGTAACAATATAAACAAAATGCAGCATCTTTGAGTACACTATACTCTAGCCAGCTTGGATATTCTTCAAACCATTTAGAATTAAACCTTCGAGCTACATTTCCTATTGTTGTTTGGGGGAAGTTATGATTTTTTGGCTGATAAGGTCCTTTCACCAAATATGCTCGCCGAATTCTATCCCTATCATTCACATCATAATTCCATATAGAAGGTCGAAGCCCAGGATCAATAGGAAGATTATCAATGTCGACCTCAACACGTTCCTTCCTTTTTAAATATCGATCCATGAATGAATAACTAAGCATAATAAAAATTAAATTAACCTACTGAAATGTAAATACAAAAAACAATAAGTATGTTGATATCGTCTTCGATTAACAACCATAAAAATTGCTAAAAATACTAAATATCAAACGCATAATCAATGCTTGAAGATGGCTCAGTAAAGATGATAAGAATAATCAAATATCTAGAAAATTGATATCATGATTCACTGATTCTCCTCCAAAACAGAGAACAAAATAAAGCCTTTACTCAATTAACGCCAACTGTGTACAAGTTACAACTATCCAACTAAACAAAAAACAATGTAAAAAATTTAAAAACTATGCATCACTTCAATAATGCAGTTATGCAGATTAAGTAAAAAATTCAAAAATAAATCCTTCCACAACTACAAGAACTATCATAACTTTTTCAATATGTAGAAAATTAAAAAAAGAGAAACAAAATCAATATGCAGATAAGGAAAACAAGAGAAGCATCAAGCAAGAAATAGAGCAAGAAGTAACTAGTTTCTTGATTTTTACCTTCAATAATGCCAGAAACTCGGAAAGGGGCTGCGAATCGGGCAAACAAAAAATAGTGAGGTTTGCGATGGGAAACAGCAAACTAGCGAAGGCTGTGGCAGCGAACTAGCGAAGCCGAAGGCAACCCTTGCGATTTGCGAATGATTCTCGAACCTGCGACTGCGAACGACGGAATGAGAGGAGATTTTCTGCGAAGGCGACGAGTCGGAGTCTCGAAGACCTCCTGCCGCTCCTACGAACAAGCTGATGTGCGGCCGTGCGGGATGGGCAAAGCGTCCGTTTAGGGCTTAACAATTTGTTTTGAGGAGGGGCAAAAACCTCAAAAAGCCCCTTTTGTTAAATAAATTTTTTTTTCCAGGGTGGGCATTATTTAACATAACTAATTAATTAAGTGAACTAGTTAACTAATTAATTAATTAAGTTAAATTAACTAATTTATTAAATTAACTAACTAATTAAATAATTAAGTTAATTAATTAACTAAATTTATTTACTAATTAATTAAGTAAACTAATCAAGTAATTTAAAATAACTAATTAACTAAGTTATGTTAACTAATTCAATAATTTAAATTAACTAATTAATTATTTAACTAATTTAAATAATTAACTTAATTTAAATAAAGAGAAAAGTATACTTGCTATATAAAACTAGCACCAGTATGACTTTCGCCACGAGAATATATTTTATAGGCACCAAAATAAACTTTTTCTTCCTCCACTACACTTCCTCAAAATTTCTCATTTTAAAGAGTAGAGCACATAATTCATTTCGTTGCAATAAGTAAAGCAAAAAATGAACACATTCCATAATTTCATAAGAACTTATAATGGTAGACAACAAAATACATTACTGTATAAAAAATCACTACTTCAGAATTTAACCAACTTACCCGGATTATGCATAACATTATTTTAAGACTCTAATTATACTACATCATTAATTTTTTGGTTTATAATTATTTTTCAGACAATTAAAAAGGCGCACATTGCAAAACTCTCAGTGTAAAATTCCCTGAAAAATGCCTAAAAGTTCAAAATTATTATATTTATAACATATAGAAAGTTATATTATGGAAATTTTGCGTGTGGAAAGCTATCACTGTTTTTTGCTAACGAAATTATAATTTAAATTAAAAAAAATGAAACTTTTGTACTTTTGAGATAGGCAAAATATCACCTATCTTGGTTCGAGCAACTCCATAATTGACGGTCGGCTAAAAAAGACTAGAAGTAATCAAAAATAGACTTTCTCTCTCAAGGAATCCTCTCTTCTCTCTCTAGTGTTGGATGCCCAATGGTCGAATGAATGAATAGAGGAAAAAAAAATATTTTTAAATATTGAACTTTTACCTAGCGTTGTGGTGCCAAGTGTTAGCACTACCCAATCACGTATTTACACGTGTATATGTCCGTTACAATTCTTATAATTTGTTTTCTATATATAGCTACTATACAAACACTTTAAGAGAAATCAAATACTATTTTCCTTTTCCCTGTCTTCTTCTTCTTGCCGTGCTCTGTCCTGTCTCTGGCTTTCTTGTTT
This sequence comes from Dendrobium nobile, assembly GCA_022539455.1. Classification (NCBI taxonomy): domain Eukaryota; kingdom Viridiplantae; phylum Streptophyta; class Magnoliopsida; order Asparagales; family Orchidaceae; genus Dendrobium; species Dendrobium nobile. Next base: position 9,324,105 of record CM039736.1, read on the forward strand.
CTTTCTCTTTACATGGTATCAGAGCCCAGGCATGGTAGAACAAGATTCAGCGGCTTCTTCCCACCCACCCACCTCTACCAACACTGAAGTCTCCCCGGAGCACCTCATCCCACCATCCCTCAAATTTCTCATCTCAAACCTTAAAACCTTGGTTCCCACTCAGCTTTCCGCCGACTCATACCCCATTTGGCATTTCCAACTTTTGCAGCACTTTTCGGCGAACGGCTTCGCCGGACATCTCACCGACGAATCTCTGTGTCCACCGATCTCCTCTATCTCCGATTACAATCTCTGGCGGCTCATCGATCGCAACCTCATATCGACTCTACTGTCTACTATCAACTCAGCAATCAGGGGCGGAACCAGCCTTTTATTTCAGGGTGGGCAAATTTTGCATATGAATATATTATATATTAATATTTATATAAAAAAAAGAACATAATTCAAAGCAAAATAATTATGATTGATAAATTAAAAATTATTACAAGCTTAATAATCTATTTTGCATTTTCTGATAATGTTGCATTATAACTTCATTAGGAATTAAATCAAGTACATCATTTTCAATATAAGGCACCAGACAGTCGTTGAGCCAATCATCACCCATCCTACTACGTAGTCGATGTTTTACAATCTTCATTGCAGAAAATGCTCTTTCCACTGTAGCGGTAGCAACTGGTAAAGTCAAAGCTAAAATAATGAGTCTATAAACCAGCGGATACACATCATCCTTCTTGAACTTAACAATTTGCTTTGAAAGATCGGTAATACTGTTTAGAGAGGAGAACTCAGCACTGGTACGCATATCAATAATATAAGTTGATAATTGACTTTTAAGAGCCACAAGATCAAATGTAGAAAAATCATTTGGATATAACTCAGCTAAACGTATCAATTTCCTCTCATCATAAGCTTGAAAGGTATCAGTTGGATATAAGCATGCCACACAAAGAAGCAATTCAGTGCTAGATTCAGAAAAGCGATTATTTATCTCTTGAAGTTGCATGTCAACTACAGTATAGAATAGCTCAACACGATAATGATGTAAGTTTGTTATTTCTTCACCTCTTCGTACTGTTCGACGACGTGTTTTGTATGTTTCATTCATCTTTGGAACAGTAACTTCAAAAACACTACAAAAATGAGAAACTTCATCTAATAGAACAGTCCATCCACTCTCCCTTAGTACCTGTAGTCGATGTTTAGATATTTGCACCAATTTCATTGCATTTTCAATGTCCTGATCTTTTCTTTGTAGTGATTGTGATAACTCATTCGTAATTCCCAAGATATCAATCATCAAATACATTGTGAAAATGAAATCAAATGACTCCATCACATCAATCAAAGTGCCTGCTTCAACTGATTGTTGATCATTTACCCCTTCTTCTTTAATGATCTCGAGCACCTCGATTACTGAAGCATACATTTTCATAAGACTAATTAAAGTATGAAAATGTGAACTCCATCGTGTATCACTGGACATTTGTAAATTAGTCTCTTGATTTAAACCTTTGCTGCTTATTAGATTGCCAGCTTTTAGATGTGAAAGAATTTTTTCATGATGAATTGCTTTCATAGTATCTGATCTCTTACAAGAAGCTCCAACAGTATTTATAATTCTTGAAGCAAACTCAAAAAGATGTTTCACTTGCCAATGATTCTTTGCAACAGCTACTAAGCATAATTGCAATTGATGGGCGAAACAGTGAATATAAAAAGCTTGGGGATTATCATTAAGAATGAGAGCCTTCAAACCATTAAATTCCCCACGCATATTAGATGCCCCATCATAACCTTGACCGCGTATCTTATGTAAGCTCAGTGAATGCTTTGCAAGTGTTTCTTCTACTGCAGCTTTAAGTGTTACTGCATTTGTTGAAGCAACATGTTTAATTCCAATAAATCTTTTAATAACCTACCCTTTTCTATCAACATATCTCACTGCTAATGCCAACTGCTCCTTCGTTGATACATCACGCGTCTCATCAACTAGAACGGAAAAATAAGAATTTCCAATATCATTTATGATAGAAGCCAATGTTTCAAACGACGCGGCACAACAAATTTCCTTCTGAACTTTGGGTGAAATTAACTTCAATTTTGCACTTGCATTTTCAAAACTAACCTTCTTGATTTCTTCATTGTGGTTAGCAAGAAAGTGAAATAATTCTAAATAGTTCCCTTTATTATTTGAATCAGATGCCTCATCATGGCCACGGAATGACAAACCTTGCTTTAGAAGAAATCTAACACAGTCAACAGCAGCAGACAATAGGATCCGATATTCTTTTTTATTCTTATCATCTTTACTGAGCCATAAAGTAGGAACACTCTGTAATTTAAGATTTATTAAATCTTCACTTTTCTGTCTTGCTTTTTTGTGAGCACTATTATGTTCCCCGACATGAGCTAATAACTTTTCTTTCCTCTTCCAATTCTTAAAACCTTCACCAACAAAAGAATCACCACCACCCTGACTTATATTTGTCTGCTCCTGAGGTTTGAATAAGTAACAATATAAACAAAATGCAGCATCTTTGAGTACACTATACTCTAGCCAGCTTGGATATTCTTCAAACCATTTAGAATTAAACCTTCGAGCTACATTTCCTATTGTTGTTTGGGGGAAGTTATGATTTTTTGGCTGATAAGGTCCTTTCACCAAATATGCTCGCCGAATTCTATCCCTATCATTCACATCATAATTCCATATAGAAGGTCGAAGCCCAGGATCAATAGGAAGATTATCAATGTCGACCTCAACACGTTCCTTCCTTTTTAAATATCGATCCATGAATGAATAACTAAGCATAATAAAAATTAAATTAACCTACTGAAATGTAAATACAAAAAACAATAAGTATGTTGATATCGTCTTCGATTAACAACCATAAAAATTGCTAAAAATACTAAATATCAAACGCATAATCAATGCTTGAAGATGGCTCAGTAAAGATGATAAGAATAATCAAATATCTAGAAAATTGATATCATGATTCACTGATTCTCCTCCAAAACAGAGAACAAAATAAAGCCTTTACTCAATTAACGCCAACTGTGTACAAGTTACAACTATCCAACTAAACAAAAAACAATGTAAAAAATTTAAAAACTATGCATCACTTCAATAATGCAGTTATGCAGATTAAGTAAAAAATTCAAAAATAAATCCTTCCACAACTACAAGAACTATCATAACTTTTTCAATATGTAGAAAATTAAAAAAAGAGAAACAAAATCAATATGCAGATAAGGAAAACAAGAGAAGCATCAAGCAAGAAATAGAGCAAGAAGTAACTAGTTTCTTGATTTTTACCTTCAATAATGCCAGAAACTCGGAAAGGGGCTGCGAATCGGGCAAACAAAAAATAGTGAGGTTTGCGATGGGAAACAGCAAACTAGCGAAGGCTGTGGCAGCGAACTAGCGAAGCCGAAGGCAACCCTTGCGATTTGCGAATGATTCTCGAACCTGCGACTGCGAACGACGGAATGAGAGGAGATTTTCTGCGAAGGCGACGAGTCGGAGTCTCGAAGACCTCCTGCCGCTCCTACGAACAAGCTGATGTGCGGCCGTGCGGGATGGGCAAAGCGTCCGTTTAGGGCTTAACAATTTGTTTTGAGGAGGGGCAAAAACCTCAAAAAGCCCCTTTTGTTAAATAAATTTTTTTTTCCAGGGTGGGCATTATTTAACATAACTAATTAATTAAGTGAACTAGTTAACTAATTAATTAATTAAGTTAAATTAACTAATTTATTAAATTAACTAACTAATTAAATAATTAAGTTAATTAATTAACTAAATTTATTTACTAATTAATTAAGTAAACTAATCAAGTAATTTAAAATAACTAATTAACTAAGTTATGTTAACTAATTCAATAATTTAAATTAACTAATTAATTATTTAACTAATTTAAATAATTAACTTAATTTAAATAAAGAGAAAAGTATACTTGCTATATAAAACTAGCACCAGTATGACTTTCGCCACGAGAATATATTTTATAGGCACCAAAATAAACTTTTTCTTCCTCCACTACACTTCCTCAAAATTTCTCATTTTAAAGAGTAGAGCACATAATTCATTTCGTTGCAATAAGTAAAGCAAAAAATGAACACATTCCATAATTTCATAAGAACTTATAATGGTAGACAACAAAATACATTACTGTATAAAAAATCACTACTTCAGAATTTAACCAACTTACCCGGATTATGCATAACATTATTTTAAGACTCTAATTATACTACATCATTAATTTTTTGGTTTATAATTATTTTTCAGACAATTAAAAAGGCGCACATTGCAAAACTCTCAGTGTAAAATTCCCTGAAAAATGCCTAAAAGTCCTCCACGCCGAGGGCCATGCTCTCGTACAACAACAACACTCAGACTTCCGACTGGGTTCTTGACTCAGGCGCGTCCTCGCACCTCACACCTGATCTTGCAAACTTCAACTCTTCCACTCTCTACAATGGTTCGGACATGGTCTCCATCGCCAACGGCACTAATCTACCCATTCAACACTCCGGCCAAGGTATCCTACCATTGCCAGACAATGCACGTAAGCTTCGTCTCTCAAATCTATTACAAGCCAAGGTATCCTACCATTGCCAGACAATGCACGTAAGCTTCGTCTCTCAAATCTGTTACATGTTCCAGCTCTATCTCATAATCTCATTTCAATTTCAAAGCTTACTGCTGACAACAATGTTTCAATATGTTTTGACTCAACTAGCTTTATTATCAAGGATATTCAGGATCAGCGCCCCCTTCTTTGTGGTCATCTTCATGATGGCCTGTATCAGCTTCAGACTATATCCTCTCCTCCGTCCCACGCCCTGCAGGCTCAAACCTCCTCCACTCAACTTTGGCATAACCGTCTCGGGCACCCGCACACCCGCCTGCTCCAATCTCTTCTCAAGAACATACCAGCTTTATCTAGTTTAAATTTAGTTCCATTTGTCTGTATTTCCTGTAACTCGGCTAAAAGCCACAAAATGTCGTTTAATAAAAATCTTTCCATTTCAGATACTCCTTTCTCACTTATCCACTCTGACGTTTGGGGACCAGCCCCGCAAAGTTCTTTTAACGGGTTTAAATACTACGTCGTATTCATAGATGACTGCACGTGATTTTCTTGGATTTATTTGATGCACTCCAAAGATGAAACACTAAATAAATTTAAAAATTTCTGCTAACTTATTCTCAACCAATTTAAAACTAAGCCCATCTTCTTACGTTCTGATGGTGGAGGCGAATTCACGAGCTCATCCTTTAAATTCTTTCTCACCGAACAAGGCATCACACACCAATTCAGCTGCCCACACACGCTTGAACAGAATGGTCTTGCAGAACGCAAGCACCGGCACCTTCTTGAACTCACCAGAACACTTCTTCACACGGCTCACCTCCCACATCTCTACTGGGCAGAAGCTTTGGCCACTGCGAACTACCTCATAAAAAGACTCCCCACCACAGCCATTTCCCTTCAAACTCCCTACCTTAAGCTCTTCGGTAAATCTCCGAGCTACGAACACTTAAGAACCTTCGGTTGTCTTTGCTTTCCGTGGTTAAAACCTTACGCACAGGAAAAGTTGTTTCCTCATTCACAAGAATGTGTGTTTCTTGGGTATTCATCCATGCACAAAGGCTATCGGTGACTCGGTGTCTTAACATACACACGAACAAACTACACATTTCTCGTCACGTCGTTTTCCACGAACAAACCTTTCCTTTCCAACCCGCTACGCACACACCTTCCGTAAATATGAACAGCTCTACAACGTCTCCACTTCTCTTAACACCTACATCCATTCTTCCAACTCTCAATCTTGCACCGTGCCAACCCGCTCAAAGCAAGCCACAATCACCGACTCACTCAGCCCAATCGATATCTGCTCCTGTCAACAACTCACCCACTTCTTCATCTCACAATGTCACGGATCACACCGCTCCGTCCACATCTCACTCTCACACTCAAACTCCTAAGCCTCACCCCATGCAAACTAGACTCAAGTCTGGTATTTCTAAACCCAAGAAGATTCTTAATCTGTTAGTGTCACGACCCGACCCGACGGGGACGGATCCCGCCCGAGCCGGATCGCGACCAGCTTAAACAGACTAACCAGGATCTAGTTTTGGAATTGGTTTCGGAACTGAATCTTCCAAAATGTTATACACAAAACAAACACACAGAGCTACTATAGAACATCAAATGCAGCGGAACAAATCATCTATATTCTTCTTTCTTTTCCTCAAAACAATCATCTACAAATACAGTGCATGGCTGACAGAAAATAAAACAGAAAAAAAGCCATGACTGTATAAAAATCAAAAAGTACAAAAGTACCTATACTGATCAGAACTCAGAAATCTACTCCTGGACTTCCTTCCCTTTCCCAGAACCTGAAAACCACCAGAAAACAAGAGTGAGCTCAACAGCTCAGCAAAGCAACAAACCTCCAATCAAAACTCTCAGAATCCAAAACCAAACTCATCAGACAACAATCCGTACAGAATTCGGAACAGAATCGTATCTCGAATCAGAACAGAATCAAAATCAGAACTTATACGGACATATATCAAATCAGAATCAAAGTTGTACAGATCAGATCACACTAGAGTACAAATCAAAACGGATTAAATCAACAGAGTCAGAATCGTACAGAAATCAGAAATTCAGCTCATATCGTATCAGATTAGAATCGGAACAGATATCAGATATTTAATTAATAGCTAAACTAAACTAAATAGAATCACTACGGATTCTGACCCTTATGTCTCCCTTGTGCTCACGGCACCAGAAATTCTCTGAGTAATTAATAGCTAAATGTGCTCACGGCACCAGAACAACAGAATTCCTCGGATCCGGGACAGAATAGAAATTTCTCCAACTTGAGCTCATCTAAGATTTCCCCAGACACTAACTGAATCTCATAGGATCCAGACCCCTTATAACTCCCTTTTTTTATAGCTTATACAGATAGCATTTCAATTCAGAATAAATCCGGGCAAATCAGAAATCAGACGAAAATCGGGCAGCACAACGGCAGTATACGGAATTTACACAATTTTTCCTGAAAATCAAAATTCACCAAATTCGCACAGAATATAGATAATCACATTTCAGAACATTTATTCTACTGCACAGATAATTTTAGAATATACAGAAAAATCCAGTCGACGAAAAACACCGTCGAATCAAAAATACCCGGACAAAAATCTTCAGAAAATAACCAAAATGTGCACACTCGGCACGTCGACGATATACAGAAAGTTACGCGGTAAAAACTGAACCAATCAAAAGATACGGACGAAATTCATTAACGGAAACGAAATCCGGACAGAAAATACCGCCAAACACGACGGTTCTGAAAATTGAGAAAGACGGAATGTGCCTTACCTTGCGTACAGCAATATCCTGAACAGTCTCCTCGGACGAAAACGACTCCGCGTCGTCCGAAAATCAACTTTTCCAAAATCCACCTCGACTTTCTCTCTCCTCAGAAAAATCAGATATTTTATTTTTAATTTCTCTCTCTTCAAATGAGCTGAAATCAGCTTTATAAAAGTCAGATCGGCCCGGCCGATCGCCAAATCGTCCAAGGACGATCAGACCAAATTGGATCGTCCTGGACGGTTCCCAGAACTATTCTCAGGCCGACATTTTCTACAGTGCCGATCGGCCTGGACGATGTCCTCAATCGGCCTGGATGATGTGTGCAGAAAATCACCTGGAGCAAACTGGGCACATTCTGGAGCAAATTTTCAACTGATCGTCCCAGGACAATCCAGATCGTCCTGGACGATCCTGGAGCAGATTTTTGATATTACAATCTCCCCAACTTCAGAAAAATGTCATCCTCGACATTATCCAATCCAAACTCAGTCAGAACAAGTACGGGTACGACTGTCTCATGTCAGACTCCTTCTCCCAAGTCGCTTCTCGTGTAGTCCGGTGCTTCCACTGGACTTTAACCATCGGAATCTGTTTACTTCATAGTTTTCGGACGTCGTACGCCAAAATCAACTCTGGCTCTTCCTTATACGCCAGATTCTCCTAAATCTCAACTTCGTCAGCAGATACCTTCTTTCCAGAGTCTGAAACCCACTTCCTCAGAGTGGAGACGTGAAACACATTGTGTACGTCGGGCATCGAATCAGAAAGCAATAATCGGTAAGCAGATTTTCCAATTCTTTCCAAAATCTCAAACTGTCCAACATACCTTGGACTAAGCTTGCTTACCTGGCCAAATCTGCTCACACCCTTCATCGGACTGACTTTGACATACACAAAGTCACCGACTTGAAACTCAACAAACCTGTGCTTCTGATTGTAATACTTCTGCTGACGGTCCTGAGCCGCTTTCAACCTCTCCTTAATCAAGCTGATCTTCTAAGCAGTTTCATCAGCAAAAGGGGCACCCAAAGCCTGTCTATCTCCGACCTCCGTCAGAGTCAAAGGAGTACGGCACTTCCTGCCATACAGAGCCTCATACGGTGCCCTACCGATACTGGACTGGAAGCTATTGTTGTACGCAAACTCAATCAAAGGGATATGATCTTCCCAGCTTCCGCCAAAGTCCAAAACACAAAGTCTCAACAAATCTTCCAGCACCTGAATGGTCCTCTCAGACTGTCCATCAGTCTGAGGATGAAAAGCTGTACTGAAATACAATTTCGTACCCAATCCTTGCTGAATGCCCTTCCAAAGTCTGGAAGTAAAACGTCCGTCTCGATCAAATACAATCACGCGAGGCACACCGTGCAATCTGATAATCTCCTTAACATAAACCTGTGCCAAGCGCTCTACTGAATCAGTCTGTCTGATCGGAAGAAAATGGGCTGACTTCGTCAATCGATCTACGACTACCCAGATGGCATCATGTCCTTGTCGTGATCGAGGAAAGCCCATCGCAAAGTCCATCGTCACCTCCTCCCACTTCCACTCAGGGATAGGCAACGACTGCAACAGTCCACCTGGTCGCTGATACTCTGCCTTCACCAACTGACATGCCTCGCATCTCGACACAAACTCCGCCACATCCTTCTTCATTCCAAGCCACCAGAACAAAAGCTTCATATCAGCATACATCTTACTACCGCCTGGATGAATACTGTAGCCAGAATGATGAGATTCATACAGAATCTCCTGCCTCAAATCCCCAAACACAGGTACCCACAACCTGTTCTTGCAGAAAATAGCACCAGATTCAGAAATTCGAAGTTCAGAAGTCTTACCAGATCCAATCTGAGCAATCAACTTCGAATAGTCAGAATCTGACTTCTGGGCTTCCTGAATCCTTATCTCTAAAGTAGACTGAATACTCATCTGAGCCAAATCCAAATCATTGGAGGAAATCACCTCCAACTGCAAGCGCTCCATGTCTCGAATCAGAAAGTCATCAGAAGTAAGCTGAATACCTGATAATCCAGAAGACTTCCTGCTCAAAGCATCCGCTACCACATTCGCCTTCCCAGGCTGGTACTGAATAGTCAGATCATAGTCCTTGATTAACTCGAGCCACCTTCTCTGCCTCAAATTCAGATCCTTCTGAGTGAAAATATACTTCAGGCTCTTATGATCAGTGAAAATCTCACAACTGACGCCATACAGATAATGACGCCAAATCTTCAAAGCAAAGACAACAGCAGCTAACTCCAAATCATGCGTCGGGTAATTCTTCTCATGTGGCTTTAATTGTCTAGAAGCATAAGCAATTACCCTTCCATTTTGCATCAGGACACATCCCAGTCCTTTCAGTGAAGCATCACTAAACACCTGAATACCTTCCGTACCTGACGGAAGTGCTAACACTGGAGCTGAAATCAAACAGTCATTCAATCTCTGAAAACTAGCTTCACACTCCGGTGTCCAAACAAAAGGTACTGACTTCTGCGTCAGTCTCGTCAAAGGCGTCGAAATCTGTGAAAATCCCTTCACAAATTTCCTGTAATACCCGGCCATGCCCAAGAAACTACGTACCTCAAATACCGTAGTCGGCCTCGGCCAATCAGCAACCGCCTGAATCTTCTGGGGATCTACAGAAATACCTTCTCCGCTTACCACATGCCCCAGAAAAGAAATGTTCCTCAGCCAGAATTCACACTTGGAGAACTTGGCATACAGCTGATGCCGCCTCAAAGTCTCCAACACAATGCTCAAGTGTCTGGCATGCTCATCCTTAGAAGTAGAATACACCAGAATATCGTCAATGAAGACGATCACAAACTGATCCAAATACTCCCTGAATACTCGGTTCATCAGATCCATGAAAATAGCAGGCGCGTTGGTTATCCCAAAAGGCATAACCAAGAACTCATAGTGCCCGTACCGAGTACTGAAAGCTGTCTTCACCACATCAGCTTCCTTCACCTTCACCTGATAGTATCCGGATCTCAAATCAATCTTCGAAAACACAGAAGATCTGGAAAGCTGATCAAACAAGTCATCGATCCGAGGCAAAGGATACTTGTTCTTGATCGTGACCTTGTTCAAATCTTTGTAGTCAATACACATACGGAGTGTACCGTCCTTCTTCTTCACAAACAAAACAGGTGCTCCCCAGGGCGAAACACTAGGACGAACAAAACCTCTGTCAACCAACTCCTGAAGCTGAACTTTCAACTCATAAAGTTCTTTCGGTGCCATCCTGTACGGAGCTTTTGATATAGGAGTTGTACCCGGAAAAACATTGATAGAGAACTCCACCTCTCTATCCGGAGGTAAACCAACCAACTCCTCAGGAAAAACATCAGCAAACTCCCGTACCACTGGGATCTCAGAAACAGAACCAACCTCCAGGTTCAGATCCCGCACCGAAGCCAAAAACACTGGGCATCCTTTCTTCCACATTCTGCTCACCTCTAATGCAGAAATCAGACTGGAGAGAACACCTCGTAAGCCCTGAAATACAACTCTCTCCCCAGCCACAAGCAAGCTCACTTGCTTCTTCAGACAGTCAATCTGAGCCTCATACCGACTCAGCCAATCCATGCCCAAAATCACGTCGTACGAAGAAATCGGCAACAGAATCAGACTAGATTTCCACTTCTTGCCAGCAATATCAATCTCGCACAAGCAAAACTTCCGAGCAATCAAAGGATTCCCAGCCGGTAAAATCACAGACAAAGAAATCGGCAACAAAAGCGAGTCCAAATGTAAAATCTCAAAATAGTGCTCTGACAGAAAAGAATGACTAGCTCCAGAGTCAAACAAAACATGACAGTGCTGATCAGAAATGTAAATCGTACCTGTCACAACATCCGGAGCATCACGAGCCTCCTGCTGACTCAGGCTGTAAACTCGTGGCTGAATTGGAGCAGCAGCTGAAGCAACAGAACTACTCGGCTCCCTCTGAACCGTAGGTGGTCTCCGTGGTCCAGAACTAGTACCACCACCTCTACCAGAAAATCCCTCAGGGCGAGGAGGAACAGTCCTCGGTCTTCCTGCTGAACTGACAGGTCTGACAGAACCCTCAGATCGAAACTCAGAACGCCGGTCAAATCCAGCCTGTGGTCACTCTGTAATCCTATGTCCTGGCTGACCACATCTGAAACAAAGACCAGCCATCCTGTAGCACTGGCCATGGTGTCTCCGTCCACAACTCTGGCACACAGGTGCCATACTGACAGATCCAGAACTCGTCGTACTGGTAGCAGTACCAGACGACCCTCCACTCCTCCTGGATTCACCAGATCCAGAACCAGCCACAAATCTCCTCTTTCCAGAGGAACCACTTCCTGAAGCCTCACCTCCAAATCTCTTCCTACTCGCAGTCCACCGCTGCTGAGTAGCCATCAGATCATTCTCAATCAGACGAGCCCGCTCCACAAGCTCAGAGAAATCAGAAATGTGAAAAGGTACCAGGGGCTGTCTCAAACTATCTCGTAGTCCTCTCAAAAATCTGTAGCACCTCTCAGCAGAAGTACTAACCAGCTGCGGGGCGTACTTGGCTAATGCAGTAAACTCAGCCTCGTACTGCATCACCGTCTTGCTCCCCTGAACAAGTCTCAGAAAAGTCTCCTGCATCTGCTGTCGTGCAGAAGGGGGAACAAACCAATCTCGAAATACCTCAGTGAACTCTTCCCAGGTAATCAAAGAGTTCAGTCTGCCCTGAAATATGGCTGCTTGCTGGCCTTCCCACCAGTGCTCAGCATCTCCATCTAGCAAAAACACTGCTAGCGGGACCTTCCTGTCCGCAGGACACTGCATCCCGTCAAAAGTCTTTTCCAACCTCCTCAACCACTCCTCAGCAGCTCTGGGCTCAACAGCGCCCTCAAACCTCGGAGGTTTCAACCTCAAAAACATCTGCAGATGTCTATCAATATCATCAGATCTGACAGTAACGGCTCTGCTCTGAGTCTCGCTCATCATCTGAGCAACAAGCGTAGCAAACTGAGAAAGTGTGTCAGCACCGGCCACTGGGGCTGTACTCCCCACTGGTGCTGCTTGACTGGCACTCTGCCCGTCTGTCATGTCTGGGTCTGGCTGATCCATACAGAAAATCCAAAATCCGGAAAACTATCACAAAAATAACACAAAAACAACACAATAAAAAGCCAAACGACCCAAAACTACCCCCAGACAAACTCACTGATTACTTCCTATAGCTCTGTCTGACAATCCAACCAATTTCCAAAACCAGTGCTCTGATACCACTAAAAAGGCTTGTCACGACCCGACCCGACGAGGACGGATCCCGCCCGAGCCGGATCGCGACCAGCTTAAACAGACTAACCAGGATCTAGTTTTGGAATTGGTTTCGGAACTGAATCTTCCAAAATGTTATACACAAAACAAACACACAGAGCTACTATAGAACATCAAATGCAGCGGAACAAATCATCTATATTCTTCTTTCTTTTCCTCAAAACAATCATCTACAAATACAGTGCATGGCTGACAGAAAATAAAACAGAAAAAAAGCCATGACTGTACAAAAATCAAAAAGTACAAAAGTACCTATACTGATCAGAACTCAGAAATCTACTCCTGGACTTCCTTCCCTTTCCCAGAACCTGAAAACCACCAGAAAACAAGAGTGAGCTCAACAGCTCAGCAAAGCAACAAACCTCCAATCAAAACTCTCAGAATCCAAAACCAAACTCATCAGACAACAATCCGTACAGAATTCGGAACAGAATCGTATCTCGAATCAGAACAGAATCAAAATCAGAACTTATACGGACATATATCAAATCAGAATCAAAGTCGTACAGATCAGATCACACCAGAGTATAAATCAGAACGGATTAAATCAACAGAGTCAGAATCGTACAGAAATCAGAAATTCAGCTCATATCGTATCAGAACAGAATCGGAACATATCTCAGATATTTAATTAATAGCTAAACTAAACTAAACAGAATCACTACAGATTCTGACCCTTATGTCTCCCTTGTGCTCACGGCACCAGAAATTCTCTGAGTAATTAATAGCTAAATGTGCTCACGGCACCAGAATAACAGAATTCCTCGGATCCGGGACAGAATAGAAATTTCTCCAACTTGAGCTCATCTAAGATTTCCCCAGACACTAACTGAATCTCATAGGATCCAGACCCCTTATAACTCCCTTTTTTATAGCTTATACAGATAGCATTTCAATTCAGAATAAATCCGGGCAAATCAGAAATCAGACAAAAATCGGACAGCACAACGGCAGTATACGGAATTTACACAATTTTTCCTGAAAATCAAAATTCACCAAATTCGCACAGAATATAGATAATCACATTTCAGAACATTTATTCTACTGCACAGATAATTTTAGAATATACAGAAAAATCCAGTCGACGAAAAACATCGTCGAATCAAAAATACCCGGACAAAAATCTTCAGAAAATAACCAAAATGTGCACACTCGGCACGTCGACGATATACAGAAAGTTACGCGGTAAAAACTGAACCAATCAAAAGATACGGACGAAATTCATTAACGGAAACGAAATCCGGACAGAAAATACCGCCAAACACGACGGTTCTGAAAATTGAGAAAGGCGGAATGTGCCTTACCTTGCGTACAGCAATATCCTGAACAGTCTCCTCGGACGAAAACGGCTCCGCGTCGTCCGAAAATCAACTTTTCCAAAATCCACCTCGACTTTCTCTCTCCTCAAAAAAATCAGATATTTTATTTTTAATTTCTCTCTCTTCAAATGAGCTGAAATCAGCTTTATAAAAGTCAGATCGGCCCGGCCGATCGCCAAATCGTCCCAGGACGATCAGACCAAATTGGATCGTCCTGGACGGTTCCCAGAACTATTCTCAGGCCGACATTTTCTACAGTGCCGATCGGCCTGGACGATGTCCTCAATCGGCCTGGACGATGTGTGCAGAAAATCACCTGGAGCAAACTGGGCACATTCTGGAGCAAATTTTCAACTGATCGTCCCAGGACGATCCAGATCGTCCTGGACGATCCTGGAGCAGATTTTTGATATTACAGTTAGCCACTACTGATACAATAAACAATCCTACTACATACAAACAAGCAATTCAGCATCCTCATTGGCACACCGCTATGGCGGAAGAACTACAAGCTCTTAAGCAACAAGGAACTTGGTCCTTAGTTCCACATCCTTCCAACAAACCTGTTCTTGGATGCAGTTGAACGTACAAAACAAAAATGCTTCCAAACGGGTCTATTGATCGGTATAAAGCACGCCTTGTTGCTCAAGGCTTCACTCAAGAACAAGGAGTCAATTACACCGAAACATTTAGTCCGGTTGCAAAGATCGCCACCATTCGGGTTCTTCTCTCCATTTCTTTAACTCGGAATAGGCCGGTCTCCCAATTAGACATCTCCAACGCTTTTCTCCACGGCGACTTACTAGACGACGTCTACATGAAACAACCGCCGGGCTACTCCGACATCCATCATCCGGACTTCATCTGCAAATTACACAAATTAATTTATGGACTCAAACAGGCTCCGCGTCTCTGGTTTCAAAAACTCACAACCTTTCTTCAAACGCTCGGATTCTAGTTTAGTCGCTCCGATCCCTCTCTCCTGCTTTATCATCGCAAAAACATCCAACTATATTTTCTAATTTACGTTGACGATATCTTACTTACAGGGAATGATCAATCCTCAATCAACAACTTACTCGCTCAATTACAGTCTACGTTTCATGTGAAACAACTTGGAGCAGATTCGTTATTCCTCGGGATTCAACTACAGAAAACATCATCAGGTCTTTTCCTCTCTCAACATCACTATGCTACTAACATCCTCTCTTCTGCAGGTTTCTCCGATTGCAAAACCGCAAGCACCCCAATGGCTCCGAAATCAGCAAGTCATTCCCGATCTGATCAATTACACGATGATCCGCAACAGTACCAAAAACTTGCCGGTTCCCTACAGTATCTAACCATTACACGTCCAGATATAGCATTTGCTACAAATGCCGTCTGTCAACACATGCATACACCAACTCAAGAAGACTTCATGGCTCTCAAACGGGTGCTTAGATACGTTAAAGGGACAGCTCACTTCGGACTACCATCAATCGCAGGTAATCTCCAACTCCAAACATTCGTTGATGCTGATTGGGCTTTTGATCCAACAGATCGAAAATCTACATCCGGCTTTTGCACATTCTTGGGCGGAAATCTCATTTCGTGGACAGTCAAGAAACAACCAACGGTCGCTAAATCCTCCACAGAAGCAGAATATCGCTCTTTAGCCTCCGCCACCTCCGATGTTATTTGGCTTCGCAGGCTACTCGAGGACTTTCAAGCAAAACAACAAACTCCCACAACAATACATTGCGATAATACTTCCGTTATTGCTCTTGCCAACAATCCAGTCTTTCACGCCCGGACCAAGCACATCAAGATCGACTTCCATTTCATTCGACAACATATAGATAAAGGCGATATCACTCTTTCACACATCAGCTCAACTGACCAAGTTGCAGATATTTTAACAAAAGCCTTTCCATCTCCACTGTTCTACACCCTTCGCAACAAATTAACCATTCGACCAAAAGAATGATCAATTTGCGGGGGAATGTTAGCACTATCCAATCACGTATTTACACGTGTATATGTCTGTTACAATTCTTATAATTCGTTTTCTATATATAGCTACTGTACAAACACTTTAAGAGAAATCAAATACTATTTTCCTTTTCGCTGTCTTCTTCTTCTTGTCGTGCTTTGTCCTGTCTCTGGCTTTCTTGTTTCTTTCTCTTTACACCAAGCGCCACCCCAGCACCATCATGTTGAATTAATTTGCTAAAAACTTGAGAGCATAGGCACCTGAGTGCTGCCAACCCAGCATCATGGCACCCCAAAGGGGTGACAAATTCAGATTTTTCAAACATGCAAATAGACCCTTGGAGCTCACTTCAGAATACATGTAGACTCTCACATGGGTACAAAATATTTTTAGACACATGAAAAAAAAGTTCAAATGCTTAAATTTAATACATTTATCTTTTTCAGTCGGGGCAGAACAAATTGAACTGAATATTAAATTTGGATGTGATAAATAATCACTCAGTCCGAAAATTTTGGGTTTGGGTTGACCCGAAACCGAAATGGGTCAGGTTCGATTTCAATAATTTGACCCGTTTTAAAAATCAGGTCGGGTTTGGGTTGACACGTCAACCCGAAAATGACCTGTTTTTGACCCGAAAACCCGTTTTGACCCGGGAACCCGAGATTGACCCATTTTTTATCCGTTCTTGACCCGAAAAGCTGAGTTTGACCCTTTTTTGGACCCAAAAACTAGCATTTTTTTGTCTGAATCGGATCGGGTCGGGTTGACCCGAACCCAAAGCAGGTCGGGTTCGGGTCTGGAAAATCGACCCGTTTATATAAACGGGTCGGGTTCGGGTTGACCCGAATAGTACCGGGTCAATTTCGGGTTCAACCGAACCTGATCCGTGACCTGAAATTGACACCGCTAGTTTTTGGGGCATTGCTTTCATCATAACTTGCATTGCACTCATGTGATCATTTATCTATTAAGTCAATTTGGTCTTCTGTTTTCTTAACACCTCTTCAACCATATTTTATGCGCCGCAAGAATAAGATGCATGAGAGGATGATGCATCATATGCTATATTCTATGCGCCCAACTCATAAATCCTCTCATTCTATTTTCCTTCTACAATCTGACTCCACAAACTAAAATTTGATTGTTGAGAAGATCCATGTGAAGACCCTTCTTCAATAGATTCTTGATTTTTGTGTATATCCTTAAGACATGTATATATATTATAAAATAATAATATACTCATAATGATATATATATATATATATATATATATATATATATATATAAGATGGTAGAGAAACCCACAATGCTTTATGATGTCGAATTTTGGCCATTAAAAGAGAAGCATAATATTAAGTTAAGTGTTGCAGAGATGAGGATGCTCAGGTGGATGAGTAGCTTTTCTCTTAGAGATAGTATACAAAATGAACATATACGTGTAAAGGTTTGAGCAGCTCTAGTGGAAGATAAGATTAGAGAGAGCGTCTAAGATGGTTTAGTCATATAAAACGGCGGCCTTGTGATGACCAAATTAGAAAAATAGAGGTATTAGATTTGACTTATGTTAAAAAAGATAGAGGTAGACCTAAAAAGACTTGGTTAGAAAATATTAGAAATGATCTTTTTTATTATATTTAAACAAGAAATTGACTTTTAACATGACATAATGAAGAAAAAAGATTCATGTAGTCGACCTCACGTAGTGGGACAAAGGCTTGATGTTGTTGTTGTAATGATATTATATATTTAAATAATTTATAATAATAATATATTACAATAACTTATAATGATATATCTAATAATCATCCTCTATAATTAGTAATAAATTTCTCTAAAATTTAGTCATTATACGTCTGCCATTTTTCGATCTATGAATACCTCATTTCTATTAAAAAAGTAGCCATCTTTCGAATGCCACCATATTCCTCACAACTTGGCCACCGATAGCGACGTATTCTATAATTTAGGTCTTTACATTATATTGATCTTTATTTTTAGATAAGAGCAACCAATTGTGATCACATATCTACTATTGACTTTCATACTGCCTAATCTTTAATAAGCTTTTCACATGTTGTATAGTAGAATTTACTACACAATCATACTTAACAACAAATACAAATTATTTTTAAAATATATTATTTAAATAATCCCTCAAAGTCACAATTTCAAATTCACGTGCATTTAATGAATTTTAATAATTTAGCAAAATGCATCAATCAATGAGGAAATTAATGAATAATTAAATAATTTAAGCAAGCTGATATATCCTTATTATAATTCTCTATTATAAATTAAATTAAGCTTCATAATTAATAATTAGGATATCTAAGTCGTGTTGTTACTTGTTATTGCTTTCATGGTGGGAAGACCTTACCACGTGCATGTGGCTTTAGGCCATGCCTTGCGTGTGGCCTTTGGTCGGTGGGTTAATGCAAAGAAGTCAACTCAGCACCTAATCTTCAGGTGAATAGGAAATTTTTTTTTTTTTTTCAGAGTCAATAATGGCATAATTAATTAGTAATAATGAAATGTTATTTCCTTTAGTTTATTAAAAATAGAAAATAAGCTAATTCCATAGATTATATATATAGATTATTGCGGGATGGAAAATTAATGACAGTAGAGTGAGGGAGTTTTACGTAATTAGCTTTATACGAAGATTCAGCACACAAATATATAAAAAAAGAGCATGAGTGGCAGCATAGTTTTTATGTATAAAACTTCAAGTTGGGAAAACTACCGGGTCTTACGACCCAGCGAAAATGATTCAACTACGTATATGCTTATTTAACTTTAGGAAATGAGCCAAGATATATTGATTAATTATTTTTATGAGGAAAATTCATTACAAGAAAATCGCTCATTTCTGGCAGATTTCCAACGGGAAACTGTGGGCAGGACTCGTGAGGCTTTTTTTTCTATTTAACTTTGTTAATTTTTTTTTCGGAAAAATTTTCCTGCCTGGTTTATTCCGGAGGAATATTTTCCGTCTGAAATTTACTTGAAAATTGTCCTCAAGATATCCAACAGTAATGAGTGATTTTCATATAGTGTAAATTATAAAATCATTAGATTTATTTTGAGGTAAGCAAAATATAAATTACAATTAGTTATTATTTATTTTATGATTCCAAATAAAATTTAATAATTTTAAATTTATTTTGATCAATTTATAATCAAAATATCTTAATTTAAATTTTCTAATTAGTATTCCATTTAATATAAAATGTATTAGACATGAGAAATTACCATTATAATTAATCATATCTCATTAATCACTATTAAAATGCATAATAATTTTGGATGGGATATAATACAAAGGAACAAAGTAAGGAAATATTAAAAAAAGAAACCAAAGGAAAAATAATAATGATATATTAAGGAAAAAAATCAGTGAAACTTTCCACATAATGATTGTTGATCATAGCCATTGGTTTTAATATCAATTATCAAAACTGGTTTGGCATTATTTTCTCTATAATGTAGCTATTATTATTTGTCATATTTTATCATTAATCTTATGTGTGATTAATGTTTTTTTCTTATATGGATGATACAGGCATCAATTATATAAAAAAAAAAACTAGCAAAAAATTATAAATAAAAAGAGCATTATAATTAGTTTACAAAATAATAGGGCTTAGAAAAACTCACAAAATTTTTTTTTTTATAAAAAAAAGCATCTAGCATAGCTAATTCAGTGATGATTACTATGAATGTCAAAACGGATTGACAGGTCAAGCTCGGTCCGAATCAAAGTTGACTTGAAATAAATCCACTCAACGTGAACCCAACTCGTTCAATTAACGAGTAAAAAATATTAACCCGAATATGACCCACTGGCAACTCGAATGACTCAAACATGATTCGTTAACCCGTTTTGGTTAATTTTTTTTATAAATTATTAACTATAAAGTTTATGATATTTGATAAAAATAAGAAGATTTTACCCACAAATTTTAAAAAAAAAATTAAGAAAAAAATAGATTAAACGAATCATTTTCGGGTTAAAATGAGCTCCTGGGTCAACCAAAATTTGACCCGTTTAATAAATGACTTAGAAAACTTAACCTGAAGCTGACCCATTTATTAAGCAGGCTAATCCGAACCTAGATATTTTGAGTCAGTTTCAGATTGGATTGGTGGGTTGGGTCATTTATTACCGTTCTTAATAATTGTTATCCAAGAAATCAAAATTTTAAATTATATTGAAGAATTGTCAAATTAGTGTATACATACCAAACATATCATGCATGGTTCTTATGAACAATAAATGATAATAAAAATCCTATGCAATATATGAAAAATGAATAGAAAATTATTTCTATTAAAATAAAGGCTCATTTATAAAAGAGAGATAGAGAGAAAATTTTATTAAAGCAACCATTTTATGATGATCCACCCAACTTACAAGGACACACTTACCCAACTTTGCATTGTTTTATTTATTATAATATTATATGTTGAACTATAAATTTTGAAATAGATGATATTCAATTTTAAAAGTTTGAAAATAATTTTTATGATTTTTATCAATTAAAATTAATTGGCACTAACTTCTTTGTATTTTTCTATTGTCCTATTCACTTTATTTGACTTTATATGTTGGGTTTCATTTGGTAAGAAAAATATTAATATATATTATGAGTTTTTTAATTTACTAATAAAAAATGGGCTTCATCATGCACGAATGTCAAAGCATATTTAAATTAAAACTTTCAAAATTAAATCAAGGACTATCCTAATCTAATTTCAACAAATTTACAGTCAAACTGAACATCTCAACATGAAAAACCCAACAATATAAAAATTGATCAATTTTGAGTTCAAATGAGCCCAGTTATAAGTGAAAACTTCATGTCATTAATTGAATAGTCAAATAATCTCCAAATTTGATATGCTTATAATCAAATCGACCTTCTCGATGAGACAAATCAAACGAGCCCAATATCTACTAATTATGCACCCCGTCCACCTATATGTATGTTGAATTTAATTTTAGACGAGACAAATCTACTCACTTGTCTATTACAATTCATGCACCTAGCTCTTATGTATCTGTATGTATGTTAGAT
Organism: Dendrobium nobile; assembly: GCA_022539455.1. Classification (NCBI taxonomy): domain Eukaryota; kingdom Viridiplantae; phylum Streptophyta; class Magnoliopsida; order Asparagales; family Orchidaceae; genus Dendrobium; species Dendrobium nobile. Next base: position 9,345,199 of record CM039736.1, read on the forward strand.
GTTCATATAAAATTAAGACGTTAAATTTTATCTCTCTACTGCCATAAATATTTAGACACCCAATAAATTTGATATTAAAAATTTAATAACACACTAATATTTTTAAAAATACATCAAATACGCATACTTTCTCAATTTTTTATTTCATTTATTTGACCAAATTAAATGTACGACAGTCCATATTGGACAAACATCTAAGAATTAAATGCTGATATCTTACAAATTTCAGCTATTTAAAGGCCAACAACATTTTGAAAATATCAATGACATCACGAGAAGGTGGCGAATTTATTAGGAGGCAAGATTTTCCACAGGGAGTTGTGTTGTCCTGTACATCAGTACATGTTAATTTTGACATTTAAATTTATAATTATATTTTTTATATTTATATTGTATTTTTATTAAAATGTTTATTTTAGAAATTATAATTTTTATTTTGCTGCTAAAAATGTAAGAATATTTTGATAGAAATAGTATTTTTTAAAATTATTGAATTTATTTTGATATTAGTACACTGTACTAATTTGGAAGCAAATATGTTTACTTTTAATTTCGATATAAATTATATTAAGAGATTTTGAAATAATATTTTTATTAAAAATTATGCAAAATACTATTTAAATTTTTTTTTTTAAATCTGGGATTTTCCTCTTTAAGCCCTAAATTTAATTATGGCAATAATATATCTTTAATTTAAAAATAGGAGTAATTACATGCATAACATTAAAACTAATGAAAATTTTTTAATTATATAATAAAGAGAATAAAACCATAGTCTAAATGGAACCAAAATCAGCTGTCATCAAAGCTTCTAATTCACATACTTGCATCCAGATTTTTGTTTGATTAGATGTATCTTTTGGTGATGTATCAATAGTCTTTTTTGAAGCATTGAACCTCAAAAACTTGAAATTATAAATATAGGATCAAAGTATAAGTTTAGCTGAATCAAACAAATTCATGTCGCATCAATCATATAATTGTTTACAATAAAGTTTAATAAGATCCTCAGTACTTCTCATTTTCTCTCTTTTTTCATTTTCTCTTAAGGCTCGAACTATGCTTATCAGTAAGACTTTGTTGTCACTCACAGAGTAAATAATCCAATAAAATCAATCATTTGTAGGTTACATTTGTTGCAGGCTAGAAAATACGCGGCGATAGAGATTTAATTCTACGTCTTAGCGTTGTACGGATAACTAGCTCACACACAGAGAAAGCAATATTTTTTACGTGGAAAACCCTTAGAAAGGGAAAAAACCACGGGGCCTAGCCCAGTTGAAATGAATCCACTAGACTTTGAGTTGGTTACAAAGGACTGAATCACCTCCAAGGATGATCAGATTACAATCAGTTACTTAAGTAAGACGTCGGGTCTTCGGCAGGACGTAAGGACCGAGTGTCGGGCCTTGAACAAGACGTCGGGTCTTCGGCAGGATGTAAGGACCGAGCGTCGGGCCTTGAACAAGACGTCGGGTCTTCGGCAGGATGTAGGGACTGAACGTCGGGCCTTAAGGTGGTGGTCTGGCGAGGTTCCTGCGGTGGTCCGGTGGTGGTCCGGCGAGGTTCCTGCGGTGGTCCGACGAGATTCCTGCAGTGGTCCGACGAGATTCCTGCGGTGGTCCGACGAGGTTCTGTGGTGGTCCGGCGGTGGTCCGGCGGCTGTCGAGGAGGAACTCCTTCCTTCTCTTCTTCCTTCTCTTCTCTTCTTCTCTCTCTTGCTTGGATCCTCCTTTGTGAAGAATGAGGGCTCTATTTATAGATTTTCTAGAGTGGCATGGTCCGTAAATAGGTGTGAGATCAAGGGCGAATAGGGAGTGGTCAAATGGACGGCTGATATTGAATCCTACGACTGTGCATCGTTCGTTGGCCATTTGAAGGCTTTAATGATGTCGGAATTCAGTGATCTTGGGCCCGTTGGATTCGTCTCATCGAGCCGTTCGATTCGAGTATAAGCTCGTAAAAATCGGAGACCGTTTGGTAACTCAAATTGCTGTTTGAATCTTCCAACAGCACTTTGAGCCCTTGATTCGGACTCATTTGGGCTCGGATTAGGTTGATCTTGGTGTCGTTGAGTTCGTGCCCGATCAAGCTAATTTTGCGATGACTCCTGAATGTCCCGTTGGTGAAGGGACTGCCTGATACCTCCTGTGGGGAACTCTTCTCGGACTAGTCTCCGTAACTCATGTCGTAGAGTATTACGGGGGAGTTCAGTGACGTGCTGTTGGTCCAAGTCCTCGGGGACGTCCGGCGGCATATGCTGCCGGTGGCCTATGCGCGTAGGATGGGTAGAGCTTGCTGTATCAGCAAGCTCATTCTCTGGACGTGTAGGAGGGCGCATCCTTGGCGGAGGAAGGGGGACTTCGACATAAAGAATGTCTTCGAATCCTGGCTGATCTCGAGGGAGAAGAGTATCTTCTTGGGGTATCGGCGCTGGTCCTCGAGCTCCCTTTAAGAGCTGAAGGATCTCATTCTGAGATTCCTCCATTTTTCTGATACGTTCTTCTAAGGACGGCCCTGAAGTTCCTTCTCCTGTAGGGTGTCTGTTACCGGGGTGAAAGGAGGCAGATGCCTGTCGTCCTTGATTCAGGGACTGATTCCTGGATTGGTGTGAATTAGAGCGGGAGGTTCCCATGATGCGATGGCTACGCCTGTTGACCATTGGAGGATTCCTTAGTGTAGTGGGATTGACTTTCCCACAGACGGCGCCAATCTGTTGCGGGCTAGAAAATACGCGGCGATAGAGATTTAATTCTACGTCTTAGCGTTGTACGGATAACTAGCTCACACACAGAGAAAGCAATATTTTTTACGTGGAAAACCCTTATAAAGGGAAAAAACCACGGGGCCTAGCCCAGCTGAAATGAATCCACTAAACTTTGAGTTGGTTACAAAGGACTGAATCACCTCCAAGGATGATCAGATTACAATCAGTTACTTAAGTAAGACGTCGGGTCTTCGGCAGGACGTAAGGACCGAGTGTCGGGCCTTGAACAAGACGTCGGGTCTTCGGCAGGATGTAAGGACCGAGCGTCGGGCCTTGAACAAGACGTCGGGTCTTCAGCAGGATGTAGGGACTGAACGTCGGGCCTTAAGGTGGTGGTCCGGCGAGGTTCCTGCGGTGGTCCGGTGGTGGTCCGGCGAGTTTCCTGCAGTGGTCCGGCGGTGGTCTGACGAGATTCCTGCGGTGGTCCGGCGGTGGTCCGACGAGATTCCTGCGGTGGTCCGGCGAGGTTCTATGGTGGTCCAGCGGTGGTCCGGCGGCTGTCAAGGAGGAACTTCTTCCTTCTCTTCTCTTCTTCTCTCTCTTGCTTGGATCCTCCTTTCTGAAGAATGAGGGCTCTATTTATAGATTTTCTGGAGTGGCATGGTCATAAATAGGTGTGAGATCAAGGGCGAATAGGGAGTGGTCAAATGGACGGCTGATATTGAATCCTACGACTGTGCACCGTTCGTTGGCCATTTGAAGGCCTTAATGATGTCGGAATTCAGCGATCTTGGGCCCGTTGGATTCGTCTCGTCGAGCCGTTCGATTCGAGTATAAGCTCGTAAAAACCGGAGACCGTTTGGTAACTCAAATTGCTGTTTGAATCTTCCAACAGCACTTTGAGCCCTTGATTCGGACTCATTTGGGCTCGGATTAGGTTGATCTTGGTGTCGTTGAGTTCGTATTTTCGAGATGCTCAGTTTGACTGTAAGCTCGCTGAAATCGAAGTTCGGATGCTTCCGGATTTAATTTTTGAAGTCTCCAACTAGCTTTTGCCTCGAGATTCGTGCCCGATCAAGCTAATTTTGCGATGACGTATCAACATTTATGGGGCCAAACAAGATATGGAAATAATATATATATATATATATATATATATATATATATATATATATATATATATATAATTGTTTTTTTATCAAAATTATTTAATTAAATCTTATTTATATTAAATTGATACTATCTCATTCAAAATTTTAAGAAGCAAAATGTACTAATTTAAGTATATTTTAATTAGCTTAAGTAATAAAAATTGAGATTAAATTTCATTTATATTAAACTATATTTTGACACTCAACATTATTAAAAAAATGCTAATGTAATCAGGTGGGTCAGATCAATGATCCTTTTTAAGAGAAAAAATTTGGTTAGAATATTCGAGACTATATTTTCAATTAATAATTTACAAATAATAATCATGAAAATATTTATTGAACAAAATTAATCATAACACGTAAAGCTCAATCAGTGTTCTATAAAAATATCAACAATATATAATTTACTTTCATAATGATTAAATAATATTGAAATATAAAAATCATAAATTTTAATATAATTGAAGCTATCAATAAAAAAAATATATTATATTGATGCCTTTGATGATAATAAATTTCAATTATTATTCAATTTTAGTGTAGTAAAATATTAATCAAACATAAATAATATTAATTTGTATTTTCTTCACATTTACATCATTCATTACCCAAAAATTATTATTATTATTATTTTTTATTTTTGTTAAATCATTCCACGTGACTCTCACATGTGATATCATGGAGAGTGAAGTAGAGAGCCAGATTTGTATAATAAATGCTGTAAATATTTAGTAAATTTAGTACTCCATTATTGATTCAGAGGTTCCTTATTTAATATTATTATTGTACGGGAATTCCTTGTTTTGTAGGGCACTGCATGTTACCTACTTCTCTTGCTTTGAGCCTTGGCAAAGGGACTATTTACTAAACAAAAAGATTAGTTAGTTCTCACTAAGGCTTCGTTTGGGACGGCTTTTTTATTGTTTTCTAAAATGAAGTTTTATTACAAAAATAAAAAATTTTGTACTAAAATGAAGTTTTAGTACAAAAATAAAAAATTTTGTACTAAAACTCCGTTTTAGAAAGCAGTAAAAAAGCCGTCCCAAACGAAGCCTAAATGTGTAAACATATGAAGAAATAAAATGTTATATTCATGATATTTGATAAAGATGTTGGTTTCAAATTTATGTGTGAATGATACTCTTATTTACTAGCAAGCCTATCGAGGGAGCCCACGAATTGAAGTGTTGAACATGTGAGAATGAAGAGGGTGAGGAGAGTAAAGAAAAGTGGTATAGAATGCTCAAGAAAAACTATAGATTTAAAACTGATAGAGTATTTATTACAAGTAAAAAAAGTTCAAGATCTTAAAGTCTTCAGATTATTCATCATCACTCCTTATTTATAGGGTTATAAGAGCTATATGAAATATCACTTAGAAAAAAAATTAAAAATATAGTTCTACACATCATATTCATACAATGCTATATGTTACTCTAGACATTTGCCCCCTCCCGATTGTCTAAAAGACAACGAGGTCGGAGAGCTTCATCGAGTTACTCCCAGGGAGTCCAGTAGTATTGAGTAGACATGGGCGAGTGTCCAAGGGCAAGTTCTGTGAGTGAGTATTGGCATGAAAGGGGTCTGGTGACTAGCGTGCTTGCAAACTTTGTCAGCAATTTTTGTGTGAGCTCTTGGATTGCCTCAGGAGAGAGAGGCGAGTGAATGGTCATGACAAGGTAAGCCAAGGGTCCCATGAGTAACACTCTTATAGTTGAGTCTGGTGAGGAAGATCTCTCTAGGAGGGAGCGAGTGCCTGAGGTCATTCTCAGAAGGAGCGATCGAGTGATTAAGGTGGTGGTCTAGGCATGTGACGAGTTACTAGCTTGATGAGGAACTCTCGATTCTCCGCACACAAGATGAATTCCATGGTACGCCCTAAGTGAGTAGTGCTTGTTGATTAATTTGGGAGAGTTCATTTTGAGTTCCAGAAAAATTGTATCGTTAGGAGAGTTTCAAATATGGGCCCTTCTTGAGGATGAGTTCTTTTGTCATGATCAGCTAGCTTTAATTTGTTAAATATCCAATGTGGCATATATGAGTATACAATATCGGGAAATTTTTGTAAGTTGACCCATATATTTATACATATAAGTAAAGTATTATATATTAGACGCTATCTAAAAATTGAGACTTTTAAATTCCTGACCTATTTAAGAATTAAATTGAAATTATTTGTCATCTCATCTTAATTTGTATGAAAACAATTATTTGTGTAGATGCCTAGTATTTTATTGCTGATCCTAATAGTCCGCTTTTAGACACCTGATGTTCTTAACTCAAAGAAGGGAAATGAAATAATTATACTAAATTATGTATAATTTCATTTTCACTAAATTATGTGTAAGTTTTTATTTCTTGGATTGTTTAGTGAGTTATTGTAAATGGGTCAGGCCCCCGTAATTTTTCTCATTTAGGATTTTTCACATAAAAAATTCTAATTTTTTGCAACTTTTATCTATAAATACTGAATTTTATCCAAAACTAATATATTAATTTTTTATTCTAAATCCATGCAAAAAAAAATAGCTTTGAATTTTTTAAATATAATAAATTTGCTTAATTTATATTTATCATCTTAACTTTGATGCTATAAAATCTTTCTAACAATTTTCCTCTTATATGTTGGTCTAGAAGAAAATCAGTTCAAAGCTATTTAATCTTCTAAATTATGCAAACTCAACGCTATGAATTTTTCTTTAAAAAATATTAATTTCTGTGATGTTTCTTAACATAGATGTTATATTTTTTCGAGTGGTCATTTGTAGTCAACATTCAAACTTGATGAACGCTGACCTTAATCCTTATTCCTTAGGTTTTATAACACCACCATTTAATTTAGTAAAAATAAATTATTTTTTATTTTTATGTTTTGTTTTTAAGATGCAATTTTAATTTTCATGTTTTTTGAATATTAATCTTCCCTTCAAGAAAATTTACTTTGATCAGTATGAATCTTGATGCTGTAAAACCCCTCCGAAGCTGTTTTTGTTTAGTGCTGTTAGTCCCGGACGAACTAGTCTTAGTCCCGGACGAACTGAAGAAAATTGTGAAGAATCTGCCAATTTCGTCTGTACGAACCTGGAACAGTCAGGACGAACTGAACAGAGAGCATCGTCCAGGGACGAAACAAATTGGAATTTATTTTCGTCTGTACGATATGTGTCCAGAGGAGTTCGTCCCGGGACGATCTGGGAATCGTCCTGGACGATCCTGCTTGATAAGTATCGGATTTGAGATATTTTGAATCATTTTGAAGAGAAAGAAAGAGAAAGCAGGAGAGAGAAAGAGAAGGAAAGTAAGGAAAAAGCTGGGTTTTGGAGGCCGCGGAGCGCTTTTCGTCCGTCGTCGCTGTTGGAAGATTTGTCTCTCTCGCAGTAAGGACTCCGAATCCTATTTATGATTTCAAAGATTTCGAGTTTTGATATTTCTGTGGTCAGTTTTGTGTTTCCGTTACCGAAAAACATGCATAATTTTGTATTGACGAAAGTTTTACCGCACAACTTTTGATATGTTTCTGATATAATATTTCTATACGATTTGAGTATTTTCTGTAAAGTTTCTATCGGGTATTTTGAGTTCTGTGTGATTTATATCGAATAGAAAATTATCAGGATGTTGGAAATTATTGCTTCAGTACAAGTAAAGCTTTGAAATGCTGTTTTCTTCAATTTCTAGTAATTCGGTAATTTTTTGCCAGCGTGCATTTTTGCAACGATGTCTGTCTACTATACGATATTTTAAGGTGTTTTTCTGCATTGAGCTAAATTGTATTTATTGATTGCAATACCTTATTGATATGCATACGAATGTGAATATATGATTGAATTATTGTTATTGTTATAGAAAGATAAGTGAAGACTGGTTGAACCGTTGGTTGGAGATTGATTTGACCTATACAGGATGGTGGGCCGACGGGCTTTCCTTTAAAAAGGGTTTGGCAATATCCTCTATTGATCATTGATATAACGATTGGGAGTCATAAGGAGATTATTATGCCGGCGGGCACAGAGTGACGACTCTTATTGAGCCAACGGATATATATATATTTATGGATTTCTACAACAGCACCATGGATTATCGACTTGAAAAACGTCTTAATAGCCAGTGATTGTACTTGTTCAGTGAGACTATTGTATTGAATTGCATGCGTACGGTATTGACCTATTGATCTCATTATGGATTTATAGATTTATTGATATCGACGGACTTCTTATATTGATTATTGATTTATTGATTTTGAATGGATTTATTGATTTTGAATGGATTTACGAGTTTATTGTTACTGTACAATTTCATTGATATTCGCATTATGTCACTGAGCATTGATACTGATACTGATATGGATATCGATATTGCATTGACTTATTGATACTATGGACATGGATACTATTGATTCATTGATATTGATTCATTGATACTATCGCTTCATTGATACACCGTATTGAACTGCTGCATGTGATTCATTGATCAACATGGAATATGTTTTATTGTATTGATTTGATTTCAACCGTTCTTACAATGTATTGATTTGATTGATTTTATTGATACGATATTGATTTAACGGTTATTATCGAGACGACGATTTTTCTCTATCGATTTGACTGATCGATTTAACTGGGATTCTTCCGAATATAGATTTTTCTACTATTTATGGATTCTTTCGAGATTTGACGTATGTACTGATTTATCGAGCTTTATGGATTTCTTCCTATTGTTTATCGATTCTTTTACCGATGATTGTGGATTGTATCGATCATGCATTGATTACTGACACTACAGGAAAATCACTTATTACCGGCGGAATTTTCCGGCGGCTTTCCGGCGGTCAATTTTCCGGCGGCTTTCCGGCGGTTTATGACGTCTTATTTCCAACAAAAAATTCCGGCAGCTTTCCGACGGCTTTCCGGCGGCTTTCCGGCGGTTTTCCGACGGCTAATTTCCCCGCAAAATTTTGCGACGGCTAATTTCCCGCAAAATTTTCCGGCGGCTTTCCGACGGCTTTCCGACGGCTTTTCGACTTAAAAATAGTTAAATCTTTTTTTAATAAAAATTTTAAATTAATAATGTTTAATTATAATATTCAGACTTTTTTAATATAAATAAAAAAATACTTAGATTTAACTATTTTGCAGAAACGGCGCAGTGGTCAGGGTCCGGGGCAGCGGGTGAAGAGGTCCACGGTTCGAAACCCAGCGAAGGCAGCGCGGGAGCGGGCCCGTTGGCGCACTCGGGCTCGCCTGACTCACGCGAGCCCGGTCCAACGCGACGCGGTCTGGTCCGCCCGCGGGAGCTGGTTCGACGCGGTCTGGTCCGCCCGCGGGAGCTGGTTCGACGCTCTGGTCCGCCCGCCGGAGCGGATTGCTGGCGTGCCGCCGGAGCCGCCGCCGGGGAGCGGTTTCAGCGGGAGCGGGAAATTGTTTTTTTTTTTTATTTCAACCGGCGGTTTTTGACCGCCGGCAAACCGCCGGAAATATATTGCCGCCGGAAAACGCCGTCGGAAATTATTTTCCTACGCCGTTTTTTCCGGCGGCACGAAAGCCGCCGGAAAATTAAAAAACCGCCGGAAATAGGTCATATTCCGCCGGAAAAAGCCGCCGGAAGTGGGTGATTTTCCTGTAGTGTGATTTTCGTATCTGATGCATAGATTCACTGATCATGTGCAATTGACTGTTATGGATTTAATTGATTGACATGCATATTGTTTCAGTACCGTGCTTTGATTTCAGTTGTAGGTATTATGTGACCTGCTGGGCTTTTTAAAGCTCATTATATGTGGTTAACAATTTCAGGTCAGAGCAAGGGAGCAGGAAGTGAGGTTGATCAAGACTGTCGACGAATCCTTTCACTATGGATGCCTGGGGCGTCATAGATGCAATATTTGAAAGTTTTTTAGAATTAAATTATGAATCATTTGAATATTGATTTCAATAATTTTATAGTCAAATTGAGCGTCTTGATGAAATAAATCCAACAACATCAAAGATGATTTGATCCAAGTCCAATAAGCTCAATCAAGTGTTTGAATAATAGTTTAATGTTTTGGGACATGAATTGAATGACCAAATGGCCTCGAAATCTTACATTCTTATAGTAAAAATCATTGATTCAATGAGACAAATCCAATAAGCCCGAGAGAACTTGATTTCGAGGACATTACAATACTTAAATGCTGAATAAATAATTTAGTATTAAAGGATTTGATATGAACTATATGATTACGTGTTTTGAAATTTGATATGCTAAATTTATAAAATGCTTACTTTAAAAGTATTATAAATAAACCACAATTCTCAGCATAAGAGGGACCTAGAATTAAGTGAGGAGAGAGCTTAGAGATCTGAAAAACTCGAAAGCGGACAATCACTGCCAATCACCACTGCCACTTGATTGTCATCGCTCGACTATATATCATCATCCAATTACTAATCGTTGTTGCTTGACTTCTATTGTATGACCTCAGTCACTTGACTATCATTATCGGACTACCAATCAATTTCGTCCAACTTCAATTGGCTTACTGTCATCACCCACCTATCATCATATAATCATTATCTTTTAACTATCATTATCTGGCCATCATTGCTTGACTAACATCATCTAGTTGTTATATATCTAGCATTCTCCCTTTGTTTACACAAAAATACAAACTTGTAATCTCATCTTCTTTAATTGAGCAAGAGAGAAAATTTTTGTAACAAATTAAATTATTTCATTTGAGCTAATCCTCATGATTCTTTCCCGTTCTTGTTTTCCACATAAATCTATGGTATATATTACATTATTTTTATTATCTATATGTGTATTAGATCTTGAAAGCTAAGATATTAAATTTTAATATATATAGATCACTACGAATTTTCTAGCACACGACAAATAAATAGATAAAATCCATTAAATATATAAAATAAAATAGCAAAGAAAATGATGAGTAAATAATATGTTTACAATATCAATCGTAAAATTCAAGAGGTTTTATATATATACCACTAAATTTTCTTGTATATTTATATATCTAATATTTAAATTTTTATTTATATAATAACATGATTTTTAAATCATTTTAAAAATATTATTAATATTAATTTATTTAAACTAAAAATAAAATTTTATGCTTAAATTTTAATATGATTAGGCTCTAGGATTTTAAAAAATAAGATTTTAAGTATGAGATAGGCAATAAATAAGAATTTAATGATATTTATGTAAATACCCTAAAAACTATTATAGTAAACATTAAAATTTAAAATTACAACAGATAGAAAATAATTATATTGAAATTTAAAAGCCCCCTTCACTAATTTCCAATAAGACTAATAATGATATAAAAATATAATTATTGCATCAGATATCAGTTATGACAACTAAAATGAGGTAACAATATTACTATAATTTTCATGATAATTAAAGAGAATTTTAATCATATAGTATTAATATGTGAAGATATATTTTATTTTAGAGAAATTAATATTACTGATTTTTTAAAATAATTTAAATTTTAAAATATTAAATAAATGAATATTAAAATTTTTTATATTAAAATTTTATTCGAGATAATTTTTTAATTGTTTTATAAAGCATATAAAATAATTTTTTAAAAGTCACTGTGAAAGTTAAATTTTTAGTATAAATTATTTTATTAAAGAAAAACAGTTACAAAATAGAAATTATGGCTGAAATTTAAAAAATAAAATAATTAATAATTATTTCAAACCAAAGTCCAAACCTAAATAAGTAAATATATAAATATTTAAAAATTTGATAAAAGGGACGGTCGTCCCCACTTCAAGTGGTCTTCTTCATGGAGTCTTCCACTTTTCCTTTCAGGTTCAAGCTTTCTCAGCTTTTCTTTAGTGCTCTTTCCCCTGAACCACTTCTTTCGCGTTCCTTTCGTTCTTCTGGTAATAGAAAACTCTCGCCTAACTAAACTCCGGCGTCATCAAGGCTCCACCGTTGCACTAACTCATTTCTTTTTTTCTTCTTCCCCGCAGCCCAATAAAAACTCAATTTTTATTATTTTTGGGAGCAGTTAAGCCGATGATTTCACAGACTGCGATCAACTTTCATCATTCGTTTTTTAAAATCTCCCTCGAATGCGACTAGCAAACGAGATTTTAGGTAGTTTTCTTCTGCTCCGTTTGTTTTATGAGAGGAATTCTGGTTCTTCTGTTTCCAGGAGTTTCTTGTTCTTGTTCTTGTTCTTGTTCTGTTATTAGGTAGGAGTTCTGAACCCTTTCATGTCCAAAGTCGAAGCACTTTTCGATTTGTTTTGAAAAAAAAATTCAAGTTTCATGTTGTTCAGGCTGAACAAGATTTCAGAGATCCTTTTCTGTTTATAGGAGTCAGAAAATCAGGATGGTGGTTGAGAAGGGATTCGCTGAACAGGAAAAGGACAGGAAGGAAAGATGTATTTTTGTTGGGTTTCGAATTGATGGTGATGGAAGAAAATTGCTCGGTTGGGCTCTCGCAAATATCGCCAAAGAAGGAGATTGTGTAATGGCCGTCAATGTTTCCCCGAATCATCCAGGTATTTGAAAACCCACCGATTCAGAAATCTCTTAAAACTTTCGGATTTTTGTTTATTTCTGTTTCATATGCTTTCTTCTTTCAGAAATAAGCAGAACTCCAACTCTTACTTTGTTCAGAATCTTGAATGAGTTCATGGCAGACCATGAGGATCTCTGTACTAGGAAGAAGGTGAGTTTTGTAAATGAAGTAAAATTTTCACCTTTTCATTAAGAATCCACGGGTTAACTGCCAGGCTTCTCTAACTAGTTCAATAATTTCAGATAATTCTTGGAGGCCGCATGGCCCGGGGGAGCTCAGTTAAGAGAATCTTGGTGAAAGAAGCTGAGTTTTGTGGAGCTAAGACAGTTGTTCTTGGCGCAAGCAAGAACTTCTCTTTTGGGTATGTTTTAGGAAAAACACACTCATAATTGTATTTCTTTTGTTAAATTGATACTCGATTGTTCTTATTTTTTTCACTTTTTCAGGTGCTCAGCTTCTGTGGCTAAGTATTGTGCCAAGAAACTCCCTTCAACTGTTTCTGTAATTGCAGTTCATAAAGAGCAAATAATCTTCGAAAGGGCAGCAAATCAATCGAAACCAATTTCAGGTGCCATATTCTGAATTCATCATCTCAAATTTCCTTCTACAAGTTTATAGAATTTTAATTTTCCAGAGTTCCAATAGGAGTACAAGGGAAGCAAAACCTTCAAAGTTTCTTGCGTCCAAGAATTGGTATGGATACTAAACTCACAGCTCCAACTTCAGCTCGAATGTTATCAGATGAAAGAAAGAAAGTTGCAAAGAAATCTATGAAAGAATCGAAGGATTACTGCCTTATTTCTTATGATAAGATGAGAAAAAGTAGCAGAAATTCAGTTTCAGCTTTGTCAAGAAAGTTGCCTGAACCGAAGCCTGGTTGGCCGTTACTGTGCAAATCTGTCACATCAATTGAAGCTTTGAAGGACAGTGATGAGAGGAAAATGTCTGTAGTTCAGTGGGTGATGAACCTGCCAGATAGGTCTTTCTCTTCTATAAAACCACAGGTTAATCTGATCAAGGAGTTGGAGATAATTGTGGCACTAAATTCTTCAACTTTCAAGTTTTTTAAGTACGAGGAACTGCAAAATTCTACTAATTACTTCTCAACAGGTCCCATTTCTGCTTCTTAAATGTCTCTTTTGCGTATCAAATACATTTGATGTTTACATTTCTTCACTTCATGAACAGAAAATTTGATTGGCAAAGGAGGAAATAGCAAAGTTTATATTGGTTGTCTTCCAAATGGTCATCAAGTGGCTATTAAAGTATCAAAATTTTCTGAAAAATCATCAAGAGATTTTCTTCTTGAGGTAGATATCATCACAAGGCTTCAGCATAAGCACGTAATGTCGTTAATCGGTATCTGTGTTGAAGACAGCAATCCTATCTCTGTTTACTCTTTCTTCTCAAGAGGAAGTCTTGAAGAGAACCTCCATGGTGAGATTCTGCATAAAATTTTATCAGATTTTTTGCTCAGTGAATGATTTCTTTTTCTCATTAATACAAGATTTTGAATTTTTTTATTGTTTCAAGTTTAGTTGAAAATTTTCAAAATTAATTGTTTTAAGTTTGAAATGAGCACAGGTAAAAGAGCCAAGACTCCATTAGATTGGGATATGAGGTTTAAGGTGGCAGTTGGAGTTGCTGAAGCTTTAAACTATCTGCATAATGGCTGCCCAAGGCCTGTGATTCATAGAGATGTCAAGTCTTCCAACATTCTTCTTTCTGATGAATGTGAACCAGTGGTAAAATTTCGATCAGAAGTTAGGATTCCTGACCAAAAGTTCGATCCTGATGGAATTTAGGCTTCGTTTGAGACGCTTTTTGTTTTATTCTTAAAGTAGCTTTCGAGTATAAAAATTTTAATTTTTGTAATAAAAAGCTGCTTTTAAGAAATAGTATGAAAGCTGTCCCAAATGAAGTCTTAGTGTCATTGGATTTGTTTTGAGATGAGTGTAATATAAATTATGTATTTTATGCGCTCACGTTAAAGTAAATCCAACGGTTTTGAAAATTTGATCAGAATGCCCTGATTTTTTTTTTCTTTTACCATAATTTAAAATTTTCTAGAGCTAATATGATGTATTTGACACATGTGATTCTTTTGTTTGACAGTTATCTGATTTTGGTTTGGCCATATGGGGACCCACTTCTTCACCATACCTAACTCATGGTGATGTGGTTGGAACTTTTGGGTAAGTTGAATTTCTCCAATTTGAATTCTATTTTGATTGAATCTCTTCAATTGTTTTTTTTTTATTTTAAGTTTCATTTGGAACAGCTTTCTTATTGTTTTCTAAAGCAGCTTTTTAGTACAAAATTTTTTTAGTTTAAAAAAAATGTGTTCTAAACAACTGTTTTAAGAAACACGAAGAAAGCTATCTCAAAAAGGGAGCGTTGGTCGCAAAATGTTTAAAATAGTTTTAAAATTGATTTTATTTGGCAGATATATAGCTCCTGAATACTTTATGTATGGAAAGGTCAGCATCAAGATTGATGTTTATGCCTTTGGTGTAGTTCTACTTGAACTCCTAACAGGTAGAAAGCCAATCAATGATGAAAGCCCAAAGGGGTTGGAGAGTTTGGTCATTTGGGTAAGTGATAGACTCTTCTCCTCTCACCATTCCTTTTATTCACCACCAAATAATCTGTCAGAATTTTGATTATTATTATTAGGCCACACCAATATTAGAGAGAGGAGATTTTATGGAGCTATTAGATCCCAATCTTGATGGAAAATATGAGGAGAACCAGATGAAAAGAATGGTTTTCGCTGCGTCGCTCTGTATCAGAAGATCGGCTCGTTGCCGTCCTCAGATGAATCAGGTATCAATTTTACCAAGAAGCCATGAGAGTATTGGAGATAAGGAAGTTGGCCCTCACTTCTTCTAAGTTTAAAATTTTTTGTAGATATTGGAGATTCTTGAAGGGGAACAAGAGATTGAGCCATGGATGAGCTCAAATGTTAGCAATCTCACTGAGCAAGATTGCCATGATGAAGAAGCCTATCCTTCATCAAGCATGGAATCACATCTTGACCTTGCATTGCTTGATGTAGATGATGATGCTTCAGTGATTAGCTTTGAACAGAACCATTTGAACTCTTTGGATGAATATCTTCAAGACAGATGGAGCCATTCTTCAAGCTTTGACTAGCTTCTTTTGTCAAGTGTTGGGGGGCTAGATTTTTCATAATTGTGTGGCATTTTGAAGTTTTTTTCTTACTTGAATTTGTACAGTGCAGAATAGTATCTCTTTGAGCTGGATGGCCAAGAGCAACCATAGGTTAGAAGAGGTATTGAGAATAATACAAGCTTGAATAAAAATAATATTCATTTTTTTGGCATTTTTTCAGTCTCTTTTTTTGTTTGTTTACTTTTGTGGTAGAAATGGAAAGAAATTTTTTTAAAATTTTTTTTTTTTTTAAATATTTTTTATAGAGGAATTATATTAAAGAAAATAGTTTTAAAAAATTATATTAAAGAAAAATGAAAAGCATGAGCCATCCTAAATAAAAACACTTTGCTTAATTGATTAATTAACAGTTATAATTTATGCATTAATTCATTATTATATGAAGGCCATGGTCTAGGAAGTGTATTAAAAAATAATAATTTTTAAAAAATAGATATGTTTTTGATAATTTTGTAAAAAAAAAAAAACTTGGCAATTTTTTAAGTGATATTTGCACAATCTCTAATATGCTTAAATGTAAATTATTTAAAGCTCAAAAATTTATATTTTGTATAATTGAGTTCTAATAACTATGTTCTAAATGTTACTAAATTGCATAAATTTCATCTTCTCTAAAAGTAGAATAATGTGAAATTCATGAGGGTAATTAGACCTAAGAATCAAATAAAATTCA
Source organism: Dendrobium nobile (assembly GCA_022539455.1). NCBI lineage: Eukaryota > Viridiplantae > Streptophyta > Magnoliopsida > Asparagales > Orchidaceae > Dendrobium > Dendrobium nobile. The sequence continues at coordinate 9,361,475 of CM039736.1, forward strand.
AATAGAGAAATATAGTTTAATTATGATTCTATTCTCATATGCTTAAACGTCGGCCTTTTGATGATCCTATTAGGAGAGTAGATGTATTAGATTAAGACTATTTTACAAAAATGTAGAGATAGACCTAAAAGGACTTGAAAAAAATATTAAAAATGATTTTTTTATTATATTTAAATAAAAAATCCTCTCTTAATTAGAGACAATGAAGAAAAATGATTGACTTAACGACCCCACATAGTAAGATAAAGGCTTTAACTCGAAAGATCAATTTTAAAGATATAATTATTTTCTTTAACCAATGAGTCAGAGTGAAACAATCTAAACTTTTAGCTATCAAGGTATTGTTCACTTTGGCCTATTGATTTCGCTATTTTATCCATTTGTTATAACTTCCTAGAAAATCACTCATCATAGAATTGCTCTCGCAATTAGCACACTTAACTTTAAAGTTTTAAATGAAATTTCAACTATTACACAAAAAAACGTCCTGATATTTAAAAGTTTAACTTTATTTTCTTAGGAGATTTCACACACAGATAATTCAAATAATTCAAGTTGATTTTGACTAAAAAATAGTAGAATTAAATGGAGTTAGTGGGCACTAATTTGATATCAAAAACCCTAATTCTCTCAATATCATCAAATAAATCAAGTTGATTTTGACTACAACAATAGTAGAATTAAATGGAGTTAGTGGGCACTAATTTGATACCAAAAACCCTAATTCACACATTTATCTTTTGCTCAATTGAGGGCCCACCACCACTATGCTAATTTTGCATGACAAGAAATGACAAATAAGTGACTAAAAAATTCTATAATTAAGAAAATGTCCCCATCCCCTTTCAATAGAGCCAATCCAAGCAAAATCATGGCTTGGAGGCATTGAATGATTTCATACAAATGAGCTATCCTTTGGCCGGTGGATGCTGATGCACAGGCCTTTAATGAGTATTGTTAATCCCATCTTCCTCTCCCCACCACAAACCCTAAATAAAAATAATAATAATATTTTTAAATCTCACCTCTAAAACAAAATAAATTGAGTTTTGACCACATTTTATTTTAATAATATCATTAAATGTTATATTTTAAAAGTGGTATATATATGTATATGTATCCATAAAAATCTATAATATTTTAATTATCTCATTGCATAAGAAATATTATTGATATTAATTTATTTAAAATGAAATATATATATATTTTTATGTATATATTTAAATGTGATTTAGGCCCTAAATTACTAATAAGTAAAAATTCAATGATATTTCTGTAAATTTCTATTTAAATAATAATAATAATAATAATAAATATAGTTTTTAATCATATTATTTAAAAAAAATGTGATTATAGCTCAACATTCTCATAATGTGTTGCCTAATCAAAATATCTTAAACTTCGTTTGGTACAGCTTTCTTACTGCTTCTTGAAACAGCTTTTTAGTACAAAAATTAAAATTTTTATACTAAAAAACTGCTTTGAGAAGTAGTTAGAAAGCCGTCCCAAACAAAATTTTAGTGATATTTTCACCATCACACATGAAATACAAATGTCACATGCAATGTGAGATACATTGGGTATTAATTATCATATACTAAATATTTATGGAAGTAATTTTGAGCAGTTATTGCTGTAATATATTTTTATTATTGATGATAAATATTTTTCTTATTATATATATTTTATTATGATTATCTTTTTTTGGCCTATATAATAATAAAATATAATGATTAATGCATTATTTATTTCCACAATTTTTAACTTTAAAGGGCCATGTGATTGGATGCATTATAGAGTAATACATTCCAAATATATACATTTCAAGAATTGTTGAAATGTTTGGTTGATAAATTTAAAACGCAATAAAATTATGTGGTAAGTATTGAAATTTGTAAAATAATATTATATTTTGACGAGAGAATATGAGCAAAAATAATAATTTAATTTTGCTGATTTTTTTTTTTAATTTTACGGCGGTAGTATTTTTTGTCGAAAATTTCTGGAGGATTTTTTTCTTGAGTAATTATTTTTCGACACATGTTTTACCGGCAAAAAATATTCCACCGGAAATGTGTTTTTTAATGGAAATTTGTCGATTTTCGACGAAAAATTCTATTAGAATCAATCATTTTCTTATAGTGAATTCACATTTGGTGTAATTGAAAATCATGAAATCTAATTGATTTCCAAATACAATACAAATTATGTCATTTACGCCCGCATGCTATCGCCAATCACCACTTCCGTCACCACCTGCCATAGTTGTCAGCTGTAGCTCTGTGCAACTCGTTGCCACCGCCCATTCTTCTCTGACTCCAGCCACCCCCTGTTTTCGCCAATGTTGTCACCCTCGCTTGCAGACCTCAAACAACCATCATCATTGACCTTTACATTACATTTATTTTACTTCATGCAAAAAAAAAATCATATGCATTTATTTTATACTCATTCAAACAATTCCAATCATTTTAAATGCATAACATTCCTTTTATATTATATTATATTTTACTATGCATTCTTTTTTTAGCAAACCCTGATTATTATACTGCATTCATCAAAGAAAATTATTCTTACCACATATTTGGGAGATAATATTATGTGCAGAAACCAGATGTGGCTTTTAGTTCGGACTCGAATCACGCGAATACAAATGAATTTTATCTCTCTTGTACACACCCTATATACAAAAGAGGAAAAAAATTCACATGTCTTTACGTGAATGGAGTGATTGAAGTCTAGACCGTCCAGACTCTACACGTGATAAGTTTTCCATCGTTGGAAGGGGAGGATGAGATTAGTGAAGCATTAATTTAGTAATTAATTAATTAATATCTAATTGTCTATATGTTAAGTTCAAATCAAGGGTCAGCCATATTGCTTTCAAATCAAACTTTTTATTAAAAAAACATTTTCACTTTTATAAAATGACATCTTAATCTTGATATCTTTTGCCTAATGCCAAAAGATTGTGATCCATTAGTTGGTCTTAGTGCTTGTCAGATTCAACATTGAAATAAATCCAAAGAAAGAAGATACAAAATTCAAGTTTTGATTCCTTTAAAAACAAAGTGGTCAAGAAAGGTTGGCTCTTTTTATAATTAAAATTAAATTTTAATTTTAGGTGGGTTAAAATGTAAGGACATTATGAATACAGATATGGGGTGTAAATATTAAATTGTTTAGCCAACGACGGCTGTGAAGAAAATTATTACAGGACTGGCCAGACTTTTGCTGAATTGGACAGAGTAAATAAATTATTATTACCATGTGATAAATGCAAACTTTTTATGGCAATTTTTTTTTCAATGGCGTCTAAAATTTTGTTAGCCTCAAATTGCACAAAAAACAATTAAATGGTTTTTTTAATGATATGGAATAAATAATAAAATATATGAGATTTTTTTTTATTAAATCGTACCTTTTATACTATAATATTTCTTTATAAATAATTTTTATTTATGAGCTGATAAATAGGTTATTACTCTACAAAGTAAGATTAATAATTGCTTTTAATAAAAGTTATTTGAACAACATAATAAGCAAATCATCATTTGATTTATGCCTCATGTTTATGACAGATTTTTTTTTTCTTACTATTTATACATTAACTTTTAAGCATAAAAATCTCTTAAAATCATCAAAAAATAAAGTCCAAAAGTTTTCCCAAACCAAACTTTAACTTCGAGTCTTCAATCAACTGTGTTAGCGAATTAATTATTTTATGCAGTCACCGGACGCCGTTTAGAAGTGAATCGGGACCCGCCACGTCACTTTTTTTGTTGTGTACGTGTGTTGTGTATCGTTGTGTACCAAGTGATGTAACACATTCTGATTTGCCTCTGGACGGTCCGGTGGCCGTACAGAATAATTTCTCATGCTAGCGACATCCTTCCCCTGCTTTAATTCTTTTTTTAAATGGAAGAAGGGAATTAAATTAAATTGTTGTCAAGTAAGGTCTTGTTTGGGACAGCTTTCTTACTACTTTCTAAAATAATTTTCTTAGTCCAAAAAATTCTAGTTCAAAATTTTTTTGTATTAAATCAATAAAAAAACTATCACAAATGAAACCTATATCTTTGATTTTGACAATGATGCATGATTGGATGCCATGAGCGCTAAGGGCTGTATGTATGATTTCAAGGTTTGATCAAATGACATAAGTTGGTATCCATCCATTTTATTGAGATATAAATGGACCTTTTTTTTTTTTTTTTTGAGAACGAGGAATCCACCTACGGTTCAATTCCTACAGTTCAATTCTAATTTTAAATATACTTATACAATACTATTATTACCTTTTCAGGTAATATAATATTAAACTTATATTCAAATTTATTAGATATGACAAGGAGAATATTATATCAACTGTTTGGCACTTGACAGCATGACTAATCCTCGACTGACCTAGAAGAGGCACCCAACCCAAAAACCTCCTAGCCCACACTTGATTGAGCCACACTTAACATGCACTGTCGCTTGAGGGGAATTGAGCATGATTTGATGGATTCCCAACCGTACTCGCCCACCAATCAAGCTAAACAACAGCGAGTAAATGAAGCATTTCTTAACCAGCAAGCTGCATAGCAACTATTAAATGTGATATGAGATTGAAGTGGAGACAGCTTTAAGCTAACAAGCTAAGAATTATAAGAGAGAAAGATTTAAGAGCATTTAAATTCCTCCTACAAATTTTGTCAGGATATTCCTGTGTAATTTTTTTCTTCTATGATTGCAGGGTAGTTGAAAAGGAAACAAAAGATAGAATATAGGACAATATGGCAAAATAGAAATGATAATAAGGGTACTTTAAAGTTCAAATCTTGAAAATGTGGACCATCATAAGCAAATTAAACTGTTAAAAAAATTTGTTCAGCATATCATAGTCAAATTTTGTCACAATGACTCTCATACTATTATATTTACTTTGATTGATTTTTCATGTACAACACTAATCTCAAAGTAAATATAATAATTTAAAGAGTCTTCATAACAAAAATTTAATTAGGATATCCTGATCCAAATTTTTGTTCTGTTTTCTATGAAAATATGCAAAGGAGAAATAGTTGATAACATTACTCGAAGGCCCATTGGTTCTCTCTCCGGACTTCTTCTTCTTCCTCCGGAGTGAAATCATTCTTGATGTTGAAGGTTTTGCGTATCTCTTCAGGAGTCTTGCCCTTGATCATGTCAGCGACTGTTTGGCAGGTGAGGTCAAGAAGGCCTTTAATGTACAGATAGTTTGCTGCCTGGTAATAAGATAAGAAGCGTGGAGGTCAGGTAATCAATGAACATCTAGAATTGTAATACAAGTAGTAACGTTGAAGCAACAATCAATTAGCGGCTTAATATTTGGGAGGGCTGTGAGCATTTTTTATGAGAAACCAAACTCTAACGGCCTCAGATTTTCAACATCAAACAATGAAAAAGCTTTAGCCCACTCTCAGTCCCACCTAGGGGTGCAAACGAGTCAGGTTAAGCTCAAGCTATAGGGTGTTCGAGTCGAACTCGACTGTCAAATACCGAGCTCGAGCTCAAGCTCGACTTGACAGAGGAAAAAAAAAGCTCTCGAGCGGCATTTCATTCATGATCAATATTTAACATACTCCCAAGGTTAAAAAGTTTTGTCATATATATATATATATATTGAAGTAATGGACACCAATATAAAAAACATGATACACTAAAGAAAACAAAAATCAAGCAGCAGTGATTGTGCAACTTAAAGGATAAATAAGGCAATTCAGAAGAAAATGACACGGTATGATTAAAATAATCATCAACTGAAATATAGGAGTATTTTTACTTTCAATGGAGATCAACGTATCTACAATAATAAATGTTGTATCTCAATTTCAAATATTTAGGAAATTAAATTGCATAAATTAGGAGGCTTGCCATTTGACATAAAAATTGGAGCATGATCATGCATGTTGAGAAGGTATGTAATGATTATATATAGCCTGATTCATGTTAGTTATTAAGTATTAAGTTCACTATTCAGGGCAACATCATTAAATTAAAGGTTTAAATTGATCTAGGGGTGCAACCAAGTCAAGCCGGCTTGTTCGAACACCCCGCTGCTCGACGAGCTATTAGCGGCGAGAAAATGGAAACAGCATGCGGGATTGCGAGAAGATGAAAACGGCGCAGGCGGAATTCGGGAAGACGCGGACGCGGGGAAAATGAAACAGCGGGAAAATGAAAACCGGACTCGCAGCTCGTTCGGACTTCGGACAAAGGGCATTTCCGGCGGGAAGACGCGGAAGCGAGGCTTGTGCCAACGAGAAGACACGGATGACAGAGGAGCTCGTTAACAGCCTCGAACTGCGGCTTGGCGAGCTCATTTTCCCGTACCGAGTCAAGCTCGAGCTCAGTATTTGATAGTCAAGCTCTCAAACACACCTGATTCGAGCTCGACTTGACTCGTTTGCACCACTAAATTGATCAAACTGAAACAAGAAAGTCATTCTTTAGGCTTGGACATTTTTACAAATTTTAATATAATGGTGTTAGAGCGATTGAAAAAGCATGTAAGAGTTTGTGTGAAATATTTAAAGTTGGTAATTACTACAAAGATGAGAGAAGAGGCTGAAGTTGATTATTTTGTAAAATTTCAAGTCTTTTAGTACTATGGATTTTACACAGTTTCCGGGAGAATTACTGAAAGGCTTGTGAAATTGATTACAATGTTGACCATAGGACAGTGTCATCAAAGGGAATTTTTATTTGGTCCGGTAACCTGACGTAGCTCTACATTCGGTGAGCAGTAAACAGGCGCCACGTGTTCTCACTATTTACCGCGCGGCCTGACAACCCGACCCGGAATGGACCCTGGAGTTTGCATATTGCTCGGTATTGCTAGGTATTGGTCGATTTTGCTAGACAAAAACGAAAAATTTCATTCTGTGAAGACCAATATCTAGCAATACCGAGCAATACCGAGTTCTTTTAGGTATTACTCGGTATTACTCGGTATTGGTCTTCACAGAGCGGTATTTCTCGTTATTGTCAAGCAATATCTAGCAATACTGAGTAATACCTAGCAATTCCGAGCAAATACCGAGCAATACGCGAACATAGTAATCCCGGATTCCGGTCCGAGTATGGTCGTCGGGCCACGCGGTAAAGAATAAGAGCACGTGGCGACATATTATTGGCTACCGGACGTAGAGCTACATCAGGTCACCTGACCTAATAATCAGGTCACCATCAAAGGACGCTACCTTGATAAGGCACCGAAAAAAAAACAAAACACAGCAATTTTTCACCCCCAAAAAAGATCCACAGAATATAGTGTTAGCTTCACACATACAAGATATTTTATCCCTCTTTAATCAAAAGATTCAAAGATTCAAAATGCATGAAGTTATTTTATTTTATAAATTTGTGCCTAAAGCTTAAATATTAAATTATTTATTTAAATTCAATTATTTCTTTAAATTCAATTATTTCTTTTCTGCGACCTAGCGCGTGCATTTTAATAGCCAATTGCAGGGGACTTTTGGCTGGAATGGATGAGCTCGTCATTTAAGATATTGAAACCAAAAAGCGTTCCCAGTATTGGTGCAATTTGACGATTCCTCACAATCCTATTCCTTCTCCCACCAATACGGAGTCAGCTTTTTGGTGCAACTAGTGCAATGTGCATATGTAAGGAGAGGGCCAACAACGCATTAAATATGAAAAGCTTGTTTGGCTTGGAGATGGCAAAATCAGTACGCACATTTGCCTGATTCAAGGATCAGATGGCCAGCATGAAATAATCATATGTATAAAGGCTGTATCTTGGCGAGCAAATTTATAGAGTTAGTTAAACAGATGGGGCTTTGTGGCTTTGTGTTGGCCCTTTGAGTTGGCTAGTAAATCAAAAATCGCTCAAAAATTGGATTGATTCTTAGCTTGTATCGAAGTCAACAAGCAAGCTAACGAGCCATGATTGGCTCGGATATGGCTCGGATAGAACTACAATCAAGTAGAGCCTAGATTGAATCAAGCTACTCGAGATTGGATCAACATATATATATAGATTGAACTAATTTGTCTGTGCATAACTAGATCGATCAGCTTTTTGCTTCAATCGAATTTAATAAGCCATGCGTAGCTCAAATCGAGATCACAATGCGCTAGCTTGTAACAAAACTTGGCTAGGCTCAAGATCAAATTGAATTGCTTCAAGCTGATCTTGAGTCAAGATTTAGATCAACCCAAGATCAAATCATTAGTAATTGATGGGGACATCAGATTTCGACACGTGTACCATCGGAGAAATCGTAGATCGACGGCTACGATTCAAAGTCTATATCTATGAGTTATTTTCATGTATTTTTATTTGTTATTTTCGTTTACTAGTTTACCCCTGTGGGTATTGAGTCATTATTGTAGCCCTTGGGGCATATGAGTCTTTATGCTTGTCTTTTGTTGAGACTTGGGGTCTTTATCTTTGTATGAGGGGATGTTGAATCAATAAACAAATTTCAGATTTTTCGAGTTCTTGATGGTGAGAGCTTGAGAGGTGAGAATTAGCCTAGGAGAGGATCAAAGCATTACCCAACAGCCCCTTGGTGGAGCTCTTGGTACCTATCATCTTCCTCTATTTTTTCCCTTCCTCCGTAGCCGCCGGCGTCCCCAAAACTGGCCACCACTCGACCGGCCAGCAATCCCCCCCCTGCCTCCTTCCCGTGAGCCTTGGATCCCGTCCCCCCTATCATCCGTCCACCAATTTTCCCCCACCACCCCACCGGAATCAGCCCACCCGCCTCCTTGGAATCCCACCCGCCGGCCCCCATTATTCCTAGGATTTGAATTTGATTTTCAAATCCAAGGGAGCTGTTATTATTTTCCTTATTGGCCTCTTTATTATTTGGGAGGTTTCTAATTGAAATTCAATGCAAAATTTGAATTTCAAATCTCTTCCTAAAACGATTACACTCAATTAGGCAGCTACTCAATGCCAATCAAATATGAAATTAAATTCAGAATTTGATTTAAATGAGTATGCAATCAATTGGTCCCCACATACATTGAACCTACACGTTTCCCCACAACACTTATGGCCGGCCCCCTCTCTTCCCCTTTTCTCTCTCCACTTTGCCACCTAAGCAACATTTAATTCCCCTAAATCCTCCTCATAACCGCCAGCCCCATTCCTCCCTTAATTGGGTTAATTTGATTTTCAAATTAGCCTCAACCATTAATGAAAATCTGAAATTAAATTTCAAGATTTTCCCTCTCTTCTCCTTGTCCCCAAATCACTGGTTTCAACCCAAATAATTCTACCCATCACCCTCCCAAGACTTTCTCCATTATCTCCTCACCTCCTCCTCACTAAGCTTAATAGAGATTCTCCCAACCACCATCACCATCATGCATGGCCGATCCGGGAGTCGACCATGGTTTCTTATTTGATGATTAAGGACGAACCAACATCCTTGAATCTCCCTTCTTCGACGTGAACTTTGACGTTGATTCGTCCGTGGAGGATTACTTAAATCGCATCTTGTTTACGCTAGTACCTTCCATCGAGGAGCACATCCTTCCCGAACGTTGGATGCTCATTAGTCATTCTGTGGACTACCCGCCGCCGGCTACTTCTCCAATGGACTACACCTTGGGCGCCATTTGTCTCTTAGTGGCATCGCTCGGGTTGTTTTCAATCTTCCTCCATTAAAGCACCACCACAAGAGCGTGAGTGAGAGACATAAGGTGGAGATTTATTTTGTGTTGTTCAATTGATAGCATCCAGTTAATCTAGTTGTAAACTCACGCATTACAAAGTCGATAATTGATTATTCCAAAACCTAATTTGGGTAATCGTTAAGTTTATAACCATCAACGTTGGATAATCTAGTATTAATATCCGAGCAAGTTCATGTTCCTTTACATGTTTCACATCAGTAATCCTAGCTTTGTCAAACAAAGCTAAATCTTCCATTTGATTATCTCTTTGGATTAAGTTTAATGACTTCCAAGCATAAGTGCAAGATGAACATGAAAACAGACCTTATAAAGAATTAGATGAAATATCAAATAAAGAATAAAGAGGAAAGGTTTGATGTAAACTAAATTGATCTCATGTTAATTTGTGACGAGTATTTGACGAGAATCTTTTTCTAGATCTGCTTTCTTCTTTTCTTGAAATTAAATAGGATTTTCCTTCAGATGCAAGCCAATTAAAAAGACCACACATTTAGAGAAACCAAGTGATGCAGAAGATTGATTTAAAGGGCACAAAGTCTTCATGTAATAGGCGGACGGTCAAGAGCAGGAGATATCAAATTCAACTTAGAGTCGGCGAAAAAAATGTCAAGAGAAAGACTTATGGGAAGAGAAAAATGGTTCTCCAGTTAGAGGTAAAAACCAGACGGAGGGAGATAAAGTGATACGAGAGAGAGTTTGGGGCAGTTAAGAGAGGGAAGTTGCGGATATAGAGAGGAGAGAGAATTAATGAAATACTTTTAAACTCAATTAAGTATTCAATAATGCACGATAAGCCACTAAATTTATATTTATAGAAATAGGGTAATAAAATATAACCAAACCAATATGTAGTTAAATCTAATCGAAATTAAAATAACTCCTAATAATCCTAACATCTAATGTAAAATAAGTTAACAAATATAATTTCCTACTAAAAAGTTCACATAAGCCTTTTACTTGGAAATCTGCTTTTAGTGATGGAGAAAAAATAGCTACTTCATTAGCATCTGTTACTTTAGCATGTGTAGTCTAAATATAGAAAGTAACATCTAGAGCTTTCTTATCCAACCTTCGTACAACTTTCATAAAATAATATTATTAAAAATCTCATAATCACATGGACATAGCAGAAGTACCAACACAGACGCACTATAATTTTGGTGAAAAAACATATTAAAATTTTGGAACTAGAGGAGTGTTCTGTGTCTGCTGAAGAACCTTGGAAGAATATCGAAATCTAATGGAGAAGATATCTTTGTTTCAATATAATTCCTCAATGGCTTTATTTTGTACTTCTAGGCAATATTTCTTCCAATCATCAGAAGGCATTCTTATATTGTTACCAATTAATGTAACATGATGTATGAAACATACAATCACATGAATCATATAACTCATCCACATCTAAATTACATACATAATAAATATTGTGCATTTAGATTCTCATGAGCTTGATGAAACATGTAAAAAAATTTAGAATAATGATTCCTACCTGACTAGAGCAAATTTCTATGTTTAAGATGCATCTTCTAGTAGGTACAGTCAATGCACCTAACACATCAAATTTTAAGGGTCATAACACTAGTGGAAGAAATTCATATGACTTCGAGCTAGAGTTTGGATATAAATACCATCAAGAAATTTGACTTAGATGCTAATTTATGTAAGATTGATTAGATGCTAATTTATATACATTTTTGTTATTTTCTATTGGAGTTGTGGACCGTTTTTGCTGTTTTTACCAATAATGTTAGGTTTTACTTGAAATCTTCGAGTACTTCCTATCAAATTGGTATCAGAGCAAATTTTGGGACCTTTTGGGGGGCAATTTCTGAGAATTTCAGCGGTTGTTTTTTGGCCGGAGAAAGAGAAGTTTGCTATTTTTTTGAATCAAAATTCAGATTTTTAGTCCAACAAAAATTTGGGTATCAATGACAGCCAAGAAAGTAGATGTGTTGGAGGAACGCCTCAAAGGGGAGAATTGGATAAATGAAATTTGAAATTTCATATTTAGAAACTCAAGTTTCATATTTAAAGAAAGAAATTTCAGTCATCCATGATAAGATCGATTCAAATTATTCCATCCTGAGAGAGATGTTGAAGAAAGTGCTAGAGAGCCAAAATAAAAAAATCTCGTCGGAGGTAAGGGAAGTCATCGACAGCTAGGAAAATGGAGAAAACTCTAAGCCAATAAGTCACAGGGAAGATCATGAGGTAGAGACTCGAAAGAGAGAAGACAGAATACCTTCCCTGGAGCCTATTACAGGGGAAGAGCCGAGTAGAGGGTATGAGGAGAGGCTTGAGGAGGTAGGGCAAGAACGAAGGTGTGTTGAATTTAGGAGGAAAGGAGCGGATTTTGATAGGGAAATAAGGAATTATGACCGAAGGGGGGATGAATTTGAAAGGAGAATGTGAGAATTTGATGAAAGGTTTAGGTATGAACGTAGAAGGGATGATTGGGACACTTGGGGGGAATCACCCCCTTGGGGAATGAGAAATTATGGAGGGAATAGAGGAAACAGGGCGATCTGAGGGTAAGGAAATTGAAGATGCTAATCTTTGAGTGGGAGATGCGCACGAGTGGATCTACAAGGTTGAAAGATATTTCGCCGTCAATGAGTTGACGGAGGAGGAGAGGTTGACAGCAGCAGGCCTATATTTGGAAGGGAAAGCTTTGGCTTCGTACCAATGGAGGGACATGCAACAACCCATACGGAGTTGGAGGGAGTTCAAGGATTGTTTGATAGAATGTTTCTGAACCGGTAGGGGAGGAGATTTCTACGAGCAGTTCTTCGCCTTAATGCGGGATGGTTTAGTGATAGAATACCATGAGAGATTTGAGTACCTTGCTAGCCGATTGGACCGCCTTTCTGAGAAAGTGCTAGAGGGAAACTTCATGAAGGGATTGGACACCAGAGATCCGGACAGCGATTAGAGTAATGAGGCCTCATAACTTGGGAGAGGCTATGGAGCTAGCTCAATTGGTAGAAGATCAAAGGCACCTAGAGAGAGAGACAGGAGGCAACAGCTCAAGAGGCCGTAAAGGATGACCACCACCTTATTGAAATCCAAGGAGCCAGTACCAGATACTCTTCGGGGGACTTCGAAAGAAAAGACTACAGGAGGAAGACCTAGGGACAACTTCAAGAAGCTCACAGAGATGGAATTACAGGCGAAGGGGCTCTGTTTCAAATGTGACGAGGGGTATATGCCGGGGCATAGGTGTAAGGATCGAACTCTTTAGATTTTTATCATTTGTGATGAAAAAGGAATGGAGGAGGGTATCTTCTTCCCACCTTGTGGACAAGGTGGATCTTTGAGAGGATAGCATTGTTAGACAGGTCCACACGAGATCGGGCCTGCACAAAAGAGGCGGAAGATTTCCGCCTCTTCGGTGTTTCGTTCAGACCGCAAGAGCCATCCGAACATTTTCGGAAGGATTTTTGAGGGTTTGGGGAGGGAAATTTGAATGTAGGGATTGTTTAGATATTTCCTTTTGGATTGTATGCATTAAATAGTTTGTTTTCCTAGGATTAGGGCATCTTGAATTTGGCTGGAATTTAAGATCTCTTAGATTTAGATTTCTTTTGGGCTCTAACGGTGTCTAGAGATTTGGGAGAGATCTATCCTCTCGAATAGAGGATCAATTGTTTCTTGTTGTTTTTTCTTCTTCTACTAGTGAATTTCAAGTATTTTCCCTCATATTTTGCAATAAAATTATTATTTTTACTGTTTTCCATTGGATTTGTGGATCGTTTTTGCTATTTTTACCAATAGTGTTATGTTTTACTTTAAATCTTCAAGTACTTCCTATCAAAGGCCTGCCGCCTACTACCGCTTGTCGGTCGTAGCCCACTGTTAATAGTACTACCCACTTACCCCTAGTGCTGCATGCTCGCCGCCGCCAACGACCACCGCCACCCACCATAGCCGCCGCCACTGATTGCCACCTGCTGCAGTCGCTATTGTCATTCACCAAGCACCACCATCTTTGAAACTTACATTGCCTTCATTTTTCTTCAAGCCAAATTAAAAAAATAATCATCTGCATTTATTTTACACCCATCTAAATAACTCCAAAGCATATCAAATATAATGTATACCTTTTACACTACATTTTTTTTTAGCCAACCAAACAACCCCTTAAGCTCTTCCTATAGGTTGAGCATTTCGAAGGACTGCATTGTTAAAAAAATATTGAGTGATACAAACATTTAATTTTAATGGAAAAAACGTTAACCCATGCTTTAATGGAGATATCTAATTCAGTTCATAGTCAATTGGAGAAGAGATATCTGATACGTTGGGGGGCCACAGCAAGGAAGGGGAGCTGTTTAGGAAGATTCCTAATCAATGAGTTGTTTAGAAAAGTTCTTAATTAAGGAAAAGTATTTAGGAAGCATCCTAATCAAGGGGGAGTTTTTTAGGAAAGTTACCTAATTATGTTTATGCTATTTAGGAAATGTTTAATTGTTTAGAAATATTTCCTAAAATATGTTTAATTATTTAAGAAAGTTTCCTAAACTATGTTTAATTATTCAGAAATGTTTCCTAAATTATGTTTATGTTGATTAGGAAAGTTCTATTTATTTAGAAAGATTTCCTAAATTATGTTTATGCTAATTATGAAGATTCTAATTATGTTTTAGGACTATTTAAAGGGGAGTTTATCTACAGTTTAGGGGATGATATTGCTGAGATTATTTTCCAAGTATTTGTTGTGAGTTCCTAGCGGCGTCTAAAATTTGTGGGAAAACTGATCTACCTCTCGAATAGTAGATCAATTGTATCTCGTTTTATTATTGAAGAAGAAATAAGAAAATCAGCCCTATCTTGGTGTTCCTACGTTGTTCTTCTCTTTTATTAGCTGTTTTTATGTCCAAGGCGCATCAAATTGTGTTCTAAGATTATTTAAGGGGGAGTTTGTGTATGATTTAGGGGATGATATTGCTGACTTTATTTTCCTAGTGTTTGTTGTGAGTTCCTAGTGCGTTTAGGGTTTGTGGGAGAGTTGATCAACCTCTCGAATAATAGATCAATTGTACCTTGCTTTATTATTGAGAAGAAATAAGAAATCAGCTCTATATTGGTGCTCCTACACTGTTCTTCTCTTTTATTAGTTGTTTTTACGTCCAAAGTGCATCAAATTGATATCAGAGCACTTTTTTTAGACCTATGGCATCAAAGAAAGTAGATGTGTTGGAAAGTAAGATGGAGCAAATCAAATCCGACATGGAGAAAAGGTTTTCATCCATGGAAGGAAGACCTTCTAACCTGGTAGACATGGTGCGGAAGTTGATCGAGATGCAATCGAAGGCTTCACCGGCTATTCCTAGGGCCAAACCAAAGAGGGAAAGGAAATTTTGGAGGAGATGATGAGGAAGCTCTTAGAGATGCAATCAAAAACTCCACCGTGGTTTTGATGGCTAACCCTAATCAAGATTTGACTAGAATTCCCTTGGGTAAATCGAAGGGAAAGGAGATCAGACGGGAGAAGTTCAACGAGGAGAGTTTCTTTCATCAAGAGCCACCTCCTGGGCTCCGACAAAGGGTGGATCAAGGTTTCCGTATGAGGGAACGAGGGATTTTTTTGTGGAGGTGGTATGGTGGCTGACCATTATGGGAGGCATTTCAGGTAATCTAGGTGGGCCGTCAGAGGAGGGGTCAAGAGCCACCTCCTAGGGCTTCAATAAGAGATGGAATAGAGTTTTCAGAAGGTGGGCTGCAGGAAGAGAGTTTCATGGTGAAGTTGGTGGGGTGGCCGATCACAATAGGAGATATTTGGGCAATGGGAGGGGACGACAGGAGAAGGAGCTTTTGGACAAGGAGAGTGGATGACCGAAGAAGGAATGGGTCGAACCATGGGGATTGGGTCATGTGAGGCGGAGGGAAGAAATGTGGGATTCCAACCTTCGACCCACAAGGGAAACAAGGAAGGATCACAACAACCGTTACATAAGAGGAAAAAGCTATTAGGGCGGTGCCGATCTTACAGTGGCGATCCTAGGGTCATTGCATCCTAGTCTTGATGTGAAACAAGCTGAATATCTTCCAACAGAGTTGTACCTATTCATACCAATTCTCAATAATTTAGTTTGTATGGTGGAAGAATGGATGTAGACTCGCATGTTTTACCCATTCCTGGACAATTCATGATTTTTATGCAATCCAAAGATACCAGAGAGCTCTTTTACAGATTCCAACGAGATAATGTCCCAACCGAGTCTGTTATACATAAGTGCGTCGTACATTTTATTCCTCTTAACAAAAAGCTGTCAATTCATTCTTAGCGTCATGGGTTTATTGTTCAGAATGTACTTTTATCAAGTGGAAGAATTTATCGGAACACGAAGCCACATAGGAATCTTATGAGTTGATTAAGAGACAGTTCTCATCCTTCCACCTTAAGGACAAGGTGCATTTTTGGGGAGAGAGTATTGATACGCTTGGGAGGGGCACAACCAGGAAGGGGAGCTGTTTAGGAAGGTTCCTAATCAAGAGGGAGTTCTTTAGGAAACTTCCTAATTAAGAAAAATTATTTAGGAAGGTTCCTAATCAAGGGGAAGTTATTTAGGAAGTTTCTTATTTATGTTTATGCTATTTAGGAAGTGTTTTATTGTTTAGGAAAGTTTCCAAAAATATGTTGAATTGTTTATGAAAGTTTCTTAAATCAAGTTTAATTATTTAGGAATGTTTATTAAATCATGTTTAATTAGTTAGAAAGGTTTCCTAAATTATATTTATGCTGATTAGGAATATTCTACTTATTTAAAAAATTTCCTAAATTATGTTTATGCTTATTAGGAAGGTTCTAATTGTGTTATTGTGTTCTAGGGTTATTTAAGGAGAGTTAGTTTATGGTTTAGGGGATGATATTACTAAGTTTATTTTCCTAGTGTATTTTATGTGTTCCTAGAGGCATCTAGAATTTGTGGCAGAGCTGATCTACCTCTTGAATAGTGTAGATCAATTGTATATTGTTTTATTATTGAAGAAGAAATGAGAAAATCAGCCCTATCTTGGTGTTCCTACGTTGTTCTTATCTTTTATTAGTTGTTTTTACGTCCAAGGCGCATCAATATCCCAAATATATATCATAAAAAATTCTAAGAGCGTAGAGAAGGTTTTTTGGTTGGAGATAAAAATTGGATGAGAGAGACAAGAAAGGAGATTAATTGGTAATAGAGAAAGTTCCGCATAGGAAAGAGAAGAGCGCGGTAGAGAGAAAATAGAATTAGGAAAGAAAATGTTTTCAAACTTAATCAATCATTCAATAAAGCAATAAAGCCCTATTTATAAATGTGTCGGAACAAGATAAGACCAAACTAATTTGACATTAAATCTAATCTAAATCTAAATAATTCCAAATAATATAATCACCTAATTTTGAAAAAAATTAATCCAACTAAAATTAATTAAAATAATTGATAATATTAGAATATTTTTGAAATATTTTTCTTGTGTTGCAACAAATGTGCAGGAATTAGGTTTTGTTCAAGAGACCAAACAACAAGCAACATCCATCATTTGTCAAATTTAGCACCCCAGTACATAGAGAAACTATGTAGCTACAAAAATATTTTGGACATCACATCATTTGTCAAGCAAAGAATATATTACATCAGAATGTTAAATCTCTTTCTAAGGGAAAGCTGATCTTATACATCCTAGGAGGTACTTTTCTACTCAATTACAGCCACAAATACTTGGTAGAATCTTGCAGCTAAGCATGATGCTAAGATTTATTACGTAAGAATAAGAAAATGTTTGCATTGCACATTGAAGAAAAATTTTAAAATCTATGAATAGTTTTGCTGCAGTGCACGGATCAAATACTTTATAGCACGAGTCGACTATTCTCGGATGCAAAAAGGTAAGAAAATATCCAAAATGCTTAAAAATAAAAAACAAGAATGCAAGTTAAAACTATTGACTAAAATATATGAATAACATCTTGCTGGCCATGAGGCCTATGATACAGAAAGAAAATTTTTTCAAAGAATCTTTGTACCATATCAGCAAAGTTAACAAGCAAAAAAATAAAATTCATATTAGCCATTTGCCAAAAAGAAAAGATGTTTCTCTTAGAGACAACAGTAAATAATGCATCTCGAAACAGATTAACTTATGTAGTATTTAGCATGAAGCAAGAAAATAGAAGAAAAGCATGAAAAGAAAAATGCAATCATCCTTTTTAGATCATACAAATTTGAATCACATCATAAGCAAAGAAAATTAAGAAATTAGATTTACCAATTTTCTTTTCAATTTTCTTTCCTATTCCTTTAACACTAATTTATCTAACCATCTAATGGTGTTATATTTTCTACCATTCATTGTACATATCCAAAATCTTCTAAATCTATTTTCAACTACATTATATTCAATATATATCACTCCAATTCACAATATAATCAATCATAAATTTATTCTTCCAAGTTATAAATATTCTTACCATTATCATTTGGACCACAATCTTAAGCATTTTCTTTGTTCTTAAATATTAATATCAAAATTATTCTTCAATAATTTGGCATTTCTTTAGAGATATATTAACCAAACTATTTCAGCATTCACCTAACTATCCCAACTTCAATACGTATCTCATGCGAACTTAAAACCTTACAAATATGTTTTTTTTTTTTAAAACATCCAATTCTTTTTTTTTTTGTACTTTATTATTTTGTCCATTATACACATCCAAATTACTTTATTCTATAAAACCCAAATTTATAAATTTCTCAAAAAAGTGTATACATCTCTCTTTGATATCTTTATTGTCATCTAAGATCAATGGTTTAAAAAGGTATTTCAAGCATACGACTTGAGGCACGCCTAAGTCTAAAATTGCACAAAAAAATTCTCGAAGTTTATGACTCATTGTCACTAGTGAGGCTTATGCCTTTTTTTAGCTTAGGTGCATGCCTTGAGGCATTTAAGGAGGTGCCTTACGGAATTTATATTTAAATAATAAATTAATAGTGTTATATTATAATATAATATTAATATTATATAATATTTATACATCTTATATATCTAATATATTTCTGATCTGACTCTCATTTGATTCATTAAACTTTAGGGGTTGCAAAGCCAATCGCCCAAGAGCAAGAGGTCATCTTTGTGCAAGTGCAATAGACAAGAGCGAGAGCGAGAGGGAGAGAAGTGTGCCGATCAAGAGTCTCCTATGTGAATGCGAGAGGTAGTCTTTGCACTTTGTACGGGAGACTAGAGCGGAGACCAAGCTCCGGAGGAGTGCACGAAAGTATCCATATTTAGTCTAAGTTTTTTTTTTCTCCTTTATGAAAATACAAAATGACAAGCAAATTATTAGGAGTGTAAAGAAACTAAAAGATGACTTAACACATCTAAAGGTTAGAATATATCAAAAGTATCAAATGATGTCAAAAAAGAATATTCACGGTACTTACAAAAATATACCACCTCAAAAATAGCTCAAAGAAATATAGAGTAAAATGATTGGGAATAGCTCATTGGTTCTTTGGTTCCCAAAATAGTCCTATGATTATTTGAATTTAGCCAATTTAATCCCATCATATCACATTCTCCAATTTAATCCCTTGACTATATAAAATACAAAATTCATCCCAAATGGTCCATTAATTTTGCCTTGGAGGGACTATTTGTGTTCAATTTTGTATGGTTCAGTGATTAAATTAGGGAAATTTGATACTTTGAATTTAAATTGGCCACAAACGAATAGTCATGAGAGCATTATGTGCTTTTCCCATTTAAGTATAATAAACTACTTAATCGTTTTATTTTAAATTATATTAAATTCAATGTTAACTGATATAGAGAGTAAGAAGAAAATATGGTGATTGAAAAAGATTATGAAGATGTCGGTAGGACTAAATCAGAGTAGAATTGTGACATACGATGAATGTTTTGGAGATGTTGAAAGTCAGGAATAGGTCATTGTGTATCATGATTCGTATAGAGTACTAAATTTTAAGAGAGAGCTCACTTTGAATTTTATTTCAAACTTTCACTTCAAATTAATATTTAAGATCGAGTTTAGTTTTCCTTTTCTTATAATGTTATTTTGTGGTTTATGATGATGAATCAAGTAGATATGATGAGGGATTATGTCATATTTATGACTTAATATTAATTTTATGCGGTTTTTTAAATTTTGGGGCTTACACCAAAATCCACCTCAAGGCTTAAGCTTAGCCTCATTAAAGAAAAATGTCACAGTTCCTGATTTAACCTTCTAAAACATTGTTGAGATCATATTATCAAGGCATCTAATTTGATGAAAATCTTAAGATCTCTTCACTCTTGCCTTGACAATTTTATATATCTCATTTCTCCTTTAGTACTAAACTTATTATATAATATATAGAGATAGACTATAATTGGTTTAGAATGATAATAGCTTTGGTCCCCACACATCTCCCACCCCGTACCGAAAGAATTCAATGGTTGAGATTTAAAGGAACTAAATTCAATAAGACTATAAAGAGTAACAAAAGTTATATTTTAGCTACTTCAAACCTCAATCATTTAAATTTTAGGAAGAAGCATGAGAGTAAAAGCTCATTTCCATCTAGAAGGATAATATATATATATATAGTGTTAATATTTTTGTTTTGCTGACCACCCTCTTAACAAGACTTCTAACTTTTGCAGCTTTGCTATATGCCTATTAAACATTGACTCTTCAAAAGTGCATTACTTTGCTTGATAACTTTGTATATTTCCGAACTCCAAAGCTAAGTTTTTTTGCTAATGTATGATCTATCTCTAGACATTGTTAAAAACTCATTGTAATCATTTCAGTGGAACTAGACATTTTATCCCACATCATATTTGGCTCCACTTATGAATTCTAATTTGTCTCTTTCAGCAACCTATCTTGAAATATTAATTATTTCTAAATCAATCCTCCCAAATTCTATAGTACATCCATCTTAACATTCATATTTCTCTTTTGCTCAACTTTTTTGTTGCCTTACATTCATACAACATATTTGTTTTAGTTATAATTTAATAAAATTTACCAGTAAGTCTTCATTATATTCTCTTATCATATAACTCTTTAGGCAGTTCTTAAAATAAAAGAAGCATGAAAAAATAAACACTGTATTTCTCTACCACTTAATTCCTACACTAAATAAACACTAAATAATTTTTACCAAGCCAACCAAAAACAAGAGGATTCAAAAGAGTATTCTTGAAAGCACCAAAAAAAAAAATTAATGCAATTTGTTTTCTTAGCTATTTAGCTTCAAACTCTCGTCCTACTTCA
The DNA here is from genome assembly GCA_022539455.1 of Dendrobium nobile. Lineage (NCBI taxonomy): Eukaryota > Viridiplantae > Streptophyta > Magnoliopsida > Asparagales > Orchidaceae > Dendrobium > Dendrobium nobile. The sequence continues at coordinate 9,382,449 of CM039736.1, forward strand.
CTCGATTACATACTTCTGCTTAAGGGTACCAACGAAGGACCTAAACACTAAAGTATGACCTGAATTCAAATTGGACACATCTGAATTTAGGCAACCGCGATAGTTTTGGGATTGTGTTTTGTCTACTTGCAAGCAAACTAGAAAATATCTAGTCACGTTCTGGTTGAAATGGATGCCCATTGAAAGCCCACTACAAATTATTTTGAGTTAAACCCAACCAGTTGACTGTGAGACCTCGTTCCCTTACTGTTCCTCTCTGACTTGGATTTTCCTCCCAGGATCGGCCGGGACGATATTGAGATTGTCCAGGCCGATCAGTGTATTGAAAACGGCTGTTTTCTGGATCGTCCCGGGGACCGCCCTGGGAACCGTCCAGGCCGATGTATTTTGGTCTGATCGTCCCAGGACGATCTTGCGATCGGCCGGGCCGATCAGCCTTATGATATAAGAAAATCAGCACGTTTTGAGGAGAGAGAAAATCGTTTTTTATAAAATCAGATATTTTGTAGAGAGAGAAAGAGAGGAAAAGTAAAGGAAATCCTGGGTTTCGGAGGCCGCGGAGCGCTTTTCGTCCGACGCCGCTGTTGGGAAAAGTGAAGATCTCGTGGTAAGGACTCCGAATCCTATTTTTGTTTTCGAAGATATTGAGTTTTGATCGAGTTGTGCACTGTTTTGTGTTTTCGTAGTCGAACTTTGGACCTGATTTGGTATTGACACAACTTTCACCGCACAACTTTTGGTATGTTATAGATATGACTATTGTACACGATTTGAGTATTTTCTGCGATGATTTTACCGGTCGGAATTGATTCTACGCAATTTTTATTGAATAGAAAAATATCATGACGTAATTTGATTTGGATTCTATAGAACAATAGTCTTGTATTGATGTCGTGAATATTCTATTGTAATTTGGAGAAATTTGGAATTTGTACTTTTTGCAAGATTTTTGTGTAAATTTGATAGACTGCTGTTACTCTGCCCGATTTTCGTATGATTTCTGATTTGTCTGAAATTGATAGATTGGATTGATATGCGTATGACTATTGATATGATTGTTCTAGATTGCTTTAATATTGATTATTGAATTGATTATTGATTGATTATTGAAATGATTCTTGAATTGACTATTGATACTGGAACACAAGTGGAACCTGGTTGAACATTGGTTGGAGATTGAATTGACTTGTACAGGATGGTGGGCCGACGGGTTTTCCTTTAAACCATTGATCATTGATATAACGATTGGGAGTCATAAGGGGTTTATAGATATGCCGACGGGCGGCCGACGGGCAATAGAGTGACGACTCTTTTTATTGAAACCAACGTATGGATATCTACAACAGCAATATGGATTCTACAACAGCAACATAGCCAGTTGATTGTACTTGTTCAGTATTATCGTATTGAATGCATGTTTACTGTATTGACATACGGATTTATTGTTTTATCGATATCTGCTTTATTGATTCGATCGGATTTACTGTTTCGTCCGGATTTATAGATTTCATTAATTGATCATTGAGCATGGATAATATTAATTATTGATTATTAACATTGATATGGATAGAATGGATATAGATTTTGTATAGACTCATTGATACTATTGATTCTGCATTGTATTGATTGCTACAATTGGTTTATTGATAGGATAGATTGAGATTTATCGTATCGTTTTTCCGATTGATTTTATCGACTTGATAGTATAGATTTGATTTGATTTGATTGATTGATTTGACGGACGGATTGACTGATTTGACGGATTGACTGATTTTCTTCTGTGTACGGATTTCTTCGAGATTGACGTGGATTGATTGAGCTTGATTTATCGATTTGCCTGCTGCTGCATTGACTGGTTTCATTGACTATGAATTTCCGTTTTTCATAGATTTATTGACCATTGACTGATATAGATTTGATTGACTGACATGCATATTGATAGCATCGCCGTGCTTTGATTTCAGTTATAGGTATTAGGTGACCTGCTGGGCTTTGTAAAGCTCATTATATGTGGTTGATATTTTCAGGTCCGGGCAAGGGAGCAGAAGATAGGAATTGATCCGGATCTTCAGGTTTTTGTCTTTTGATGATTTTGATTTTTTTGTACTCAGGATAGATTTCAGTACTGGTGATTGTAGTGTAGTTCCTGAGTATTGTACATGACCTTTTGAGATATGAATCGACTTGTATATTGATGTTTTAAATTTTATAGATGTTTGATAGATTGTTAATTGAAGGTTTTAAATAGCTCTGGTAAATTGTTTGAGTAATTGATTGACATTCTTTCCAAGTTAGATCTTGGGGCGTGACATTGACACATATTGGTTTCCATGTATTTTAAGCACTTTTTGTTCAAGCTAATTTGAGTGAATCATATACGATTTGTTTGTCAAACAGACAAGTTTTTCGTCACCCATGTTTTGTTAAATAAACTTTGGCTTCAATTTCATGCCTCTTCAATAAACATGTTAGGTTTAAGTTAACAGTGATTTAGTGGGGTCATTTTAAGCAGTTCACGCTGGATTTGAATACAAACTCAACCTATTGATACATATTGACACTCATCTCTTCTCTATCCTTATTCCAACACAATCACGACAACCCAACACCCTTTTCACCCTTCAATACTCTCTTCTATATAGTCTTCCTTATGGAACCATAAACACCTACAACATGCTAACAAACTAAAAAAACACATCATACCAAAAAAATAAGGCAAAACAAAGTAAATTATGAATAATAATGTCCAGGAGATAAAATATCTTAGGCATATTAATTTTCCAAGCAATTAGCAATAGAATTAAAACTCCATCCACTATTTTATTCATTATGCTCTTCTAAAAATTAATTCCTTAAAATTCATGCTTAATAATTTCTTAAAATGGCACTTTCTTCTTTCTTGATGATAGTCTCTTTAACTAAAATTATAATTTTTTTGCTTTTAATGAACCTACAGTTATAAAAAATTTTAGCCATCAAAATTCTTACCTTAGCTATTTCATTTCTCTCTTTCTTTCCTTTGTTAGTACCAAGCTTATTATATAGGACACTAAAAACAATAACTTTTGCTTTGCTCACTACCCTCTTTATTAGACTTATAATTCTCTTATAATCATTACAAGCCCCCTTATAATTATTTTCTCTTCAAAAGCATATTTAACTTCATTAATAGCAATTATACCTCCTCGCTTCAACAAGAAGTCTCCTTATTAATGTATAATTAAGTCCAATTAGTGTTCTAAACTCTCTTAAATTTCAACAATAATGTTTTTAATAAAATTAGTCAATTTTCTCCCACTTCAAATTTGACTCAGCTAACAAATTTAACATGTTAATCTTAGTTATCTATCATGGAAGGTTAGCAGTTTCTCAATTTTCAAATCCCATCACTTTATCCAAAGAAAATTATTTCATTTGATAATTTTCTTTAAGTTTGAAAATATACATCCATAAATACTAACTCTATGATGTGAGTTCAAATTCTCATGTAACCTTACAATCTTTGCAATATATATATATATATATATATATATATATAACCTTCAAAGTCTATTTTTGATATGGTGGCATCACTTTTATAGTAATTAAATGTTCTTCTTATTTCTTTTATAGCAATTTTCTAGGCTACTACGAAATCAAGTATAGCTTTTCTCACTGTGTTTCTATTTTCTATTCCAAACTCGTCATGAATCCTCTAATAGGCCAATCTACATGACCTCCATATCAATTTAAGTAACCCACAACAAAAATCTTTTCTTCCCTAAATTGATATTATAAATGTTATTCCATCTTTCATAGAATTGTTTTTCTAAACTATTTTCTAACCAAATTTGAGGAGCAAAAGAACTAACCAAATTTATAATATCCTCATCATTTAGCATTTTAATGAAAATTGTAATATAATTAATTCTATTTACCTCAATAATTTTATATTTCAACACTTTATCCAATAAAATCTCAAACTCATTAATAATCTTAACCTTTCCAGCATACAATAACTTATAAGTTATAACATTCTCCACTTTCCCTGAATTTTTTGCCTTTCATCAAGTTTCTTACAAAAAAATGAAATATATTCTTCTTTTAATTATTATATCCATTAATTCTCACATCTTCTTAATCAAAGTACTCAAATTCCATGTAATAAATTTAATCTTAACAATAGATCTATTGTTTTAAAAAACTTTCGAAACCTACGACTTAAAAATTGTTTCATTCTAAGGTGCTAGGAAAAAAAAAACTAAAAAATAACATTTTGCCTTCATCTTTCAAAACCAACGCCTCAATTTATCAATGCATGAGTTTTGAAACTTAAGGGTTCAATTAATCAAAGCATAAGTTTTGAATTTAATGCTTCGAAGCCCACTGAGCCGTGGGTTCACATTGCAAATCTTATGGACATTTTAAAATATTTTATTTAAAACCTCAATTTTTACAATTTTTCATTAAAAAAAACTAATTTTACTTGTTGTAGTAGATTCCTATATTCAAACTCAGCTTTTCATTCAAATCTTTAAAAATTTGAAGGCTAAAACCGATACAGAACTCGATCATGCTTCTCATCCTCATAGCCCCTCTTCATCTACTGATCATCTCCCTTGCAATCTCTCATCCCTATCTCATCGCTCACTCTCTCCACTCTTTCAACCTCTTTCCCAATTTCCCTCTTCCCCTCTTCCCTTCTAATCTCTCTCACACAAAAGCAACCCCTGATCTCGCACTCCAAGGATGCCTTACTCATTCGTATAGTCCAAATTTGAGTAAGGAATAATAAACCAAGGTAAATTAATTCACTCATTTCTTCTTTTTTTTTAGAAAGTTTATTTTGTTTAGTGACTTGTTTCTCCATAAAATTTTCCTTACCATCTGACAGCCGATTGCCACCCACTGTCAGCCATCACCAATTGCGGGTCACCACTAGTCCCGCCGACAGCCGCTAGTCGTCGCCGCCACCAATCACCACAATCACTTTACTTTACATTTAATTCATTTACTTCAAGCCAAATAAAAATAAAATAATCTCATGCATTTCTTTTAAACTCATCAAAAAAACTTTAAACATTTCAAATACACTTCATTCTTTTTACATTGCATTCATTTTACTCTGCATTTCTTTTTCAGTAAGCCTAATAGCCCATAATTTGTCTTTTATGAAAGAAGGTTATATTTTTTATGAACTCTGTCCATTTTCTATTTTTTTCATAATTTATGACTTTTTGGAGTTTTTAATTTGAAACACAATCGGTTCGATTCAAAACCTACTTTTTGATTCAACTGACAAGTAGCTTCAATTCCTAATATATTTTTTAAATCTTAATAAAACCTAGCCAATTATTGTTTTCTTTTTTATCATGATTGGGATATGTTGTGATGAGTGCTTGTCAATATCATCTACTTTTATCAAAATCATTTTAATTTGTAGTGTATCACTTAAAGAGTGATGTCCTAGCAATTACTTATCAACTTCTCAAAACAATCAAGTGTGGTAATGGTTCGTAGCACCTATCATAATTCAAATTTGGATTAACTCAATTGGTTTTGGAAAGTTTTGCAAATCGACTGTAGACCTAACTTCAACCCTCAACCCTTCTCATATAAGCATAAATGATAATGAAAATGGTAGTTTTTCAAGCCGGCTAAATGAAAATGACAAATATTTTCTTTTTCCTATGAGGAAAAGAATATTGTTTTAAATTAAATTGATAGAAAGAAAACGTAAATCCCTATGAAAGAGCAAAGCATATCCTTCGTAATAAAGCCATCCTTTTATTCCTTATCATCCACAAAAATAATGCTCCCATCGAAGTAAATAGATAATAAATGAAATTATAAGAAGCAGAAACATCACCAACCATCTAATAAGTCTGGAGCACAGATCCCACAAAGTTCAACAATTTTACATTTGACATAGTCAATATTCGTAATTAGAAAAAGGTATAGGCAATACCTCGGTTTGACCATGTTAATAACCAATAGAGAGGATGAATCAAAACTTCAAAAACACAAAATCAATAACAAAATATGGAGAATTTATCATGGAATGGTGACGCACCAGTATGAGATCGAACAAAGTCGCTTGATCCACCTTAACGAAGTCGGAGTCCCAGCTCCTGAGCTCCTCCTCAATGGTTTTGTCGCCGCCGGCAGATGCTGCCGTAGGGTCGCACTCGACATGCTTCTTGCAGTACTCTATCACCTTGGCGAGGATCTTGCTGTTAACGTTTGGGAGCGGGATCCCGCTTTCCGCGCAGTCGTCCTCGATCATATGCCGGATCGTCTGCGACAACATCGCCACTGCCCCATCCACGACGAATTCCTCGCCATCAGAGCTCTTCAGAGTAATCTGCTTACCTTCATCTGAAGCCATAGGTGAAAAGAACAGATCCGATCGATTTCAAGCCCTAGAAAGTCTTCGATGGTATGGGGAGGGGGAGGGGAAGGGGGACAACGCTGACGGGATTGGACTTTGGGGCTTGGTTTTAACCTGGAGAGGTCCGCCGGAGCTTACGTGCCGCATAAAGGATATGTTTGCCCGTTTTGCTTAAATAAAGGAATCATGTTTTAAAATAAAATTTAGCTTAAAAGTTAGAGTATTTTAAATATTTAGAGTTATATTACTTTTTTTAAGTATGTTAACATCTTTTTATTTAAATGTATGGGTGTCACGATCTAAAATTTCGACTCAAATTGGACCCAAAAACTTCAGGTTAAGGTCAACCCATTTATCAAACAGGGCAGGTTCGAGTTCAAGAAACTAACCTATTTTAAAAGTAGTGTCGGATTCGGGTTGACTTCGAAACCAGAGAGTGACTCGGTTTGCGAGACCCGATTTGGATTAACGGGATTTGCGTAAAATCCAACCCTCTTGCTTTACGACTCACCTTCCGCAGTCCTGATGAAACCACATGTCTGCACTCGACGTCCCGCAACACACTGTCCCGTGGCCCGCAGTCCAGCCTTCCCGCCTCTCTCGTTGTCATGTGGCCCGACGTCTTGTTGTCCTGTAACCTCGCCATCCCGTCATTCCGCTTCGACGAAGTTCCTTCAGGTCCTACGATTTCGATGACATCCTGCACTCCCCGCCGCTCCGGCATTCCTCCATCCCAGGCTGTCGCTACCAGCCTCCTAAAGAACCTAGCCCCTGTTTCGGAGCTCCGGAATAAGCTAATCGAGAAAACGTCGTGATTTGGCTCACCGACAGTGGAGCAAAATTGCATAAGCCGACATTTATTTCGGGCAGGTCGTGGCGGGTTGACCCGTATTAGAGCACACAGATATAACATAATTATATATCTATTTATATTTGTACTTGCTAATGAGGTGTAGGCTTTTGTTTGGCTCTCTTGTTCTTGTGTCGTACATACCTAGGTCTATATAATAGGATGGTACATTGTTGTGTAAGATACGTTGGATATTATTCTTCATTCTACTTTGCTTTTACATTCTTGTTCTTGACTTTCTCTGCCCTTCGGTTTCTTCATGGTATCAGGAATAGATTTCTGATCCTCCCGATGGCTCACTCTGCAACCTCCCAGGTCAAAGGACAACGTGATTTGTAGGTCACCGAAGATCTAGATCCGTTCATCCCCTCTACTCTGAAGTTCCTTGTTTCAAATCTCAAAAACGTCGTCACGATCCAACTCGCTCTGAAAAATTATTATATATGGAAATCGCAAATTATAAAGATTCTCCGTGCAAATGGCTTCCAAAGCTTTCTTGATCCCAACTGCTCCCCTCTCGCCAGTCTCTGACGAATCAAGATGGTTCGTCTTCCCCTAATCCTCTCTTCTCTCAATGGCTTCTTACAGATCAAAATATTTCTGCTTCGATCTGTTCAAATGATCTCTCTGTCGGTTTTGCCCTATGTCATTTCTCTTGAAACCACTGTCACCATTTAGACAACCTTAGAAACAAGATTTCAATCTACAAATAGGTCTAAAGTCATTCAACTCAAGAATGAACTCCATAATATTTTACTCAAGAACTCCACCATGACTCACTATCTCATTGAAATCAAGTCTTTAGTAGATCAAATAGCTGATGTCAATTATGTTGTTGACATTGAAGACATAATCCTTTACATTCTCAATGGTCTTCCTCCCCAATATCAATCCTTCAAAACTGTCATTAGAATCATGCTCACACCCATTAGTCTTGATCAATTCTATCCACTTCTTCTAAGTGAAGAAGTTAATCTTGCAACGGATGCAGCTTGATCCAATGGTAATTCCGACCCCAACACAGTGTTATTTACGTACAGAGGAAGAGGTCGTAAAAATCACGGTAGAAACACGTTCAACACTATTGGTTCCTCTCGGTCTACAGCAAACGTTAACCTCATTTGTCAAATATGTTTCAAGAAGGGCCATTCGGCTCAATCGTGCTAGCATCGCCTCAATTTTCAATACACTCCATTGTCAAGAACTACTAACAAAGAACTCATAGCAAATTTCGATAGCACAGAAGCAAACTGCTTCTTGGACTCGAGGGCCTCTACGCACCTCACAAACTCCCTTGACAACCTGTCGATTTCCACACCTTACCAAGGATCTGATAATGTCACAATTGGTGACGACAAATCAACCAGCATAGCTCACACAGGGGTGGGAATCCTCCCGACCCTGTCTCGTAAGCTGAATCTATCTCAAATTTTACATTCTCCCTCTATTCATTACAATTTATTGTCCATATCTCAACTAATCAAGGATAACAATATATCAATTATCTTTGATCCATTTTGGTTTACCTTAAAGGATATGAAGACGCACAAAGTCATTCTTCACAAACTGTGTAATGGCGGCATATATACCATTCTGAATGGATCATCCGCTCACCAAAATCGAGCATTAGCAGTCTCTACCTCTTCAACCAATTCTTGGCATCATCGGCTCGACCATCCGCATAAAAGAATTTTTTTTATCATATATCTAGTTGTAATCCTAGTCTCAATTTAAGAAAACATTCTTTTACTTGTCATTCTTGTGAAGCATCTAAATGTCACAAACTTATGTTTGAACATTCTAAACACCGTCAGCATTCTCCTCTTGCACTCATTCACTATGATGTTTGGGGACCTGCTCCCACGGTATCCTACCAAGGATACAAAAACTATGTCATTTTCGTTGATGATTGTTCTAGATTTATATGGTTATTTTCGTTACGTCAAAAGTTGGATGTTCTTGATATCTTTATTGATTTTAAAAATCAAGTGGAAATATATACTTCACATCAAATAAAAACATTTAGAACTGATGGAGGTATGAAATATGTTAACCATACATTTACGAATTATCTTTGCAATCATGGCATCATACATCAAATATCTTGTCCTTACACCCCGGAACAAAATGACTTGGCTAAGAGAAAACACATACACATCATTGAGACTACGCGCACTCTCCTTTTCACGGCTTCGGTTCCCTACAATTATTGGCTAGATGTCGTATTAACTTCAGTGTATCTTATCAATAGAATGCCTTCACTTACGACAAACAATCTATCCCCATTCAAAATCTTTCACAACACAAAACTTGAGTACAGTCACCTCAAGATCTTTGGTTGCGAATGCTTTCTACTAACCCCACCGAATTCTCGTCACAAACTTTAGCCAAAAGCCACATTGTGTGTTTTTCTTGGTTATTTTGACACATATTAAGGCTATAAAAGCCTCGATCCTCGTAACAATAAGATCACCATATCCAGGCACACCACATTCAATGAGAATGTGTTTTCGTTCTCTATTGTATATTCTTCCCACATCACTGATCATACTGACATTTCTCCCATACTTCTAACCCCGGTCTCTATTTCCCATTCCACTACCTCGGCTAATCAACACCAACCATGTAATCCCATACAATCAACCTCTCATTCCTCCCAGACGAACTCTGCTCCTCCTGGAAATCAGTTCACTCAACTGAATCACTCGGAATTTTCTTAGCCATCCGAGTCACCTATCCTACCATTCCACCACATGACTACTAGAAGTATGACAGGATCTCTCAAACCGACTAACAGATTAAATATGCTGCACAACCATATATCCAACTCTTCTCAGTCGGATCCAACAACGTATCATGACGCCGTTAAGAAATTTGAGCGGCGTCAAGCTATGGCTACATAATTCCTTGCTCTTCAAAAGCAAGGAACTTGGAGTCTTGTTTAACCGCCAACAAATGCCTCCATTCTAGGATGTAAGTGGACATACAAAACAAAATTCAAGCAGATTGTTCTGTAGCAAAATACAAGGCAAGGCTGGTTGCTCATGGTAATAACCAAGAGCACATATTGGATTATAAAGAAACATTCAGTCCGGTAGCATAGTTACCAACAATACTAATACTTCTGGCAATTGCTCTTTACAACAATTGGGTTGTTCAACAATTAGATGTGCAAACACATTCCTTCATGAAAATCTATATGAGACGGTATATATGGCTCAACCAAAAGGGTTCGAAGACAACTTGCATCATGAACATGTATGTCGTCTTCACAAAGCTATTTATAATTTAAAATAGGCGCCTAGACAGTGGTACAACACATTCACTGTAACTTTGGTTACCCTCGGATTCTCTCACAGTCAATTGGATCCTTCATTACTTGTCTACAACAAGGACAAGGTTTGAATCTATCTACTGGTATACGTTAACGACATTCTCATATCCGAAAATGATATGGGCATTATCATTGATATACTGGCTAAGCTCAACAAGGAATTTTAAATGAAACATCTAGGAGAAGCAAATGAATTTCTTGGTACAAAGATAACTCATTCTCCAAACCAATACTTCCTATCTCGGAAGAGGTATGCTTCTCAAATTCTCCAGCAAGCCAACCTAACGTAGTGCAACCCTCTTGCAAACTCAACCTGCATGAAATTACCGGATGACTTCAATACTGAGACATTTCTTCAGATCATACTCTCTACCTCTGCCTCACGTATTCCTTGCAATACTTGAGGATCGATAACCCGTCCTAATATAGCATATAGTGTGAATCAATTATCACAACATATGCACCATCCTCTACCTCAACATATATACATGCTAAAGCGTCTTCTACAATACAACAAAGGTACGTTAGATTTTGGAATACAAGTTACAAAGACTAATCTCGTTCTTCAATCTTTTCAGATGCAGATTGGGCTACCGATCCTATATTCAGAAAATCAACATCAGGATACTGCTCCTTTCTGGGTGACACGGTCATATCTTGGACGATCAAGAAACATGACATGGTCGCTAGATCTTCCACCGAATCTGAATATCGGGCACTTGCGGCGCTTACATCCGACATAATTTGGCTGCATAGACTACTCAATGATTTTGGCATTCCTCAAGACTATCCAACAAAAATATACTGTGACAATGCCTCAGCCATTGCTATGAAAAACAATCCTATTTTTCACGCTCGCACAAAACACATTGAAATCAACCATAAGTTCATACATGATCACATTCAGAAAAACAACATATGTATTCTTCCGATAAGCACAATTGGTTAAGTGGCTGATATATTAACAAAACCGCTATCTACACCTCGATTTCACAAACTGCATCTCCAACTGATAGCCATTCAAGACCCATTAGTTTGCTGGGGTGTATTAGAGCACACAGATATAACATAATTATATCTCTATTTATATTTGTACTTGCTAATGAGGTGTAGGCTTTTGTTTGGCTCTCTTGTTCTTGAGCCGTACATTCCTAGGTCTATATAATAGGATGGTACATTGCTGTGTAATATACATTGGATATTATTCTTCATTCTACTTTGCTTTTACATTCTTGTTCTTGCCTTTCTCTGCCCTTCAGTTTCTTCAACCCGAACTCAAAGCAGTTCAGGTTCATGTTTGAAAAATGACCCATTTCAAAAACGGATCGAGTCAAATAGTTCCGGGTCAGTTTTGAGTTGGACCGGAACTCGACCCGTGACTCGATTTTGACAGACCTTTAGCATTCAAATAAGATTTGAATAAAATTCAATCAAAATTAAGATTATATATAATAAAAATTTTATCCACAATTGAATATTCTTCGAATTATAATTGAGCACTAATAAATTTTATTCAAAAAAAATTTGATCAATATTCAAACATAGTTCAAAAAAAGTTCGAATAAGACATTATTCAAAAAATTTATAAAATAATAAAATGACAAGTTTGAATAAAGTTCGTTCAATTTTCAAACAAAATTCGCACTTGTTAATCAATAGAGTATAATTTTGTCGAATTTAATCATAAAAATTACAACATAATCGGGTAAATAAAATAGAGGACATATTTTTAATAATAATACTTATATTAAATTAAAATAGCTATAATATTTTTCAATGACATGTGTAAACACATCAAATAAAAACTTTGATACAACTGAATATATTAATAGTAATTATAATACAACTATATTATTATAAACTATACAAATTGAATCACATATTTATTATTATAAAGTTCCCATATTTGATGACATATATATTGTTAGAGCTCAAATTCTTAACTATTGAGATATTGTCCGTTTTGACCTAACAGCCACTACTAAAAAATAAATGTTTTGGCAGCAGCTTATTAACAGCGGTCCTAAAATGCACTACTACAGATGAATATTTACAGTGGTTTTAACCTAAATTCGCATAAAAGAGTTCAAATTTTCCAACTCTTCCTCTCTAGCCCCTCCTCTTTTGCCCTTCGCCGCCTTCGTGTGATGGGCGGCGTTTAGAACGAGTCGCCAAAAAGCTTCTTCTTAGCCTCCTTCGACGGCGTGTTTTCCCATAGGATACGAAATCCCGCCTCCTCAAGCGGACTCCTTCCTGGGCATTTTCTGTTTGAGCGGAAGCAACGACCACGACAGGTGCTAACTCGCCGCGAAGGTAGCCATTCTTCCTTCCTTCTAGCAACTTCTTAGGATATTATAATACAACTATATTATTATAAACTATACAAATTGAATCACATATTTATTATTATAAAGTTCCCATATTTGATGACATATATATTGTTAGAGCTCAAATTCTTAACTATTGAGATATTGTCCGTTTTGGCCTAACAGCTAGCCTAACAACTTTGTCCTATTTGTGTAACTTCTCAACAGGTCATACATCCCAAAATTACTCTGGATGAGCACGCTTCACTGTAAAATTTCTTATGAAAATTTCAATCATTACACCAAAAAATACCTCAATGTTTAAGTTTTTCTTTTACTTAAGACATTTCACATATATCGTTACAAATCAAAACTTGTTTTAAGCGTAATCAAACTATATTATTATTCAGCACATGATTGAAACTTCTTCGACCACTTTTTTAATATTGTTTATGAAATACAAACATGTTAATTTGATCACCTATCGAGCATATATCAATTCTGCACGTGATTTTGCATGAAACAATGCTTCTATAAATTAGACTGCATATTTTAATTCTAGCGTCATATTGATAAGACAGAAACTTTCGGGTATATTTCTCGAAGAAATTAAACAATGAGCATATTTCTTAAATTTTAGGCAGGCATTTAAAAAAAATCAGTTTTTTTTTTTTAGGGAAATAAAGAAAAGTCTTATATTTATTCAGTTTAATTAAAAAATATGTTACAAGCTTTAACAATAATGATGGGAAAATGTATGTTTAAATTTCTTGTTTAAGACTTAATGCTAGGCTAGCTAGGCACCACTTCCCTAAGAATATATGTATGATTGGACTATAATATTCTAGTTTGATTAGACAAAAAAAATTTGTTTAATTAAGAATAAATTTTGCCATATATTTGAGATTTTGAAGCACTAAAAAATGAAGTGATGATTTATAAAAATTATGATAATGATTAAAAAAATTTGAATTTTGTAAAGTTATATTCAAAATAATTATTTTATTGTATTTATTTTATTTACAAAGTAATTACCAACGGCTTAAAAAGCAGTGGTTATGCCGCTGGTAATACCGTCGGCAATTACGATAGTATTACCGACGGTTCTCCTGCAATCTACGTGCCAGTAAGTTACGTCGGCTATAATCGCCAGCAAAAAAGTCGTCGGTTTCAGTTTCCTACGCGGTTTTTTCTAGCGGGTGTTGAACAGCCGAAAATTTTAATTACCGCCGGTATTGAACGATTTTCCTGTAGTGAAGGTTATCGTTTGAGTATATTTAAAATTGAATATACATAGTGTAATTTTAGGAGTAATAGATCTAGTGTGAGATTGTGACTTTGGACGATCAAGTCATTCATAAGAGTAGACGTTTTAGATATCTTGGATCTATTGTTTAGAGTGATGGTGAAATAGATGAGGATATTATTAGCAGAATTCAAGTTGGATAGTTAAAATGGAGGAATACATCAGACTTATTGTGTAATAGAAAAGTCCACTTTAAACTTAAGGGAAGATTCTATAATATAGTGGTGAGGTCGGCAATGTTTTATTGTGTAGAATGTTGATCATTAAAAGAGAATCATAATATTAAGTTAAGTGTGGTGGAGATGAGAATGCTCAGGTGGATGAGTGACTTTACTCTTAGATACAAGATACGAAATGAGCATATACGTGAAAAGGTTGGAGTAGCTTCAGTGGAAGATAAGATTAGAGAGAGTCGCCTTAGATGGTTCGGTCACATAAAACGGCGACCTTCCGATGACCCAATTAGGAAAGTAGATGTATTAGATTTGACATATGTTAAGAAATGTATATGTAGACCTTAAAAGAACGACTTTGTTAGAGAATATTAGAAATGACTTTCTTTTATTAGATTTAAATGAGAATTTGACTCTTAACATGACACAATGGAGAAAAAAGATTCATATAATCCACCCCGTGTAGTGGTATAAAGGCTTGATGTTGTTGTTTATGTCGACTGGATCTACAACTTCAAATACAACTTGTTGCTAAGCGCTATGCATAATAGCCTAAAATTCAACTTGCTCGCTTAGATAGTATGAGAGTGCTTATCGCTCTTACAGCCCAAAAAGTTCTGTTGTTGTGCTAACTATATTTTAAATCAGTTGTTTTGAATGGAGAATTAAAAGAGGAGGTTGTTATAGAACTACCTCAAAGCTTTGTTGCTACAGGAGAAGAAAACAATGTCTTTATGCTATAAACTGCCCTATCTTGACTCAAGCAAGCCTCAAGAGTTTTGGTACAATCAAACTGATTGCTATTTCCTTAAAAGAGTTTTTAGCATGAGCAAGAGTAAGCCAACTTTATATGTGAAGCATCAGGTCAAGAGTTCTCATTGTTGCTTTAAATGTTGATGATTTAATGTTTACTTGAAATATATATATATATATATATATAAGAAGTTTAGAGAGAGAAGATGATGAAATATAAAATGGTGATTTGGGATTGTTGCATTATTTTACTTAGCATGGAGAACAATCAAGACGTTCATGGAGTCTTCTTCTCTCAAAGATTTGAAAAAGTTATCAAAAAGTACATTAGTTTAGTTTTTATTTTTTTTAATATTTTATATTTTGGCATAAATATATTTCGCATCTTTAAAAAATTTATTTATGAAACTATCGTGGAGGTTGTTAGAGGGCTCGACAATGGTGGCCAATGAGGCAATGATGATTGTGATGGTGGCTGGTGGTGTTGGTTTAGTGGTTAGTGGTGGTGGCTACCATTACAGGAAATTTATTGAATACCTGCGATATTTTCGGCGATCAGTTGACCACCAGAACTACTGGCAGTTCAACCGCCGGTATTAAACGCGAAACCAGCCATTGAAATGGCACAAGATTCATGTTTTCATAGCAGGACCAGACACATTGCAATCAAATGTCATTTCTTTCAAGAAGCCACATCTGATCAACTACTGCAAGACTTAAAAGAACAAGTTGAAGACATTCTCTCATAAGCTCTCCCACTTGCAAAGAATTCATAACTAAATAAAACACAAATGATCATACTAAAATCACCATCTTTCTTTCTGATAAGAAACTTCATAATAATTTACTTGGTCTGAAGCAACCTTGCACTACATTATACTTCAATTACCGATACCATCTATATAACTAATCATTCCCTTCCAATACTATCTGAATCAAGCAAGCCAGACCTATATGGAACTGAATGGTTCCAAATCCATTCATCTCCTCCTATGAACTCACCCACAGTAAACCTCTCAGCTTCCTCCTTCCCCATCCTCCTATACCCTTCCCATCTCACTCTCCCATCGGTCCCAGCCCCGCCACCATAATTCTCAAACTCTCCATAATAAACAGTCGCCGGCGCCGCCTCCTCGCCCCATTCAACCCATCCTTCCGGCCTCACGAACCCATCCATATAACATTGCATAAAAACCGTAGTCGAGTAATCCTTCCACGGCCGGCCGAGATAAGTGTAAAATAAATTTGTTTTGTCTTTGAGATCCTTAGCGGGTAGAATCCAGGAGAGATGGATGGAGAATCCGCTTCGGATGGAAGGGCAATCTTTGCCCTGAGCGGTGATGGTGTTGATCTGATTGGGGAGAGGGCGGCGAGGGAGGATTTCGCAGAATTGGAAAACGGCGGCGGCCCGGCCGAAGATGAAATCGACGGTGCCGTGGATGGTGGAGCGGAGATAGAGATGGCGTTTAGAGTGGGCGTAGAGAGTGTCCTGGAAGGAGATGAAGCGGCATTTGTAGAAAATGGAGCGGTCGGCGCTGTTGCGGACGGCCACGGCTTGCTTGTTTTGGGGGAGGGCGGTGTTCTCGAAGGTGATGCCGGTGGCGATGAATCTGTCGCCGTTCACGGCTGCAATTGTGGATTAATGTCATCAGAAATTTCTACGGAAAAAATAAAGGAAATTTACATGCATAAAGTTTTATATAATACTTAAAATTTTAATATTACATACATATCATTCTATATTATGTTAATATCAAATATATCACTCATATTTCCATCCTACCACTCATATATTTCATTTCTACCACTCATATTTGATATGAAAATGAATTATGAGTAGTATGTATGTAATATTAAAGTTTTAGGAGTTAAATATGTAAATAGAATAGTATAAGCTGGTATGTATTTAAATCTCCCAAAAAAATTGTGAGGGATACAATGTTGCAAAATTATGACACATAATTTTTAAATTTTTTATTTACATTAAGATTAATATTACATAAAATCTTTTTAAATTATATTAATATTAATTTTAATTTTAGTTTTAAAATTTTAAATTCATTTTATTTCATAATATATAATTTTTTTGTAGGTTGAAGACTTTTATTGTTTAAAGAGCTTGCAAAGAGCTAAAATTCAAATATGTTAATATAGATTAGGCCTTCAATTCAAGTCTTTATAATCGGAGTCAAAACACATAATTATTGAGACTTCGGCTTTGTTTGAGACGACTTTTTTACTGTTTCTTGAAACAACTTTCTAGTACAAAAGTTGAAATTTTTGTACTTGAAAGCTGCTTTAAGAAGCAGCAAAAAAGCCGTCCCAAACGAAGCCTTCATTTGGGACAGATTTCTTACGGCTTTCTAAAGCAGCTTTATAGCACAAAAATTTTTGAACTAAAAATTTTTGTACTAAAAAATTATCTCAAATGAAACTTAAATCCTTTGAACTCACTCCTAATTTGATTCACATTCAAATGAAATATTTTTGCAATAATAATAAGGTTTCATTTGGGATAGCTTTCTTCCTGCTTCTTAAAATGATTTTTTATTACAAAAAATATTAAAAAAATCATTTTAAGAAACAGCTAAAAAATCATCCCAAATGAAATCAAATCTCAAATTCACTTACCAAAAGTAGCAGTCTGGTAGGTAGTATATCCATCTCCTGCACTTCTGTTCCCTGTAATGAAAGTTTGTCGCATCCCAGCTCCTTCCATTACTAGTCCTGTAAGTCTCTTTGGTACGACGACATTCTCCACGTAGATGCCCGGTTTGATGATAATCTTAAAGAAGGTGGATGGTGATCGAGTACTGCAAGAAGCGTATGTAATGGCGTCGTTCACGGACGTGAAGTTACCGCTATCATCTTTGGCTACAGTCACCGTTTGATCAAATGGTATGTTGATTATTAAAGATCCGATGGTGGATGATCTGTTCATTGGTGGACCTGTGTGTATCCACATAACATGATATGACATATGGAAAATGGAGAAACTATTAATCGGATTTTTCGGAGGTCAATGAAGACGTGTCACATCACCCGATACATACAATACATAATAACTATTCAGAGGCCAATCCAGACGTGTCATGTCACCCGATACACATGGTACACAGTAAATTGGTGGTCAGTGTACGTTTTGATTGGCCTCCGAATAGGCTTTGATGAGAAGAATGATAATAACTGTTCAGAGGCCAATCAAGACGTGTCATCTCTCTGTCTCTATCTTTATATATATATATATATATATATATATATATATATATATATATATATATATAATTTGATGAGAAGAAGTTTTATAGCGGTCAAATTTATTTTTATATTAATGTGATATATAATTAATCAACTAAATTTTATATTATATTCATTTAAAAATAAATTTGTTAAATATAAAAGTCATTATGATTTAGAGGAAGATATATGCACATATTTATTTTTAATAAGTGCAATTAATTATTATTTAATTAGTGAACTAGTGAAGGAAGAGGGCAACTTTTAAAACTAATGATTCTTCTATTTTTTATCTAAATTTTATTTTTTTTAAGTTCTTTATGTGAAAATTGTCTCCATTCAAAATCTTATAATATTTTAAGTTTTTAACACCATATTTTTTTAATGAACACCTCCATTCTAATAGAGTAAATTATAAGATGATTAATTATAAACAAAAATGAAAAATTTCCCACATTAAATTTGTAATACCATATATGATCTTGTAATAATAAATATATATATTTAAATGATGAGTAATGTTTAATTTCTTGCTAAAATTTAGTTACTACATCATAAATGAGTTATTATTTCAAAAACCTAAGTCAAATTAAAAGTAGAGTAAGCATAGAAAAAAAAAAAATTAATTTGTTGATGAATATAATTCAATAAATCAAGGAAAATTTTATTTAGAGAGTAGTTAATGTATCTTGAATAATATATTTTATTAAATAAAATTTTAAATATAATAATGATATCAATTACTTTGGATTTTTTTATAGATATATTTAGAAAAAAAAGATTTGTATGATTGTCATAATTTTATGAGATACACTTTCATGAATTATACAATAAAATTATTACAAATAGACCAAAAATAAGTTTTAGTGGAGTATATACTATTAATATAATTCAGTAGTTATGATATTTTTTTAAGTAAATAAAATTTTAAAATAATTATTAATTTTTTTTCAAAAAAGATAAATAAATAAATAAAATAGTATGCACACTATAGAAGCAAAATTAATAATAATTTTTAATATTTAATAAAATCAAATAATGTATACAATATTTTGTATTAAAAAATGAGAATTTGAATGAAATATATAAAATTAAAATTAGCTTTTAAAAATAAAATCTATTTTTAAGTATTCATCATTTCCACTTACAAGAAGGTATGATGAATGCATAAAAATAGATTTTATATATATATATATATAAGAACTAAGCTACCTTTATCAGTATGAGCGTTTCTACCAAAAAAGAAGTATTTGACGACCACATTGACTCTGATAGAAAAGAGAAATTAGGAAAATGAAAAGAAATAAGATCACTAAAGCCTAAATTATATTATTGAATTTGTTTAGTGTATGCCATTTATTGCATTTATAAGAGATTTGTTACTGATAGATTAAATTTTTTTAAAAATAAAATATATATATCTGACATAATAATTATGATCAATTTTTTCATAATTTATAGGTATAAAATTGAATTTAATATCTCATTTTATACTTATAAATAAATAAATAACTATAGAAAAAAAAAATAGTAATTATTATTTCTAGATTCATATATAGTAATTAGTTTGCAATCTAAGGCTTCGTTTGAGATAGTTTTTTTACTATTTTTAAAAACAATTTTTTAGTACAAAATGATTTAATTTTTTTACTAGAAAAATGCTTTAAGAAGCAGTAACAAAGTCGTCCAAAATGAAGCCTAAATTAGAGGTGTAATGAGCCTTGATATGTCTTTAATTCTACGAGTTTGAGTCGATTAAATAGCGGATTCTTTTATTATAGAAAAAAAGATTATGATTAAAATAATTATAATAGCTAATAATAAAAAATAAAAAAAATAAAAAATAAAATAATTAAAAGAGTTGACTTGAGAGCTAACGATTCCAATTAGGATTAGCTCAAATTTGACTTATTAACTCATCAAATTCAAATCTCAAATAATTTATTGAGTCAAATTTGAGCTCATCTCTTGTCCCTAAACAAGTCTATTGAATAGCTTTATAAAAAAATCTCAAAAAATATAAAATAAAGATCAAAGCATTCCCATTTCCCAATATCCAAAAAATATATAAAAATATATAAATACGAGCATTATCTTATCTGCATTATGTATGAATATTTTCTAAAATAAATTAATAATTTTGCATATAATTACGCATATATTACCATTAGTGATCACTGCAGGTGCTGCTGCCATGCTCGCCAACCTCCTCTCCACGAGCCCAAGTGCCACGCCATACACCAGTTTTGCCGCCTCTACACGCCGGAAAACCTCGCTGCCGGCCATTCCAACCTCCTCCAGCCCATCTAAGCATGAGCCCGCGCCGGCCACAGCTGCGCTCATGAGCGTCATTACATCGTCAGCTTCGGCTGCCTTTATCGCCTTCGAGCTCATAAGCTTCTCCTTAACGAGCTTTAGATCGTCAGCGGCAGCCGCCGTCAGCTCCAAGCAATCTTCCATGGCCGGCCCGACCCGGCCCGCCCGGTTGAGGAAATGGGCTGTTGAGCGGGTGATGGTGAGGCTCTGGTCAACGGCGGCGAGGGAATAGTTATCGGGGAATGGAGGAGGATTGAAGGTTAGAAATGAAGGACATACAGTGGGTGGGGTGGCATGAGGTTTCACAGGGAGAGGTGGCGCAGCCGCCGCCGCCACCATCGGCGGCGAGGACGGCGGTTGGGAAGAGATGGAGGAGAGTGAAGAGCGAGTAGAAGGGAAGCATCGTTTGTGGTGAAGGGAAGGCGATGAGTGCTACGATATTTACAGGAGAAAATTCCTATGAAGTGTTATATATATATATAAGATAATCATTTTGGACCTTCTTAAAATGTTATAGGGTCATTTTAGACAAAATAAGAAATATTTTGTCATATAACCTATTAAAATTGAAATAATACTCTCAAGTCTCAACAAGTCCATTGATAGTCACTAATTATTCCTTGTAGATAATTATATATTCAATTATAATGTCTGAAATTTCACAAAAAATATAAAGATAACCTAATTAACTTTACACATGATATAATATGATGGCATGGGCTCAATGTTTTCAAAAGTTTTTTGACAACGCTCATCTCACAAATAAAAAGTTATTTTTTTTTTTCAAAATGAAAAAAAAGTTGACACTTTAAAGAAAAAAATTTAATAGAATTTTTGAGAAAATCTAAGACCACTTAAAACAATCTTCCTTGTATGGATGAATTATTCTGTTCGGACACTTCGATGGGAAGAACCGTTGGATGAAAATTAAAAGCGCACTGCGCTTTTACTTTTCACAAAGACAATCGGAGTTGCGCTTTTACTTTTGACAGATCCGATGAAATCAAATGATTCTTCCCTCCGATGTCCGCACAGAATAATCTCTTCCTTGTATGAGACTTATTAAAAGATCTCCTTCAACTTAGAAGAATTGGCTACAGTTAATCTAAGGATATATAAAGTTATGATCATTACTTCTGGTCCTCCAATCCTTCTAGAAAGCCATGAATGAAGAAGGTGGAGAACTCTTATTAGATAAAAAGAACATAGAAAGAAAAAAAAATAAAATAAAATAAAATGATATAAGCAAACCTTACAAAGTGAGCATAAGACATAAGACCGAACCATTATAACACTTTTTCCTTTCAATTGTCGCACATTGCTTACTCATTTTTACTGGTAAAACATACTATATTTATTTTGTTCTATGAACTCCCACATATATAAATTGTAATTTCCTACACATTGAGTACGTCAAGTCAAATAAAAAAATCCCCGTTGATAGGCAACTAGGAAAATTTAAGCTTACATGTAGGAATAGTTTCCTAAGAAGTACTTTGATGTATAAGTTAATGAGTGTGCTGAATTAAGAGAAACGACTTACTCAGTAGGGTCTCATTAGAGTGAAACATTGAATAAAATATGATATGTATCTCCCTAGAATAGGGTATTTATAAGCATTTAAACAAAGAACCTTTTTCTCACCTTGATTTATAAATATCCATAATAGGGTTGTCGTGTTCTAGAATATTTATAGCGATAGATAAATATAAAGTTTAACGTCTTAGCTTTGTACGAAGATCCAACACACATTCAAATAAAATATAAGGTGCAGCATCCATAAGAGAAACCAGAGTTTTTACGTGGAAACCCCTGAAAAGGGGAAAAAAATCATAAGGTTTGACCCAGTTTGAAATGATCCACTAGTATTTGTAGTTGATTACAAAAGAAGCACTACCTTGGGGGGAAGGAGACTTGGCTTGATGTAACAAATATACATCATATGGAGTGCATTACATGGTGGGGATAGGAATAATCACTATTGATGTGTTTGTTTGGTTGGAATGATCATATTCGGTGGGTGACGGAGGTCGGAAAGACCATTGTTTGGCAATAGGTCTCAGAAGGACCATAATCGGAGGGCGACGAAGGTCGGAATGATCGTTGTCTAGTGACGGGGGTCAAAAGGACCATAGTTACTGGGCGACGAAGGTCAGAAAGGTCATTATCTAGCGATGGAGGTCGGAAAGATCATTGTCTGACGACAGAGGTCAGAAGGACCATAGTCGACGGCCGACAGAGGTTGAAAGGGCCGTAGTCGGCGGGCAACAGAGGTCGAAAAAGACCATTATATGATGAGGAAGATCAGAAGGATCGTTGACTGGTGACCGAGGTCAGAAAGATCATAGTGAGCAGGTGACAGAGGCCGGAATGACAGTAGTCGGCGGATAATAGAGGTCGGAAGGATCGTTGTCTAACGACAGAGGTTAGAAAGATAGTAGTCAGTAGCCGATCGAGGTAAGAAGGGCCGTAGTCGGTGGACGACCGAGGTTAGAAGCGTCATAATTGGTGGGTGATAGAGGTCAGAAGGACCTTTGTCAGCAGACGACGGAGATCAGAAAGATCGTTGTCGGCGGGCGAGGGAGGTCGGAAGGACCGTTGTTGGTGGGCGACAGAGGTCGGAAAGACATCTTTTTAGCGACCGAGGTCAAAAGGACCATAGTCGGCAGGTGACAGTGGTAAATGAACCATAGTCGGTGGATAACAGATGTCAGAAATATCATTATCTGATGATGGAGGTCAAAAGAATCTTAGTCGGCGTGCGATATAGGTTAGAAGAACAGTTGACTGGCGACTAAGGTCATAAAAATCTTAATTAGTGGGCTACAGGGGCCGAAAGCATAGTAGTTAGCGAACGATAGATGTTATAAGGATCGTTGTGCGACAAATGTTAGAAAGATAGTAGTCGGCAGGCGAAGGAGGTTAGAAGTGCCATAGTCGGTGGGCGACAGAGGTTAGAAGGGCCTAATTGGTGGGTAATGGAGATCAAAAGAACTGTAATAGGTGGGCGATGGAGGTCAAACGATTGTTGTTGACATGCGATAGAGGTCAGAAGAACCATTTTATGGCTATGGAGGTTGGAAGGATCGTAGTCAGAAGGACCATATTCGGCGGACGACGGAGGTTGGAAAGAGAGTTGTCGGTGGGCGATGGAAATAAAAAAGATCGTTGTTTGGAGACAGAGGTCGGAAGGTCCGTAATCGAAGAAGGAGGTTGGAAGGACCGTAGTCAGCGAGTGACGGAGGTTGGAAAAACCTTTGTCGATGGGCGACGAAGGTCGAAAGTACCGTAGTTAGCGGGCGATAGAGGTTGAAAATGCAAAACTCTTTAAGTAAAAGAAGTTATACTCTCAAACATCAAGACATATTTTGGTGTAATGTTTGAAATTTCATCAATATACTCCGTAGTTAAGCGTGCTCATCCTAGAGTAATTTTGGGATGGTTGACCTACTTGGAAGTTGCATCAATAGTATAAAACTGTGAGGCTCATAGGCCAAAGCGGATAATATATCGATAGTTAAGAGTTTCATATGTTACAAGAAAGATTGTAGTTTGATGACAAAGGTCAAAAGGATCATTGTCAGATGGAAGTCCAATAGTAATTAGAATCCAGATGGAAGTCCAACATTAGTGGCTAGGTCTGGTAAAAGTCCTATGATAGTTGATAGCTAGGAGAAAGTCTGACGACAGTCAGGTGGCCGAGTATAAGTCTGGTATCCTTCGGTGGCTAGGTGGGTATCTAAAGGATAGCAAAAGTATAGTGTTAAGCAGAAGTCCGACGTCTGGATGATGTTCGACGTCGAACAAAAGCCCTGCGTCTGACGGTGCCCAAGTGAAAGTCTAGCGTCTGGTAGAAATTTAACGATAAGAGGAAGTCCGGTGTCGGGCGAAAGTCCAACAAAAGTCCGATGATGGGCAGAAGTCTCGTGTTGGGTAAAGGTCCGCTATCAGATAGAAGTTTGACAAAATTCCAGTGACGGGCAGAAGTCTGACGTTTGGTAAAAGGCCGGTATCAGGTAGAAATCTGACGCAGGCGGAAGTTCGACGTAGGTCGGTGGCAAGGTGGTGGTTGAGGAGGAGCTTTGTGGCAAGAGAACTCTTCCTTCTCTTCCTTATCTTCTTGCTTAAGCATCCTTCCTCCTCCCTCCTCTCAATGAAGAATAATGATTCTATTTATATTTTTTTGAGAGTGGCATCACCAGTAAATACAAGTGAGATCAAGGGCAAAATTGGGAGTAGTTTGAATGGATGGTCGATGTTAATTCCCTTGATCGTAGGCCATTTACCGGGCATTTGAATATCTTATTGATCTTGGTCTTGTTGGATTGGCCTCATCGAGCCACTCGATTCGTCTATATGCATATCATGTTTGGAAACTGTTTGATAATCCAAATTATGGTTTGAACCTTCCAAAGGTGTTTCGAGTCTTTGATTTGGACCCATTTAGGCTCGGATTGAATTGAATTTTTTGTTGTTGTGTTTTTCTTTTCGAGACGTTCAGTTCGATAGTAAGTTTGTTGAAATCAGAGTTCAAATGGTCTTAGATTTAATTTTTTAAGTTTCTAACTTGATTTTGCCTTGAGATTCATGTCAGATCAAGATAATTTTTTAATGATATATCAATGGTATTTACAAAATATGATCTATATCTCCCCATAATAAGGTATTTATTAACTACAAAAGTTTACACAACTAAAGTCAGGCATATAGTTGTAGTATATTGGTGAGTATTATCACCTGTCTGCGGATGACCTGAGTTTGAACCCCGACAATGGAGCTAAGAATTTGATGGGGGAGCTTTGACCGATGTTGTTTGTTTGCATTAGTTTATGCTTATGTGTTTTCAAATATGAATCACTACTATAATACCAGTGGGAGCTACAGTGGAGCCTTAGGGGCACGGACCCCTCTCACGGGGCCCATATGCCCATATAACAATCAAAACCCACCACCTAATTGAACCCAAAATAAAAGCCCAACTTAGAATAAAAATCCACTGCATCTGGCCCAATAAGAAATAATGGCCCATGGAATGCCTCGGGCATGTGAAGGTTTAAACTCAAAACCTTAAGAAAGATTTGCAACACCTTATCCACTCATCTATTAAAGAGGAATTGTGATGAATTAAATAAAATAATTTTTTATAAAATTAAAATTATATATATGATAATATACTATATAAATATATATATAATATAAAATATATATATATATGTAAATATATTGAAAGACTATAATACAAAAGTAAAAAAAAGATTATCCAAAAAAATTAAGAGCATTTTTAAATTTATTAATTTGTGCCCCCAATAATAATATTTTTTGGCTCCGCCCCTAGTACACGTGTCAATCAAATAATAAAAATGTTTATGAGAGAGTGTCGATCTTACGAGAAAGTATAATGCTTCACACAATTATTCTAGTACTACTTATTTCAGGCTACAAAAAATATCCTATGTGATGAAATTAGGGTTGTATACTATCTAGAATGAGAAATGCAAAAAATAAAAAATAAATAAAAGAATTAAAGATATAAATAGATAAAATATTTTGGACTAATAATAGCGAAATCACCTAAGCTTTCCTAAGTAGACTCTTCTAAATTAGTTGTGAATAAAAACATATGCATCTTTAGATCTCTGTTGAGTTTGTAAGGGCATATAAAAAATATTATGACATTCCTACATTTATTTTATCTCCATAGACCCTAAAAGGCTTAATGTAACGTCCCAAAATCTAAATTGGAAGAATTATTTTTTTTATATTTCAAAACATCAATATATACTTCTATATTCACATCCCTTAAAATTATATATAATACTAAGGAATTATACAATTACGGCATATATTTTCAATCATGAATATAATAGAATAACTATAAAAATAGTAAACATGAAGAATCCTAATCAATCTCACACTCTTGATCTTGTGCTTTGATCTAAAATCATTTAAA
This sequence comes from Dendrobium nobile, assembly GCA_022539455.1. Lineage (NCBI taxonomy): Eukaryota > Viridiplantae > Streptophyta > Magnoliopsida > Asparagales > Orchidaceae > Dendrobium > Dendrobium nobile. The sequence continues at coordinate 9,409,044 of CM039736.1, forward strand.
TAATGTATAATAGGCTAAAAAGCCTAGCAGGACATCCAATCTTACTACTGACTCAAAGTACAATAAAGAAGCAGTATGCATATCATCAATCATTTAGTAATAACAACAATCATATAACCATGAATTGATGTAAAACAAAAGTATAATGTACATGTTGTAATATTAAAGTCTGTAACTAATAAAATAATATAATACAAAAGATTATAAAGCAGTATAATGAGGACGCTAGTAAACCAATACTAGTGTCAAATCAACAATACGATCATTGTATCAGTATTATCAATTAGTAAGGAAATCATATAAAATGATAAAACTAAATTATCAGTAAAGATTATTAAAATCATATCAATATAATAAAACCTTATAATGGTGTACACTTGTTATCCCGTTATTTTATATCACTATCAAATCAGTATCTTAATAACATGCTCAACATATCACATGCTTATATAAGTATAGTGAACCAATAGTAGTATCAAACAGTATTGACATCCTTATTAATATTAATATAAGTACAATGTCATTAATAAAATCGGTGGCAACAACAATAAATATGTACGATGATACTAAATATAAATGATAACAATAAAGCAATAACATTATACAGAAACAATAACAATACCAATGAATTAATAATATGCGTTTTAATAGTCATACTAAATAAATAAGAGGTTCTAATTTAAGCTGTATTTTTCAGTAAGCAATAATCCACATCAATATCCTGTTGGCTTAGCAAATATAGTCGCAACTCTTTGTCTGTTGACATAATAATAATTTCTTATAACTCTCAATCAATATATTGTGAATCAGTAAATGATAACACCAAATCACAATATTTAAAAGAACCCCTTCGGCCCACCATCCTGTACAAGTTAGTCAGTCTCCATCCAATGTGAGTGAAACTGACTTATACTTTTCATCACACATTATTATCACAATGACCAGTTATTACTTAATCACATACCCATATTCATTTCCAATATTTATATTAATAATATGCTTATAGTAAAAATATTAGTTATTCAATTAGTAAAAATAGTATAAAATAGAGCAACTTTTAGTTTACCCAATAAAATTTAATAAACGTTAAAGTCAAGGTGCCCTAGATAATCAATATAATAAAATATAAAAAGTTACGCGATAAGCATTCATTAAATATGAAAAAAATGCAATAAAATCAGTTCTGGCAAGAATCAAACAACTACATTTTTTTTTTGAAAACAAAGATAGGATTAGAATCACTTACAGCGATCTGAGAAACTTCCATAGAAGCATCAAAGCGATCAGACTATTAAAAATTAGTTTTCTCCCTTTCTATCCATTGCACTGCAATTCAAATATGAATTCAAATTTTTTTTTTTTCATTTTCAATTGCTTTATAAAATTCAAATTGTTATAGTAAACATCCTATGTTTAGGCGTGCAATATTTCATTTTAATTCTCCTAATTATTCAAATATTTCTCTATCAAGGTAATATATCACACTATATTTTAATTTTACGCATGACAAATTCATAGGTTAAATTAAGAGCGAGAGATATTGAAAATAACCATTTTAATTTAAAGCATAATAGTCTACTTAGGTTTTCACAACATTAGTTAAAAATTATGAATTTAGCCGGTCATAGAATAAAAGCAGAATAACACAATTTCCATTACTTGCTTAAGAAAGATAAAACAAATAGAAAAGAATAAAAACATATCACTGGGATTGAAGGATCCCAAATTGAGTCGACAAATGAATCATTCAGAAAGTGAATCTCCTATTACTTTTTGCTCTCCACATGCCTTTCGTCTCATAATGCTTGCTTGCTCATTACAACATTAGTCAGCCACTATAAAGTATGTATATTTCTCTCCTCTGACCTCTCATCTCAAAAAATTATTCAAAACTAATATATATATATATATATATATATATATATATATATATATATATATATATATATATATATATATGTACACAATAATTTAGGAACTTTTATTTGGTTCGGTTGACCGGATGCAATAAACATCCGGTCGTAGGAAAAAAAAAAAAACGCGGTACCGAGGTGTATTGAGTTTTTCAAAAAACTCGGTACACCTCGGTACCGAGTTTTTTTTGCCTACGACCGGATGTTCCTCTGCATCCGGTCGGAGGACGTAATAACGACTCATAATTTAGGCACCACAACGTTACAATATGAACTAGCGCCACAGCGCCGCTAAAGGCTCTTCATTGCAGCTTTGGGTTGACCCGGTGCAACTATTTGCTTAGCCGACACAATGATTATCTTTGTCAAGTACTTTTGTCGTGACGTTGTAAAAGTTGGGAGCTGTAGCGCTCGCTTATATCATATGGCATTGTGGCACTTCCGATGTCGGCGCTCTTGCGTTGAATTATTGTGCAATTTAGAGACGCTGCAACACTGATGGTTCCGATGCTGAGGTGTTTGTTCAATACTTGTTAAAATTTCTCCATTTTTTGAGAAATTCTTGCACAGCATTAACTAAATATAAACACATTCATTGGGATCTAATACAATATTTCCCTTAACAAAATCCTCGCAACTTAATATTTTGCTTATCCTCAGCCTGAAAGTTTATGGTGTTTAGGTGGAAATGCTCGAGTGTAATAAATGAGCTCCAACTCAATAACAATTTTTTTTTTTTGAATGTTTAGGCTGATTAAGATAAACTCACACATGCATCACATGCTTAAGATTTGAACCCAAAATTTTTTGATTAATAGCCAAACCTCCAAATATGGGACCAATTTTAGTTAGAGTAACTAAATAATTATTAAACAAATTTAACTCTAAACCGAAGTACCGTTGTGTTTGAGGTTGAAAGATTTCTCTACTGAAATTGAACGCTGTTTTCAACAATTCTCCTCCAATTCCATATTCTTTCTGTGTGCTCGTAGGAGAAGGGGAAGATCTCTCTCAGATATGCAGAGCGATGGTGCATCAGCGCTATTGCCAGCTTAGCTAGTTCTCTATGGTGGCTGTCAAACTTGGGTTCCTGTTTCGACAAGTGCGTCGTCTTACCCTTGGCGCTAGCGGCGCGTGGAGGGTGCCGCGCTCGACGCGTGTCATCACTCACTCACTAGGGTCCATCGAGTGCGAGGAGGGGTTAGCTCCACGATAGACTCAGAGGCTCACACTTTGCACATTTAGAGCAGTCTCTACTCTCGAGCGATATGTCCCAATTCTTACTATCATCGACAGCCTCCATTCGCCTTGCAGGAGCGCCTCAATACACTCGTAAGACCAGCGCCCACATGCGCTTCCGTCCGAGCTCACACAGTATTCCTCGTACACGCGATTTTCTCGGATCCGCGTGTTTACTTCCCTTACAACCCCAGATTCACCTCAACTCGACAATAGTACAGAGGTCAGACATTTGTGAGATTCTCACCAATACTAATTGACAAAAATCCCTCTCTTTGTCCCTCTTTTCTCACTTTAATCCATGTGATCGTAAAGCGCCAAGTATGTGGTGGGTGGCGTACTGGGGTGAGCTTTGGTGTTTGTAAGTATTCTGCATTGGTAGATGAAGGGCCAACGGAGATCATGTGATTTTGGTTTTACAGTGACGGTGGTGTTAGAAAAGGGACGGCTAATCCGACTATTTGAAGGGGTGAGATCGTGTAAGCGCTCGTGCCCGTGGATGGCTACGGATGGGCACGGCCTGTGACAGTCGACCGCTCTTCGTCTATACACATGGATCCAGGAGTTGTGCGACTAGACATTATCGTGGTCACACAGTACATCTACATGAGGGGCTGGTTCGTATCGTCTGATCTCTCGAGATGCGGTGAGCAGGTGTGAGCTTGAGGACAGGTGGTAGAGGCGAGAGCCACAGAGCAGAGAACGTCAGGCTAGATGCGCCAGGGTGGTGAGCAGAAGTTTTCCGGGTTAAAGTTGTTGCTCTGAGATAGCGCCAGGGCAGAGCACCATGGATGTTCTTTGCCAGGTTCGTAAGACAATGAACAAAAACTCATGAAAGCATATACATCAATATCTATCTCTCTTCGCATCTACTTATATACTACATTCGATAACAGTAACTAATCAATATATATATTAGATATCATAATATACAATATACTAATGGGGGGGATGGGGGGGGGCGAAGTTCATTTTTATGGTGTGATTGTTGGGGGGGGGGGGGGTTAGCAATTAGAACGAGAAGTGAGAGTGAATGTACATTGAGTTACTATTAAGAAGGTGAATGGGCTTAGTTAGAGTCTCGTCACAAGAAAAAACATATAAATGTTTATCTGGTGGAAAAAGTGAAATCTAAATACATATATGTTAAAGGTAGATTGTCTGACAAGGATGGCGTGAGGGAATATAAGAGCCAGAACCTACTAAATAGATCAGAGACGAAAATTCCAGTCAAGACATTACTCGGCGAAATAGTAGAGTATCAAGTACAAACTTCACACGATTCAACTATACATTCTGCGAACTATGGATACTCACTAGTGAGCCTGATACATCAGATCAGCATACATATCATCTAACTACATTTATAGAACATGAATTTTTTACAAGGTACACACACCTCACTATCACAGATTATGATTTCTAGCTGAGAAGACGAGATTCCGGAGAGTGGTTGTGTATAGGACAGCGACCACATTCAATCATGCTCAAATGAAAAGGCACACTTATACGTTCTCTCCTCTATATGTCTCTCTATATGGTGCTCACACATTGTTACTTGAGACATCTGCCTCATTCGAGTGAACTTGCGAGATCAGGTACTCCCTTTCCTAGATGCCTATGTCAGAGGAGAGACTAGGCGTCACGTGTGGAGTGGGACTTCTCGTTTGTTATATTCCACATGCAGATACGTTCTTCGTTATAGAGGAGGTGCACAGGGGCGAGCGTATCTATAATCTCTTAGCTGAGAACGTCATACGACAAGCTTAGAAGGAGTGTGCAGGACATATGTTTCTACTGCGGTGACACACAATATCTTTAGCCACTAGCTTATCAGACATTATGAAGATGGAAGTGTTTGTCAGTGCAAAGGTATTATAGTGTTAGTTGTGAGGGGGTGAGGGGTGGTGAGGGAGGGCAGGAGAGAGATAGGATGTAACACACACATCTGTTTTTTATTGTACATAGTGAGAGTGTTGGATTATGGTATTATTTTTTTCTTTAATTTTATGAGTGATTAGTAGGCAATCTACACAGTCTATCTCTCTATACCCTCTCTCTGGACTAGGGAGTGTGTATCTGGGAGTATGACAGATTTATAGTGTTCACTGCGGGACACACATATAGACAGATGTCACTTTGGTGAAGTGTCATGGTTTTAGTTGAGCACACTCTCCTAGATAGTTGGGATGCATCACAGTAGGCGATGTATATAGCGTGCATCTAGGTCTATTCTATAGAGTTAATCAAGAAGTTTGATCTATCGACGGTATGGTGGAGGAGGATATTGAAGAGTACACTTCATTGTGTGTTGTATGTGTGTGAATTATAGGACATACAACATATGAAGAGGATTAAGTGTAGTGATCTTGCATTTTGTTATTATTGACAGCTGAGAGTGAGTATATGGTGTTGACTCGTATTGACACTTGTAGTTGTTCTTATCTTATTATGCACGTGTTATTATGTATAGTGGGGCAGATGATTTATAGATGAGTGTGGTGTATTGGGTGTTGGGGTTTGTTTGGTGGGTAAGTGTAGGAGAGTGTATGTTATAGAGTTACACTGTAGTGGGAAGACAGGCAGGATAGTGATATGCCGTGTGGTGACGGGAGGAGTATATGTTATAGATAGTGATTATTCTCTATATATATATTATATAGGGTTATACAATGGGTTGTGTATATATATGGTATATAGTATATGGACATGAGACATGGTGATATGTTAGTGGATGTAGGATAGGTGGATGGATGTGAGTGGTGTGTAAATGGATGGGTTGGATCAGTGTTGGTCAGAGTGAGAGAGAGTTTATATGAGGGAGGACATGGTGGTCTCTACGTTATTCAGTCTAAAGTGGTGAGTGGTGTAGTTATGGGTGGAGTGTAGGTGATGGTTTGGATTGTGAGGTAGGTGGGTGGTTGTTTGGTTTGGTGGGAGCGTCATTGAGTTGTTTGGGTTGGAGAGATTATGATTTAGTATTGTGGGGTTTAGGAATAGGATGAAGATAGTATTGATGGATGAGTTTGGGTTGTTGTAGTTAGTGGGTGATTGTTGAGTTGGGTGTTATGGGGATAGGTGGGAAGATATTAGGTGTGGGAATTTGGGGGGAGTAGTGGGGTAAGTGTGTTTAGGAGGGTGTTATTTGGTGTTGTTTGGTTGAGAAGTATATTTAGGTAGTGGAAGGGGTTGATTATGTGTGGGTTGGGGAAGATTGTGGAGTGGGGGGTGGTTGTATGTTGTTGTGGTGTTGATGGGTTTGTTAGTGTGGATTTTGGGTGGTGAAGTGTGGTGGGGGGAAGGTGTAAGAGGTTGAGGGATAGGGGAGTGGTGGAAGTTGGTTGGGTTGAGGGGGTTTGGTTGTTAGAGGGGTAGTAGTGGGTTGTGTTTTTGTGGTTTTGGTGGAAGTTGAGAGGGGAAGACCGGTCGGGAATCAGTGGATAGAGTGTCGAGTAATATGTAATTATTAGTATGTTGGAAGGAATGGGGTGTAGTGAAAGATGAATAATGGAGGTTAGTATACCCAAGTCATTAGCGCCAGCATAGGTGCTTGCATGGGTTGGGATGCTAGAAATTTCAGCTATTTTAATCATGAGCAATGCTTTTGGGGAGTATGATATGATAACCATCACAATAAAATTTTAAAATGTAGTTGGGAAAAAATAAATTTTCAAATTTTGTGCCATGCCAAATTTCAAAATGACAAACCTTCTCAAATAGATTATTTAAAACAAAATATTCTCACGTCCTAAAAATTATGTTCTCAGTTTAAATATGCAGATAAAAACTTGACTTTGTTGCTTCCATAGTGTAAGATTTATCTAGTATTTGCAAATTGCTACTATATATTTATCTTATTCAACACTTATACTCTCTTCCCTATCATTAGTTGGTAGCCCTCCATTATATATTATGGTGGTGCATACTTTAAAAAATAATTTTAGAAAATTTCATCATGGTGGCGAGCACCCTCACACCAAGTGCCTTGCACTAAGGCACTCATTAGCACCTTGGTGACGAAATTTCCTTGGAAGGTGTTGAAGTGTTGGAGCCTCACCTTTTTTGATTGGGCATCTTGGCGAGCACCTGGCTTGCCTTTGATATTACTGAATGAAATAATATTTAACTCTCCTTGTAATTTTGTCTAAAAAATTTTATAAGCAATTTATTGCTATATGAAATTAATTTTATCTATATTAAAATAATACTAACAATAATATTTTTGAGAGTAAGATTCAAGATCTTAAGATTCTGACTGTACATGAAAAAAATAATATTATGTAAGAAAAAATATCTAATGATATTAATATTGTTGTAAATGACGTGCTTGGAGTATTAAAAGGAAAATCTCATAATATTAAAAATAATTGGTGGTAGAATCAAAATGTGCGAGAAAATATTAAAAATAAGAATTTTGGTTTCAAAAATTGGTTTATATGTTAAAATTAAAAAAAAAAAGAGTTAAATATGTAAAGAGGCTTGTAAGGAGTCTAAGAAAGTAATGTGTTACAAATAATTTAACTTTTAATGATTTATATAATAGATTTGATAGTAATGAGGACGAAAGATGTATGTATAAGACTATAAGTTAATCAAGCAAAGATATACGAGAAGTAAGGATTTAGTTCATTTGAAGTGCATTAATGATGAATATAAAAAAATACTTTTATTAGAATAAGATATTCAACAAAGGTGGATGAGATATTTGATAAGCTTTTTAGTGAAAATTATGAGAATAAGATTGACTTTAGTGATCTTAGCACCTTAAATGAAAATAGAGATTTTGTTTTTATCGGCGTATTAGTAAAGACAAAGTTAGAGAGGTTTTAAAGAAATTAAAGTGTGACAAAATTATTAGAGTTGATGATATTTCAATAGAGGTGTGTAAATGCTTAGGAGATGAATGAATTTCTTGGCTTACGAAACTTTATATTATTTTAAAGGCTAAAAAGATGCTAGATGAGTGGAGAATGAGTGTGTTGATTCATATATTTAAGAATAAAGATGATGCACGAGAGTGTGTGAATTATAAAGGAATTAAGTTTATGTGTCATACTTTGTAGTTTATGTTATACTATATATTTTCTGATATGAAAAAACGAATTGAAAAAACAATTAAATAACTGACTGATTGGTGGTTTATATGGAGGGTGCGGAGAGGGAGCGGACAAGACATAATGTGTTTTTTTTAAAGTCATTATTTGATGCTGTTGTACCGCCCAGCAACCGCCCTTATAAACTTGGTTTTTTTTTTCATACTTCCATAAATATGGAGAGCATTTTTGACGCCCCATGAAGAGTAAGCTAAGGGAAATAAGTTATGTTTTTCAAAACCGTAATAAAATATAGGGAATGGGTTAAAATTGGGCTTTTATGACATTTACTTAGAATCATACTCAATAAGAAGGAATCTATATGACAGGACAACACTTAATAGGTTGTGTTATGTTAACTATATTTATTTATGATCAATATGATGGTATGTTAATAGCATAAAAGATCATGTTTTTTCATTTTTAATTTGTAAGCTTCTGATTGGGTCCATCTTCCCAAGTTAAAGTAAAGTTATTAGCTTTTTTGTTTTTCCTTGTTAAATATTAATATCAGTGTTTAATGATATTAAACGACTATTTAGCATACCACTGGGGACTATTTACCCTTCCCTTATCCAAACTTTTATTGAAAATAACTTTTGAACTCCATAGGTTGGTTTGGATGGGATTCACATGCTTGATCCAGGCAGTAATAGAACATTGAGAATCTATCCGCTTGAGAATCTGACAAGATGGGAAGTAAGTTGATTTCTTTTTGCATTGAAATAATTATTTTGGATTTGAAGTCGACCCTTTTTGTTGAAATTTAGTGACGCTGCTTTTGTTCTATTTAAATTAGGTAATGGATTCATCTATATTTGCTTTCTGGGCTAAAAGCTCTGTTGATATTGAATCTAGGCGAATACGGCTGCAATCTAACAGTTACACTTCCAACACTATGCTCGACACTGTGACCGCTGCAATAGCTCAGGTCTGATGTCCTTTCTTGTATCCAAAATACATGTTTATGATTTTTTACAAAGATAACATTTGGAGCTAGCTCATTATCTTTTAATACAATCTGACTGCTGCTAGCGTCAAGATCTGATGGCTTTCCTCCTTTTTGATTACTATGATTTATGTAGTGGTTATTTACTTACATAATACTAGAATTGTTATTCTTTGTCCTAATCGCCGATGAAAAAGGCCAAGGGTTGATGTTAGGTGGATAATCAATTATAAGATTTAAATCAAAATTAAAAAAATGAATTCAAATTTGAAGTTTGTTAGTTTCAGTGTGTTTGCTAGAAACAATGTGCCATCATATGAGAAGTAAATTATATTTTATCAGAGTATGATTTTTAAGTGCGTTAGGACTTAACCCAATTGTTATGAAAATTAGGCAAGGGTTGGCTAAGACAACCATAAGTGCTGTGCCACATGTTGAGCCAATTTGGCCCAATCGGGGTGAAAAGTGGGCGATGGTTGACCCAGTCTAAAGGTAAGGTTTTGATTTGCTATATGGAATGTTGGAACTTTGAATGGAAAGACATGATAATTAGTCAATAAATGATTCAAGAGAATTATCATCATATGTTTCTAAGAAACTAAATGAGAAGGTGAAAAATCTTGGTACAATGAATATTATAAGTTGTATTTTGGGAGGATTAATGATAGTAATGGGGTAGGGATGGTAATTAATATAGAGTTGAGGGATTTTATTGTTGAGTTGAATATGCTTAGTGACAGGATGATTGCTATTAAGCTAATTATTGGTGATGAAATTATTAGTGGGTTGGTGCTTATGCTTGCCACAATAGATTAGATGAAAGTTTTAAAAATTAATTATAGAAAAATTTAGATAAACTATTATGGTGTTTACTTCAGAAAGAGTGGATAGTTATTAAGGTGACTTGAATAAACAATATATGTTATAGTAGAGTAATTTATGGATGTTTTATAGTGGTTATAAGTATGATGGTAGAAGCTAAAATTTGTTGTGGAAAAATACGACTAAGTTTCATTTTTGTTAGAAGAAACTAGAAAGGTACATCATTTTGTAATTGTAAGGTGATTTCAGAAGAAAATTTGACCATACAATATAGAAAGTGGTTAGGAATGTATATGATAAGAGTCTAAGAAAAATAATTAAAATATCTAATTTCTTTAGGATAAGATATTGTCACTGGAAAGATGAGAAGTTAATTTTGTAAAAGAAGTTGTTAAGAGAGGCAAATTGAAATTTTATACTTGAATCAATTTTTTTTTGCGGTAGAAGATCACTAGTTTCATTTTAAAAAAATTGTTATTGTTGTTTCAGGAGAGTTTAGAAATAGGTCACATATAGTGGCAAAAGTATTGAAACCTACAATGATTATGGAGAGCTATGAGTCTTATAATGAGGATAGTGAGTAAGCCAAAGCCTATAACTTTTGATGACTTATATAATAGATTAGATACTTGGGAATAAAGTAATGAGATACATAAAATAGCTAAGGAAGCATAAGATATCTAGAGACTTTGATCAAGTTAGATATATTAAAATAGATGATAATAAAATATTTGTTAAAGATAAATAAATTAATAAAAGAAGAATTTGTTTCTATGAAAAATTGTTAAATGAGGTTTATAAGGAAAAAGATTTTTTGGAAAGGCACTGTGCAAATTAATAAGATATCCAAAAAATGAATTTGATCCAGATTTGGGGAGATGCATAAAGATAAAGCTTTTGGTTTAGTGGGTTGATCCATTAGTTCCATCATCGTGGATCTACTAGTGGATCTTATCTATCAACTTAAATGACTTTCGTCTATAGCATCTAGGAAGCATGACTAACAACCTTGACTTGCCTTTTTTCAAGTGTCTCTATCATATTAAGATGGAAGTGTATGTGGAGAATGTGCATTTGAGATTGAATTTGGCCGTTTAATGATAAGAACTAGAAATACCAATTGATTACATGTTGTAGAGTTAGCAGCATGCCCACTTATGGTTAAATGGTATTGGACATGATTGATAAGGGCTCGGTGGTATGTCATTACCATGGTTTTAAAACATCGGAGTATCCTGACTAGTTCAATGTGTTAAGTTGTGATCTAATGCCTTTACCAATTAGAATTAGTAAAAAAATCGGCTTGGTAAATAACCAAGGAAAGTCACTCAAACCAGTGATTAGCCTAGTGAATTATTGAATGTTCACCATTTTAAAGAACTACGAGCTTTTTAATGTGGCTCAAAATTCTATCTAAATGTAAAAAAAAATCATGTTTGATTAATTCAATCTTTCTCTTACTTTTTTCTATCCAGAGCACATTGATTCTTTGATTTCTAGAAGATTTTTAAGCTGAGTAGGTTAGTCAAATCATTTACTATAAAATTGATGTTATTTTAGATAGATTATAGTCTTTTGCTTGTTTGATTAGAAATTAAGACATAGAGATGCCTTAAATAAATATATATAATATATAATAAATTATATATATATAATATATATAATATATATATATATATATATATGTATGTATGTATATATTGCCATTTAAGTAATTATTATAGATTTTAAATGTTTACTATATTATCATGTTTTAAACCACAATGGAATCCCAGTTGAATCTTGAAATTTTGGACCTTTCCTTTTCAGGTTAACGTTATTTCAGTTATTAAAATCTTGAGTATGGCTACCAATTGTTCATGAGTTTGAATTTGACTGAAAGAATCATGTGTAACATATGGGATTTAGTCTGTTTTGTGAGCAAGAAATAGCTTAAGGTTTTGATAATATGGAGCCTTTACTTCCTATGTTAGCTGGAGATCTTGGTGCAATATAACAAGGGCATGACAACTTAAGGTGGAACATCAGTAAGCTTCATTAGCAGTCTTATTATAGTAGATAGACTAAACGGCTTGAAGGCACAAACCATGTCCAATCATGGTTCAAATATATTGCACATGATTAATGATGACTCATAGTCGTGGTATGATTGATTCCGTTTTGTGAGATCAATCATTCATCCTGTAAGGATGATGCATTAAGCATACTTGATTTAGATTTTGTGTTTGAGACACTATTTGACATGAAGCCATAGTCTGGATCAAACATTTGATTAGATTAGCTATTCTCAATATCCAATCGCTTATTCATAGACAATGTTTGTAAGATAGAGGTGTAAGAGAAGGCTTTTTACATGTTTTGAGGTGGTGTGCAATCCAATAAATTATATATAGATTTCATAAATAGAAAATATGGTTAAAAATTAATTATAAGAAGAAAATGAAGAAATTTCAAAATTTAAAATTCACAACTATATGAATTAAATTTAACTCCAAACTCTAATTAACATTACATATAAAATAAGTCATTCAAATAAAATAAAATGAGAGGCAAGTCATTGGGGACGTCAGTGAAATTGAGTGAGAACTGGAGGATGTAAATGAAGATCATAACAGAATTTCAGGCAATTGAAATATGGGTGATCGGGCTAAGGGCTTAGATGTTTTCATAGCCTTTGAGGAGAAAAATTCGGTTAATAGGGCCTTAACTCTTATGAGATTAAAATATTGATAATTTTTTCACTCAAATATTTAGGAAGATGCATTTATAACTAGCTACAATAGTAATTTAATAATTTAATCTATGTTATGTTATGGGGCCATTGCCTCACTATTGAGGTGTAAAAGTGATGTAGACAAACTAGAAAGAAAAGTCAAGTAGGAGAACACTATGACAAATTAAAACCAAACTCTATTCAAACTAGTTTGCAAACATCCCAAAACAAACCCAAAGCAAACGAAAAGTCGAAACAAACGAAACAAAATTATAACATAAAACACTATCCTCAGAATAACCTACAAACGGTTTCCTCACATGCAACGAGAAGTAGGAAAATATATGATAAAGTGCTTAGGCTTGCAAAACGAGAGCCCACCACAGCAAAAGGGTCCAACGTCCTACCTAACTCCTCTAGTAAATGTCTCCCAAAATCAGCCAACATACAACTTCCAAATGCTTTCAAGAACAAGGATACAAGTGGAGTGGAACTTGCGTAGAGAAGAAGAGGTTAGAAGCCAAGACGAAATAGAGAGGAGGAAGAGGTGGAACAAGCTCTCAAGCTTTTCCAAGAGAAGAAACCCTCAGGTTTTTAGCAACTTCTTTCAAGTTAATCAACAACCTCTCAATGACAAAATCTTCTCATATATATAGGAAAAAAGAGGAGCCAAACATCCAACATCAACCTCCAACCAAACCAATTAGGTAAGGGGAAGAGGAAGGGCAATATACACCGCAAACAGCTCCTAAAAATCAACACAAGAAACGGGTAGGAGAAGCCACGGGAACACAGCCAGGGAGGGACCCAAGAGTCAACATAGAAAATGGGCTGGAGAGGTCACGGGAAAACAGCCAGGGGGAGAAACCGAAAAGCCCACACAAGAACCCAGCAGCTTTTTCACGGGAACAACACAAAGAAGAAACCAAGGAGACACAAGAAGGGAAAGAGACAAGCTCCACTCCACATAAAGAAGAATACCTTTTTAAATTTATGAGCTAGAAAGTGCAATAACTCATCTAAATAATGAGCTAAACATCAGCTCAAGCTTTAATGAGCTAGCACCAAATAGATCCCAAGATAACAACTCAAAACCAATGCAGCCAAAGCCCAACCTGAGAGCAGCCAAGGCCCAAACCGAGAAACAACAAGCAGCCCAAGGAACAAAGGACCCAAAATGCTTACAAACCCAAGCCTTGCCATGCCCAAGCACATCCTACCATGATCATTGGATGCTTTCCATCATTGGATAGTTAAAAAAAAACATAAAACTCAACTATTAATGTTCAAATTACATCAAAACATAAATAAACCAAAATATAAATGCATCAATTCTCCTATGGTGGGAGAATCTCATCTCCTAATGAGAAAGCTTCCACAATTTTCTGATAAAGATCCGGATGACGCTTTTTTAACTCATTAGTATCTATCCAAGTACAATCAGTCAAGGGATGATTCTTCCATTTAGCCAAAAACCTCTTGTGCTTGTCATGTCTAGTTTTATTAACTCTAACATCAATAACATCTTCAACCTGTTCATTATTATTTAAAACTGATGTGGAGAGAGGCAAAGTTTCAATTTTCACATAACCTTCAGAATTTCTTTCATACAAAGAAAGGTCAAAAACATTAAACACAGGAGAAGTGCCAACAGTAATAGGAAGATCCAATAGATAAGCATTTGTGCCCAATTTTCGTAGAACACGAAAAGGCTCAAATTTCTTCATGCTTAATTTTCAAAAGTAACAACATGAAATCGTTGGCGACGAAAGTAAGCCATAATCAAATCTCCCTTTTTAAAATAAACTTTCATCTGATGTTTGTCAGCTGCAGATTTGTATTTAACATTAGCCATTCAGAGTTTTTTAAGGACTTGCTGTTGGACAATTTTGATATGGTCAAAAGTTTCAGAAGTTTTAACACTAACTTTATTAGGCATAGGCAAACAATTTCTATCTAAAATGTGAGGTATAGGCTGTCCATAAATAATTTCAAATGGAGTTTTACCAGTGGAGCGATTAACAGAATTATTGTATGCTAACTCAGCTTGGGGCAATATCAAATCCCATTGGAATGGTTTTTCTCCAGTAAGGCATCTCAATAAATTCCCTAAGCTTCGATTGACAACTTCAGTTTGCCCATCGGTTTGTTGATGATATGCACTACTAAATTGAAGATAGTTCCTAATTTTGCCCAAAGTGTTCTCCAAAATGACTAAAAAATCTAGTTATCTATCAGAAGTAAAAGTGCGAGGAATACCATGGAGACGAACAATTTCTTTAAAAAATAAGTCAGCAATATATGAAGCATCAGAAGTTTTCTTGCAAGGAATAAAATGTGTCATTTTGCTAAATCTGTCGACAACAACAAAAACAGAATCAAACTTTCTAGCAGTAACAGGCAACCCCAAAACAAAATCCATAGAGATATCCTCCCAAGACTGATTTGGAATAGGAAGAGGAGTATACAAACCAGTATTTTGAGAAGTTCCCTTAAAAGCCTGATAGATTTTACATTGTTTTACCAGCAATTTGCTTTCTCATATGAGGCCAGAAATATTTTTCCTCAACCAAGGCAGCAGTTTTTCCTTGCCCAAAATGTCCACCCAAACCCCGCTATAAAGTTCATGAACAAGTTGCTCTCTTAAAGAATTTTTTGTTATGCAAAGTCTAGGGCCCTTAAATAAAAATCCTTGGTGAATGACAAATTGAGCAGAAGGATCAGTTCTAGAAGAAAAACAAGTCCCAAATACTTTTAAAATCAGGATCATTTGCATAAGTATCTTTCAAAAAATCAAAAGAAGTGATAGTTGGGTAAACAGTTACCAACAAATGAGATTTCCTACTTAAAGCATCAACTACCTTGTTTAGCACACCAGTTTTATGTTTAATGTGAAAAGTATACTCTTGCAAAAAAGAAACCCATTTGGCATGCCTCTTGTCAGATTTTTTGAGAGCCCAAAAATCGCAAAAAAGAAACCCATTTGACAAATTGTCACCGGAAAACAACCAGGGGGAGAAACCGAAAAGCCCACACAAGCACCCAACAGTTTTTTCACAGGAACAATACAAAGAAGAAACCGAGTAGACACAAGAAGGGGAAGAAACAAATTCCACTCCACATAAAGAAGAATACCTTTTTAAATTTATGAGCTAGGAAGTGCAATAACTCCTCCAAATAATGAGCTAAACATCAGCTCAAGCTTTAATGAGCTAGCACCAAATAGATCCCAAGATAACAGCTCAAAACCAATGCAGTCAAAGCCCAACCCGAGAGCAGCTAAGGCCCAAACCGAGAAACAACAAGCAGCCCAAGGAACAAAAGGACCCAAAATGCTAGCAAACCCAAGCCTTGCCATGCCCAAGCACATCCTACCATGATCATTAGATTAGGGCTGCAAGCGAACCAAACGTTCGACGAGCTACTCGTTGTTCGGTTCGATTAAAGCTCGTTTGTGATCGTTTAATTACCTAAACAAACAAATTTGAACAATATTTTAAAACTCGATTTAAATAAACAAACTTGAACACTAATGCGTTCAGCTCATTTATGTTCGCGAACAACATCATTTGAAGTTCGTGAACAAGCTCGATAAAATCTTGATTCGTATTCGATTTTGAACTCGTGAATAAGCTAGATAAAAATAATTATATTTGACTATAAATTTAATAAATATAAGTAATCTTGCCTTTGTTACATAGACAATTGCTTTTATTATAAATTTGTTTGTTCATAGATATGTTCTGAACGTATTTGTTTGATAGTTAAAATTTTTTTGTTAAATATGTTCACGAACAAGCTCGATAAGCACTAAACGAACGAACATGAATTGAACATGAACCGAACACGAACACTCATTAATTTAAATGAACCAAACATGAACACAAACAATAAAGTTCGAACAAACATGAACCAAACTTGAACATGTTGATATTAAATGAACACAAACATGAACACTCACATACTCGGCTCGGCTCGGTTCGTTTGCAGCCCTACATTAGATGCTTTCCATCATTGGATAGTTTTTTTTTTAATATAAAACTCAACTATTAATGTTCAAATTACATCAAAACATAAATAAACCAAAATATAAATGCATCAAAAAGGCATCCCCCTAGGGACCTAGGCGCTCAGGGTAGTACCTTGTCTTATACGGCATATGGCTGGTAGGTTTAATGCCTTCCTAAATTATTATCGGGCAATTTTACCCTGCCCAAAAGCAAGTCCCAAGTGTGCCCAAAATATTCCTTTTAAAACAAATCATCTTATGTGATTAAATCACATGATAGAGAGTTATGTCAAATCTGTGGGTAATCTTGTTAGGCTAGTCTGAAATAGCTTTAGTTTGTATTCAGTTGATGAGCTTGCTTGTATGCATGCTAGTTTGGGTTGCTATTTGATTAATGGGCTTGGAAGCTAGCCCATGTTTCGTTGTTAAACTTGCTGTCATGAGAGTTGGTTCTGAGTACTATCTTTTGAAGATGGTCTAGTGGAAAATACACGTTGGTAGTTTGGTGTGTCGAGGAAAAATTGGAGGATAATAAAGTAAATAGATATTTGATGCATTCATAATTTCTGTATTTTCATTTTAAAAAAATTGAACATTAGTATTTTATTTAGTTTTATATTTTTTTAGCTATCCAATGATGGAAGACATCCAATGATCATGGTAGGTTGTGCTTGGGCTTTGGTAGACCTTTGGTTTGATAGCTTGATTAGTCCTTTGGGCTGCTGTTGGTTCTCGGGTTGGCTTATGGTTCTCGGTTTGAGCTGAAGATGATGATGGGAGGTGTCGGTTTATTGGAGTTGAGCTTTATTTTCTAAGTTGCTAGCTCATTAATGTTGAGCTGAAGTTTTGTTCAATTATTGGGAGATTTATTGAACTTCCTAGCTCATTATTCCAAAAAGGTATGCTTTAATTCATGGATTCAATTTGGAGTGGACTTGCATCTTCTCCTCCCCTTTGTCTTCTCATTTTCCTGAGCTGGGTGATTTCCCGTGCTGGGTGATTTCCCGTGCCTTTGCCCCTTTGGTTCCCGTGGATGGTTTCTCGGTTTCGCGGCTATCTGCTCAGTTCCGCGGCTGTCTGTTTGGTTCCGTGGATTTCCTGCTTTGTTCATGTATTTCTCTTCTCTGTTTTGCTGTGCCGTTTGGGAACTGATGTAGTGGCTGTTGGCCTTTCATTTCCCTAAATCTAATTGGCTTATTTGGAGGTGCTATGGCTGTTTAGTTCCCCTCTCTTGCCTATATATAGTAGATGATTTTTGAAGGCAAAGGTTGTTGAATTTGGTTGAGCTTAGTCTCTTAAAAAACCTGAGGGTTTTCTTCTTCTTGGAAAAGCTTGAGAGCTTTGTCCACTTCTTCTTCTCCTCTATTTCGTCTGGGCTTCTTACCTCTTTGTTCTCTATGCAAGTTCCACTCCATTTGTATCCTTCTTCTTGAGCTTTGGAGGTGTTTGTTGGCTGATTTGGGAGCATTTGCTGGAGGAGTTTGGTTGGACGTTTGGATTATCTTGCTGTGGTGGACCATCGGTTTGCTAGTCCTAAGCACATACTTTACTTAACCTACATTTCAATGCATGTGAGGAAACCGTTCTGTCGGTTGTTCTGAGGATAGTGTCTTTTTATATTTCTTTTGTTTCTTTTGATCTCTCTTCTCGTTTTATCCGTCGGTTTTTGATATCATAGATGATTGCTACTATTTGAATCGAGTTTGGTTATAGTTTTGCCCATCATTCTCCTTATCTGGCTTTTCAATCTAGTTTGTCTGCATCAATATTTTAGAATGGTTAAGTATCATTGACCATAGTATTATTTGACATGTTAATCGACATGTATGTAATATTAGACCGTACTACATTGGCAGAATTTGCTAATATTTGACTTGCGCACCTTACTCCAGACTTTAAATTTTTGTGGGGATAACCACCTAGACTCGTTGACCATAAGGGACTTGCACGCAACTCAATGCAGATTTTGTAGCAAAGGGGAGTGTCAGCCTATACAACTACTCTCTTAGATTCTCACCTTCGCCATTGGTGTGAGAACACTAAGACTCACCATCTGTAGAAGATTTTGCCACAAAGCGGAGAGTCGGCTTGTAGTGGCTAGGTGATTTGATGTAGATGATTTGTGGCGAGTTGTTCTGCTAAAAACTACCTGTAGTGTATGAGCAAGTTAGATGCCTTTGATTTGATGATGATTTTTTTTTTGTGTAGTGGAGTAAAATTTTTGTCTGTTTTTTTTTTTTTTTCACTTTTTCATTCTTTCTACTTAGCTAGCTCTTTTAAGAAAATTTTAAGAGTTTGAATGAGACTCGCCATGGGTACTTAGCAGGTAATAAGAAGCGGACCTCACTTAAGTGGCTAGTTTCCTTTGCCTGGGGACTTTAACTTGCCTGTAGCTCTTATGCTTAGGGGTCTCGACTCTCCTATAGGGAGTAATTCAACTTGCTTTTTAGCTCAAACCTGGGTAAGAGCTCGACTGGTCCTTACTATAGTCGGTTTCACTCGATTATTGCGAAGTCATTTATCTAGGGCTTGATGGGTTCTTGCCCTTGAGTTTACTAGGAACTCGCCCAGAGTTGGAGAAAAGTCGCTCGTGTGCTTGGCTCTGGTGGCGTGAGCTCTTCGAGTGTTAGGGAGACTATTTTGCATGGGTGAGTCCTTTCATTTTCTTTATTAAGGCTGTGCGAGTTTTCCGAGCATTATTTTTTGAAAGGTGAGTTCCCCAAGTGTTTTTAAGGAAATTTTGTTATGTAATAAAGTCACCTGTCGAGAAGGACTCGCTCATGCAAGAAAGCATAAGAAAAGATAAATGAGAGTGATTTTATTGCGTCCATAAGATAAGAGACTACAAATGCAAACAAAGATGCAAGTCTAGTTATGAAAGGTTCACCTAATGTGTAGCAAATCTTGAGGTCGTCAGCACTCCATGTCTTTGAAACCTCACTCCCAGAGTAAGTCTGCAGTTGATAGGCGCCTGGGTTGACTAACTCTTTGACAATGTATGGGCCTTTCTACATACTCATCAGTTTGTTGAGTTTGTAGGCAACAACGCCCGCCTTCTTTAGAACAAGGTCGTTGGGTTGGAAGACCTTTTCTCTAACATCTGAGCCGTAGTATTTGGCCATTCTCTTTTTGACTTCTTCCTGCTTGAGGGGCAGCTTGAGCTCTTCCAAAAAGTCTAGAGCCGTTCGCAGACTGTCCTGATTGGTTGCTTCCCACTTGCCGGGTTCACTTATTAATGGTTAGCAATGATGAACATTCGTTGGCTGTGCAGGTTGAGTTTGATAGGCATAGTATTGCCTCAACATCGTTGGGGAGTGAACTTGGTGTATGTCTAGTCACTGACTATGGAATCTTCATTAGAGCTCATAGGACCTAGAGGAGTGCGTCTATTGAATTGCCTTTGGCGTTTCTAACTTTTTCTTCAAAAGTCTTAGGATTAGCTTATTGGCGACTTCAACTTGACTATTGGCCTATGGGTGGTGGATTGGTAAAATATGATTGGTAAAAACATGTGTGACTGAGTTGAAAATACCATCTATTTGCATTTGATTTCTCTAAATCAATAAATATCATGTTTTTATAAAATATGACTAAAATATTTTAAATTAAAACTAAAATCATTATTTTTTTAATTAAAGAAACGCTTAATAAATTTTTTAGAAAAATTTTAATTACATGAAAATTACATTTAATAAATATTTAATTAGAAAATGACTAAACTAACATTACATTTAACACCATTAACTTCAACATTGGATGTTAGGACAAAAAATGTCTCATTTTAAAGAGTTGATTGACCAAATCGATTCCTCAAAAGAGTTGAGGATTATTTTGATCCCTTACAAAGAGTTGAGAGACTATATTGGTCATTTTCTCGTTAATATATGTAAGAGGTCCCAGTTGTGGCATATTCGGTCAGGCCAAATTCAGGCAAAATAACATTTTCCCATGTCCATTCCTCTGCCCAAAGCAATACTTTGTGAGACCTAAGGTAAAAATATTTTCTTAGAATGTTTCTTAAGACATTAAATAGGCCCTCAATAATTAAATAGGTGGACTTATATCGCCAAATTGATCCTGCCTGACCTATTTAATGTTTCTTGTTCTTCACCTTCTCTTTTCCCTTATTTCTTTTAACATTTAAGTCAATTTCCTAGTTGACTAAGGAGTTGAACCTTGGGCAAGCATGTAAAAATGGAAGGAATGATGCTTTTGGCTGCATTTATTGTGGTATAGAAATTACTTTTGTTTGCACATAAAGCTAGCCACAAGCTTTTGTCCAAATCAATTAACTATGTGCTGCTATCTTCTGTTGGTGTGAGATATATCATTTGCGAAAGATGAGACAGAAGAGTTTTTAGATGAATATGTTGTATCCCAGAGAAACTTACTCTTATTTTATGAGTTCTCCTTGTAGCTCAAGGAGATTGGTGGAACTTATGAAGCTAGCAAGCAATCTGAACTGTCAACTGAAAAGAAGAAGGGATTTGGCGATTGGATGAATTTGATTAAGCCTCACTATGAAGAAAAAGATCATTGGGTAAGTCATACTTCTGATTGCTTCATTGATTTCTCATTTGTTGCACTTCTACTTCAATCCGGATGGTTTACACACTCAAAATATTTGAGGTTAAATTATTTTCCTATTTTTCCATGTTAGATATGTAGTTTTTGGCTCTAAAGCTGCTTTTCTTGTGGGAGACCGTACATCATTAATACAAATTATTAGACATCATTCTGCTCTGATTAACATGCTATTGGTAGCTCTGCAGTTAAAAATACTGTTCCCTTAGCATACTTCTATATATTTACTACTGCTTTGATTTATACTTTTCATATTCAGTATACTTTTTATATTCAGCTTTAATTTCACCAAAACTTTGTACGACTTGTTGGTCAAGTTTATTTTCACAAAACCAAAAGCTCCAAGGCAGTTTTCTCAAACCTGAATGAACTCCAAAGAACCACTATGGTTTAATTGGGTGTCATAGTCCTATGACACCTTCAGTTATTTATTCAATAATTTATAAAGATGTCAACTATTCCAGTATTTTGGTATGTATTGAACATTCTTATAACATCGCACAAATGATGTGATTCAAACTGAGTCAAAGTTTCAATCATGAATTGTACACATGTTGGAATGTCCATGCTTACTTTACATATTGGGAAAACATTTTATTTCCTTGTGGTAGCTACATCATTTGGTAACATTGCAACTTACAAGAGATGCCTGCAAGTGGGAAAGAAATAATTCATTGAGTTATACAAAATTTGGCCACATATCTTGTTCTTGAAATAATTGCAAAAGAAAGTTACAAAAATGACAACAATTTAGTTGATATGTGTTACTTGTCCTTTGTATGTGCAAATTAATTTATCGGCAGGAAAATTCATAAGAGTAACTATTATTATCACCCACATATGCCTAAGTTTTACCTTCTCTCTTGAAAGTTGGGAATGCCAATTCCGTAAATCTGCATTCAAGAATGATGTGTCGCTCAAACGTAGTATGAATGTGAATCATTGATTAAGTGATGAAAAATAGCTTTGTCTGAGGGTATTACTGCCCAAGGCTGAGCAAAACTTTGTTTTGCTAAATGCTGAGCCAAAGCCCTAGAATCCAGGTTTTCTACAACAACAACATCAAGCCTTTATCCCACTACATAGGGTCGGCTACATGAATCCTTTTTCTCCATTGTGTCCTATTAAAAGTCAATTTCTGATTTAAATCTAATAAAGAAAGGTCATTCCTAATATTTTCTATCCAAGTCTTTTTAGGTCTGCCTCTACCTTTCTTAATATAAGTCAAATCTAATACCTCTACTCTCCTAGCCGGATCATCGGAAGGCTGCCGTTTTATGTGACCAAACCATCTAAGGCGACTATCTCTAATATTATCTTCTACTGGAGCTACTCTAAGGTTGACCTCCATAATTCAAGTTTACCTTCAACTCCCTCTCTAGTCTTATCTACAAGAAGAATATCATCAGCAAAAAAGCATACACCAAGGTACATCCTCTTGCAAATGTCTAGTGAGAACATCCATGACTAAAGCAAAAAGATATGGGCTTATGGCTGATCCTTGATGTAACCCAACCGAAATAGGAAAATACTTGGTCAAACCACATTGTGTTTGAACACAAGTAATAGCTCATGCATACATATCTTTAATGATTTGAATATAAGTGTTATTAACTCCTTTCTTTTCAAGAACTCTCCAAAGCAGTTCTAGAACCTAGGTTTTCTATCTTTCAAAATTTTCTGAATAGAAGATTCTTGAACTACAACAACATCAAGCTTTTATCCCGCTATGTGGGGTCAGTTACATGAATCTTTTTTCTCCATTGTGTCTTGTTAAGACTCAAATTCTTATTTAAGCTTAATAAAAAATATCATTTCTAATATTATCTAGCCAAGAATACTTCTACTCTCCTAACTAGGTCATTGGAAGATTGACGTTTTATGTATCCAAATCATCTAAGACGACTCTCTCTAATCTTATTTGCCATTGGAGCTACTCCAACATTTTCACGTATATACTCATTTCGCATTGTTTCTAAGAGTGAAGTCACTCATCCACCCGAGCATCCTCATCTCTGCAACACTTAACTTTATGCTTCTTTTTTAACAACCAAGGTTCTGCGCCATAAAGTATTGCATATTTTACCAACATTTTATGGAATTTTACCTTGAACTTATTTTCTTAAATATTCATTACTCACTTCCAGCTCCTCCCTTGCGGGAAGGTTGCACCTGATGTTTAGAGCACTATTGGTCAACAACTGCAGGCTTCCATTGCCAAACAATCTTCGGCCTCTTTTTGCCAATGGTTGCTTCTCACCTAGCTGTGGGGCACAAGCTGCCATCTGCTGCCATTGCCATTTTTTGTTATTTTTACTTTTAAAAAAAGTTCACAGAATTTTGCCAACTATGTTTAATTTTGTCACAACGCTCCCAGCAATTGTTTTTCACTTTTTTCATGGAACATATTTCAATTATACTAGCCCTGCTTAGTATTTTTTGGGAATAGCTTTAAACAGCAGTTTTCTCACAGCTGCAGGCTGCAGCATTAATAAAAACCTCATTTGTTGGCCATCAACCCCTAGCTTGAATCTGCCAACTGCCAAGAGGTCGGTTACTGATAGCCGATGAAAACCATTCTAAACTAGATTCATGAATTACTTGATAACAATCAATTGAATGAAAAAAAAAACACTTCAAATATGATAGCTTAGATTTTTGTATCTGGAATTCATCATATTGAATTATTGGTACTCTATTGTTTTACAAACCATACGCTCAAAATGAAGTTTTACTACGCAGGAGTGAAATTCCTCCCACACAATTCTGTAAGCACTAAACTCCAAACAAATGGAACAACCACTTATTGTCATGTATAATGCATTGGAGGTCTATATGTTTTATCTGAATATGTTATGCATCATAATATTTCTCTCATGTATAAAGAATTTGATAATTAGGTTTAAGAAAATTAAATTTTGTAGAAAGAAGTGAAATACCCTATGCACCCACATTTTGAAGACAGCTAGAAGTAGTCTGACCATTTGAGTTTTATAAAAAAAGTGAACTCAGTAAGATTTAGATATTACTTAATTAGAAAATACGGGCTACATAATTTAACATCATTCAAGTTTCATGGTATGCAGTGGCGGAGCCAGAAAATATCTCTAGGGGGGGCCTAAATTTTTTTTATTATATTATTATTTTCCTTCTACTTTTTTACATCCAGACTTAGGACCAATATAATCAATATTAAAAATGATAAAACTTTGTTAGTGAATTAGTTTATTTTTTTTCCTTCACAAAATGATTTCAATCATCAAATTACTCGATTTCTGCTAGAACATGCTTAATATATTAACTAAATATGTGATATTAAATATATTAACTAAATACGTCATATTAAAAATCTCATTTAAAAAAAATCATAAAATCTCTTTAAGATCGAATCAATATAGGATTAAGCTAATATCAATCAAGCAAAAAAAATGTAAATGAATAGGAAATTAAATTGGGAGTGATTTGAATGGATGACCAATGTTAAATTTCCAATGTTAAATTTCTAGATCGTGGGCTGTTTATTGGGCATTTAAATGTCTTAGTGATATCATAATTCGACGATCTTGGGCTCGTTAGATTCGTCTTGTCTAGTCGCTCGATTCGACTATAAGCATGTTATATTTGGAGACCGTTTGATAATCCAAATTATGGTTTGAACCTTCCAAATATGCTTCGGGTCTTTGATTTGGAGTCATTTGGGTTCGGATTGAGTTGAATTTGGTGTCGTTAGGTTTGTGTTTTTGAGACGTTCAGTTCGACTATAAGTTTACTGAAATCGGAGCTCAGATGGTCTCCGAATTAATTTTTGAAGTTACCAACTTAATTTTGTATTGAGATTTAAAAAAAAATCAATTTTTTTAGGGGGGTCACGTGCCCCCCCCTCCCTCCGCCTATGATGGTATGAAATGCCTTGAAGATATGAAGCCTCTTCGCAAAGAAAACAATTCATTGTCAAACCAACATTATCAATGTTCTCAAATTTCTTCAGTAGTTACACGTTTACATAATAAAAAAATCATTATAATTTAAGATACAATTATCCTTTTTTGAAAGAATCAAACGCCAAACCTCTCTTTTGGAGGTAGGGACAATGGCACTAAGATATGCACCAAATGGTTTAATATACATTTGTGACATATGAGTTACGAACCAAATCCAATCATTTATAAGTTTTTTTCTCATGATAAATCATGAGAACTAGTTTATGGTTAACCGTTGGGAAGAAGCATGTGTAGATGAGGGTGCAGTGTACAGATGACATATATTACTTAGAATCTATATTCTCAATCATATCAAACAAATGGACAGGGAAATAAGATGCTGAAAAAATATTGAATGAAGTACCACTCCCGAATTTGAAAGTTGGAAAGAAATGATCCAGCAGTTCTCTTAGGGTGGGATTTTTTTTTTTTTTGGTTTTTCCATTATCTCCTTCTTTCATTCTCTTTCTCAACCTCTAATTTCCTTAATTTTCTTTGGCTTTTCCTCTTGTTTTTGCAATATGGAAACCCTAGCATTGCTCTCTTTCTCTCTCTCTCTCTCTCTTTTTTCTTCTCTTGGGGAAAAGCTGGTGGAAAATTGTTACTGCTTCATGTACTTCATATGTATCCATCCATCCTTGGAATTCTCTTAGGTCCCGCAATGCTTACATTTTTCTTTTGTTATAATTAACCCTTCATCTTAGTCCACTCCCTCTCCCCTTCCTCTCCAATAAACTACGTGAACGTAAAGTAATCATGTACCAACTCCTCCATGCTGCAAACATTTACAAAAATTATAGATTTAGATCCCAAGTAAATTATTACTTGATTTAGCCCGTAAATAATGATAAGTGCATCCTAATTTTTTTTAAATAGCAATATGAATTGGCAATACACTATATTCGTTCCGCACGAAGACTGGCTTATCATATCCTTACAAACAATATCATTCAGAAAAAAAATTCTAAAATTTTGTTTGCTTTCTCATAATCTCACTTTTGAATTGATATCACACATGGGTAATGTTTTTTTTTTTTTTTCATTTTTCCTTTACATTTCTCATATTGTTGTCAACTTAGACCTTTGTACTCAACAGAATATTCAGTGAAAATTTTGTATCTAGCATTTTAAATGGCCAGACTTGGGATTAATAGAAAATTTCAAGGTAATGATAAGATAGGAAAAATCACAATAATGGAATAATTAAATCAACAAAATGGTCTCTAGACTATTTAAATTTGTTCATCTTAGTCCTGGGCTTTTCTTAGCATTTAATTTAGTTTCTCACTTTCTCAAATCATTTTATCTTGTCTTTTTTTTTATCTCACCTATCTAGAATTGATTGTAGCTAGTTGTGGCAATCTTCAACTGCCGGTACTATCAATTCTTAGTTTTGGGGCAAGAATTTCTCTTGTTATTAGGCCAGCTTTAGACGGGTGAGATGATGGAAGGACAATAAATGCAAGGATTCAATAAGTTGAGTAAATTGAACTTTAAGAAAACCCCAAACTAAAATAGATGCTTGTAAATTATTCAGCGAATATTTGGATCATTTGCTTATAATGAAATCTTACCCCAACTATAATTGGATTATTTATTTTTAATCTTTTCATTTGTAATCTTTCTACTGAAACTGCATTAAATGCTACTAATTTTGTGGTTGTAGTTTGTGGAGATTCATTTTTTTGTCTGCATTCATTTGGTATAGGTTTTTGTACTTATCAGTACATGTTTAAAATTTACAGGCAGCTCAATGGAGAATCTTCCTGTTCTTTACCGAGTCATTTTGACAGTTGCGCGCGCACGCGCATATATATATATATGCATTGGTTGAATTGTTAAAATATTTTATGGTCTAGCATTTTATTGTTCGAAGCTTAAAATTGTTTGCAACAATTGTTATAGAGATAAGAGTGTTAAGATTACTGTGTAATAAAATTAGGAAGAATAATGAGTGAAGTAAATGTTTGGAGGAAAGAGTAGGAGCTTTTATTGAGGATATACTCATAAATTGTTTGTTTATATGGTATAGAAATTTGCAAAAGAAACTAATAGCACTAATTAGGTGAGGAGTTATATGTTACAGGAGTAAAAAAGATAAGGGATTGCATAAAGCTGATACTTTGTCCATTTTCTGGAACGATTTTCTGTTAATTACGATTTGTGTAACTCGTCTTAATTTGAATGAATGGGGATTAATATTTCATATAGTTGACCATAAATGGGATATGGCAGATGGTAGTCATGATGGGATTCTTGGATTTTATTTAGGTTCCGGACGAAGCTGCTGGCAAATGCATATCATGCGAAGTACATTTTGGTGCTTTTGTAAGAAGGGTATGTCGGTAAACATTTCTTATATTTTGACTATATACTTTTTTTTTTTAAATACTATGTTTAACATGAAGAGTGGAACGTTCGTTTTTCAGCATCATTGCAGGAATTGTGGTGATATTTTCTGTGATAAGTGCAGCCAAGGTAGAATAGCTCTCACTGCTGATGAACAAGCTCAGCCAGTACGCGTTTGTAACAAATGCATGGTATGCCTTATACTCTGACTTTTAGCAGATTTTTTTCTCATTTGTATTTCACTGTTTTGATATGCATTTGTGCTCGTCATACTTTATGTCACTGTTAGATACAGTTAATAACTCAGTTAGCATTTATGTATAAATTGTTTAACTTGTTTAATTTGGTCTATATTTCACTACACCTATGGGTTTTTGTCTTTAGTCTATGTGATTTTACTTATCCATGTTTGTGTCGTCTAGTAGAAAGATTTCCCTGTCAAAAAGACTATGGGAGATAAAAATTGAACCTTGATCCCTTGGTTAGGGCAAGTGTTAGAAGCTCTTCTGCGGTTATCTTTGATGTTCTAGGTTTAAATTCTTAAAGATTGCTTGTATTCTAAATTGCTATTTTTCCCCTTTGGTGTATAACCATCGGCATTGGTAGAACAGCTCAAACTTCCTTGCAGATTTTATATTCATTGTACTTAGTTCTGTTAATTTTATTCAGGTAATATAATACTAGGTTGAGGGAAACACTTGCTTTTGAGACTCATTTTTTGTATTCACTATCACTGATTTTCTCACTCTAGCCATAAATGAATTGACTACATGCTAAGAGAAAGACTAATATTGTTCAAGGTGAAACTGAAAGAAACCCTACCACGACCAACTTATGATTTGTAATCATAAAAACAAACGTGACAGTTCCTTCAAATTTTTTTGTTTTAATTGCCTTGTGAAAATAAATCCTTTAAAACTTGTTCTAGATTTTTCTTGGTAAAAAATAGTTACGTTCAATATAGAGCTCTTCAGGTTGAGACACAAAAATAATGCCTACTATGGGCTTCGAAAATTTGCGCCCCAACCTCTCCGTGCCCTTTTTATTGACAGGAGAGTTTTAACGAGTTTAAGGTTCTTGGGTAAATTTTTAAAAGGCAAATTAGATTTAAGATAAAATGCTATCAAGAGATTTCATCTTGAATTCTCGAGGACTTTATTATCTGAGGTCTGGTTTCCTGTAGGTGCAAGCTCCTAAAGTTAATCACCTCTCCCAATAACGTGAGAGCAATTTCGATTAATGCTAGTCGTTAGATAGACACTGAGTATCCAAAATATAGTAGCAACATCTTTAGGATTTTTAAATTGAATTTGAGGGGTTTTATGATTTGAAATTTATCACCATATACTTAGATCGAGTGATGGGAGAATGATGACGAGCCCAATCAAGATCCCATAGTTTTATCGTCCCGAGCTGTCATGATCCATAGTCTGCTTAGTCAGAGGAAGTAATCAACCCAACTTGACTGAAGGATCCTTGTTGGCAATCATGGGTTATATCCAAGGGTACCTTGTAGACTCGGTGTAAATGTTTGCCTAATGGGATATATTTGAGTCCACCTTAGTTAATAAAGGGCTTTATACCGTATTGATTAATTACTCAAAGATTTAGAGTCATTAGTGAACATACGAGCTCTTACCATAACCGTAACTTAGTAGTACTATTTGGCATTAATGCCACCTAATCAGAGGGCCCTGGTTATAACTGTTTACATGTGTCATTTGACGGCAAAACCACTAGTTAAAGGACACATGTTATGTCCTTATTGGCAAGAGATGATTTGAGAATGAATTTTAGTGATATTCTCGACTGGATTTTCACTCTTTGTGAGCTAAAGTAATTTTTTAATTTATCCGCCTCATGGTGAATGAATTTTTGTTTCAAGTATGTAGGTGATTAATTTCATCTTAAATATTTTTATTTTTAGCGTTTCTTGAGTTTTGAACTTTTATTACAATTAGAGCTCCTTAATGATTAATTTTGAGATTTGGTGGAATTGAAAGGTAGATACCGCTCCGGTTGATATTAACTATCAACACAGCCATCATCGGGTTTGTTAGAATTTACTTTCATTATTTGAGCTTTATTGACTCTATTTGCTTGTCAAAAAATGACCGTGTTCGGCTTCTAATTTTCAGGGATATCTGAATCGATAGTTTATGTTTGAATAAATGAATTTTCTTTGTAAAAGATCTTGAAGGTCTAATTTAAACCATATAAAATTGCATATTCCGGTGAATTCAATGAGTGCCGATTCTAAGAGTTTATATTTTTAAAGAGTGAACCTTTCTTATAAGATGACTTGAAGGCCTAATATGAACATATAAAACTAAATACTCCGGCTAATTCAACGAAAATTAGTCGGGAGAATTTGCATTTTAATGAGCGAATCTTTCTTATAAGAGGCTTTGAAGGCCTAATGTGAACATATAAAACAAATACTTCGGTCGACGCCATGATCTTGCATTTATTCGATGGTTCAAGTCGTGTCAATTCTGATCCATTTAAAAAGGATTATACTTGAATTTAGATTCACTTTTAACTCGCACAATATTCTCGGATCTTATGTTTAAAAATTTAGCGTAGCGGTAGGAGCGCATGCAGGTAATTTTGTATTTAATGATATATATGCTTTTTTATATGTTTAATAATCATTTGTCATTTTAGATCCACACAACATCCTCGGACGTCACATTTACGTGTTTATTGCACTCCTTGGGGCTCATGCGGATGAGTCATTTTCAAGTATTTATGGGATGATCGATACATTTTGCAAGATGGACATGATAGTCATATGTAGCTTTCATAATATATTTGTGGTGCATTAATGCATTTGCACATGTAATGTGTTTGCATGCTGGTTTAATGCATTACTATGATGTATAATGTATTTGCATGTTGAATGATGTGCGTTCACATAATGCATTTTACACATTGCACGTGTATGTATGTAACGTAATGGATGTTTATGACATATATGCATGTTCACATACATATTCACGTGTGTATTTGCATATTTGCACGCTTGTATATGTATTTGCATGTTTTTATGCGTACATACGTATTTGCATATGCATTTGTGCATTACCGACACTTTTGTTTATTGCGTGGTGCATGCATTTATGAGTCATTTGTATGTTGCGTAGCATACCCGTGCAATGCAGTTACACGTTGTGTGATACATTGCATGAAACACACAAATCTCAATGCACT
This sequence comes from Dendrobium nobile, assembly GCA_022539455.1. NCBI lineage: Eukaryota > Viridiplantae > Streptophyta > Magnoliopsida > Asparagales > Orchidaceae > Dendrobium > Dendrobium nobile. The sequence continues at coordinate 9,439,908 of CM039736.1, forward strand.
TACACGATGAACTTGCAAATTTATATGATTGTTAATGTATTTGTAAGATGCGTTTGCATGATCAACAATTGGCATATACACGTTGCTTAGTGTTCTCGTATAGTGCACTTGTAAGTTGCGAGTACATTTGCACTATATGATCAGGAGACGTGTAAGATGTTTCTCTTGATGAGTTGACATATCTCACACACTTCTCTGAGAGAGATTCATGCAGCTTGTGCATTCAACAATTTACAAGCGTTCATAGTTGTACGACGTATTTATAGGAATATGAGCCCCCTTACTTTTGGCAGCAAACATGCACATTATTTAGGGCACTTACGCGCTCGTGACTTGCAATATGATTGATGGTCTCATTTTATTAGAGAGTGTTTAATCAAAATAATTATCGGAGATATGTGTAAGGAATCCTACGTGGCATCCATCAATGTAAATGCATTGTCGTAGGAGCATAAATAAATTTATATATTTTTATAATTACTATCCACATTTAGATGTATTTATGCTTGTATTTTACTCGGTTGCAAATACTTGGGCAATCCAATGCAAAGCCTTGAACCAAGATCTTCACACATTTTAAATTTGAATTCTAAAAATGACTTCTTGATATTATTTCAGCATGTATGTTCAGGCCCCTTCATAGTTGAATTGTTTGTTAGGTGGGCCCCATACATGGCTGCTTTTGTGGTTATAAATATGGAGCTCCTCGATTAATTCCATACATTTCAACTTGTGAAGAGAGTATTGCTGAGTTATTTGAGTTTATGCAAATGTCTTAAGGGCTAGGGGGCTTGGTCCATTCTTCTTGGAAAATAACCATTTTTTTATAAATAAATTTATTGTAAGTTCTATTTTAACTTATTCATTTTCTTAGTTTATGACTTATAATTTTGTTTTATTTCATTTTTTTGTCATTTTAGCTTTGAGTTTAGTCATTTATTTTGGTTTGAATTTTAGCAGCACTCTGTCGTCATCCCTACGTAGGGGACTGCATTGGGGTGCTAAGCCTTCCCACTGTGCTAACAAAGATGCATGTATGGTCAGGGTTGGGTGATACCATGGTCAAAGTCGCTAATCCTTGCTTGCTAAGAAAGTTAGTCACGGTTCTTCAGGTACCCGTGTATAAGCAACATTATTTTTCGGCCTGCCAAGAAAGACAGTCACGGGTATTTATAATCTTATGTGCAACAGTATTTCCCTCCTGTCAAGAAGGGATGTCACAGGTACTTGGGGTTTTCATGCATTACAGTGTTTTCCTGCCTACCAAGAAAAAAAAGCACAGGTACTTAGGTTTCATATGCTGCAATTCATAAAATCAAACTAGTGTCGGGTCGGGGTTATACCTCAAAGCGCGTGATAATGGAAGTGGCGACATCAATGGAGGCAACATCTACGATGCATGAAATAAAATTTTTTAATTAAATTTTTTTTTGTGTGAGGGTGGAAGCTAGAGTGGATATGGTGGAACCTCTCTTTCTAGAGAGAGAGAGGGATTTTCTTCTCTTTCTGGGGGGAGAAAGATGGACAGGGAGTGAGAGAGGTTAGGGTTTTGGTGGGAAGTCATTTAGAGAGAGAGAAAGGGTGAAATCTTTTTTTTTTTTTTTTGAGGGAGAAAGATAGGAAAAGAGTGGGTTAATTCTCTTTCTAGAGAGAGAATGCTAGGAGAGGTGAGGGCGAAGGTGTGAGAGGCTTTATAAATTGGAAATGAGCTTTCTCTTTGATTTTAGAGAAAGAAAGTGGAATGTGATGGAGCTTTTTGATGGAGGTGTATGAGCTTATGGGGGAATTTTTTTGTGAAGGGAGTATGGTGATTTGAGGGAAGGAGACGGAGATAGGAAATTTTTAGGGTTAGGTTTGGGGTTAGGATCGGGTAAGAAGATGAAGATGAAGATGAAGATGAAGATGAAGATGGAGAGGAGGTGAGGAAGAAGAAAAAAAATGAGAAAGAGGAAGAGGAAGAGAAGAAGATGATGAAGGAGAATAAGAAGGAAAAGAGGATGGAGAGGGAGAGAAGGGGCGGCGGCGGGAGTGGCTGGCGTCATTGGGGTAGGGGTAGGGCATGCACGAGAGAGGGAGCCGAGAGGGAGAGGGTGAGAGGGTGTTGCGTGAGTGTATCATTGTGAGGAGTGCGGTTGGTTATGAGGGTTTAAGTGAGGAGGGGATTTAGTATTTGGATTATTTAGATTTAGGCAATTTTTTTTAATTCCATCTCCCTTTCTTTTTTATTATTAATTGTAATTATTTTTTAAATATAAATTGATATGAATTTTTTTAAATTAATCTTGCCACAATTTGTCCGTCATATTACTTTCATTCGCGCACGTCAATCTCGCCTTGATCCACGAGTGCGAAATTTTGATTTTAGCCGATCAACGACCCTGACCAATATTAGTGTCGATCATAGTTATTTCATTTGCCTTGAATGCATTGACGTTGTCTGTTTAGCTAGCGGATGATTTTTCAGCAATTTGAGCTTTTGGCCAACGCGCATCGGGAAAGTTTCATGTGACATCGCAGTCTTTCGCTTTCAAAATTTACCGCGCCGATCAACTCAACCCTAAACTAGTATTGAGGTCAACACCTATTTTGCTCTTTGTTGCCTTTGTTACAAGGGATAAGAAATGTCTTTTCTTCTCTGTGTTTATCAGACAATTGGACACATTTTGCGGGAGCAGCAAGTGTTAGTATTTTGTAGTGATGCTGATAAGATTATCATTTTGATCCTTTAACTCCTTAAAGATGATTCAAAATAGTTCTAACATTGGAAAATTTTAATATTTCCTTAAAAACTTGAGGGACCAAAATGATCCTTTAATATACTTGGGGATCAATTTTTGTCCCCCCCCCTCTCTCTCTCTCTCTCTCTCTCTATATATATATATATAGAGTAGTCATGAGTGTCTTACTTTGGTTGAGCACCATTAAAGTGCCATTCTAAAACTGAGGAATGATTATATTATTTTTTCTGGATCTTTTATAATCATGCAATATGCCATTCTAACTAGTCCTTTCTTTTCTTGAATTTCCCAAAATTTAGGCATAATTTGATGCGCTTAATTACTGGAATGCTGCATGTTCTGTTTCGTGTGTGATATGCTTTTGATATAGATTGTTACTCCTTAAAACTTCTCTTATTACTTTGATTATTGAAGACTCTATGTTTTACAGGAAGAAGCGACTCATCGACTTAATATTGCAAAAGAGTCCATCGGAAAATCTTTTGGATTCAACACCCATGAGGTTCTTGCTAGAAAACTTCAGGTTAAGAACTTTGCTGAATATTTTCTGCCTTTGTGGTTGTATTAATTTTATTGCTTTATCTTCTAATTGGCAAACATGTACCTGTATTGTTAAGTAAATTTGTTTTCTTACGTTTTGTATTATGTATTTCTATTTAGCTTTGGAACTGGTACAATGGTTGTTAGAGTGCATTTTGATTCAATTTCTTATCCTGTATGAGACGGATGATGAAGCAAGTAACGGCATTAATTTTTTTTAAAGTTTCTATTTCTTTTGTTTTTAAATGTAGAAATCTTGGTGCATAAAATATTGGCTTTTATTTCCTGTTTGTTGGTGTATTATAGATTGATAAATAAAATTATATTTTGAAAGTTCTTGATATTTGGAAAGTGGTATGTGTTAATGTTGATGCTTCCTAGAACGGTATATTTGTTCCCTTATTATAAATAAGAGGGGTTCCTATTGAATAATTCATAATTTTTTTTTTGAATAATACATGGAAAATTTCCTGCTTAACGTGCTAAGGAGTAAGGATTGTCATTGCCTTAGCCATAGCATCCTCCCCTCCAACTTACAACCTTGCCCTCAATCTTGCCAACTCGCTTGTGCTTGCTCGCCCGATTGTTGCTTCTGTATTCATTGGCGACTTGCCTTGCTTATCATGCTTGCATGCACTTGCTAAACTTATAGCCCCTCACTTACCTCTTACGTTTGCAGGCCTTTCACTTCCTTTATGGTTGTTATAATGAAAAATTCCACTTGATGTCTGTCCTTTTTTATAGCACTAACATTGACAAAGTTTTAAGGAGGCAAGCTTTCGACTATGCTATTTTTTGTTGAACCTTTCATTGCTTCAATTATTGGCTTTTGGATTTTTCTGAAAATATATAAGATTTGCTTCCTTCAATTTATTTTCAAGAAATTAATCTCTCTTATGTCTACGATTACTATTCAGAATTTTTTTTCAACAAAATGATTTGTGCATTCAAGAGTATTATTGTAATGCCCTCAAAGTGTCAAAATAATGTTAAGTATTAATTTTCTATGAATATTAGCTTATTTTATTATAAGTTTATATAGACGTAAATTCGATTAATAGATTAATCAATTTAGTTATTTAACAATTAACTAGGTAGTGGATAATACTGTAGTATACCATTTATTTAATATATATATTCTACTGTAGCTATTCCACTAATCTGAGCATGCAAGAGATTGATTTTGGCATGCTGCAATCTGACGGCTAAAGGGTGAGTTTGGTGGACTAAGTGGAAAGAGCATTGAGATATAAAATAAGTTTTAGTTCACTTCTCATTCCCAATTTTTTTTACCACATATAAGTTTATCTGGAGTTCTCTAAGCTGTTGTGAGTGGGTGCTAGAGGATTCGTGAAGGCTCAGTTGGGAGGATAAAGTCTAGGTAAAATAATCTATAGTTATTAAAATGAACTTTTGCTAAAATCTATGGTTAAAAAGGATGGAGTTTAATAATGTTTGCTGAAATTAGTTGGTGGTAGTTGAGTTCATTGTGGTAGATTGCTGGACATAGGAAAATAAAGAAAATGATTACTATTAAATGAAGAAGAGCTTAATTGAGATTGTTTACAAGAGGAAATGAAGACAAAGCCTAGGAGAACAAATTTCTAACGAGGTGAGATACCCAAACAAAGTTATAAGAATTAGTAAATATTTTATTATTGCATTTCATCTTGATTATGCTTATGACCACATGTATTTCAGTTTATTTTAGTTATTTTGTATGAACATGATCGAATATGTATGGAATTGTTTATGTAGAGAGCAAACTTTATTAATGTTAATGATTTTGTAAGTCTAAAAGGGTAAATATTCATAAATAAATGAATAACCTAAAGGTCAACTAAAGCGCACCTAAATGGCAGCTAAAGGACAACTAAAGGGCAGCTAAAGGGCAACTAAAGGGCAGCTAAATGACAGCTAAATGGCAACTAAAGCGCAACTAAAGGGCAACTAAAGGGTAGCTAAAGGGCATCTAAAGGGCAGCTAAAGAGCAGCTAAAGCACAACTATGTCATCAAAAGCATATGTCATTAGGGCTTAAAAGGATGACTATATAAAAAGTGAAATAAGTTATATATGGGGAATATGCCCGCACAAATAAAGGCGAAAGACCCGATGAGGTAAGCATACACTCTCAATTCTAGAAGTTGGGAAAATTTGACTCAACCCTGAATAAGAGAACAACTTCCATTCTAAAAAGTTGGAAAGTTAGACCCAACCTCGAATTGGAACGCTAAAAAGGTGCAAAAGCTTATAGTCATTATATGGCTCGTTTAAAAATGTTAAACAATTTTGGTAAGATGCATAATACTACTAAGCAAAACACTTCTATGCTCAATATGACATTTCAATATGTGTTTTAACTATGTTAGCATTGTTAAGCATTTCTTATTTGTTTATTATTATTTATTATAAATTGCTTGTGTATTTTATTGAAGTAGCTCTAGTAGAAAATAAGATTAGAGAGAGTCGTCTTAGATGGTTTGGTCACATAAAACGACGGCCTTTCGATGACCCGGTTAGGAGTGTAGAGGTATTAGATTTGACTTATGTTAAGAAAGGTAGGGGTAGACCTAAAAATACTTGGTTAGAAAATATTAGAATGACCTTTCTTTATTAGATTTAAATGAGAATTTGAGTTTTAATAGGACATAATGGAGAAAAAGGATTTATGTAGCCGACCCCACGTAATGGGATAAGGCTTGATGTTGTTGTTGTTGTTGTTGCTTATGTATTTCATTGAGCCTAGCTCATTAGCAGTAGTTGTACTCCAGGAAAGGGAAAGGAGCCCTTGGGACAATAAAAAGAGGTTACTGTTCTTTTGGTGTAAATACGTTTTGGGTGTGCAAAGAGATCTAAAATGAGAACTGAATGCTAGATGCACAGACTTTTGGGTATGTGAATGAATTTTAAAAAATTTAATAGAGCTTTATATTTACTTCAATTATATTTGATGTTTATTAAGGGACATTATATGTTTCCCATTATTAATTATGGAATTAGATAGGGTGGCAAGTTAGGAGAGTCTAAATAGATTTATTTTACTCACTCCATTCTGAAAGTGGTAGCTCGGAATGGGTGTTAGTATGAAGGAACCGGTTTGGATTTTCCTTCTCTGTTATACTCCAAATTGACTGTTAAGGGGTAGGTCAAATTGGGGTGTAACAATTATAGCTCCTTGAGAGGGAAATGGGAAGAGTTACTTAGTTTTGCTACTTTATTATTGTTCCAACCAAGGAACAAAATTATATTATGATGTTCTTATGCAATTTGTATCAGGATACTAAGATAAAATGTTCAGTGTTATGAGACAAATGCTTAAAGTTAGAGGATATTTGACATAAACAAAAAAACAACAACATGGGTTCATTATGCTTTGACAAAAAAAGTAAACATATTGTAACTTTGAGTATTTGTATAACTCTAAACATTTTGTCTTATGATCTTGACACAAATTGCATTAAGATATCTCGATACAGTTTTTGTTCTCCATCTATTTGAGAAAAGTAGACTAAAGAATTATTTTTGCCAATTTTATTTTTCTTGCATCCTTATTTGTAGTGTGTACAATCTCAATTTATGGCAAACTCTATAGTCCTTAAAATTGTGTTTGCTCGTTTTTGTGTTGTTTGCGTTACAAAGCTTTTTTACTAGCTAACCTCCCACCTATGTCGCACGGATACGCCTATTTATGAGGTATGCTGTATCGGACACGTATCGTATACGGATACGCCTCCGATACGGCATGGATACGCCTCCAATATGGCACGGATATGGCTTTGCCGTGTCCAATTAAAATATTATTTAAATTTGATCGGACACGCGTATCGGATACGCGTGTCCTATTAAAAAAAATAGAGCCGCAATTTCCCTATTCATTTCGGCTATCCGCTCAATATCCCTATTCATTTATGCGGCTTAAACATTTCGGCGAGTTAGGTTTTTAGTTTTCGCACAGGTCTTCGTCTTCTTCATTATAGTCGAAGGAGTGGCACGACGACGCGAGCATAGAAGCGGACAGGATTATCCTTCGTTGACAAAGAGGCTTGACGACGCGAGCATTAAAGCCGACAGAATCCTTCGTCGATGGAGCGACTTGACAACACGAATAGTGAAGGCGACCTGAGCATTAAAAGTTTTGTTTTCTTCATTCTTCGTTTTCTTAATCGTAGGCTTGATACCAGAACTCGGTACCGCTCAGTACTCGGTACCTCTCGGTACCGCTCAGTACTGCTTGGTACCGCTCAGTACTGCTCGGTACCGCTCAGTACTGCTCGGTACCGCTCAGTACTGCTCGGTACCGGAACTCGGTACTGCTCGGTATCGGAACTCGGTACTGCTCAGTACAGAGGGGTACCGAATGGTACCAAGTAGTACCGAGATGGTAGAGAAAATTTTAAAGCAACTCTTATAATAAAGTTTTGTTCCGAGGGCGGGGGCGTTGCCCTCGAAAATCCTCTCAGGGGCGCTGCCAGCATAGGCGCAATATATCTACACTTTTAATTAAAACATTTCAGTTTTCAAATTCATGTAGATTAATTTGTGTCAATCCTTTGTAGGATAATGAGCTCTAGTGGTGTAGGAATTGGGTCTACTGATGGTCCATCAGAGACCAATATCGAAGATAACAAACCTCTGTGGGATTATGTGACAAAATTAGGTAAAACGTCAGAAGGGGGTGACAATATTGCATTCAAATGCAATTTTTGTAATGCCAAATACAAAGGATCATATTATAGAGTGAAAGCTCATTTGTTGAAGATTAGTGATAATGGAATTAAAGTATGCCCTAATATAAGCTCATCACAAATGGCTGAATTGCAAAGAAAAATCAGTGAAGCTGAGCAAAAGAGTAAAAAAGAGCTTCCAAAACATATTCCACTTTCAATTTCTCATGCTTTATATCTTTCATCATCTTCTTCGATTAAAAGTGATGACAGTACTGTTAATAAGGGGCTCTTTCGGATGGAGGGATTTGAACATAAAAGAAGAAAATATGTTGTAGATAGTGCTTTGGAGAAAGTATATAATTTACAAATGAGAGAACAACTAGATGGGGAAATAGCTAGAATGTTTTATTCAGCTGGACTTCCTTTTAACCTAACAAGGAATCCACATTACAAGAATGCCTTTACCTATACATGCAATAATAATCTTGCAGGATACGTGCCACCTAGATATAATATTATTAGAACGAAGTTGTTGTAAAGAGAGAGGGATAATATTGAGAAGTTGCTCGAGCCTACTAGAGGAGTTTGGAAGGAAAAAAGAGTTACTTTGGTTTGTGATGGGTGGACAGATCCACAAAGAAGACCACTTATCAACTTCATGGCTGTAACAGAGATCTATCCTATATTTATCAAAGCTGTAAACTGTGAAGGACAGTACAAGGATAAGTTCTTCATTTATAATTTAATCAAATAAGTTATCATGATCGTGGGGCCTTTAAACATCATCCAGGTCATTACTGATAATGCACCTGTTTGTAGAGTTGCAGGTCTACTTGTAGAGCAAGCATATTCTCATATTTTCTGGACACCATATGTTATGCATACGCTTAATCTTGCCTTGAATAACATTTGTGCAGCTAAGAATACTGAGGCAAACGAAATCATATACAATGAATGTCATTGGATACCAGTGATTGTTGGAGATACAGTTGTAATTAGAAATTTTATTATGAATCACTCCATGAGACTCTCTATGTTCAATGACTTCTCTAATTTGAAGATGCTTACAGTTGCTAAAACTTAGTTTGCCTAAGTTATAGTGATGTTGAGAAGATTAAAAAAAAATAAAAAATGCTCTTCAAGCTATGGTGATCAGTGACAAATGGTTCTGTTATAGAGAAGATGATGTTGGAAAGGCTAGATATATAAAGGAGAAACTTTTAGATGATTTATGGTAGGATGATATTGAATACATCATAAATTTCACAGATCCAATTTATGAGATGTTGAGAGTAGCTGATACGGATAAGTCTTGTTTACATCTCATTTATGAGATGTGAGATTCAAGCTTGCCAAAATAAAAGAAATTATATATAGACATGAGAGGAAGGCACTTCATGAAGACTCAAGCTTCTGGGATGTTATTTATACTATTCTAGAAGATTGGTGAAGCAAAAGTAATACTCCTTTACATTGCTTGGCTCACTCACTAAATCCCAGGTAAATTTCAACATTTTTCATTATTAATTCATAATTTGTTGTTTATTAATTTCAAAATTTTTTTATTATTTTGTTTTAATATTTTTTGAAGATATTCAACTAAAGAATGCTTCAAGAGGATCCTCAAAGAGTTTCTCCACATAAAGATTTAGAAATTTCAAAAATGAGGAAGACATGTTTGAAGCGTTATTTTCCAAATGAGGAGGAGAGAAGAAGTATCAATATTGAGCTTGCTAATTTTTTTGGTTATTTAGAGAACTTTGGTGACCAATAGTCATTGCGTGATAGGTGAAGAATTGATCCGAAAATGTGGTGGATTATACATGGAGCTTCAGTGCCTCTACTTCAAACAATCGCCATAAAATTGCTTGACCAAGTTTCATCCAAGGTCTAAAATTGCGTAAATAAGCCTCGAGGCGGTTTTCATCCGTGAGGCAAGGCGTAAGCCTCGAGGCGGTCTGAGGCGTAAGCCTCACGGACACAGAATTGCGTAAATGAAAAATTAAGGATTTTAGTAGGAAAATAATGGCAATATTGTATCTTACAATAAAAACATCTAAATGATATATGAAAATAGTGGAAAGTAAGAAAGTAGATGCAATAAAATCATGTCCCAATGTACAAAATCACAAAATATTAGTTTAACAAAACTCCCAAAGTACAAAAAACATATAAAATGCAATCATATCCCATCACTAAATGGGTCTTCAAGGGAATCTTCTTCTCCAATTGTATCTATGAATGTCATGTCATCATCATCTTTAATATGACTCACTTTTCTCTTCCCTGTTCAATAAGAGAAAAGATCATTAGCATGTTAATTGCTCATTTGATATAAATATACTGCGATAGCATATAAGAAGTTGTGGAATACCTTTACTTGATTGTTGTGCTGCAGAGCTAGTGGATGTGTGTGGTGTGGTACTAGTAGATGTGCTCATTTGATCTGCTTCGCTTCTCAAGACATCAACATTTAGATCTTCTAGCTGTAAGTCTGATAATGGCAAATCTGTCTCATCATCTATGAACCACTCATTATCAGATGACACATCATCACACACCAACGGGTCCTCATCATCCTTCAACCCCTTATTCCTCAACCTCCTATCTTTTAACCTCTTGTTGTGCATTATATATACGAGGGAGTTCATTCTGAGTGTAGATAGCCGATTTCTTCTCTTTGTTTGCACTTGACTATATGTACTCCAGTTTCGCTCACACCCAGAAGAAGAACAAGTAAGGCCCAACACTCTTACAGCAAAACTCTGTAATTCAGGGCTGGAATCACCAAATTGGATCCACCATTCAACTGTTTTCAAGAAAAAATATAATTAGAACTGAATAAAGTGTCTTGCATTTACCAAAAATAACTATACCTGGAGACCGTTTGGAAATGGTTGCTTTTGCTGCATTCAAACAAAAAAAACCCTCTTTATTCCGGAATAGAACAAGTTGTAAATCTGCAAGCTCCCTATCTTCCTGCTCCGGTATTAGTCTTTCCATACAATGATATAGACCAAGCTTCACCTCCGGATTTGAAGATTTCTTCTCTGAATATTGAAATTGAGGATTGAGATAATATGCCGCTGCATGTAGATGACGGTGTAACTGCACCTCCCACCGAGCATCAATGATATCCCAAATCTCCCTATAACTTGCCTCCTTTCCTCTCAAGTTGTGTGCAATCAACTCCTTGGCCTCATCCATAGCATTATAAATAAAACCCATAGCTGGTTTCTTCTCTGCATCCACTAAGCGTAGTACTTGCACTAAGGGTCTCGTGCTCAAAATGGCATAGGTCACAGTAGCCCAAAATTTATCATTCAGAATTATCTTTCTTATTTCCTTCCCCTCACTTTTTTTCCCCCAAGCAGAGTTAAGCAATTCAGTTGATGTAAACATTGCTTCCAAAGATTGCCTCACCTCCATCAAGCTCTGCAGTGTCAAATAGGATGTGGCAAACCTATAGATTCACAGTGCACAAATGTAAGAACTAAGAACATACAGTAGGAATGATTTGCAATGTACAAAATTAAGAACATACCTAGTGGTTGCAGGACGAATGATTTCTTTCTTTGAAAACTTTCTCATCAAGCTTAAGACCCAAGCGTGATTGTAGATGAACTTTGTAATCTTCTTCGCCCTAGAAAGAGCACTCTTGTGCTGAAGTAAGTTACCAAGATCCTCCAAAATGAGATCGATACAATGTGCTGCGCAGGGTGTCCAATATAGGTGTGTCCTCTTCTCTATCAACATCTGACCAGCTGCTTTGTATGCACTGGCATTATCAGTCACTACCTGGACAACCAATTGCTCCCCAATCTCCTCAATAACCCCATCAAGTAAATTGAAAATGAATGTAGCATTTTTCACCTCATCTGAAGCTTCAACCGATCGTAAAAACACAGTGCCATAGGGATTGTTCACAAGAATGTTAATCAAGCTCCTGCTCTTCATGTCAGACCATCCATCTGACATAATGGTTACACCAGTCTCAATCCATGTCCTTTTAATCTCATCAATGCTACGCTCTGTGTTCATCAGCTCCTCCTTTAAAATCCATGTTCGCAACTCATACATAGAAGGTGCCTTCAACCCTCTCCCATACAACCCTACAGACCGCAGCATATTGAAGTAGGCAGGCGACGTAGCAACATTAAAAGGTATGGCATTTTAAAAAAAAAACCTCCCAATATCCATGCAAACTTGGCGTCGACCTTCTCTAGTACCGCCCGCAGGCATCATTTGTGCTTGTCCTCTATCCTCTTCTGGATTAGTCATATAGTGATCCATAGGACCCCGTGCACCTCTGTTATGTATAGTGGAGGAAGAGCCCTTTCCACTCTCGCTCCCAAAATAAGCGCCATGTTCGACCCTATCATCAAATTGCTCCTGTTGCAAGTGTTTTGCCGTGGTACTTTTCTTCATATAAGCAATAATTTCCTCCTTCACCTTTTCCGGCACATTTGCACATTGTGCTACATTTTTATGCGAGCATGATAAGTGTTCCTTCATGCGGGTAACACCTTCCTTCACCACTTTTTCGCAAAAATTGCATTTCAAATAAACATAGCTCTTCTCTCCACAACCTATGTCAACTTGTACACTATATTTCCAAGAAGGGTCCCTCCGCAATGACGCAGACGCCTTTTCCTTGCCTCTAACCATGATCCCTAATTCCTTGTACTAACAATATGACATATTTTTTAACAATTATTTGTACTACCAATAATAAAAAAACATGACTACAAAAATATACCAGTCTGCAGGGGGTCCAAGGGGGCTCTGCCCCCTGGTGGGGTTCGACCTGCCCGGTCAGGTCGCGAGGTCAAGGGGCAGCGCCCCTGCGGGGGTTTCCGGGGGCAGCGCCCCCGGAACAAAATTATATTATAAGAGTAATTTTGAAATTCTTTTTATTGTATATGCTCAATACCGAGCGTGCCATGTATCGCTCAGTACCGAGCATGTACCGCTCAGTACCGAGCATGTACCGCTCAGTACCGAGCATGTACCGCTCAGTACCGAGCATGTACCGCTCAGTACCGAGCATGTACCGCTCAGTACCGAGTTGTACCGCTCAGTACCGAGCGGTACTGGTTCGGTACCGAGCATGTACTGAGCGGTACCGAGCATGTATTGAGCGATACCGAGCTTGTACTGAGCGGACGAATGAAAGAAAGCCGAATCAGGAGTTATTCAAGCTTTCGTTACTGCACGTCAAAGCCAAGGCCAAAACACCGCGTACCTGCTCTTCCGACCTAACCGATGCCTGAACGTTTCCTGCACTCACAACTTCGGCTTCGTTTCTTTCCCTGCGTCGTCTCCTTCCGACTTCGTCTCCTACACTCACGGCTTCGTCTCCTTCCCTCACAGCTTCGTCTATTTCCCTCACGGCTTCTTCTCTAGTTCGTCTTTCAATTCTCACAGGAAGCCCTAATCCTATACGCGAATACACGACTCAATGCGGACGCCTCGTCCGCTTTTTTAATGGTTGATTTTAAGTAGGTAAGACCATTTGGATGAGGCGTGCGCCCACCCATAATTGCGCAATTGCGCAATTGAGGCGCGCCTCACACAGGGTGAGGCGTACGCCTCAATCAGTGTCCAAATTGCGTGCGCCTTGAGGCGCGCCTCTTATTGCGCAATTTTAAACAGAGGTTTCATCCTCATTGGAGTACATACTCGTTCATCCAATTAATGAAGAGAAATAAAATTACTCCACAATGGACTGAAGATTTAGTTTATGTGCATACAAACCTTCGGCTTCTCTCAAGGAAAACTCCAACTTATATGGAAGGAGACAACAGGATGTGGATGTTGCTGGAGATGGATTTGAATCTCTCGAGGATATGGAAATATTAGAAATTGCTAATCTTTCACTTGATGAGCCTGAATTAGAAACTATGATATTTATTGAAGATTATATAGAAACTCAAAGACAAATCACTGAAGAAGCTAATCCTATCATTCCTTCTATTGAATAGTTGAAATTTCATGTGCTGGGCAATTTATCTTCTTGTTTTTGTTGTTGTACTAGATATTTAAATATTTAATGCTTACTTTTATTTCAAATTTTTTGTCATTTCAAATATTACACTTTGATTACTTTCTTAATTTTTATGTATTATTTATATATTATATTGCCGTATCCACGCGGTATCCGTATCTTGTATTTTTAAGAATTGGCGTGTCCTATATCCGTATCATGTCGAATCCGTATCGCCGTATCCGTATCGGTGCAACATAGTCTCCCACTCTTGATCAATTAGCCTTGGCTGCTGGCTCTAGGGGTGATTAGGTGATTATGGCTACGATGGCCATTCTAATTGCCACAATATCTTTCCAGCTTGTTCTTACTGTAGCCACACCAATCTTTCTCCTTATGTTGTGGGTGATATTTGGTTATGCCTAATCCGTTTAGTCTATTTTTACCAGTGTAACATTGCTTACTCTTTTTTGGTTTTCTGTCCTCTTAATGTATTATTTTTTCTCTGGAGGCAATGATCGATTACTTTCACATCCTTAGTCATCTATCTCAATGTCTCATGTTTTCTCTTTCTTAGGAACCATTTTAGTTCTCTTATGGTATGTTGGGTGTTTTACATCTGGTTGTTTCCACTCATATGGCATGTAACCACCAACTTTTTCCATTTATGTTCTTTACCTCTCCCTTCCACCTATTATTATTGTTGATCGGTGCCCTTTCATATTTGGAAACAACATTATTCATTTTTTGAAAACTCTATTTCTCAAATGTTTTATATGCTCCACGATTTTATGTTACTTTATTATCTATCACTGCCTTATAGGACTTCAAATTTTTTTTGTAATAATTTTTCCTTCTCATTAAACATATTAGGATTACAACTAGAATAATATGATTAGTGGAGATATCGAAGCTAGCAAAGTCTACTACTTGATGGCAAATGTTCCTTCCGCCTTCAGCTTCACTACCACTCCATTTTAATGCTATTATCGGTTGTATCCTCCTCCTCCCAACATATTCAAAGATTTTGTATTTATTTCTTTTTCTCTATTCAAGTTTAATTATCATGCCTGGGTTTGGGTGAACGCCACTATATATCTTAACCTAATTCTATCACTAGTTGTCAATTTCTTCTTTGTGAGCTAGTTCGATTGGGCATTTAAGGCTGCAGTCCTATCATTGCTTGTCTAGGATTTTATTATTTTGTTATACATTTATTACTGATTTTTCGTGAGTCACTTGAATATATTTGCTCATATGTCAATTAAAGGTCCTTCATGTGCTTTAAAATTTTGACTAAGAAATAGAAGTTCAGTTGTTCACCTCATCGTCTAAAAAAGCGGTCGAAGCGTACGCCTTGAGGCACGCCTCAGTTATAGGCAAAATCCCGGCGTTGCGTGTAAGAACTGGAACTGGCCGGTTCAGTTGAACGGCCAGTTATTAATAGGAGGGGGCGCGGCTCTTGCGAACAGAAGAGGCGTTCAAGAACAGTAAGGGAGCGGACGACCGAGAGTTCGTCCGAGAGTGAGGTAAGTTTGTTTTTCTCAAATTTTAGCAAACGATTATGTTGGAGGGTAAGATTAAACCATTCATTTTCATTCATTTCGCTAAGGAAGTGCTAAATTTGGAAGAATTTTCAACGAGCGAGAGGAACGACGAGGGAAAGAGGAAAAATGATTGTTTTTCAAATTTTGTATAAATTGTTCCCTAATTTCTTTCTCTAATTATTAGAAACACAAAATTGAAGATAAAGGAAGAGATTTGAAGCAAAGAAAAAGAATTTTGAGGGAGGAAGAAAAATGTAGGGATTTTGAGAAAATTCCTATTTGTAAGTGATTTCTTCATGTTATAGCTTTATTTAAATTTTGTTAATTAATCATTTTTTTTTCATGAAAGTTATATTGTACAATTTTAGAGATTTTGTAGAGAGAGATCAAGGTTGTAGGAGTTGATCAACCAAGGATTTAATAAGAAAAGGGAAAAGGGAAATTGAGATTCGAGGTTGTACCCTACGTCAAAGACTTGGAAGAATCAAAAGTGGGTATTTATAAAAATTTTCTTTATTGTATTTTCTATTTTCATTTTGAAACGAGTATGTATATAATTGTTTTGTATTTTCATGTCTATGATTGTTTAAGATTTATGATTTATATTGTTGGAAACGATTACCTGAAATAAGCAATTGTATGTACAAGTACAAATATGTGAAAGAAAATGTATGTATAAATGAGTATGTCAAAATAGAAAGTAAAGTTAGAAAGCAATTATACATATGTATATGACACATACATGCATTATAAAGTATATATGAATGAATTATACATAAATGAATGAAAAATAAATGAAAAAGGAAAATGATATACATGCAAAAGTTATAGGAGTTCACCCCCGAATGGTATTGGCTGGAGAAGCAACCTACCCGTGCACGTAAAAAGGAAAATGATATGGAAAATGAAATGAAAATGAAAATGGTTGTACCCTCGGTACATTAGACGGTACTCCTGTACTAAATAAATGGAAAAATGAATACTTATTAAAGTAAATACTTTAAATGAATATGATGAGATAATATGTATAAAGAAAAGATAAAATATTATATCATATGTATATGGTATGAAATGAAACAAATAAAAGAAATATAACTCATATGTTAAATTAATGAACATATATCAAAGGTTTTATGTATTATATTTTATGCTTATAAATTGTTTTTAACAATTACCCATTGAGTTTACTATGTAAACTCATCCCACTAAATAAATCTTTCTGGTAAATCTCCAAGAGAATTAGAAATGACTGAAAGGGAAGAGTTCATCTACAGAAGATGGCTTGCAAATAACAACATATAATTTATAATTTGTGTATTAGTGGTTCTTCAGTAAGATGGAGAAATATATGCTTTGTATTGTTTATGAATTGAATGAATTAATTCTACCGTCCGACTTTTAGTTCCCGCATTGTTAAATCGAGCATCCGGGCCGGGTTGTGACATTGCGAGACTTAAGCCTTGATGAATTTGGCGAGACGTGCGATTTTTTCACTCGAGGCGTATGTGTGAAGGTGTAACGTCTTGGGGCAGCGTGAGGCGATGCCTCATTTTAGTTTTTTTTTAAATACACGTGACCTAATGATTTTAGGGTTGATTCTGTTTCCTTGTTTCATGAGAGTAGTGTTTGGAAAGGGAGGTTCTCTTGCCGCCTTCGACAGCAATAGTTCTGTCGAATTCGACGGTGTTTGCAGTAAATGTAACATATTTCTTCCCTTTCGAGCGCTGCTTCTGCTTCATCCCTTTCGAGTGTTGCTTCCGCTTCGTCCCTTTCAAGCACTGCTTCCGCTTCATCCCTTTCGAGCGGTAGCAACACTTGCTCTCATTTTCAATAGTTTTGGCTTTCAACACTTGCTATCATTTTCGTTATCTTTGTTGTATGGAGCTTTCTATCTTCATTTCCCTTATTTTAGAAAAAATTTCTATTTGAAATTTATAATTTTATCTGATTTATAATATGTATATATTTAAACTTCTTAGATTTTTCTTTCAAATAATTTAATATAAAATTGTATTAATTACTTGTACACAACAACAACAACAACAAGCTCTTATCCCACTATGTGGAGTCAGCTACATGAATCAATTTTTTCCATTGTGTCCTGTTAATTTTCAAATTTTCATCTAAATCTAATAAAGAAAGGTCATTTTTAATATTTTCTAACCAATCCTTTTTAAGTATACATCTACCTTTCTTAACATAAGTCAAATCTAATACATCTACTTTCCTAACCGGGTCATCGGAAGGCCGCCGTTTTATGTGACCAAATCATCTTAGGAAATTCTCTCTAATCTTATCTTCCACTTGAGCTACTTCAACCTTTTCACTTATATGCTCATTTTGTATTATGTCTTTAAGAGTAAAGCCACTCTTCCACATGAGCATCCTCATCTTTGCAACACTTAACTTAATATTAGCTTCTCTTTTAATGACCAACATTCTGCACCATAAAACATTTCTGATCTCACTACCATGTTATTGAATTTTCCCTTAAGTTTGAGAGGAACTTTTCTATCACACAACAAGCCTGATGCATTCCTCCATTTCAATCATCTAACTTGAATTCTGCTCATAATATCCCCATTTATTTCCCCATCACTCTGAACAATTGACCCAACATATGTAAAACGTGTGCTGTTATTAATGACTTGATTGCCCAAAGTTATAATCTCCCCACTAGATCTATTATTACTAAAATTACACTCCATATACTCAATTTAAGATCTACTCAAATGAAAGCCTTTAGACTCTAAAGTTGACCTCTATAATTCAAGTTTACCTTCAACTCCCTCTCTAGTCTTATCAACATGAAGAATATCATCAGCAAAAAGCATACACAGGGTACAACTTCTTTCAAATATCTATTGAAAACATCCATGACTAAAGCAAAAATATATGGACTCAAGGCCGATCCTTATGTAATCTAACTGAAATAGGAAAATACTTGATCAAACCACCTTGTGTTTGAAAACAAGTAACAAATCCTACATACATATCCTTAATGACTCGAAGATAAGCATTATTAACCCCTTTCTTATGTAGAACTCTCCATAGCATTTCTGTTGGAACTTTAGCATATGCTTTCTCTAAATCAATAAAAATCATATGTAGATCCTCCTTATTCTGTCTATATTTCTCCATCAAACCTCTCAATAAATATATAGTTTCCATAGTAGATCTACCTGGCATGAATCCAAATTGATTTTGAGAAACATTAGTGTCACGCCACAACCTATGCTCTGTAACTCTCTCCCATAGCATTAATTACTTGTATATTGTAATATTTTCAAAATAGATTTAAAGATTCTTAAATCGATCTCACATTTTAATAGGATGTTATGATACAAAACTTTTCTATTCCTTCATGTCTCAAACATTTTTATCTTGACCATTTTCTAAATGTTAGCATGCTAAAAAAATTCATTAAATAATTTGAAAGCTTGGATTTATTCTTAAGTTTTACATAATCATAATTGAAGTTTTACACGTATAAATGCCTTCACAAGTGTCTTAACTGTTAGTGGTCAAGTCGTGATTTTTTCCTTTTGAATGAAGCTTAGATACTTGCTGAATGGAAAATCTAATGATAACCCACCAAATCCTTGCAATTTGTGACAAAATTAGTAGGCAGGTTCCCCAACATGCTGTTCATTGTTTGCATTAACCCGCCAAATCCTTACAACTTGTGACCTTCAAATGGGAACCAAACATAAACCTCAGCTTCTTTGATTTTTCTTTTGCCATTCACCCTCCTCGAGCTTCTGTGAGCTTTGCAAATAAAGAGGAAAAATAGCAAGTGATTCTCATAAAAAAATATGCATGTTGATATATGCCATCAATCTATGTTGGTAGGTGTTAGTGTATGCCATCAATCTATGTTGATATATGTCATCAATCATCAATCAATGATAATTAATGCTTGTCATTACCATTACCTAATGTTAGTAGGTGACAGATTTTTTATTTACATGTTCATATTGTTTTTTTATTTATTGTTGATTGTTTTATGTGAATTATTGGAACGGCTGGTGGCGCAAAAAGGAAAGATCATGCATGAAAATATGGTACTCAAGTTGAAGTGTCAGGTGAAGGTGCTAATGATGAGGACATCTGAAGATCAACGGCTATGATATGGATTTTATTTTATTTTTGTCATTTATGTACTAGTTTAATTTATATTTATGCTTTTCCCTTTTTACCCCTAGGGGTGAGTCAGGTGTTGTTGTAGCCCAAAGGGCATTTTAGTCATTGCGTATTTTCTTTCTCACGAAAGCCTATTTATAGGCTAAGTTTCTTGTATTTTGGGCTAATGATGAATATGATATTTTCTTTCTCCATGAGATCTCTTTGTGAGTTCTAAGGTTCTCTTAGTGAGTTCTTGAGTGAAATCCCAAGATCTCTTAGTGAGTTCTTGAGGAGGTGTTCTCTTTAGTTGTTTCTCCCTTCTCCCTTCTCTTTTCCCTACCATCCACGGCATTCCCCTCCACCCACCGCCGGCCTAACCCAGCCCTCTCCACAGTTTCTCCCCCCTTGCTCTAGCCCGGCACCTCCCTTAGCATCCCCAGCCTCCACGGCTGGCCGCCAGCCCAGCTTCACCCGCCGGCCATCCCTCAGGCCGACGCCCACCAACCCCCACCGCCCCCTCTCTTCCTCCTTGGAATAAAGAAATTTCCTATTTAGGAGAGGCTCACAATTAATGATAATTCAAATTCAAAATTTGAATTTGAATTAACATTAATTACTCCGTAAAATCGTCCCTCCAATTAAGCCAATAACCATTAATTTAAATATGAAATTTAATTTCAGATTTAAATCAATTAATCACTTAATGCTCCCAATTAATGACAATTCAAATTCAAAATTTGAATTTGAATTAGCATTAATTACTCCTTAATTTCCTCTCCCCATCTCTCTCCTTTTTAATTGCCACTCTAATGGTAATTAACTCTCCCTCCCTCACTTCCGCATGCTGTCCCTTCCTTTTCCAGCAACTTACCTCGCTGTCCTGCCTCCCGGAAAGCCACAAGTTGCTGCCCAAAGTGTCCAGCAGCACCACGAGCAAACCAAATCCTTCCTGACCCTGATTGGGTGCTGTCCAGGGTCTGTCCAAGACCAAAAACTGCTGCTGTCCAGGAATTTGAAGATAGGAATTGACTGTCCAGACAATTCCGGTTGCTGTCCATAATTCTGGGAAGTCAAAACTGATGTCAAATCCCTCATAGTGGCTATCCAGTCACCCCTAGTGCTGTCCAGCAAGTCCAGCAGTTTCCTGCTGTTGTCTCAACGTCCAGAAGACCTCCAATCGCCGACCAGAAGGTTCCCAAGCACTGAAAGTTGCTGCCCACTTTCTCAAGCACCTAAACGATCACCTCGGGGCCCCGAATCTACTTCCTCTGGGTAAACTCTTCCCCCGGATCTTTTATCTTCGTAGTGACTCTCAATTGTGGTCTAGTAAATTCATGACGATCATGTTAATGCTTCTCCGCTAAAACCTAGTAATTAGAAGAGTTGTGTGAGGGATCTTTCATAGACTAATCTTATTGTTAGTATTGGAATTTATTGTTGGAGCAATCCATGTATGCAAAGTAAGACTTAGTTGATTATTTAATGATCTCAACCTCTATGCATGTGAGATAACCTAAGCTAGGTACCACTTTAATATTTATTTTATAGTTCAATTCCGCATAAGATCTTGCTTATTGTTGCCTCTACATCTAAACGTGCAAACTTCATTAAGAAAATTATTTTCGAATGGGATTGTTTCACATCAGCTAAGAAGGGATGTATTTATAGAAAATGTAAATTTCTGTGAGAAGCGTATTGCTGGTGGTGTCAAGAGATTGAAGGATCACCTAGCTTGCATGCATGTCAATGTTGGACCGTGTGCAAATGTATCTGATGAAGTGAAAAAAGAATGTAAGGATTATTTAAAGAAGTTTGCCACCGCTAAATAGGTATCACAAAGAAATATGGGGGAGATTATTAGATATTCTTCTTATTATGATTTCCAGCATGAAGGATCAACAGTGGGAAACAGTTAATATCTTCTAATGGAGGCACTCAAGGGCCAATGGATAGATTTATAGTTAATATTGACGACAAGGAGAACATAAACACTGAAAATATTCCTTCTGTTGCTATGAAGAAACTTAGAAACAAAGTTTATTTAGATATTGTCAGGTTCTTTTATTAAAATTACATATCATTCAATGTACCTAGGAGTCCATCATGGATCAACATGCTTCAATCTGTTCGCAGCTATGGTCGAGGACTACAACTTCCAAGCATGTATAAGTAGATCATGGATGTTAGATGAGGAGGTCAGGACTTTATCAAAATTAGGGGATGAAGTTAAAAAGACTTAGCTTGAGACAAGGGTGGTCATAATGTCAGATGGTTGGTCAGATATTCGACAGAGGAGTATTATTAAGCTCTTGGTCAATAATCCGTATGGAGCTATTTTTTATAATTAATTAATGCTTCAAATTTTGTAATAGATGCGCAATTGTTGTTTGAAATATTCGATGATGTTGTGGATGAAATAGGAGATGTATTAAAAAAAAAGAAAAGGAAAAGGAGAGGCATTAGTAATTCAAGTTACTGATAATGCAAGTGCATATAAATATGCATGGAGATTGTTAATAGAGAAGAGGAAGCACCTTCACTGGACTCCATGTGCTATGCACTGCATTAATTTAATGCTTGAGATGTTGGGACAATTGCCTCAGCATAAATCAGTCTTACTGAAGGCTAAATTTATTTGTAAGTTCATTTATAATCACTCTTGAGCACTCAGCTTAATAAGAAAATTTACTAAAAAAGAAATGATTCAATCTCCTGTTACTAGATTTGCAAGTGCATATTTAACATTACAAAGATTTAAGTAGTTAAGGCACCCTTAGAAGCTATGTTTGCTTCTAAAGAATGAGATAAAAGTTTGTGGGCTAAAAAATAAGAAGGAAAACAAGTTAAAAAAATTGTAATGAAAGATGATTCATTTTAGCATAGTATAAATTATGCTTTGACAGCATGACATTTAATTAAGGTGCTAAGAATGGTTGATAGTGAGAATACACCAACTATGAGATATATTTATGTAGCAATGAATAAGTCTAAAGAAGATATAACAAGAGATTTGGGCGGTCATGAAAGTGCCTACAAAAAAATATGGGAAATTATAGATGAAAAGTGGGGTTGTCAATTACACCAACGCTTGTATGCTACTGCATACTATTTAAACCCTCGATTTTATTATGATAAAGACTTTCATGTTGATAAAGATGTAAAAATTGGTTTATATGCATGCATGAATAGGCTTGTTTCTGAAGATGAAAATCTCAAAGTGAATTATTAACTTGAAGATTTTCATTTGAAGAAGGGAATGTTTGGATTTAGAGCAGCATAAACAAGCTACAAAACATGATCTCCAGGTTCCTTTATCATTTGCACATTTATAATTTTAAATTTTATTGTTTATGTCTAATCTTCCTACTTAAATCTATATTCATAAGCCAACCAATATTCTACATCCTCAGCTTTATGGCGCTGAATGTTGGCCATTAAAAGAGAAGCATAATACTAAGTTACGTGTTGCAGAGATGAGGATGCTTAAGTAGATGAGTGGCTTTACCCTTAGAGATATGATACGAAATGAGAATATAGTGAAAAGTTTGGAGTAGGTCCTGTGAAAGATAAGATTAGAGAGAGTTGCCTTAGATGTTTTGGTCACATTAAACTTAGGCCTTCTGACGACCCAATTAGGAAAGTTGAGGTATTAGATTTGACTTGTGTTAAGAAAGGTAGATGTAGACCTAAAAAAACTTGCTTAGAAAATATTAGAAATGATATTTCTTTATTAGACTTAAATGAGAATATGACTTTTAACTGGACACAATGGTGAAAAAGGATTCATGTAGCCGACCCCATGTAGTGGGACAAAGGCTTGGTGTTGTTGTAGCCATAACTGGCTGTCAACTGAAGGTAACAGATGGTTAACTTTCTGTATTAGAGTGCTTCTTTGGTGCTATTAAATAACATTTTTTACCTGCATAGAGCCACCGTAGAAACCATTTACTCTGTTAACTGAACTATCTTCACCCTTCAAATTACTGCAAATGTTTGAAGTCATTATTCAATAAATGTGATAATATATTCTCAGTAATGCTATTTTTCTATCAACAGGGAGAGTTGGACAAGAAGCGGAGGACTCTAGCAGGTATTTAATGGCAAAAAATGGCTTAGGTTATCTGATCGAATTTTTAAGTTAGAATGAGTCTAAAAGCCTTTATATTTATTTTAATATTAGTGCAATATAAATTTTGATTGATTTATCAGTTATTTCACTCTTCTCATAGCAAATCTAAAAGCTGGAGACCCATCCTATTTTGATCAGGATATCTGACCTAAAATTTTGCTATTTCTCTTCATCTTGCTCAACATTCTTGTTATATAGACATGCTCAATGGCTTACAATTCTGCCTTCTATTGTAGATACAAAATCGTCATCAGATGGGTTCACTCAACGAATGCAGGAAGTTGCTTGCCCAACCTGCACAGTCCTCCTCCAGGTCATATGATGCGCATTTGATGCAAATATAAATGGATATTTTCCTTATATCCAAGTAAGCCGTAGTAAATTTTTTGCTTGTTTGCAGGTTCAGGTTCCTACCTCTGGTTCAGAAACTATAGAGTGTGGTGTTTGCCAGCATCCCTTCCTTGTCAGCGCAAATTAATCACCTGATTGTAAGGAAAAATTATTCTGTGCGTACGCCGAACGTCGTTCGGAGACCAACCAGAATGCGCTATGTCACCCTTTCACTTGGCTCGGTACGGCTAATATGACTTCACCTTATTCGCCTCTGGATGTAGAGCTGCGTATGGCGTCCGCACAGAATTATTTCAGTAAAAAATTATCCCAATCGGAGCCTTAACGGAATGTTTATGAATTCCTATATGTTGAAATATAAAAGGGTAAAGTTCATTGCAGTTGGTTTTCTATTTATTTTTTGTAGTCTTTTGCTCAACATGGTGGAGTGTTCTTTTCATTTTTTGTAAAATTTTTAATTAAGATAAAAAGTTTCAATTAAGATTAGATGATAGATTTCCATATTTGATTTTGGAAAGAAGATGCATCATTGTTAGGTTAGTGCAGATGGTGGATGAATGATTGCAAATTTGATCAATCTTTTATAGTTGTCATTTTAGATTGTAGATTTTCATTTATTTAGTCAAGAAAGATGGGTCTGGTTTAAGTCTGACCTAAACTAACTCGACTTGAATTTGGTCACTCGAACACGTCCCCTTTAATAAACCGGTAAAAAAAGTGAATTTAAACTCGATCAACTAGCAATCCAAATTTGACCTAATAATTCATATTAATTAAAAAATATTTTAATGAATTTGTTAAGTATAAACTTTAGGTTAATTTATAAAAAATATTATACAAATAAAATTAAAAAAAAAATAAGAAAAAAAGATCAAACGGGTCATATTAAAATCAAAATTGGTTTGGTGGGTCAACCTCACATATTTAGTAAATGGGATGTAATATAATATTCAAATTCAACTCGTTTATTAAACAAATCAACTCGAATGAATATTTGACATGGAATTATATTTTTTTTTTGGAGCTTTTATCAAATTTTATTTGCTATCCATATTAACTTGGTGTGAATGATGTGTGGTAGACTATTCTTAAGCTTGGAGAAGCCAATTATTGCATAAGCCTTTTTTTATTTCATAATTTTTTAAAAGAGGATTTAAATTTTAAAGAAGCATAATAATATAAAATATTTAATATTTATGCAGTAATTATTTAATATTATATATTAAATTATGGTATAAATTTTTTATATTCATCCATATCTCTTGCGGCCCCTGACCACATCGTCCACTCAGAACAAAGCCGTCCGACACGTTTCCGTTAATTAACCACCACGCCCACCGATTCTGCACTCACCATCACACCCGCTCTTTCCTGCTTCAATAACAGCCCACCATCTGTCCATATCGACACGTGGCATCACGAAACCTAAGTGAATACTCTTGGTGCTGTGAAATGCTGAGTCCCACTTATCCGTTTCATAATTTACAACGTTGGCCTTCCACGTGGACTCCTCCGCCACGCGTCGAATGATAGAATTCCATGTGGCCTTCCACGAATCGGCTGAGCATGTACATATAAGGAAGGTAATTTTAACGATAAGCTTACCTCACTTCCTCTTTTCTGCTTTCTGATCTGTTTGGGAACTCAGATGGGCGTTTTAACTTATCTCTCCGAACTCTATTCTGACTTCACTGATAGTCTCAACAACAAGAAGGAAAGGAAGCAATTTCAGGTGATTTTGAATGACTTTGATTGTTCTTATGATTTTGGTCCTTTCTCTCTTGTTTTGATCATATAGATGCTTTGGTTGAGATTACATTGATGATTATTGTATAAATGCATGCAGATG
Organism: Dendrobium nobile; assembly: GCA_022539455.1. Lineage (NCBI taxonomy): Eukaryota > Viridiplantae > Streptophyta > Magnoliopsida > Asparagales > Orchidaceae > Dendrobium > Dendrobium nobile. The sequence continues at coordinate 9,465,842 of CM039736.1, forward strand.
GTGGAGATAAAGATAAGACTTGATTGCGAGGGTTGCGAGAAGAGAGCGCGTCACTCGGTTAAAGGAATGAAGGGTGTAACTAAAGTGGAAGTCGAAGCTAAAGAAAGTAAGATGACGGTATATGGTTTCGTTGACCCTAAGAAAGTGTTGAAGAGGGTGAGACGAAAAACTAAGAAGGCGGCGGTGATGTGGCCATACGTAAAGCATGATTTGGTGTATCATCCGTATATTGCTGGTGCATATGATAAGAAGGCGCCGCCGGGTTATGTTCTTAATGTCAATGATGATCCTAATATTGGACAACTTGCACGCGCTTCCTCGCTTGAGGAGAGATATGCGACTGCTTTCAGTGACGAGAATCCTAATTCTTGTAATGTTATGTGAAATGAAGGATTTTTATTTTGGCGTAGCTAGAGTAGTTGAGATTTTGAAATTAGTAATGCTTTTTTAATGTTGGTTTGTAAAGTTTTTTTAGGATGGAAATCATTGGGTATATATAAGGTACTTACTAATTGGTGCTCTTCTTCTTTACACTTGTAATATTGATAAAAAATTATGATTTTTTTTTCACACTTGCAATAATAAAAATTAATGAGTCTATCAAGAGTGGTCTAAAAGCTAAACAAAAAAGGATGAGAAATTTCATTTAAATTTGTTATGATGTAATAAATTCGTTAGATAAGATTAATATAAGGTGATTATGGGGGTTTTGATTGATGTGCACATGATAAAGATAAGATTGTGTTCTTATTACAAAATAATGATTCAAACTACAATGATAATTTTGAATTATAAAATGGTACAAAGTATGGTTAGGATAGGGATCAACAACCAGGGGCAGATCCCCATTGTGTTGAGCCCGCAAATGCCCCCCTCAAATTTTTTTTTTTTAAATTTTAGAGGGATATTTTGGAATATTTTGGGTATTTTGCCCCCTCTCAAAAAATTTTTTTGCCCTCATTTAATCAATCCTAAGCATCTTTGCCCATCCCTCACATCTTTTTTTTTTTCGCCCACCCTGAAAAAAGAAGCTGGATCCGCCCCTGTCAACAACCATTTCAAAGATGTTGATGATTTCAAAATTAGGAGGTATAAGGAAGCGAAATAGAATAATAGAGAAGGTAGTTATTTTAATTCATTTAGTTAAGCTCTAATACTTCTTAGTTAAGAGTATTTATAGAATTCTAAATATTCCCTATCAATTAACCTCTAATACATGCTATTTATTGGACTAATATGCCACAATGACTTGTTAATTCTCAATTCTAAATATCTCATAACAATAATTAATCTTATTATTACTTACCCCTTTAAAATTAATATTTCCCTCAAGTTTGGAGAAAGAAAACATAAATTAGATGCATGGTCAACGAAAAATGGGGCAATGGATATAAGATTAGCGGTGATTTGTAGGAACCCGTCAAGTCTAAAAATGGATCAAAAGATGGATTGGATGTGTTTATCATAATCTAAAGAGGCAAGATATGCTTAGGTTGGACGATAGCTAGGAGATAGTAGATCGAGATCATATCTAATGCTGTAGAAGGGATTGTTGGCATGAGTGATAGGCTCAAGATGTACATGATAGTGAGTTTCAACAAAAGAAAATGAGATGGGGGTCAACAAAAGATAATGAGATGGGAGTATGTGTGGGTTAGGGAGCTAACATTAAAGAATGGATGATTCAAATTTAATTATTATTATTATTATTGGCTACATGATGGTAGATTTGGTGGATTTGGGTTGGGTAAAGAAGTCATTGAGATCTAGATGTATATGATTTCATGTATTGGGGATTCAACAAGGTGTCAATTATAAATTATGAAAGATAGATCATCCTACTGAAGGATCAACAAGATCACTATCGATACCAATCTATTGTTGGATGAGGCCATAGTCGAAAGGTTCAAGGACGCAAATCACTCCAAATTTTAAGATGGGGGAGAAGAAGAAACCAAAATTTAGAAAGAATTAAGAAGAATGAACCAGAATAACCCTGCTTTAGACTATTTCATTTCCTTCTTTTCTGACTTCATACTTAATAATAAAGTGTATTTATAAACTTTTAAATACTTCTTATGACTTGTTAACCACCTATTAACTATCCAATACTATGACCTGAATACAAGCTAACATAGCCCACAATGACCTAAAAACCCAATCATAAACTAACCATTACAATGATTAACCCTAGAGGTGTGCATTTGGCCATTTTGATCAGTTTGGTTTTTGTATTAGATGAATTAAATGATTTTAATTTTAAAATTTAAAATATTGAATGAACCAATCTATTTTTCAAAATGAATTGAATTGAAATGAACTTAAATTTGGTCAGTTTGTTGACTTTTGGATGGCCTAATTATTTTTAGTTTAAATAGCATGCTTTAAGAAAAATAACATGTAATATTTCTAAATTTTATAATTTTGATATGTGTAATAAATAATTTTGATGATGATCTCACTCTCACTTATTTATTTATTATTTGCAAACTTTGTTGATTTAATATTTGAAAAATTACTACAAATTTATTTTTCATTTGATTGATTTTATAAAAATAAAAAATTGATTCAATAACCAAAAAAATTAACAATTTTGTAATCGCATCATAAAATTGGATTTGTGCTTTATTAACCGATCTTAAAGATTCAAATAAAATCAATTCATTATAGTTTTAATTTTTTTATTTTATCCCAACAATAAAATTAACCCTATAATAATCATATATTTTGAAAATGTGACAAACTAATACATTATTAGTTATTATATATATATATATATATATATATATATATATATATATATGAGTAAAAATAATTTTAATTTATTTTTTTTATTTGTAGTCCTATTTTTTCTAGAGTAATTATTAATTGTTTGGCTAAAAATATTTCTGATTAAAAAATATTATTTAGTCACATAAATTTGCAAAAAATATATATATAATTAAAATCATATCTATAACAAGTCAAACTTTTTAAAAGTCAAATTCTAAAATTTTGAAGATAAGGTATGAATTTGCATAAAAATGATGGAAATATAATAACTTAATCAATATTTTATATATATATATTTATTAATGTGCACTTGACAAGTGTTGATGTTTTTTATAAGAGTCTAATTATAAAATTTTGAAGATAAGAGACTTATCATTGAGCAACATGTCATGAATTACAGCTTTTTCATTCTTTTAGGGAGTTTGCAAGGAAAACCCAAATTAGTTAGAATCCTAATTCATCGCCGCTAACTTTAGTTTGTTGGTTGGGAGCTTTGGTTACCAACAAAGAGGTCTTGGGTTCGAGTCTTACATATGTGATGTGTGTGTGAGTTTGTCTTAATTAGCGTAAAACTTTGTTTGGGGAAGCTTTCTTAATGTTTTCTAAAGCAGCTTTCAAGTATAAAAATTTTTAGTTCAAAAAATTTTTGTACTGAAAAGCTGCTTTAGAAAGCAGTAAAATAGTCATTCCAAATGAAACCTAAATCTTTATTTTTTTAACTTATGACATACATCTTTGTAATCACTTTATTTCATATATAAAAATAATTATAACTTTGGTGTTAGTTAATTAAATTGGAATAGCATACATGATTGATTTCATGAATAACATTGTGCTTAACTAGCCATAGACTCACTCACTTGCTTCATTATTTAATCAACAATTAAGTTCACTTTTGTGGGTTGTTTTGATTTGTAATTTTAAATTGGTAATATTTTTAGCTTTCAATGACATTATTTATGAAAGTTTAAATTACTTTAAGAAAATAAAAAAAAATATCAATTCAACACTCTTTACATGCCATTTAATTATCATTATTAGTACTAAAAAATTATAGTAATAGCGAGGGAGTATAATATATTAGTTATGTACAAAAATCTAGCATACACAAATAGAAATTATAACAGATACCGCAAATTTTTATCTAAAAAATTCAATATGCAGAAAAAATGGTAGAATCTAGCCCTAGTTCCATTAGTTGTTCTTCTACGCAATTAAAGAAGATGGAGTTAAAGAATTGAAAATAATCATCATTTTTCATTGTAAGGATTACAAAAGGCGTAATTGAATATGAAGATGATTATAAAATGTCAATTAATCAATGACAATGTAATAAATGTTGAGTGTCCATAGTCGGATAGTTGATGAGAAATATTGTGGTTTGATGTCATTAGTTAGGTGGTGGTGATTATGGTTGCTTAAGATCTCCAACAATACGATAAAGTTCTTAAGATATCCCGTCTCTCCAACCTTTAAGTACAAAAATGTCTCCAACCTTTAAGTACAAAAATGAAGTCTTACTTATAGTTTTTTTTAGAAGTGTATTTTGATAAAATGACCATAAACCAAAATACTCTATTGAATGGCTCGCATTTATTCCATTGATCATAGATCATTATTATACATGTGACTACCTTAAAATTTATGCTAATTAAGCTGATTTTTTGGGACATACCAATTGTTATAGACTTTGAGAATGTATTTGTTCTAAGACACTTAACCATTTATGTTTGATACATCATCAATAATCGTCTTGACCAAACAAGAATCTTAAGACATATTCAAGTTGAAAACTTCCAAGATTAAATTTGAGACCATCCAAACTCAAACTACAGCAAGCATATAGTCAAATTGAATGTCCGGACAAGATGAACGGAAAAACATCAAAATTGGTCGAATTCGGGCCCAAATCACTGGGCTGAAGAATATTTAAAAGTTTCAAAGTATTAATTGAATGACCAAATGATATCCAAATATAGCATGCTAATATTTGAATCGAGTGACATGAAGAGACAAATCTAAAAATCCCAAGACGAAACGAATCCAAAAATCCCAATATTGCTTAATTCTAACATCAATAAGGAACTGAAATGTTGAATGAACGCTCTATGATCAAAGGAATCAATATGGATAATCTGATGGGACAGTTCAATTTTTTCTTGAATCTTCTTCATATTTATGGAGCATATTAATCTCAATATCTATAAATAAACCCTCACTATCAACATGAAGGAGACATTTGGAGGCTTAAACCCTGAGCTAGATACTTAAGAGAGCTCTGAAGTTCCTGAAGCTCAAAGAGCCCCAGAGCTTCGCTGTTGGTGAATCCTCGCCGCTTGGCCATCGCTATTGGACATCCACCCAACTATCACCATCGAACCTCCATCATCTGTCAACTACAATCCCTCTTACCTCAGTTTCTAGACTACGGTCCCTCCGATTTTCGTCCCCTGACTACGATCCTCCAACCTTCGTCTCCCGACTACTGTCCCTCTGATCATAGTCTCCATCTGACTATAGTCCCTCCGACCTCCGTCGCCCAACAATAGTCCCTCCAATTTCTGTCAATCGACAATTGTCCCCTCAACCTGCCACCCGACCGCGGTACCTCTGATCTCTGTTGCTCGACTATGATCCTTCCGACCTCTATCACTCGTTGACTAACAACCATTCAACCTTTATCACCTGTTGACTACGATCACTCCATTCTCTATCACCCGACAAAGGTCCCTTTGACCCAGGCACCCAACTACCGTTCCTTTGGCTTTCGCTGCTTGACTATGATCCCTCCAACCTCTATTACCCAACAACGGTCCCCTCGAACTTAGTGGCTCGACTATGGTCCCTCTAACCTTCATCGCCTATGGTCCCTCTAACCTCAATCACCCGTCCTTTCGATCTCAATCACCCAACTATGATCCCTCCAACCTTCGTTGCCGCCCGACTATGGTCCCTCCGACCACAAACGCCCGCCGTCTAAGGTCCAATCGATCTCAGCCGCCCGACAATGGTCCGTCCAACCTCTATCAACCAACAATGTTCTCTCCGACCTCTTTTTCCCTTCGACCCCTATTGCCTGACTATGACTCCACTAACCTCTGTTGCCTAACTACGGTCCATCCGGCCAACATCGTTCGACCACGATCCTACCGACCAAATGAACATAACAACGTTCTCTTGAGAGCAATTCTCATGTCATGGGATTCTTTCAACTCCAACAATGTAACATGCTCTACATGATATATATTTACATATTGTGTCAATACCTTCCCCTGAAGAAAGGAATCCTTCGTAACCAATAACAAAAACTAGCGGAATCATTTTAACTAGGCAATGCTTTGTAGTTTTACACTTTCATGATTTCAACGTAAAAATTTTAGTCTCTTATGACTCCTGCAGTTCTCTCTCTTATATATATGTGTGATAAATCTTCGTACAAAATTAGAATGTTAAATTCTATATCTCTCTACCGCCGTGAATGTTATGACATGTTGAAAATATTATTTTCCTTGTCTAAACATTTTTCTTATTTATTGACCATTATTCTCAAAATTGTCATTTATAATTTTATATATATCTTATAAAATGAAATGTCATTAAGTCACTCAAGGTGCTGGAGACCTTGGTCGAATTATTCACTCAAGGTTTTTTCAACCCTATGCCTCTATGATAATTCCATCTGCCTTCTCCTTCGCAGCTAATAATTTCTCCTGCTCTCCATGTCCCCTGTTCTACCCTCTTCTTCTCCCGCCGCCACCTTCCCAGCCAGCGGATCATGGCGGCGGCTGATTCCGACTGCGCGTGCACAGACGCAACATTAACCGGCGGCTACCCGAGCCCAATATCCCCACCGTACCCGGAACTGTCGAAGGAGGTGGAGCTCCACCGCGCAATGTCGGCGGCCGCTAGGTCCGGGGCATACGCTATTTCCTCAAAAGATATCATCTTTGAGGACGAATGGCTCGTGGTCGTCAACAAACCCTCGGGGATCTATTGTGAAACCCTGCTCTCCTCTCTTTCATCTTGTTCAAGTAAGTGGATTTTTTTTCGCCGATCTGCAATATCCCTTTGATTTCCCTCCTTGAAATGCTATTTGCGTCCTTAATTCGATGTGGAGGTGTGCTTAAACTTTTAAAGTGTTATGGTGTTGCTTCCGAATTTCCATCTTGCAAATTCTGAAGGCTAGAATTGGTGGAGAGGAATGACCTTTTGTTTGTATTCCTTGAAGAGGGTGATAGATACGTGAAATCGAGCTTATTCAAACTAAGATTTGTCTGAAAAATATGTAGTTTGTTGGGTTTGAGAAGTATATTACTTTTACTAAAAGCTCGATGAGGTAGAAACTCTGATCATCACCATAAACCATCAACATCATAGCAGCATCACTCAGCTGGAATGAATGGAGAGAACAACCATTCATAAAATTGATCCCAAATAGTGGGTTAGTGCCAATGATGCCGTTGATGTTGATGAAGAAAAGTATAGCTCATTGGTGACTTAATATAGTGCTTTGTGCACTACGACTCTTCTGACCTCTGCCATATAGATTCTTGGTGCACCTAGCGTATGTTCTCAAGATCTCGAGAAATAATTCAGTGTGGACACAAATGCCGTTCGGAGACCAACTAGAATGTGCCACGTCGGTAACGTGGCTCGGTACTGCTCGGTACCGCTTTGTATCACAGCTCTGTACTGCGCTCGATATTGTTGACGTGACTCATTCTGATTGGTCTCTAAATGTACATCCGCGCTCGGCATCCACACAAAATAATTTCTCGAGGATCTCAGGATTACTAGAGATTTGGTCGAAACAAGAGTCTCTTAGGGGTGGAGGTCCAAGGAAGAAGACCGTTTGCGTAACTATGTTGCTATAAATGTGAAAAATATGGGATAGAGAAGCAAGAAGCTGAGCAATAAATTTTGTAACAATGGAAGGAGTGAGAAAAGAGGGCCAACCTGAATAGGCAAGCTGCTACTTTGGCAGGCTTTTTACTATCGACAAGCAATTACAAAGGCAGGGATTCTATTGTTAGGAACTGATCGGTGCTTAATTTTAACATAATGAAAGAACACTGTTTGCTGATCTCTATTGCTATAAAAGAAGTGGTCTGTGCTCTAATGATATTCTTATTCTTAAGTATTTTGGTCGACTTTATTAATCTTCATTTTTAATCATTCATTTTTGTTGATGGTTTGATGATGTATTAAATCTATTTTTCGTAAGTCTTTTTAACAATTTATATCCATATTACCTTAGTCTACTTGATTTCATCTACCATTAGATTAAACATTGGCAACTTAATTGATCCATGATAAAATTTATCTTTAAACCTCTATATGATATCAGTAGAAAATCATATCTTATCTGTCAGGAGTTTCTCACCAAAGAGATATGACTGCTTGCATTTAGTAGGAGTAATTTGCTAACCTTCTTATACTTCTTGCAGGAACATCAGCCTTGCAATCAAATCTTCATCTAGCTAACAGGTTGGACAGAGATACCAGTGGACTAATGGTTATAACCAAATCAAACAAAGTTGCTGCTAAGTTGGTGAAAGCATTCACTGATCACAAAGTAAAGAAAACATACCTTGCATTTTGTGTTGGAAATGCTCCAGTTTGGGAGAAGATCAACGTGAGTTCAGGACATGGAAGGTCCAAATTTGGAGCTTGGCGAGTTTACTCTGCATCAGATGTTGGTAGAGTCCTTCCAGGAGGATCTCATGTGAAATCCATGGTCACTTCCTTTGAAGTCCTCTCTATAAACAGACAAGGAAAGTTTAGAGGGCCAAACAAGCACAATATGGATGAGTTGCAATCTGTAATAGTTCAGGAGAAAGGAATTGACGTCAATGAGACTGATGAAGTTTTAGTCAGAGCTTATCCTGAGAGTGGGAGAACTCATCAGATTCGCTTGCATTGCCAGCATCTTGGATTTTCAATAAGAGGTGATGTGAAGTATGGAGGTGTTCATGAGTGGAAAGGGATGGATTGTGATTTCCATGCTTTGCATGCAGAGAGCCTTGCATTTGAACATCCTATTACTGGTTTGCTTGTCTTTCTTATGGCCCCTTGTCCTTCATGGGTTAGTGAAGCTTGTTTTACAACATCAGAAGGTTATGAATGAGTTTAGCTTTATATGAACTATTTTAGACTTGGTTTATGATTTGTTATCTTTCATTTGTTTCTAATGAGGCTTAAAATGATTTTTAATAATCTATATGGCAGTTTAAAATATTTATAAATTAGTATTTAGATTGTGTTGAATGATGCCTTGTTAAAACTGGAGGTGATTTCTTGCAAAATCTTGTAAATTATTTGGTATAAAATTCGGAAATATTTTTTTGATGTATTTGCACATAGAACAGCTACTAGCTTTTACATAATCATGTCTGCAAACCATAAAATTTTTCATGAAATTATTATTTAGATTGTGCTGATTGTTGTCTTATCAAAATTGGAGGTGGATCTTGCAAAACCTTCCATGTTGGAAATATTTTTCAATGTGTTTGCACATAGAACAGCTACCTTCAAACCAGAAAAAAATTCATGAAAATTTTAGACTGATTTCAGAGATTAAGATTTTGTTTGGGATAGTTTTTTTGCTGCTTTTTAAAATAGTTTTTTAGTGAAAAAAGAAAATATCTGTATTAAAAAGTTGATTTGAGAAGCAATAAGAAAGCCATCTCAAACGAAGCCTAACTCTGTGCCATGGCATAATTATTGCAGGTGGTTGATAGGGAAAGCAGCTAGCTGAAGTACAAATTTTTCTAACAATTTGGGCTGCCACACCGGCAGCAGTTGCCATCTTGCAAAGATGGAACCTAAGGAAAGATCGTTGTTTTGTTTGAGATAGTTTTTTTATTACTTTCTAAAATAATTTTTTAGTATAAAAATTTTAATTCAAAAAATTTTGATACTAAACAACTTATTTTAAAGATAGTAAGAAATCTATTCCAAACAAAACTTATTCATTTAGATAGACATGAGGATCCAACTCCATCGTTTGCTAAAATCTAAATAGTTGATCTGCTTGATTTTCTCATGGTACAACCCTCTTCGACTAGAATCTCCTTTCTCCTCGACGAACGAGAAAAAAATATAAGATTGATGCTAACAGTTCATCACAGCAGAGAAGACTCATTGAGCTGAAATCAATAAATTGTATAAAAATTAAGATTATAAGACTAATACAACTAAGCTAATTAAAAATAACTCAAACAATTAGATAATTAGAGTATCTAACAATTAGAATATAATAATATACAATTGAAAAGATACAATAGAAAAGAACCATCTTTTTTATATACTTATGTTGTTTTTGTGTTGTTTATGTTTGATATGTCATCAAAAAATTATCTTGATCGGGCACAAATCTCGATACAAAATCAAGTTGGAAACTTCCAAAATTAAAATTGGGACCATCCGAACTCTGATTTCAGCAAACTTATAGTTGAACTAAGCGTCTCGAGAATACGAACCCAACGACACCAAATCCAACCCAATCCGAGCCCAAACGGGTCCAAATCAAGCGTTAGAAGTGTTGTTGGAAGGTTCGAACCACAATTTGGATTACCAAACGGTTTCCAAACATAACGTGCTTATAGTCGAATCGAGCGGCTTGACGAGACAAATCCGACGAGCTCAAGATCACAGAATTCCGACATCACTAAGACATTCAAATTTCCATCAAACGGTCCATGATCAAGGGATTCAACATCGGCCGTCCATCAACCACTCTCCATTTACCCTTGATCTCTCTCCATTTATAAATCTATAAATAGACCCATCATTTCTCTTGAAAGTGGGCCCAAGTAAGAAGAGAAGAAGAGAAGAAGAGAAGAAGAGAAGAGAAGGAAGAAGAGAAGGAAGAGGAGGAAGAAGCTCTTCCTCGACCACTTCCTGAGTTCAGATGGACCACTGCCTGACGTCGTTGCTCTGCCGGACCACCACCTGATGCCCTCACATTCGCCAGACCACCGCCTAAGTCCCTTACCCTCGCCGGACCACCACTTGAGGACCTCACCTTCGCCGGACCACCACCTGAAGCCCTCACCCTCACCGGACCACCACCTGAGGCCTTCGCCTTCATCGGACCACCACCTGAGGCTCTCACCTTCACCGGACCACCACCTGAGGCCCTCACCCTCGCCGGACCACCACTTGAGGCCCTCACCTTTGCTGGACCACCACCTGCGGCCCTCATCTCGTCGGACCACCGCCTAAGGCCCTCACCTTCGCTGGACCACCACCTAAGGGTCTGAACTCCGCCAGACCAACACTTGAGGCCCTAAACTCCGTCAGACCATCAACTAATGCCAGAATTCAGCCAAGTCACTGTCGTACTATTAACTAACGCCCCAACTTTCAAGTGACGCCAGATTTAACACTAGATTTCAATTATACGTTTGACATTTGTAATCTGATCTCCCTCTCGGACGAATCAGCCCACTGTACTCAACTCAAATTCTAGTGAAATCTTTTCAACTGGGCTAGACCCCGTGGGTTTTCCCCTTTCCAATGTTTTCCACGTAAAAAATATTATGTTCTCTAGGTGTAAGCTGGATATCCATTCAACGCTAAGACGTAAAATTACAACTCTATCGCCACGTATATTTTAGTCCGCAATAGTTTGGCGCCGTTTGTGGGAAACTCAATCCCACTATCCTAAGCAATACTCTAATGGCCAACAGGCGTAGCAATCGCATCTTGGGAGCCTCTCGCTCCAACTCACACCAATCTATGAATCCTTCCATGAACCAGGGATGTCAGGCATCCGCTACTTTTAATCCTTGGTGGTGTTTTGCTGTTGGAGAATGAACTTCAGGGCCTTCCCTAAAAGACCACATTAGAAAGATGGACTCTCAGAATGAGATCCTTCAACTCTTTTTAGAGGTTTGGGGACTAGCACTAGCACCCCAAGAAGAGATTATCCTCCCTCAAGATCCACCAGGGCTCGAAGATGTTCAACCCGAACATCTTCATGTCGAGATTCCCCTCCCGCCGCCAAAGATGAGCCCTCCAACACATCCAAAAAATGAGCTTGCTAACAGAACAAGGTCTACTTATCCTTCGCACGCAGTTCGCCAACCTCGCATTCCTCCGGACATCCCCGAGGACTCAACCAGACAGTGTATTGTTGAACTTCCTTATAATGCCCTACGTCATGAATTACGAAGATTTGTCCGAGAAGAGTATCCCGTAAGGGGTATAAGACAATCTCATCGTCAGTGGGACTTACAAGAGTCATCACCCCTGACCGAAGCCATCCTTCAACACCCCGTTCTGGTAGGATTCAAACTACCTAGTATCGATTCTTATGATGGGACATCTGACCCATACGAGCATATCGATCATTATAGGACCATCATGCATATCCAGCAAGCCTCAGATGAGCTCCTATGCCAAGTTTTCCCTGCTACCCACAAGGGACAAACACGAATGTGGTTTTATTCACTTCTAGCTGGAATAATCCCCACCTTTGTCAAATTTGTTAAAGTATTCGTTGAACAATTTATCGCCAATTGGAGAATTGCCAAGGATTCTTCCCACCTTTCTGTGATTCGTCAGAATGAAGGAGAATCACTAAAGCAGTATTTTTAGCGATTTTCCACGGAAGCTTGATAAATTCTAGGAGTAGATCTTGAATTGTTAAGAGGAGTTTTTCTTGGAGGCCTTTATCTTGGTCCCTTTTACTCGGCACGTTTCCTTTATATGCTGACCTGATCCATCATGTGGAGGCACAAATATCAGCAGATGAAGCTATCAATGCCCACATGAAGCAATTTGAGCAACCTTCCATAAAGTACAAGAATGCTCCTATAATGGATAACACATTATCGCATCAAAAGAAACAAAGAAAGAATAGCTCGCCTCCTAGACCTCCATTGCCACGATAGGACTTTTGACAAGAAGAATATAAACCTCTCAATGCATCTCGAACCGATATATTGATGGCCATTCGAGATCAAGAAAATATTAAGTGGCCTAATCCTTTGAAGACGAATTTAAGAAATCAAGATCGATACTATCATTTCATCGTAGTCGTGGGCACACTACTGAAGCTTGCAAACAACTCAAGGATGAGATTGAGAGGTTGATCCGACAAGGATATCTCTGACAATTCATCAAAAACCCACCTGCTCATGATGAAGTTGATCCTACTAGGGGGACCATCTAAACTCCAAATTTCTACCCGTCGTCGGACTTCTGCCCTTCGAAAATTAAAATTGGGACCATCTAAACTCTGATTTCAGCAAACTTCTAGTTGGACTGAGCGTCTTGAGAATACGAACCCAACGACACCAAATCCAACCCACTCCGACCAAACGGGTCCAAATCAAGGGTTCGAAGCACTGTTGGAAGGTTCGAACCACCATTTGGATTACCAAACGGTTCCCAAACATAATATGCTTATAGTCGAATCGAGCGGCTCGACAAGACGAATCTAATGAGCCCAAGATCACCGAATTCCGACATCACTAGGACATTAAAATGTCCATCAAACGGTCCATGATCAAGGGATTCAACATCGGTCATCCATCCAACTACTCCCCATTTACCCTTGATCTCTCACCTATTTACGAGCCACACCTCTCCACAAATCTATAAATAGACCCCTCATTTCTCTTGAAAGGGGACCCAAGCAAGAAGAGAATGAAGAGAAGGAAGAAGCTCCTCCTCGACCACCGCCTGAGGCCCTCACCCTCACCGGACCACCACCTAAGGCCCTCACCCTCGCTGGACCACCACCTGAGGCCCTCGCCCTCTCCGGACCACCACCTGAGGGCATTACCTTCGCCAGACCACCATCTAAGGCCCTCACCTTCATTGAACTACCACCTTAGGCCCTCACCTTCGCCAGACCACCACCTATGGCGCTCACCCTTGCCGGACCACCACTTGAGGCCCTCACCCTCGCCGGACTACCTCCTAAGGCCCTCACCTTCGTTGGACCACCACCTAAGGGCTTGAACTCCGGCAGACCAACACTTAAGGCCCTAAACTCTGCCAGACCATCAACTAACGCCAAAATTTTGCCAAGTCATTGTCAGACTACTAACTGACGCCCCAACTTCTAAGTGACATCAGATTTAACACTAGACTTCAACCATACGGTTGACATTTGTAATTTGATCGCCCTCTGGGACGAGTCGGCCCACTGTACTCAACTCAAATTGTAATGAAATCTTTTCAATTGGGCTAGGCCCCGTGATTTTTCCCCTTTCTAGGATTTTCACATAAAAATTATTATATTCTATGTGTGTGAGCTAGATATATGTGCATCATTAAGATGTAGAATTACAACTCTATCGCCACGTATATTCTAGCCCGCAACAATGTCGTCGATTGGATCATATAATTTTCAACACAAAATAAGTCATCGAAAAGATCTCCAACTGCTAACCGAACAAGTATCTCCAACTGCTAACCGAACACAAAAGCCAGGATCGAGCTTACATTGATTTACCATTCAATTGTTATGTAATACACAACATAGTTTGAAGAACAATTTGCTTTGGTAACTAATTTCATTTTGTAAAGAAATTGAAATTTTTGGTTCAGTTTGTATAAGTTTTGATCTGTAAATACATTTATTGTTTTTTTTTTTATTTTTGTTCCAGTTAAAGTTAAAATAAATCTTTTTGCACATTCTCTAATTGTACATTTTGGTTCCACTATAACTATGCATCTCTCATCAATTGATAAAACTAGCGAAAAAAATCATGAAATAACAGTTTCAAATATATGTGAAGCTTGAATTTATATGCCCCACAATATGAAAATTAAAGAAATATACTTGCTATTTATTTTTTAAGAGAAATATTCCTGAAGATTCATTTCAGACGAAAATACCTCCAATACAGAATACAGGATAACCTCTTCTATATTGAAATCTATCACAAATGAGTTTAATTTGAACTCTATTTGAACCTCATCTAAACCATTGGTTTAGCTCGCGCAAACGTTACTGTAAGTTCGCGTTGTGCGAAGGCTTCTCGTTCATGGAGATGACGATTTCGTGAATAGAGCTCGTTGAGGGAAACAATGGGAATTATGGCGTATAGAGAATAAAATTTCATGACTGGAGCTTGAGGAGAGTATCAACCTGAGCAGTGAGGAGTCAAGAAGAAAAGAGTTTCATAACTAGAGCTCACTGAGGGCATCAATGAGAGCAGAGACTTGTGAAGGAGAATAGACATTCAAACTAAGTTTGAACAATTGTTCAGATTTTTTGTTCAAACTAAGGCTTCAGGGACAGCTTTCTTACTGCTTCTTAAAGCAGTTTTAACATTTTTTGAATAACGGTTCAAATCAGGTTCAAACAAAAATTCAAACTCAAAACCAATTTAAACCAATTTCATTTGCGGCGGTCTTCAATAAACAATCCACATATAGAAGGGCAATAATTTCACCTAAAATGAACTTTCAGGAAAATTTCTCCAAAAAAAAAAATTATGGATATATTTCTTCTATTCGAATATTATTAGGCATGCAAAGCCAAATTTCTCTTATGCATGTCATTAAAATCCACAATATTCAAGAATATTATTATCTTAAATGTAAAAAGCAGCAATTAAAAAAATGGCGATGTCCCAATTTTCTGCAATTGCAAGCTTCCAAAGCTAACTATATTATAAAACATTACAGAGACATACGATCTTCTCTTCACAGACATGTATTTGCTAAAAGCTTCACTAGGGTTCTTCCTGAATTCTATTGAAATTAAATCACTACAAAATTTGATAAATACCTAGAAGACGATCTCTTCTTCCTCATTTCCAATGGGCAATGCTCCCCTTTCTGCTGTGTCTCTGAGCATTGCAGCAGTAGAATCATTGATTCCCAAAAGATATTGCAATCTGTCAAGCTTCTCCCTCTTAGGAATGCTCTTCAGATATACACAATATAGGTCGGCAAGCTCCTCAGGTGAAGACCAAGACAAGGGCTCGGAAGCTACTGCAGAGTCGCAGGCTAACATGTCATTCAGTGAAGCAACCTGCAAAATTATAGGGGGGAAAAAAAGTTCAAGATCTTCAATTTTCTTCTTTTTTATTGAAAAGCTGCTGCAACATAAACAAGCAGAAGTGCTGAACTGGATCGCAATTTAGGCCAATCTATAGAATCTTTAATGAGTAGGTTTCATTTGATAATCATTTTGTCACATATAATTACAAGCTGCTTATAATCGACCTTGAAAGAAAATGAAAAACGTTTTGAAACTATGAAAGCCAAGCATAATACTAAGTTAAGTGTGGTAGAGATGAGGATGCTCAGGTGGATGAATGGCTTTACCCTTAGAGATAGGATACGAAATAAGCATATACGTGAAAGGTTGGAGTAGCTCTAGTAGAAGATAAGATTAGAGAGAGTCGCCTTAGATGGTTTGGTCACATAAAACGGGGGCCCTCCGATAACCCGGTTAGGAAACTAGAGGTATTAGATTTGACTTATGTTAAGAAAGGTAGAGGCAAACCTAAAAAGACTTGGTTAGAAAATATTAGAAATGGTCTTTCTTTATTAGATTTAAACGAGAATTTGACTTTTAATACGACACAATGGAGAAAAAGGATTCATGTAGCCGACCCCACGTAGTGGGATAAAGACTTGATGTTGTTGTTGTTGTTGCTGAAACTATGAAAGCCAATGGCAGTTAATTCATAAAAACCCATAAATTACTCGTTTTGTGTCATTTTCTTCACTGTCCAATCCAAACAGATCTGTTGAGAAAGTGTGGAAAAGTTTTTCCAAGTAAAATGTTCATATAACCTAAAATTGCCTTTGAGATATTAAGCAAGAGAAAAACTGCAAAAAAGAAACCCAGTTTAATAACTTAGAAGTATCAGCAGGAACAATCCTTTGTCATAGAGAAATAATATAAGAGAATAATTTCATGAATCAAAAAAGCTCATACCACTCCATCTCGATTCCTTTGTCGAAGCAAAGCCACAGCCTGAACCAGTGAATTTGATAGCCTATGCTTGGCGATATCCTGAACAACTCCTTTGGCTTTCTCAACATCTATATTAAGATCAGCTGGGATTTTCAAATAAACTTCCTCCTCATCAAATAGGCCTGTACCAGACGAAAAGATTTCCTCCACTGTTTTCTTGAATAGATTCTCACGCAAACGCTCTGAGATCATGCTATCTAAATCAACACTAGCTTCTTTCAATTCCCGAACCTGCTGTATTCCAATCCTCCCTTGACTAACAGCTGTCTCAATTGCAGCAGCCATTTTTGTTGTTGTGATGTTCTTAATTACTTTCTGTGCATATTCTGCAGGCAGTCCAACCTGCTTTTGCACCTCATTTAGCTGCTCAATCTTAGATTTAGTCAACTGCCCATCTGCAAGAATAACCTCAGCCTGCTTCATGAATGCCTGTTCAGCCAAATTTCTGTGGACTTCCACTATTTCTTTGCCAGTCAATCCAAGTATTCCACCAAGCTGATTTAATAAGAGATACTCCGAGTTATCCTTCTTTGTGGTGATTTGAGCCCCAAAAGGAACAACAGTCACTTCCCCAGAAAGACAGAAGAGAAGATATGTCCTATAGAGGTCAGTTCTATCCCTTTCTGAGAGGTCATCCTTCAGATTAATTTCTGTTTGGCCTCCCTTTCCAAGCTTTGCTTCAAGGTCTTTGTTGGGCCTCGACTTTCTCAATGTCTGCAGTGACTCCCACTCATCTTCTTCCTCTGTTGGCTTAATCTCCACTTCAATAGGCTCTGCAGTAACGGGCTCTCCTTTAATGTCAGATATTAATTCAGTGACAACCAAGGTATTAAATGCTATCATCTTCTTAAGCTCCTTTGCAGCTTCAATTCGATTGCCAGCCCCTCTTGAGCGTTGCACATAATTTAGAAACACCTTGCGCACCTGTAAAAAGAGGGCACGTCTTTTATGAGAGATGAAGCATGATCGAGCCTTAACTTTATATTCCATGCTTAAAACTATCATAAAGATTTAGGTTTTGTTTGGGACGGCTTTCTTCCTGCTTCTTAAAGTTATTTTTTAGTACAAAAATTAAAACTTTTATACTAGAAAGCCGATTTAAGAAGCAGTAAGAAAGCCGTCCCAAACAAAGCCTTACTTAAAAATCTCAAAAAATCTCACAAAAGGCATACATAGCATGAAACTCAGCTCATTAAAATTGTTTCGGCTGTCAAAAAATACATACCGCCTTGCTAGCAATAGCTATGGAAGCTTCCTTTGTTAGACGTAAACCCTGAGAAGCTTTTCTCACGGATGCCCTGATGTCAGCATCATAACCATCAACTCCTGATGCAATCGCATCTTTAACAACCTGGGTCATATGATTCAGCATTGTAATTTGTATCCAGGATTTGTGAAATAGAAATTAAGAGTAAATCCAAAATTCATATATTCATGAGAAAAATTCATATTATTGGAAGCGCACAGCTAACAGAAACGCGAAAAGGTTCATAGTTTTGGGTGGGCTAAGAAAGCAAGTGGAATTGGAAGCTTGGGTAGAAATGGATTGCACGCAGGCAGAAGCAGTTCTGCAAACCAGACTAGTTATCAAGGCATTAATGCTTTGATAGGAAACATTTGAAGATCTCAAGTAATTCCTATCAATCTTTAAAAAAACAGCAAAAATCCTCCACAAGAATCCACACAAAACCAAAAAAAAGTAGAAAATTTGTATTATTTGATGAAATAGAAACGGAAAATAGCAAGACACAGTTGATCCTCAATTCGAGAGGAGGACCGATCTCTTCCAAATCTCTATACGCCGCTAGAGCCCAAAAGAAAACCAAAATCTAAGAGATCTCCAATTTCAGCCAAATTCAAGATGCCCTAACCCTAGGAAAACAAACTATTTAATGCATACAAATCAAAAGGAAATCCCTAAACAGTCCCTACATTCAAATTCCCTCCAAAATTCCCTTAAAAAATCCTTCCAAAACTGCTATATTGGCGCTTGAGATGCGATTTGAGTACAGGAGAGGTGGACGCTTCCGCCTCGGTTCCGCCTGATCGGTCCCGTGTGGCCTGGCCGGACCGGTCTAACACCCTTTCACACAATTCATGTTTTGCAACTACGTCTGAAATGAGATTATTATGATTCTGGTAAATGCACAAGACTAGAGCTTGTTGGAGATTGGAACTAGAACTAAGAACTACAATAGCAAGTTAAAGGTCTCATTCAGGCTTAATTACAAACTTTTTTATTCCCAGACCACTAGAATCAAACTAATCCTTCAAATGTAAAAGTATTTTTCAGCAAGCATAAATCGCAATAGATATATCAGAAGTGATTCATATGCTACATGTCATTGATACAAATAAATTAAACATTCATCTATATACCTTCTCAAATAAACGGCCGCAGATATCAGCATGTGCAGCATCAACAGTTTCTTGAGGAATACAGAGGAGAACTCTAATACGAAGAAGAGAAGAAACTTCCTCCTCACTAAGCTCACCGTCAGCCACAGACTGCTGCAGCTTTTGCCTATAAATTTCTGCAAAGAACATAAGAAAAAGATTATCAATCCATGTTTAGGACAGCTGGGTCTACAGGTTAAAAGGACCATCTACTATGGCCCCAACTGAACTCGTACAAAAACAAATAGATTCACATGTTAAGCCACCTAAGCTTGGCATATATTTGGAACCAATCCATGAATTTGATTGAGTGGAGTAATCAGTTGGAAAAGCATACCAAATTTGATAGGCCAGATCAGGTATTGAGTAAAACCAGAGTCATCTATACAACAAGAAACTATGCAGACCAATAATAAATCTAATGATTATTGAACTTGTAAGGAAGAATTTTATCAGAAATCAACGAACAATATAAAATGACACCGCATCCAAAGTTTCTAATACTACAGTCATCTTAGTAAGAAAGTGGAGTTCTCATTTATTTTCTTTGTAAGCTGTCGGAACCTGTGAGAAAAACTTAAAAACACCAGCCCATTTACCAGCTAGAATGTCTTTTGAGCATAAAAAGCTTCGGGGCTACAGATGAGCAGCGTTTACAGGAAACCAATTCACCTGATTTGATGGTCCTGATTATGGCTAACAATGGGTCATTTCTCACCATCATCATTCTTGTTCGAGATCATCTTAAGCGCTCAGATTGTATTTGATCACCGTAGATAAAAACATGCATTTCAAAAGCCTTCTGTAAAAGCAGCATGTTGACTAGGCCAAGTCAAGAGGAGGAATCAAATGCAATGCAGCAACAAATTGATAGGAAGCACTCAAAGATCTCAAGTGAAACCTAACAATCTCGACAAAAACAGCTAGAACGATCAACCAATCCAAAGGAAAAACCATAAAACAGTACTTTTTATTGGAATAATCAAACTAACGGAAGGAAAATAACAAGATACAATTGATCTCATATTCGAGAGAATGATCCATCTCTTCCAAATCTCTAGACGCCGCTAGAGCCCAAAAGAAACCTAAGAGATCCCAAATTTCAGCCAAATTCAAGATGCCCTAACCCTAGGAAAACAAACTATTTAATGCATATAAATCAAAAGGAAATCCCTATACGGTCCCTACATTCAAATTTCCCTCCTAACTTCCCCAAAAATCCTTCCTAAATCGCTTCGTTGGCTTTGGCAAGCTTGGTCGCGCGTACAGGAAGAGGCGGAACACTTCTGCATGTTCTGCCTGAGCCGGTCCCTTGTGGAGCGGTTGGACCGATCTAACTATAAAAACCGAAAATGTCGTTTTAGACCTCGCACGCTTTTCAAAGCGCCGCGACGAGTTTTAAGTGAAAAATTTGATGTTGTCGGATTTCGACGGGAATAATTTTAGAAAATAGAGCGCAAAATTTTGATTGTTTTGATGTATAGACCCATATCGAATTATGAGTATTTTAAGAATTATAAAATTTGGAAGTTTCTAAATGCCAATTCTACCCCTAAGTGTTTCTTAAGCCAAATCTATTTAAGTAAGGGCATATGAGCCTTTTGGCATATCCCCCTTTCTCCCTTATCTACTATACCCAAACCCCCTCCCTCTTCATTTCACACGAACCGGCCGAACCGAACGCGAAAGGAAGAACGGGGCGCGGGTAAGAGGCGATTCCGGCAAGGCTTAGAGGTGTTTTCCGGCGGCCATTTGTGGAGGATCTCGTAGGGAAATTCAAGGGAAGACTAAGGTATGTGTTTTGCAAGAGTTTTCTCCTTTCCTTGAGTTTTCTCTAAGAAATGAAAACTAGGGTTTAGAGAAAACTTGGAATTTCTTTGAGAAAAGTTTAGGGAAGGGTTAGGGGGAGTTTTAAAACCCTAATGTGAAATGTTTTTGTGAAAAATATGAATTTTTGGAAATTAGGGTTTTGCTCAAAAATTGTTTCTTTGGAAATGTTTTCACAAAAGAGGTTTCTATTAACCTAAGAAAGCTTCTAATGGAAAAATATTGAATGAATGACGAAAGTTTTGAGTTTAGAAATTTAGGATTTTTCCCTAATTAAGGAATTTTTTATCTCTATGATTTTTATTGGTTGTTGGGAGGATTTTAGAGACTAATACATGGTTTTTGCTTGAAAAACAATATTTTTTAATTTTTTATTTAATAAATTCCAAAAATTGATTTTATTTTAATTATGTTTTGAGTGTAGGGAGAGGTGAAGCATGCCTAAAACCTATGAATTTTGGCTAAATCCTAATTGAAAGAGAATGTGTTTCAGAGATATCACGAATTGGCGTGGAGGGTTTGAATTGGAACATAAACATGACATTAGAAAGAACCCTTTTATTATTTTAGAATTAGGGTTTAGGATATTGTATAGGGATTAGTTACTTATACTTTTCTTTGTATGTCTCTTTTAGGTATTAAGAATTTGATCGGACAAAGAAAGAGATGCACGGATTGAGGTAGGTGGAATGGATATTCTTATAAATTTTAGACAACTTTTCTTTCATTGAAATTACATTCAAATGACAAATTCTTTTATGCTCATTATGAAACTTTTATGGCTCATGTTCCCTTGTAAGTTTATGGACACTTGAAGCAAATGCAAAGGTTCTCTTTATGCAAATGTGCAACTCATGAATGAATCCCATGCTCATTTCTTTACTCTTATTATACATGTCTTTCCTCTTTACATGCAAAAGCACACATAAGCATATCAAGCATGCATATCCCTAAAGAAACATACACTTGATTAGTTTATGAATGGTTTACATAAAGCATCTCTTATGGTTATATAAGTAATAAGTGTATGTGCATGTTGACGCGGGAGTATCACATGGTAAAGGAGGCTCTTATGAGCCATGGTAAAGGATGGTTCCTATGAACCAATGGTAAAGGAAATGGCCAAATTTTATGTACCTGATCAGTACAAGTGGTACTCCTAAGACGGGTGTTATATTTACATAATAAACTATTATGAACATTTCATATTCATGTTATATGCATTTGAGACTATCATGTGAGGCAAAATGTTAAAGGAAAAATGAAAATGTTATGAAAGGAATAAGAACTTGAAGGTTGAGGAAAATGTATGCATCTCTTTGAGCAAAAGTTGATTGTTAATGATTCTTTTGTTAAAATATTAAAGCATGTTATAGTTTCCTTTTATTGGCTCTAAATTCATTTGAATTCCATTCGCACCTATTGAGTTTATGACTCACCCTCGTTGTGGGAACACTTTTCAGGAGGATCTAGGAAAGGATAGATGACAAATCAACCACTGGCACTTACCGTCGTAGGGAGACGAAGGGCGGCAGGTTCTTTTGAGTTTTGTTATTTTGTTGATAGATGGTTGTTTGTAGATTTTTGAGAGAGTTAGATTTATTTTGGATCCATCCTTTTGGAGGAACTCTTTATGTACTTATCTCTTTTGAAAGATCAATGAAAACGAAAATTTTATTTGGATTTACTTTAGTGGCTCTTTCATTATATAGTTGAAGATGTTTGGTCTATGATGCACGGACACTCCGTTTTAAGAGGCAGTGCAGTGTCGGACACGGACACGCGCCCGACACGGCGGGGACACGTGTCCGACATGTTTTGACCGTGTCCAAACTGTTTTTAAGAAAACTTAAGTCGGACACGCGTGTCCGGCTATTTCATAACTTAACAAAAAAAAAATTAAAAATAGATAAGCACCGGTTCGAACAAAAGCACCGCAGTCTTCCCGAGTCCGTCCTAATCCCGCTTTTGCATTCATTCGAGCGAAAGCATAACAGTCTTCACGCGACTCGCAAGCAGCCGCACCCGCGCACCATCGCCTCCAGTTTCCGGCCGCACCCTCACCTCCAGTTTCCGCATCGTCGCCTCCCGTTTCCGCACCGTCGCCGAACCATCGGTTGGAAAAAAATTCTGCAAGTTAGATTTTGAAATTTTTTTTGTCATTCATCATTTCTCACATTTTTTTTGCCATTCTTCATTTCTGCAAGTTAGATTTCGAAATTTTTTTTGCCATTCTTCCTTTCTCTCGTTTTTTTTGTCATTCTTCATTTCTGTAAGTTAGATTTCGAAACTTGGTTGTTTTAGGTTTTTTTTTAATTTTGATTTTGGTTGACAAGAACAAAAGAAAGGTAGAGAGTTTGCAACTTGCAACCCTATTCTATTTGTTTTTACCTAAATCTCCACTTCTAGTGTTTTGTGAGGCCAAACAATGATGTTTTCAGTTTTTACCTAAATCTTTGTTTTTACCTAAATCTTCATTTATTGTTTGTGAATTTCTATGTCCTAAATACATGTGTGGTTGATCAAGGTTTTGCAATGCCTCAGCTTGGATAGTTTTTGAATGTATAAAAATGTTC
This sequence comes from Dendrobium nobile, assembly GCA_022539455.1. Taxonomy (NCBI): domain Eukaryota; kingdom Viridiplantae; phylum Streptophyta; class Magnoliopsida; order Asparagales; family Orchidaceae; genus Dendrobium; species Dendrobium nobile. Next base: position 9,489,368 of record CM039736.1, read on the forward strand.
ATTTCTTTCTGAAACATGTAGATTAGCTCATCATTGTAGGAAACAACCAACTCACTCTTATTAGAATAAGCCCTGTAATATGAACGTTGGTAGAGCCAATCAGATGGCAAGGGCGAAGTTGTTCACAGGTTGGTCTAAACCCTTTCTTTGTTTTTACATTATACTTGTTAACCTGTAAATTGATTATGAATTCACAATACTTAAACCTACCATACATATGCATCACTTTATCCTTGGTATGATAAAAAGCATGATAAAATCTTTTATATAATAAGGCTTAGTGATGCAACTTGCAAGTATCGTTCAGTCTAATATTTCTAGAATTCCTATTCACTTGATTGTGGAAGGTCATGCCAAAAATGTTAAATAAGTATTAATATCCTTCATTTATTGAAGTATTAAAAAGAACCACATGACAAGTTTTTGGTTATATTTTTATGGTTGTACTAGACATTTTGTACTAAATATCTTTATGTTATAAGCTAAACAGGTCATCATGACTAAAAATTATTATGCTGTGTCCACGCCGCACCCGTGTCCTATATTTTTAAAAAATGCCGTGTCCCGTGTCCGTGTCGTGTCGTGTCCGTGTCGCCGTGTCCGTGTCCGTGCATCATAGTGTTTGGTTTATGTTAAATGATTTAATGTTATGCTTTGAAAGTTTATCTTCATCCTGTCCGACCTCTGTTCTCGTCTCGCCCTTGCGAGCTAACCGGGCCGGGTCGTGACACTAACAATACTCCCCTCCCAAAGTGCCACCTTGTCCTCAAGGTGGAACGAACGAAATGGCTATTGAAGCACTTTACTAATAGCACTGGACTAAAAAGTGGACTGACACTGGGTCGAGCGATCCCTTCTTCTAGCATCTCCCTAATCAATCTCTTGATCTCATCCTCCTAGATTTGGGGATGACAATACAACTGAATAATGATAAGTGAAACTACTTCAAGATGATAATATGCTCATGTCCCTGCGGAGAAGGCAACCCTTGAGGCGGCTGCGAAAGCTCACTGAACTACTGAATCAATGGTTATACTGAAAGGGACTATCCCCCCCCCCCCCACCCAAATCTATGTAGTTCCATCAGATAACCTTCCCCTACCTCCTGTATGCTCATCACATTGGTTTTAAGTGATATCATGGCTTAAGTGAGCCATGTATCTCCACTGATCACTACCCTCCTCCCATCCACCATAAACTCCATTGTCAATGCTCCCAAGTTGATCTTGGTATCCCCCAAGGTCTATAGTCACTTCATTCTGAGGAGGATATCAGTGCTCCCTAACTCCAATAGGAGAAAATCCTCCATCACCTAAACCCCCTGCATGGTTAACACTACTTCCTTACATAACCCCTAACCGATCTCCACCTTCCCTATACCCATCACCACTCCATAACACCATGTATCCACCAATGTTACCCCCTATTGGTCCACGACTTGGTTGGAGATGAAATTATAGGTAGCCCCACTGTCAATCAACACCACCACCTCCATGTCAGCTATTTCCCCCTTCATCTTCATGGTATGATTCGGAGTGAATCCCATCATTGAATTCAGGGAGACCTCCATCACGTCTAGATGCAGCTTATCCTCCATCTCTCCCTCCCATACTCTCACCTCCCTCAGTTTCCTCATCATCACAAACGATGATAATCTGAAGAGTTCGATCCCTACACTTGTGTCCTAGAGTGTACTTCTCATCACATCTGAAGCATAGTCCATTCGCCCTCTTCTCATGCATCTTCCTCTTCGTCAATCTTTTGAAGTCCCCCCCCCCTTCCTCCTCCTGTTGGATTCTCCCCTAGGAGTCTCATTAATGTTATCTGATGCAGGCCCCTTGGGTGCTAGAAGAGTGATCGTCGTCCTGTAAGAGTCCCTAAATTGCTATTCTTGGCTCCCCTCTCATGATACCTCTAATTTTCCACCAATTGTACTAACTCCATGGCTTCTCCCAAGTCACGAGGCCTCAATACTTTTACTGCAACGCTGATCTCTGATTTGAGCCCTTACAGAAAGTTCTCCTCTAATGTCGTCTCCGAGAATCACTCCACTCTACTAGCCAGATGCTCAAACCGCTCTCAATAATCTGCCACTGATTTGTCCTATACCAACGTAAAGAATTGCTCATATAAGTCTCCTCCCCTATCGATTTGGAAACATTCTAATAAACATTCCTTGAATTCTCTCCAACTCCGGACGGGTCTCCTATGGTCCCTCCACCGGTACCACGATAGTGCCTTCCCCACCAAACATAAGCATGTCTCTATTTGGGGAGAAAAAAGCATAGAGAGAGAGAGTGTGTGTGTGTGTAGGGTTGTATTGATTTTGTTGGTTTAGAATAGATGTGCATCCAGGCTGGGTGGAGCTCGATCAAGCCCGCTAGAGTTGCATGCAGAGGAAAGCAGGAGAAGCTCAATGTAGTAGAGAGTGGTGGTCATGCATGTGCGAGCAAGGTGAGCTAGGTGCAAGGTGGAGCTTGGAGGAGGGTGCTCAGGTCTACATAATGAATGGTTAGGGGGTCTCATTAGCAATAGTCATAGTAGACGGGCCGGTAGGCTTTGTTTCACCAGCGGGTCAAGCTACTATTGAGGGTGGCTGAGGTCGACTGGAGAGCTGTGGGAGGAGAAGAGGTGTAGATGTGCGGCTTGCTCTCAACAGGGAGGTGCAGTAGGATGGGTTAAAGTCGAGTTCAGTGCAGGTGTTGTGCGAACAAGAGAGGTGTGTGGTTGTATGAGTGGGGTGAGGAGGTGCAGTTGGAGAGGTTGGAGGGAAGCAGTGTGGAGCGCCAGCTAGGAAGGTCGAATCGAGTTGATGGGAGGTTGGAACAAGACCAAGTATTTTGAGAGTTAGGCAAGAACACCGTGCGGGTCAATAGGTAAAGGTTTTGTGGTTGGAAACAAGTGAGTGGAGACGTGGAAAGAACGGGCTGGCGAGGGTTTGAGGGTCGTTGTAGATCGAGTGCACATGCAAGGAAAGGGGCGAATGTATGAGAGTGTCAAGTTTAAAGGCGAGGAGTGCATTAGTAGTATGTGTGAGGGAATTTTTCTTCGGTTTATTTTATTGTCTTTTTAGCTAGACTTGGGATGAGACGAGATAGAATGCCGAATTCGCAAGAGCGGTGATTGGTAAGAGATAAGGGAAGGGGATTTAGTCAAGATTTTAAATTATATATAATTCATATATATTTTAAATTATACATATATATAATTATAGAATTTATTATTAGTAATTTTATTCATACAACATAATATATATATATATATATATATATATATATATATATATATATATATATAAACAAATCAAATCCTTGCACAATTTTTTGTGATTTGAGCATCTCAATTTTCATACTGTCGCCTCGCACACGAGAAAATTTTGAGTTTTCAACTTGTGTGACTATCTATGCTAAATGGGGGTGTCAATTCAAGATGATGTCAATGTTCAAAAAGCAACAACAAAGTTTGTTTCTGTGGGCTCCGAAAATTCGGCCCCGGCCTCCGCTCGCTTTTCTTATTCGGCGAGGGAGTTTTAACTGAATAAGTTCCGAGGTAAATTTTGGAAGGCAGATGGGTTTGTAGATAAGACACTACCCAGAGATTTCGCCCTCATTTTGTGAGGACTTTATGATCTGAGTTCTGGTTTCCTATAGGCGCAAGCCCCTATAGTTAATTATCCCTCTCGATCACGAGAGAGAACTTTCGATTAAGGCTAGTCATCGATCAGATACGTATAGAGATACGTGTATCTGGCATATAGTAGCAGCAATGGATTTTGGGATTGGATTTGAGAATTGGGTTTTGGAAGATTTGGGAAAATTTTATATTTAAAATAGAAATTTCACCATCATTCACTTAAAGCGGATGGTGGGGGAATGGATGATGGGCCCGATCAAGATCCCATGGTTCCGTCGTCCCGGGCCATCGTGGTCCCTGGTCTACTTAGTCAGAGGAGGTAGTCGACCCAACCTGACAGAAGGATCCTTGTCGGCAGCCATGGGTTGCTTCGTCCAAGGGGACCTTGTAGACCGGGGGTGGGTAGTTGTCTAAGGGGACAAATTTAAATCCACCTTAGCTGACAGAGGGCTTTGTTCCCTATCAATCATATCCTATTGATTCATATCTCAAGGATTTGATGCCAATAAGGAACGTATTGGCTCTGGCCATAACCGGTATATCGTGGTGCCATTTGACGGCAAAACCACTCGGTTCAGAGGGCCCCGGGTCGTCGTAACCGTTTATCCTGCGGTGGCCATTTAGCGGCAGACCGCCGGTTAGAGGACACGTACCACGTCCTTACTGGCAGGAGATTTGTTTGAGAATGAATCCTAGTGATATTTTCGACTAGGCATTTGGCTCTTTTGTGAGCTGAAGTAAACTTTAATTTATCCGCCCCGCCAAACTGTTGCGGAGGGTGGATGGATTTTGCTTTAAGATATTGATGGATTTATTTCAATTTTAAATATTTTTGAGATTTTTGAGAATTTTGGATTTTTCTGGGATTTTGGGTGGAGCTTTGGATTTTTGGATGTTTGGGAGTCATTTGAAAATATTTGGGAACCCCTCCGGTTGAGATCTACATTCAACACGGCCATCATCGGGGTGTTTGGGGTTATTTCCATTTGTTGATTGAACCCTGTCAACTCTATCGGGCTGTCGACAGAGGATCGGGTTTGGTAGGCTTTGTACCCTTGAAAGTGAATTCTTTTGATTTTAGGCATTGAAGGCCTAATATGAATGTATTAAAATAAATATTCTGATCGCCACGGCCACATATTTATTTGTTGGCTCGAACCTTGTCGACTCCTATTAATCCGTATAGGAGGATCGGGTTCGAGCCTGAATTCACTTGTCAACCCGCGCAGCATCCCTAGACGTCACGTGTGTACCAATAACACGCTCGCCGGGGCCCTTGCGGGTGTTTGGGGGCATTTTATAATTGAACCCTGTCAACTCCTTTTCTCTACTTTGGAAGGATCAGGTTCAGATTTAGTAACCCGCACATCATCCCTAGACGTCACGTGTGTACCAATAACACGCTCGCCGGGGCCCTTGCGGGTTGTTTTTTATACTGATTTAGACGTACCCCATTGTGTACCTATGTGTATACAGTCTCTAGTGCACGTGCAGGGGTATTTTGAAATATTTATAGTTGTGTAGAAAATTGACATTTGAATACACAACATTTGATTTCAGAGCTTATACACGCCTTCTGTCCGCTAATACGAGTGTTGCGGATCCGGTGGCGTGTCATAGTAATCTTGATATTGACTCCCCCTTTCTCATTCACCGGGGAAGGATCTTTCTGGACTTTGGAGTCAATGACTGCTGATTTGGGGAGAACTCCTTTTAGGCTTTTCGGCATAGTGAACTTGCTATTTCCGGTGTTTGTGGACACCCGAACTGTTCTCTTCTTTATTATAGAACCAAAAAGAGACTTTGGAACACCAGGAAGTTTGGTTCTAATTTGTTCAAACATGTCCTTCCTTTTGCCAGGGGATGTCTTTATTCGTACATCGGGTTTCCTTTGTACCCTATGTACTTGGAAATTTTGATCACCGCTGTCGTAGATGATATCAATACTTGTGTCCACAGTGGATCGCTATGCTTACGAGACTCTCACTGTTGTTATCCACAAGTGATTTGTAGTTATTTGCAGTGACCCGTTGTATCCACTACGAGCACCTGAAACTGTTCGTAGGAGACCCATTGTTGCCTACATCATGCCCACCTGTCACCAATCTCAGATGGTCTGATTTATTTGTAGAGGATGAAGCTTTGATTGTTGGTCTCTACTATTGCCATCTCGATCAACAGGCAGTGGTAGGGATTGTTGTAGGAATTAACACATCTTTCGTGTACATCGGGATTTCATCCCCCGCTTGTAATTTGTTAGTTTAGAGAACTGTGCATTTAGGCTCTGATTGGTTCATTCACCCAAAGTCCCAATTCTATGTATTCCATCGAACCCGAGTTCAAAGTTCAACTCATGCTTGAATCTCCCTCGTTGTCCTTGAAAGTGTGGTGCATTTGACCTCGTAGGAACTATTGTAGGAGTTCGTTGTATTCAAGGCTTGTAGTTTGAGTTTCCTGTGTGTGATCCAAACTTTGATCTTTGCATGTGTTTTGATCCAAATTCAGTTTCATTCAGACTTGAATTCATCAAGTTTACAAGTCCCCACTTGATGTCGTATAGTCTGAGTTCAAGTGCGAGTTCTACTGCTTTATTCGGATTCGGATCCAGCCCAAATCAAAGTCTTTGTTTGATGTTCTATATTCGGATCCCCTGATGTTACACAATTCGAGTTCCAAGAACAAGTTCAAGTGCTTGTTCAAAGTCTTCTGGGATCTTTTGAGTTCAATTTTGATTTTATTTCTTTTGAGTTTTGATCTTTCGAAGTCATTTGAATTTGTTCAGATTTAGGTCCACTGTTCTCTGTTCTTCGTACAAGTCCTCTGCTTATTTAGTTCAAGTTCTATGCATTTTTGTTCAGGTACAAGTCTTTTGTATTGTTGCCCAAGAAGGTCTTCAAATTGTTCAAGTCTTTTTGTATATTTCAGTGAAAATTTCGGCAGCACCCCGGCATATCCCCCGTTTGGGGAAAATAGGGGAGCTGGGCCTTCCCACCACGCTACTAGAGCGTGTATGGTAGGTGTCCTTGGACACCGCGGCCGTACAAAATTTCATCCCACCACGCTACAAGAGCGTGTATGGGGCCTTCAGCAGTACCCGTACCAGAACAGCAGTGACGTACCAGAACAGCAGTGACTCCCCACCACGCTACAAGAGCGTGTATAGGGCTCTCCCACCTCGTCGTATGCATCGCACCGGGCTCCCTCCTACCGTGCTACAAGAGCGCGTATAGGTGGTTCTCCGGTCCGCTGCAAACGTCGAGGACGAGAGTAGAGTTAGAAATTTATACCTTGAAGTCCGGCGGAGGTGGAAGAGGCTCGAGGACAAGATTTGGAACCGAGGGTCACTCTCCTACCTTGTCGTAGGTGTCGCGCCGGTTGCCCCTCCCACCACGCTACAAGAGCGTGTATAGGCAGACCGCCGACTCGACACGCGGGACGAGGTAAGAGATAGAGCCAAGGTTTCAAAACTTATACCTTGAAGTCCGGCGGGCTGGCAGTGTCGGCTCGAGGATCGAGGTAGAGCAAGAGCAAGTATTATTATTTAATTAATTATAATTAATATTAATTAATTATAAATTAATTAATAAATTATTTTTAATTAATTACTTTAATTAATCATAATTAATTAAACTAATTAATTAAAATTTATTAAATTTAATTAAAATTATTAGTTATAATTAATCCATAATTAATTATAACTAATTAATTTTATTTAATTTTAACAAATTGTAATTAATTAAAATTAATTAATAATAATTAATCTTATTTTAATTAATTAACATTAACTCTAATTAAAATTAATTATAATTAATTAAATTAATTATAATAATTTAATTAGAATTAAATATAATTAATTATAATAATTATAATTAATTAAAAAAATTTAATTAATTATACTTAATTAATATGATTATAATTAAATAAATAATAAATAATAATAATAATAAAATTTTCTCCCTCTCTCTCTCGGGTTCGGCGGCTCTACGGGATTTGGCCGAAGAAGCGTGCGAAAGGGAGATAGTTACCTTCACCTCCAGCGGGCTCCTGTTGCTGCTTCCGATCAAAATGTCCTAACTTCCGATCCACAGGAAGGGAGTCGGCAAAGGAGCGAAGTTGGACACCAACGAAGGAGCTGGAGAAACCTTCCAAAGGGAGAAAGTTACTTCACTGCAAGCGAGCTTAGCGTCGCCACTTCCGATCAGAAGTGTCGTGACTTCCGAACCAGTGGGAAGGGAAAGTCGTCGTCGGAACGAAGTCGCCCAGCCACGAAGATGTCGGAGAAGCCGCACAGAAGGGAGATCGTTAGCTTCACGGCGGGCTCCCGTCGCTTGCTCCGATCAAAATGGAGTAACTTCCGATCCGTCCAGGAAAGTCGAGGAAGAAGCGAAGTCGGACGTCCACAAGGAGTTGGAGCGAGCTCCGTTGCTGGTTCTGATCAAACTGTCGTAACTTCCGATCTCACAGAAGAAGAGAACGAGAGCGGGCGAGAGTCGAGAGAGAGCGCCGAGAGAACTAGCCAGCGCAAATGACGAGCTCGATTTCATTTTTAACGCCGAGACCGATCGTGCGTGAGGAGACATTGATGTGTGGAGAAGCGACATCGGCCGTGGCTACGACGTGCGGAGTTCGGCGCCGGACAGGTACGAATTTTTTATTTGATTTTTTTTTGTTTTGGATGCAGCAGGTCAACAGTTTCATGAATGGGAGACATTTGGTTGATGTCAAGCAATGTTGCATCCGTAATATGTCATTTCTAATCGTGGTCGCTCAAATCATGTGTGAGACTGCGAGTTGTTCTCCTACAATATATTTGACCTTTCGGATACAACAATGCAACCCCTTTCCCCATCTGGCAAAGTTTGGATGATTTGGGCGGCATCGTGCTCTCTACCGCCGTACGTGTCAAAGTTCTTCTCAAGAAACAAGTTCAAGAAGAAATAATGCATCTACTCAATCCTTAATAAAGTGGATAGAGCCTATGGGCAAAATGTACAAAAGTGATGCAAGAACTGCACCCAAGCACCTTGACAATGATTGAATCCAGTCTAAGCCAGAGGTAGAAATTGTGTGAGTGCTTGAACATGAACCAACGCAAGTTTTATACGTTATTGCTTCACCTCAGCCACATCAAAATATGCCACAAGATAACAAAAAAGAGTAATTTACTGCCCTCTTATGAAAAAATGTTAAGATCAAGTTTGTGTTGCATCCAACCACTTAAATATGCGAATGGGAGATTCTGGCAGACACTCTCGATTATGAATAGCTTTCACAACTTGGGCATCTACTTCACCAACACCTCCATCTCACGCATGCGTTGGTGTCTGTCTTAGGGATTTCAAAGTACAACCCGAAAGAAGCATGAATCACTTCCACCTCCACCATCATGGTAGAGAAGCCATAATCTTAGATGATATAAAGAGCTCACCTTTTTTTAAGGATGAAATTTGTATGCTTAGTGATGTAGAAAATTGTACTCCCTAGCAGGCATCCACATGGATCTTAATCTTCATCTCTATTTTCTGTTCTTTTCTTTTTTTTTTCCATTAGTTTCTATAACGCATTAACATTGGTCTGTCTTGAGAAACTTTAGAAATTTTTTTACGAGACTTTCGGGTACATTTAGTCGGAAGAATACGATTTCTTGTGCCCCAAACGGGTAACACTTTTATGGATTTTAGTTAGTGGACTGATTCCCCACTTTTCTCTAGTGGATGTAAAATATGAGGGAACCACATAAAAATTGAAATTATTTTGAGAATGATATCTAGAAAATTTTACTTTTTTAAAATTGACACTAATCTTAGTCAATATTTTGATATCTATCTATCATTTGTCCTGACAAATTAGTATCAATGTCAATAGTTCAACTAGGGCTCATGAGATGTACAAAAATTGGTTCTTCGCATAATTCATTTAGTTAAGTGACATGGTTAATTAGCTATTAGCATCATTATTTTAGTTTTTTTCTCTCTTTTTCTTCTTTTTTTTTTTTGTTTCATAGCCTTTTCTTTTTTAGTAATTACTTGTTTTCTTTTTTGCTTGTGGATTTCTTATAAATATCTAAGACTTATTTGGGGAGTTCTTTTTTTTTCTTGAGAATTTGTTTCAGCTTATTATCCTGAGAATAGGATAGATTTCCTAGTTTTAGTCATGGAAGGTAAAAGGAAATCATCGTGGAGTCCAAGAGTTTGTCAAAATTGATTGCCAAGATCTCGTATCTCTCCTTCGTGGTTGTCCCTTCCCTTTTGAGGTAGAATTTCCCAGCGGCTATGTGGCTTCAAGCTGTTTCTTGAGAAAGCAGAGCATGGCCTACAGTGTTGGACTGAATTCCAACAGGAAGGTACAGGTTCCATTGGGTACCATTCTACATTTGCCATCTGTCGCAGTTCAATCCAACAGTTTCGCTGGCCGCGTCTTGAACAAACAAGGCTTGGCCTGCAATTTAGGACAGAATTCCAACAGGCCGCTTGACTGAAAATTTTCCTTTGCAAACTTCCTTGGGTCCTCCAGCAGCTTCTCCTAGCCAAAGAGAAAATAGTTGTAATCCCAGCGATCATCCATACCAGGTCCTCTGTTCTCATTGTCAATTCCAGTGGTTTTCATTTCTGTAAACAGCAATCTACCTTGAGGCTTTCTTGTTATGTCTTGCAGGTGAGGTTTCTTAAAAAAAGAAAACATTCTTAAGATCAACCCTTGAATCTTAATGATCCCTATTGTAACCTAGCAGCAGTTTTGCTGTGGAAACCTGACCGACATGTTCAGGTGGCTGTAGCAGGGGTAAATCATCCTTCCCATTTCCGATCAGGACCTACACTAATTAAGGGCTGCAGCTGATTTGTCGGAATATTGTTAGATTTCTTTTGTTTTTTTGCACACAATAGTGAGTCGGTATATTGTTAAGAGTCTTCCTTTGTGTTTTAATTAGTCCGTTATTTTAAGTTGGAGTTGTTGGTGATTACATCACAACCGAGCTGAGATGTTCTTCCTTTTGTATTTCAAATTTTGTAAAAGTGGTGATTGTTAAAGAAATTTGTCCAACGTTGTCGGTTCCTTTTAGTTCGGTGTTATTAAAAACTTTGATAGTTGGCAACAAAAGCATGGAATTATGTAACTACATCTAATTTTTGAGGGGGAGCCATTGTGGAGTGAGCTTTCTAGTGCATCTCTTGTGTATATCACTCAGCTAGGATCTTTGGAGATCTTTGAGTTAAAAAACCGTGATTGATGTGGAAACCTCCCGCAGGGGAAGATTTTTAAAAACACAAACACCCCCATATTGGATATAGTGTTAGTTGTTGACATGTAAAACAGCCGTACACGACATTGAGCTTATACACTTTATTTATGTGATGCATTTGAACTATATATACCTGTAAAATAATTAAGGTGTTGAGCCCCAAATATTGGATCAAAAGTGACAAGGAATCAACAATAGAAACTAATAAATGACACAAAAAGGATTATGGAAGTCTGAAAACCCAGAACAATGCGCAGATAGAACAAGTAACAAGTAGCAAAATAAGTTCTTACCAGACTGGCATCACTGTGCCAGAAATATGCAAGGGTGATGGGAAAGAGAAATATGAGAAATAACATCACTTTTTGCACCAAAACGGAGCTTATGTGAACAAAGTTGCATACAAAACTTCATTATAAATTTTAATTTTGCATTAAAACTTAGATAAATAATTTGAATGTCTCATTAATTCATCCACAAGGCATACAATGAAGAACTGGTAATAAGTTGAATTTGTGTAAGAAGTGTGTAGATATGTGATTTTCAGTACTATTCATTGAGCTGAAGGCAGAAAGCAGAGCAGAAGTTGTTAAGAAAATATCGCAGGTACCTTCATGTATCTCGCTAGCCTTTTGGGGATCAAAATGAAGTTCTTCACAAAGATTTTGAAGAAAGGCCGCTTTGCTTGAAGCTGCTTCCAAATCACCACTAGAAACAGCTTGAGATAGCCGCTTACGATAGACCTTAACAGTGATATCAAGCAATATTGCATCTGCTTCACGATTTCCTAAACCAAATATGTTCTTCAATTGGTTCAAAGCCACAAGCTGCAAAAACATCAACATGAATTAAGAAAGTCAATAATTAAATGGTTAAAATGAATGAAACTTAAAAGCCGTAGCTACACAAAAGGTATGTACGAAATCAACCGTGAAAAAGAGTGCTGGGTGTTCCACCATCCCACATATTTTTGTTTTTCTCATTTATCTTTTAAATTCCCTATTGCTATCATTTCTCCTCCATAGACTCAGAATACACATACAGTTTACTAAGATTACATAAAAGAGATAGCAATAACCTAACCAAGGGCAATCACTCAACCTGATACCAACTGTAACGAAAATGCCAAACTCTATTTGCATATAGCACTAAAGTACATAAAAAAACAAACAAAATATCACTGCTGATGACTTGACTCACTATAACTTTATGAATGCTAGAAAAAAAAATCTTAAAAATGATGGCACGACAATGATTAGTGTGCCTTCCTGTAAGCATTCTATTAAACACACACATCAAACTTCAAAATGCATATCAGCCAGAAGGAAAGCATTTCCAGGGTTGCCACGTTTGACGATGTTACAGGACCTCACAACATGGCTTCTGACATGATTGAACTGGTTTGAAAGATTGGAACAAGCAAACTGAAACAAAGATGAAGGAATTCATCATCGTCCTCCTATTTAGGCCCCGAAGTCTGGAGTTATTTTCTGTTTTCATTCTGTCCTCCTATTTGCCCATTATGCCACCACATTTAATTGGATGCTATATAAATGTTGGATTTCACGAAGTGATGGCGGCCACCAAATAATGTCAAATAAAAATAAAGATTAAATTCCAAAATGATCCCCCAACTATTCACATGTGACCAATTTAATCCTATAGTATCACAATTCACAAATTTAGTCCCTCAGCTATATAAAATTGATCTGAAATGGTCTATCAAGTAGAAATTGTGATGTAAAATTAATCCAAATTTAATCCCTCGACAGTGCAGAATTCATCCAATTTAATTTTTGAGAGATTATTTTGAATCAATTTAGCATAATTGATAGAATAAATTGGAAAAATGTGATACTTTGAAGCTAAATTAGCCACATGTGAATGGTCAGAGAACATTTTGATATTTAACCCATAAAAATAATGATGAAAGATTGCCAAATGGCCACAATTGCAACTCATCGTTCAAATGTAGAACTAGGATTAAAGGTTACAGCAAAATATGAAAGTCCCTGATAATAACAGTTCTTAAGCACCTATAAAAATTGAGTCCTGAGCTAATGATAATGCTTTCAGCTGTTGATAATAAAAATAACATCGAATTTGATCCATTTTTACATGGTTCGGTATTTTCAAACAACTGCACACATAAAAAAACAGAATTATTCACAATGCAGCATACTTGTGCTTATAAGTTTGACTTGTTCAGTATGTGTTTGTATTACATCTTTTTTATCAGCTTATAAAGTTCATTTATGGAAAACAAACACATCATCACAGAATTTATATAAACAAATAAATTGTAATACAAAACACATAATAGATTTATATATTACCTTCTGTTCCTCAAGGCGTCCATTTGGAAAACATTCAGCAGCATATGCTCTAAAAAGCAATTTCAGATCATCAATTTTTCTGTCACTGTCAAATTCTCCACCTGGCGGTGCATTACATGCAAGCAAAACGCAGAGATAAGAAATGGCCAACCATCAATGGAAACGGCGCTCAACAATGCTGCAAATGGATGACTTACCTAATAAGGAAATTGGACCAACGCCAGGGACAAATCTACTAGACTCAGGATGTTTACTAAAGCGTGAAAGTAAATCATTTAACGCCAAAACCTTTTCAATCTCTTCCACAACTTGAGTGGTTCTTCTGCAATGACATTTAAAAAAAAGGTCAAATATATTTTTTGGGGATTGTAAGCGATAAATTGCAAAGTAAATGGCTATAACCCATGACCTTAGAGATACAACCATCTCCTTCAACCAATGGGTCACGAGTACTTTCACAAAAAGTCAATTTTATATTATAAAAATTGTAAACATCCATGACCACTGAGCATCACATTATGCTTTAGCACAATAACAAAAGGAGGACATGAATTTGATGCTTTATAGATCATTATAGCCTGACCCCACATAGTGGGATAAAAGGCTTGTTGTTGTAGTCATAGTCTATATCATTATAGCAAAAGCTGGAGGTATTTGGTTGAAAGTATGCTTGATAAAAAATTAAATGGGAGGAGTGGCAGATGCTCACCGAAATCTCATCAGTTTTTTTTTTTTGCTTTAATCAATGTAGAAGCTATACAGGATTTGAAGACCTGAACTGAAAGCACCACTGCGCCTACAACTTCACTTCCTGTGGCATAATAATGCAAGGCCTCTATGATGCACGTGAGAAATTTTTTAATAAGCTTCATGATTCAATGCTATCCTCTGTCTTCATTTTGCTTCAGTTCTTCCATTAGCAGTATAGTTTCTGTTTCTTTGGTTCGTAGATTGCTCGAAATCAGCAATCTTCAATAACTTCAACATATGTTTGAAGAACGCCTCTTTTTTCTATGATCTAAACCAAATCAATTCTCTTGATAATCAATCAAATGTCACATGAAGAACATCGTTCTGCTCTCAACCTTTCGTTAATTGGATTAGCATAAATCATATTTATAAAAAATATTTTTAGAATAGAAATGAATTAGTTGCTGATATTGATATGATTTTCTAAGTTTGTGTTCTATTGCCTCTCCAACAACTACTTTGAATGTATAGATTTGATTTCCCTATACTTACACAGATTTTAAGCATCTTATTTATTCTAAAATATTGATACCAAAATATTTCTTCTCTAAACATCCATTTAGTCATCAAAATTCCACTAAAAGATTGGTTAGATAACTCCAAAAAAATTAATATGTATCTCATTATTGACATCCTTAAAGTTCCACAAGTACAATATTGTATATAGCAACAACTTCAGCTCAATTGACTTTATATATAGCCCAAGAGATTGTCCAAGTTGGCATACTAAAAAATGGCCACCCATGTAAAAGTTTGCTCCAAGTTGTTCAAAAGGCCAAAAAATCAACCTACATGGACTTAAATTGAACCTAAAGGCATATAACTACGCATGCTCAGCGTAACAACTCCACACTCAATAGCAATGATCCATGGGTCACGACTATAAAGCATGATCATGCCAGCAAGATTCCATGACCTTAACAAGACTTGCCAAACGTCTTGGCATGCATGAGGGTTCTCAACACAATAATAGCTTATTTGTGTTCTTGGCCTCTCGTAAACACCTATACGCGCGCACATATATGTATATAATTTTCGGATTAAATAAATTATCCTGAAAATCTATTCATGTTACTGTTACATGATTTAATTCATTGCAAATATATTTACTAGGGGGTTGTTTGATTGCCTACAAAATGGGTGTAAAGTATTCCAAATGTAGGGATTTGAGTATATTGGTGTTTTGTTTGAAGTAAAACAAATGTAGTATCAAATTTTGGTACATTTAGACTTCACTCTCTAGTTCTTCTTTTGGCGTATTTGGAATTCCTCGGAGCGAGTTCCAAATACACTGGAAATTCATTGCAATTACCACCACCTGACTGCCACCGCCAACCACCACTGCGGCCACTACTACTCGGCAGCCTGCCGCCGTCATTCAGTCACACCACCGCCAATGTAGGCCACAACCAGTTTTAGTGGAAATTGTTGTTAGAGTTTTTGTATATATTTTCCTGTAAAAATCCAGACTTTGAGTGTTTTTGTGCGAGACATTCCACTAAAAATGACTAAATTTGTGAAAAAGAACATAGTGCAACGGCGCTATCTTATTAAGCGTTGCAGCGCTCCATGCACCACTCAAGCACCGCAGCGCCAGTCCAGAGCACCACAGCTCCTATGTTACCAGGATTTTTCCTATTTAATTCAACACCCCAACATCATATCACCAAGTGTCGTGGCGCCAAAATCGAGCGCTACATCAAATATTTAGCACCCCAGCACCTACGAGCTCTGCAGTGCCAATTTAAATACATGCCACAACACCAGGGCAGGCTGGCCACGCTACAATGCCAAATCGCCACGACGCCACTACAGATAAGTTGGAACGGTTCCGTGGTGAAATGTTGTGTTGGGTCAAACCAGTGCCATAGCAGAGACATGCAAGCAGCACTGTAGCGCCAACTTTACTAGCACTATGGAGCCAGTGACAGTTTATGTACTTAGTATAAATAGATTTTTTTGTCGAATTTGTTAGGACTGTGATGCGGACATCGGCACGAAGATTTGGCGCATCTATCACAGGAGGCA
Organism: Dendrobium nobile; assembly: GCA_022539455.1. Lineage (NCBI taxonomy): Eukaryota > Viridiplantae > Streptophyta > Magnoliopsida > Asparagales > Orchidaceae > Dendrobium > Dendrobium nobile. The sequence continues at coordinate 9,505,355 of CM039736.1, forward strand.
TCGTAAATCGACGGCTCTAATTTAAATTGTCATTTATGAGTTATTTTATGAATTTTAGCTCTTATCTTATGTTATTTCCAATTTTACCGCTAGGTTAATTAATTTGAGTGTTGTGGCCCAAGGGGCAATTTTGTAATTTTTGATTTTTCTCATGTTGTGGCCTATATATAGGGCCTTAAGCTATTGTAAAAGGGATGAATAATTGATTTAAAAAAAATTTGTGTCCACACTTTTGTTCTTTGTGAGAGAGCGTTAGTGAGATTCTATGGAGAGGAATCGGAGTCTTCAGCAGCCGCAGGATGGGTCCGGGCTCGTGAATTGAAGTCCCTTGGAGAAGGGCAACGCAATACCCACCAGTCATTGGAAGAGTCCGTGGCTCGTGGTCGTTATCTTTTCCCTCGTCTTTCTTCCCTACCCACAACATCCCCAATTGCTCCCAAGTCGCCGCCTCCCTTTCCTCCACCTCCCTCCTCAAATTCGGCCACCACCAATTGTTGAGTTATCATCTACTAAGTCCCCCAAATCTCTACCGCCAATCTGCTCCCAAATCCCCCACCGGATTCCCAAGCCCCTCCCCACCATGCCGCTGACCTTCCCCTTTTTCCCCACCATTAATGAGAAATAATGGCATCATGACATCCTCCCAAAATAACCCCCTTGAGTTAGAAAGAGAAGCCCCAAATTTTGAATTTCAAAATCTTTCCTAATTTGCCCCCGCCATATTTGGAAAGTTTTGAATCTCATTCAATTTAATTTTAAGTTGAATAGGATTTAATTATTTCCCCTGAGTCAATTTGAAATTCAAATTTTGAATTTCAAAACTTTCCAGTTTTGGAAGTTCCCCAATTAGGAAAGTACTTAAATCCGCTTCATGATGAAATTCAAATTCAAATGGATTTCATCATAAGCTTTCCTAAATCCTATGTGCTAATTTGAAAACTCCTCAATGGCTTCCACACTCCTCCCCTCTCTCTACATGCCGCCGGCCTCACCATGAGTGGAGCCCCATTCAAGCCCATTAATTAAGGCATTGATTACAACTTAATTTGAATTCAAATTTCAAATTAATTTCCCCAAAACCCCTCAAAACCTGAATTTAATTTTAGGATTAGCAATAAATCCCTCCTCCCTCTCTCTTGAACCCGCCGGCCACCCTTTAATGGGTTCCCATTAATTGCCCATTAAACCCCTCAACCTCATTTGAAATTTGAGCCTCACTCCAAATTGGTTTTTCCCTCCAAATCCCTTTAACCTGAAATTAATTTCAGGTTTAGATTAAAACCCAATTCCTCTTGGTCTAACCTATTTTCCTCTCCCCAACAGCTACCCGCCGCCTCCCCCTTCTCTCCTCTCTCCCATTTCACGTGTAATTGCTACTGTAACTCTTGATTCCAATTCACAATTCCTACTACTTGAATATGAGATTTATATCTCAGGTTTTGAATAAAAAAACCTGAAGAAAATTTCAGATTTTGTGAGACATTTGGAGTTTGTCCATCTTCCATAGCAAAGCAATTTTTCGTTCTACATCAGACTGGCTATTTATGATGTGTGTGTGTGTGTGTGGGGGGGGGGGGGGGGGGGAGGGGGTCAATTCTTTTTGTTCCTTCTTGTCCATGGGCTGCTTGTTGTTTTCATTTTGGAGATATTGCTGCTCTCGGGTGGGCCTTGGCTGCTTGGTGTTGAGCTCAAAAAGTTGGATTTCACTTGGTGTTAGCTCATAAATGTTTGAGCTGAAGTTTAGCTCAATGATTGGGGAATAAATGCACTTCCTAGCTCATTAAATCAAAACGGTATGTTATTATTTCAAGCACATTATTGTGGAGTGGACTTGTGTCTCTTCCCTTCCCTTTGTCTTTTTAGTTTCTGTTGGCAGTTGCTGTTCCCGTGGCCTCCCTCTCAGTTTTGCCCTCCTGGCTATTTTTCCTATGAAATGCTGTCATGTCTCCTGTGCTGGCTCTTCGGATCCCTTGTGCGGCTGGCTTCCCGTGGCTGCTGGTGGGGTTTTCCGTGGTTTGTTTCCCTATTTTCTGTGCAGAAATTCTGCTGGCTATTATGTGTCTTTTGGCCTTTCATTTCCCCAATTCTAATTGGATTGGTTGGTTGGCTAGGTGCTATGGCTATTTATCTACCTTCTTTTGCCTATAAAATAGAGTTGTTTTGGGATGGAAATGGTGGTTGAAAATCTGAGCAAAGACTCTACAAAAAACATGAGGGTTTCTTCTCTTGGAAAAGCTTGAGAGCTTGTTTGATGTAGGCAAGGGGGGTCAAAATAAGTTGAGTTAAAATTTTTGTAAGTTCTACTAGAGTCAGCTCATTATAATGAGCCTCTTCTTATTATTCAGCTCATAATTTATGTATTTATTGCCAAAACTAGATTCATTCCTCCTCTTCCCCTCTCTAATCTAAATTCTTTGGTTTCCCCACTCATGTCTCTTCCCCTTCTTGAGTCTCTTTGATTTCTTTCATATAATTAAGACCTTGGGCTGCTTGCTGTTTTTGGGTTTCTGCTGGCTGTTGCTGTTCCTGTGGTCCTCCCTCTCAGTTTTACCCTCTGGTTGTTTTCCGTGAAGCTCTGCCCTGTTTCCTGTGCTTGGTTCTTCGGGTCCCTTGCTGGCTGGGTTTCCGTGAATTCTGGCTGGGTTTTCCGTGACTTCTCTCCTTGTTTTCTGTGCAGAATTTTTGCTGTCCCGTTGGCTGCTTTAATTGGTTCTTGGAGGGTTTTTATCTGTTGTATTAGATGTATCTTGGTCTTCCATATTCCCTAATATGTGGATGTTTAGCTTCTTTCTTTTCTTATAAATAGGAGATGTTTTGTATGATAAAAGAGGATGTGAAGACGCAATTTTTGGAGCCAGCAAAAACCTGCGGGTTTGTTGTTTGAAAAGCTTGCAAGCTTTGCCCAACTTCTCTTCTTCTTCCTTCTAGGAAAGCTTGCGAGCTTCTCCTCCTTCGTCTCGGCTCCTTACCTCTTTCTTCTATCTGCAAGTGCCACCCCACCTATATCCTTCTTCTCAAGGCAAAGCAAGTTTAGGTGTTTAAGGTGCCTTTATATCAAACGTTTGTAAGCGTCATTTGTAAGTCCTTTTATAATATAAAAGTTGTATTTTGTCAAGTTTTTTAGTATTTTATGTTTTTTTATATCCTAGGAAGTTTAGCTTTTGCTCGCAAAAATTTGGAAAAATTTTGGGGCTCTTCCCAAATTTTTGCTTGCATCAATTTTTTTCTTGAACACAACAATGAGTTAAGTGTATGTGGAGTGTGTGGAGAGGGAGTAGGAGAACGAACCAAAGTGTGAATAGTGTTTATAATACATAAAAGTGCTCCAAGTGACATCCCACACAACTCTTCAATTGTATTTATTTTTATTGTATCAATGAATATTGCTTTTTGTGTTTTCAATTCCATGGTTAGCTAAATTCTTTGTTTTGGACTTGTGATGCGTGAAAAAGCATAGTTTACCATGTAGACTCTAGTTTCTTGCAAAGTTTAAGCATTTTTTCAATTGCTCCCTATAAAGACCCGTATCAATGAATATTGCTTTTTGTATTTTTAATTCATAAGCAATACAACCTTAAAACATTAAATTTTATCCTTTTATCTGAAGAGCCACTAACAAAATTTCTCAAATATTGAACATTTGTAAAGATCATAAATTACCTATTTTCAATGTTACGTCGTCTTCTATAGACGAACTATTCCCTTTCTGTCATTTCTAAATATCTGAAGACTTACCTGAAACATTTATTTAATGGAATGAGTTTACAAAGTAAACTCAGTAGGTAATTATTGACAATTATAAAACAATAAAAATAGATATATCGATATAATACATACAACTTTTTATTTACTATCAATCGATACCATATATCTTTTATGCATTAACATAAGTCCTTTTTTGGTATTCATTCATAACTATCCATTTCTATTTTAACATTTCTTTTAATAGGTTTGACATTCAATTCCTTAGTATTTCCATTTCCCCCATTTATATTTATAGGAGCACCATCTAAATGTACCAATTGAGGTACAACCATTTCCATTTCATTTCATTTTCTTTTTCCTTTTCCTTTTCTATTTTAACGTGTATGGGTACGTTGCTTCCCCAGCTAGTACCATACGTGACATGAGTAGGATAAATATAGTGACATGAGTAGACAGTACTAAGGTAATTCTACTTATTGATTTAGAGAAATCAAAGGCAAATAGATGTTATTTTCAACTTAGTCACACATATTTTTACAAATCATATTTTATAAAATATAACTTAAATTTTTTAAATTAAAATTTTAAATTAAAACTAAATTTATTATTTTTTTTAAGTAATGTTTAATAAATTTTAAAAAAAAATTATATTTACTTGAAAATTACATTAAATAAATATTTTATTAAAAAAATGACCAAAATACCCTTAAATTTAACACCATTAAATCCAACATTAGATGTTAAGAAAAAAAAATGTCCCATTTTTAAGAGTTGAGTTGGGAACCATTTTAGTTCCTCACAAAGAGTTGCGGGACCATTTTTAGCCCTTTTCTCTATAAATAAATAAATTGTATTTTTGTCGTTGATTTCTTACTCATCATATTTAACTTAAATTAAGTCTAGATTTAGGTTAATTATATAGCCAAAAAATTTGGGGACGAGCAAATCCACATTTGTTCCATGAAATTATGAGACTATTTGAATTTATAAGATTTAAGGGCTTCCACTAACTCTATGTTCCAACTTTTCACAAACTCCTGCAAATATCAATCGCTATCTTGATTTCTTGCCACAGCAAAGCAGATGTTGTGATTTCATCAGATCTTTGTCATTAAAGCCTTGAGAGTTTATGGCTTTGAGATTTTGGATAGTGGAAAAAAAGGGAGAAGATGAGTTGCAACTTACAGAAACTGAGAAAGTTAGAAGGCGAAGTATTTAAGTTATGAATTGGGATTGATTTATAATTAGAATGTATCATTTATTTTAATAATATTTGATAATTTCTTAAATATTAATAATAGTGATTAACATCTTATTTTAGTAGATTAAGCATACTATAAAAATATTAATGACGTGAAATTAAATGTTCTTCTATTCAAATTTTTACTTAAACATTCTCAAAAAAGAAAAAATAAATAAATAATACATACTAGAACTATTTAACATATTTACGATATGCATATAAGTAATATATGATAAATCAATGCATATTAATAAAACAAATGTGCGATTGATAATTAATCCTAAAATAAATTAAAATAAAATTATATTATTTTTTTATAAGTAATTAAAAATATTATATCAAATCCAATTCTAATATATATATATATAATGTATCATCAAGCATAATTAGCCTTTTAAAAGGATACAAGTTGAACAAAAAATAAATTTTGTTTGTTAATATAAATAAATGAGTTGGCCTGTGTCCAACTTGGTTCATTTAGCCTTTGAGTTTATAAGGATTCAAACTTTGTTTAATTACTAACTTGAATGAAATTAAACGAGAACTAATCGAGTTGAGTTCAAGTTGTTTAACAAGTGCATTGGTTCACTTACAGTCTCCAAAACCATCTCATAGCTCCCTGCTAGTCGACTAGCTCACTTAATTCAATCAACCACAATTAGTGCATATGCTTCTCGACTCCCAATTAGCCTCTTTTGATCCATTGTTAGCAGCCTTGCCATTGCCTAGCAATCTCACCAGTCAACTTGCTTGTTATCCGTCAATAACCATTATAAAACATGTTGGACAACCATCCCTAGTTGCATGCAACATATTATATCAACAATCATCATCACTCATATGCAACAACGCTTAGTCAACATATAACGCCCCCTCTATAAAAGTTTGGCAACCATGAGCCACTTCTAATATTTGTCTTATACACTCCAACAATCCTCAGCATCGTCCTCCACTACCAATCATGCACAACCGCAAAACATTAGACTACCTGCCTTGCCTATAGAACCAAAATGCGTCACATAGTAACCCCCCCCACACCCCAAAGCTTAGCACATGCCTCGCATCACCTGGATTGTCCAACTCTTACAATCAACTATGAGGATGCTCATTACATAGCTGGGATCTATAAATAGGCCTTATGCAAGCAGCTAGAAGAGTTCTCTATCAAGCAATTTGTTAAAATTGAACCCTTATAATCTTCTTCTCTATTGTATTCCTTTTCTGCTGAGGAGAAGTCCAACTTTTGTAACTTATTTCATTATAGTAGAATCACCTCCTACATTTTCACATGATGAATATAGATTTACAATTGAACTTTGTGCAGAAGTCTTTTAGATGTCATGTAGATCCTCCCTCTTAATCAATCCCCTTTTTCTCAGTATTCATATCTCATCTATTCCCTTGATGAGATGTATCTCAGCTTAACAACTCCACATCTATTTTCAAGAAAAAAAATTCTGCAGGAAACACCACTGATGTCATCAAATTCGCCTGACCACCGCCTATGGTCCCTTACCTCGCCGGACCAGGACCACCACCTTGGGCACATACCTTTTGCCGGCCCAACACCTGATGCCCTCACCTCACGGGACCCACCTGAGGCCTTCGCCTTATTCGGAACCCACCTGAGGCTCTCACCTTCACCGGGACCACAACCTGAGGCCCATCACCCTCGCCGGCACCACTTGGGGCCACTCACTTCTTGCTGGAAAACCACCACATGCGGCCCTCCATTCTCGTCGGACACACGCCTAGGCCCTCACCTTCGCTGGGACCAACCATAAGGGTCTGTACTTCCGCAGAACAAAACTTGAGGCCCGTAAACTCCGTCAGACCATCAATAATGGCAGATTCAGCCAAGTCAATTGTCGTATATTTTAACTAAGCCCCAAACTTTCAAGTGACGCCGATTTATACACTAGATTTCTATTATCGTTTGTACATTTGTAATCATGACTCCCTCTCGGACGAATCCAGCCCCTGTACTCAACTAAATTTCTGTGAAAATCTTATTCAATCTGGTTGACCCGTGGTTTTCCCCTTTCCAATGTTTTCCACGTTAAAAATATTATGTTCCTAGGTTAAGTGGATATCCATTCAACGCATAAGAGTAAAATACAATCTCTATGCGCTCGTTCATTTTAGTCCGCAATAGTTTGCCGGCCGTTTGTGGGAAAAATCATATCCCACTATCCTAAGCAATACTCCTAATGGCCACAGCGTAGCTATTCGCATCTTGGAGAGCTCATCGCTCCAACTCCACCAATCTATGAATCCTTCCTTGAATAACCAGGGATGTCAGGCATCCGCCCTATTTTAATCCTTGGTGGTGTTTGCTGTTGGAGACTTTCGATGAATTCAGGGCCTTACACTAAAAGACACATTAGAAAGATGGACTCTCAGAATGAGAGTCCTTCAACTCTTTTTAGATGGTTTGGGGACTAGCACTAGCACCACCAAGAGAGTATTATCTCCCTCAAGATCAACCAGGGGCTCGATGATGATCATCCCGAAACATCTTCATGTCGGATTCCCTCCCGCGCCAATTAGATGGAGCCTCCAACAATCCAAAAATGAAGCTTGCTAACAGAACAAGGTCTACTTATCCTTCAGCACGCAGTTGCCAAACCTGCGCATTCCTCCGGGGAACTCCCCGAGGGACTCAACCAGACGTGTATGTTGAACTTACCTTATAATGCCACTACAGTCATTGAATTACGAAAGTTTGTCCGTGAAGAGTATTCCCGTAAAGGGTGGTATAAGGACAATATCTATCGTCAGTGGGAAATACAAGAGTCATACCCTGCCGAAGCCTCCTTAACACACCCGTTCTGTAGGTTCAAATCTACACTAGTATCGATTCTTATGGATGGGACATAGTGACACCCATACGATGCTATCGTTCATTATTGTGGACCTCATGCATATCCAGCAAGCTCTGATGAGTCATATGCCAAGTTTTTACCCTTGCTACCCACTAAGGGGACAAACACGATTGTGGTTTTATTCACACTTCTAGCTGGAATTATCCCACCTTTGTCAAATCGTTGTTAAGTATTCGTTGAACAATGTTATCGCAATTAGAAGATTGCCAAAGAATTTTCCTCACCTTCTGTGATTCGTAAGAATGAAGGGAATCACTAAAGGAACGTATTTTTAGTGTTTTTACCAGGAAGCTCTGTAATTCTAGTTGGATTGATCTTGAATTGTTAAGAGGAGTTTTTCTTGGAGGCTTATCTTGGTCCTTTTACTCGAAGTTTCCTTTATATGCTGGGACTGATCACTATGTGGAGGCACAATTTAGCAGATGAATGCTTTCAATGCCCACATGAACGCAACTGTGACAACCTTACATAATAGTACAAGATTCCTCACTATAAATGGATAACACATTATCGCATCCAAAAGTAAACAAAGAAAGAATAGCCGCCTCTTAGACATCCTATTGCCACGGACAGGACTTTTGACAAGAAGAATATAAACCTCTCAATGCATCTCGAACCGATTTATTGAGGGCCATTCAGCAAGAAAATATTAAGTGTGGCCATATCCTTTGAAGACGATTTAGAAATCAAGATGATACTTGACATTTCATCGTAGTCGTGGGCACACTACTGAAGCTTGCAAACAAACTCTAAGGATGAGATGAGATGGTTGATCGGAACATGGATACTCTACAAATTCATCAAAAAACCCACCTGCTACTTGATTGAAGTTGATCTCATACTAGGGGGACATCTAAACTCATATTTCTACACGTCGTCGGACTTCTGCCCTTTCAAAAATAATTAGGGGTCCATCTAACCTGTGATTTCAGCAAACTTCTTGTTGGACTGTGAGTCTTGAGATTACCGAACCCACGCACCTAATCCAACCACTACTCCGTAACCAATCGGGTCCACAATCAAGGGTTTCGAAGCACTGTTGGTAAGGTGCGAACCACCATTTGGGACTTACCAAACGGTTCCCAAAACATTATATGCTTATGTCGATATCGAGCGGCTCGGATCTAGACGAATTCTATCGAGCCCAAGATCACCGATTCCGACATCACAGGAACATTAATTGTTCCATCAAACGCGTCCATGATCAAGGGATTCAACATCGGTCTATCAATCCTAATACTCCCATTTACCTTGTTCTCTCACCTATTATTTACGAGGCCACAACCTCTCCACCTTTTATTATAAATAGAACCCTCATTTACTTGAAATGGGGACCAAGCACAGATAGAATGAAGAGAAGGAGAAGTCCTCTCGACCACGCTGAGACCCTCACCTCACCGGACTCCAATCACCTAGGCCTCACCCTCGCTGGACCACCATCCTGAGGCCCTCGCCCTCCGGACCACACCTGAGGGCATTACTCTTCGCCAGACCACCATCTAGGCCCTCACTTCATTTGAAATACCACCTTAGGCCTCACCTTCGCCACTGACCACCCACTATTGGCGCTCACCTTGCCGGACACACCACTGTGGCCCTCACCCTCGCCGGACTACTATAAGGCCCTCACATTCGTTGGACCAACACCTAGGGCTTGAAACTCAGGGCAGACCAACAACTTAAGGCCCTAAACTCTGCCAGACCATCAACTAACGCCAAATTTGCCAGTCATTTAGACTACTAACTGAACGCCCAATTTCTAAGTTTGGATAACACAGATTTAAACACCTAGACTCAACCATACGGTTGAATTTGTAATATATGATCGCCCTCTGGGAGAGTGGACCCACTGTTACTCAAAAATAACTCAATATTGTAATGAATCTTTTTTCAATTGGCTAGGCCCGTGATTTTTTTCCCCTTTCTAGGATTTTCAATAAAAATATTGGATTCTTAGTGTGTGAGCTGATTTTGTGCATCATTTAAAGATGTAGAAATTACAACTCTATCGCACGTATTATTTAGCCGCAAAAATGTCGTCGATGGACATATAAATTTTCAATCACAAATAAAGTAGAAGTTCCATACGACAAAAGATACAGTTCCAATGCTAACCGAAAACAATACAAATAACGAAAACACAAAAGCCAGGTATCGAGTGTTACAATTGATTTATCTCATTCAATGTTATGTTAATACAAACAACATAGTTTGAAGATAACAATTTGCTTGTAAAAATTTCCCATTTTGTAAAGAAATTGTAATTTTGGTTAGTTTGTATAAGTTTTGATCTGTAAATACATTTTTGTTTTTATTTTTGATTTTTTGTTCCAGTTAAAGTAAATAAATCTTTTGACTTTCTTTAATTGACACGTTTGGTTCCACTATAACTATGGCATCTCTCATCAATTGATAAAACTAGCGAACAAAATTCATGAAATAACCCATGTTTCAAATTATATGTGTGAGCTTGAATTTATATGCCCCACAATATGAAAATTAAAGAAATTATCTTGTACTTTATTTTTTTAAGAGAAATATTCCTGAAGTTACATTTTCAGACGAAAATACCTTACAATACAGAATACAGGATACCTCTTTCTATATTGAATAATCTATCACAAATGAGTTTAATTTGAACTCTATTTGAACCTCATCCTATAAACCTTGGTTTAGCTTGCAACGTTATGTAAGTTCAGCGTTGTGCGAACGGCTTGCTCGTTCATGGTGAAGACGATTTCGTGAATTTAGAGCTCGTTGAGGGAAAACAATGGAGATTATGCGTATAGTGAATAAATTTCATGGATGGAGCTTAGGGAGGTATCAACCTGAGCCAGTGAGGGTAAGATAGAAAGAGTTTCATAACTGAGCTCCACTGTGGGCATTCATGTGAGGAGAGACTTGTGACAGGAGAATAGTACATCAATAAGTTTGGGAACAATTGTTCAGATTTTTTGTTCAAACTAAAGGCTTTAGGGAATGTTTCTTACTGCTTCTTTAGCAGTTTTACTTTTTTGGATTACAAAATGGTTCAATTCAGGTTAACAATCTAATTTCAAACTCATAAAACCAATTTAAACCATATTTACTTTTGCCGGCCGGTTCTTCAATAAAACATTCACATATAGAAGGGCAATTATTTACCTAAAAATGAACTTTCAGGAAATATTTCTCCAAAAAAAAAAATAATTTGGATTATTTTTCTATTCGATATTATTAGGCCATGCAAAGCCAAAATTTCTTCTTATGATGTCATTTTAATCCAACTATATTCAAGATCATTATTATCTTAAATGTAAAAAGCAAGCAATTAAAAAAATGGGGAATGGCCGAAATTGGGGGGGTTCCCCAATTTCTGAATTGCAAAGCTTACAAAGCCTAACTATTATTATAATAACATACAGGATGCAATACGATCTTCTTTCCAGAACAGTATTTGACTATAAGCTTCGCTAGGGTTCTTCCTGATTCTATGAAATTAAATCACTACAAAAATTGGATAAATACTAGAAGACGATCTCTTCATTCATCATTTTCAATGGGCGCTCCACCTTTCTGCTGTGTCTCTGAGCATTGCGCGTAGAAATCATTGATTCCCCAAAAGATATTCAAATCTGTCTAGCTTCTCCCTCTTAGGAATGCTCTTCAGATTACACAATTATAGGTCGGCATAGCTCATCTCAGGGTGGAGACCAGACAAGGGCTCGGAAGCTAACCTGTCAGAGTCGCAGGCTAACATGTCGACTCATGTGAAGCAACCTGGCAAAAATTTTAGGGGGAAAAAAGTTCAAGATCTTCAATTTTTTCTTTTTATGAAAAGTGCTGATGCAACAATAACATAGAGAAGATGCTGAACTGGTTCGCAATTCAGGCAATCTTAGGAATCTATTTTACTTTTTTTTTTTTTTTTTTTTTTTTTTTTTTTTTTTTTTTTTTATGAGTAGGTTTCATTTGATAATCAATATTTGTCACATATAATTACAAGCTGCTTATATAATCGATCCTTGAAAGTAAATGAGATACGTTTTGAAACTATGAAAGCCAAGCTATATACTAAGTTAAGTGTGGTTGAGATGAGATGCTCAGGTGGCATGAAATGGCTTTTACCCTTTAGAGATTGGTAACGTAATTAGATATACGTGAAAGGTTGGAGTAGCTTAGTAGAAGCTAAGTTTAGTGAGAGTCGCCTTAGATGGTTTTGGTTACATAAAACGGGGCCTCCAGTAACACGGTTAGGTATAACTAGGTATTAGATTTGACTTATGTTAAGAAAGGTGGGACAAACTAAAAAAGATTGGTTAGGAAAATATTAGAAAATGGGTTCTGTATTAGATCTATTTATTTTAAACGATGGAATTGAACTTTTAATTACGACACAAGTGAGAATGAAAAGGATTATGTAGCCGACACGTAGTAGGGATAAAGACTTGATGTGTGTTGTTGTTGCTGAATTTGAAAGCCAATGGAGTAATTCTTAAAAACCCATTAATTACTCGTTTTGTGTCATTTTCATTTCACTGGTCCAATTCACATAACATCTGTTGAGAAGTGTGGAAAGTTTTCACAAGTTATAAATGTTCACTAATAACCTAAAATTGCCTTTGAGAAATTAATTTAAGCAAAGAAAACTGCAAAAATAGAAACCGAGTTTATATAACATTAGAAGTTCAGCAGGGAAAACATATCCTTTGTCTTAGAAGTTTATAATATAAGAGAATACTTTCATGAAATCAAAAAAGTCATACCACTCCATTCGATTCTTTGTCGAAGCAAAGCCCAAGCCTGAACAGTGAATTTGATAGCCTATGCATTGGGCGATATCATGAACCAACTCCTTGGCTTTCTCATAATATTAAATTTGATTTCAGCTGGGTTTTCTAATAATAACTTTCCCCTCATCAAATAGGCCTGTACATGGGGCGAAAAGATTTCCTCACTGTTTTCTTGAATAGTTTCTCACGCAAAAGTCTGTGATCATGCTATCTAGAATTACAAACACTAGCTCTTTCATTTCCCGAACCTGCTGTATTACCATCCCCCTTGATAACAGCATGTCGCATTTGCAGCTGCCATGTTGTTGTTGTGATGTTTTTAATTACGCCTTCTGTGCATATTCATGCAGGCAGTCCAACTGCTTTTGCACCTAATTTAGCTGCATTCTAAAGATTTATGTCAACTTGCCCATCTGCAAGAATAAACCTCAGCCTGCTTCATGAATGCTGTTACAGCCAAATTCTGCTATGGACTCACACTTTTTCTTTGCAGTCATCCAAGTATTCCACAAGCTGATTGTATAAGATGTATCTCGAGTTATCCTTATCTTTGTGGTGATTTGAGCCCCAAAAGGAACATCAGTTCACTGTCCCCAGAATAGGACAGAAGAGAGATATGGTCCTATTGAGTCAGTTCTATCACCTTTCTGAGGAGGTCATTCCTTCAGGTTAATTGTGTTTGGCCTCCTTTCCAAGCTTTGCTTCAAGGTCCTTTGTTGGCCTCGACTTTCTCAATGTCTGCTGAGTGACTCCCAATCAATTCTTCCTCTGTTGGCTTATTATCTCATTCAATGGCTCTGCAGTAACGGCTCTCCTTAATGTCAGAATATTAATTCAGTGATCAAACCAAGGTATTAAATGTATAATCTCTTAAGCTCCTTGTTGGCAGCTTCATTTTCGATTGCCGCCCCTCATTTGCGCGTTGCACATAATTTAGAAACACCTGCGCACCTGTAAAATAAAGAGGGCACGTCTTTTATGAGAGATGAAGCATGATCGAGCCTTTAACTTTATATTCAGTGCTTAATCTATCATAAAGATTTTAGGTTTTGTTTGGGACGGCTTTCTTCGCTTCTTAAAGTTATTTTTTATATACAAAATTAATCTTTTATACTAGAAAGCCAGATTAAGAAGCAGTAAGATAAGCCGTCCCAAAACAAGGCCTGACATAAAGATCTCAAAAAATCTCTCAAAGGAATACATAGCATGAAACTCACGCTCATTAAAAAATTGTTCGGTCTGTTCAATAATTCATACACGCCTTGCTGAGCAATAGTATGGAAAGCTTCTTTGTTAGCCGTAATCCATGGAAGCTTTTTAGGATTGCCCTGAATGTCAGCTTCATAAACATCAACTCCTGATTGCAAATCGGCATCTTTTAAAAACTGGGTCATATGATTCAGCATGGTAATTGGTATACAGGATTTGTGAAATAGAAATTAAGAGTAATCCAAATTCATTATTCATGAGAAAAATTCTATATACTGGAAGCGCACAGACTAACAGAACGCGAAAGGTTCATAGTTTGGGCTGGGCTAAGAAAGCATAGTGGGGAATTGGAAGCTTGGGTAGAAATGGATTGCATCGCAGCAGAGCAGTTCTGCCAAAACCAGACTAGTTTCATAGGCTTAATGCTTTGGATAGGAGAAATTGATGATTCTCAAGTATTTCCTTATCATATCTTTAAAAAAAAAAAACAGCAAAAATTCCTCCACAGAGATCCAACAAAACAAAAAAAAGTAGAAAATTTGTATTTTTTGATGAATAGAAACGGACAAATAGCAGAACAACAGTTGATCCTCAATTCGAGGAGGAGGGACCGATCTCTTTCCAAATATCTCATACGCCGCTGTGGCCAAAGAAAACCAAATCTAAAGAGATCTCCAATTTCTGCAAATTCAAGATGCCCTAACCCTTAGAGACAAAACTATTTTATTGCTACAAATCAAAAGAAATCTAAAACCAGTCCTACATTTCAATTCTCCTCCAATTCCCTTAAAATAATCCTTCCAAAACTGCTTATTGGCGCTTGAGATGAGATTTGAAGTACAGGTGAGGTGGAAGCTTCCGCCTCGGTTACGCCTTGATCGGTCCGTGTGGCATCCCCGGCCGTGACCGGTCAAAAACCCTTTCACACAATTCTTGTTTGCAAAACTACGTCATGAAATGAGATTACTTTTATGGATTCTTGGTAAAATGAACAAGGATAGAGCTTGTTGGAGATTGGAACTAGGAACTAAGAACAAAATAGCAAGTTAATAGGTTCATTCAGGCTTAATTACTAATACTTTTTTATCTCCAGACCATAGAGAATAAACTAATCCTTCAAATGATAAAGTATTTTTCTAAGCATAGCATTAATCGCATAGTTATATCAGAAGTGTTTCATATGCTACATGTCATTGATCATTTAAATTAAAATTATTCATATTTATACCTTCTCAAATAAACGGGCGCAGTATCAGCATGTGCAGCATCAACAGTTTCTTGATGGTAATACAGAGGAGAACTCTAATTCGAATGGAGGTAGAAAACTTCCCTCTAAAGCTCGCCGTCAGCCACGACTGCTGCAGCTTTGGCCTATAAATTTCTGCAAAGAACATTAAGAAAAAGATTATCAATCATGTTTAGGACAGATGGGTTTACAGGTTTAAAAGGACCTTATATATGGCCCAACTGAATCCCCCCCCCCCCCCCCCCCCCCCCCCCCCCCCCCCCTCCCCTACAAAAACAAATAGATTCATGTTAAGCAATCCTATGCTTAGGCTATATTTGGAACCAATCCATGAATTGATTGAGTGGAGTAATCGAGTGGAAAGCATACCAAATTTGATAGGACAGATCAGGTATGATGTAAAAACAACAGGTCAATCTATACATAAAGAATACTATGGAGAGTCAATAATTAAATCTAATGATTATTGGAACTTGTAAGGAGAAATTTTTTCAGAAAATCAACGAACAATATATAATATGGACACCGAATCCAAAGTTTCTATTATACAGTTCTCTTAGTAATGTAGTGGGAGTTCTCATTTAATTTCTTTGGTAAGCTGTCGGAACACTGTGAGAAAAACTTAAAAACATCCCAGCACATTTTACGCTAGAAATGCAATGTTTTTGAGCATAAAAAAGCTTCGGGGCTACAGATGAGCAGCGTTTACAGGGAAAAATTCAACTGATTTGACTGGTCCTGATTTTGGCTAAAAATGGGGTCATTTCTCACCTAATCTTTTCTTGTTCGAGATCATCTTAAAGCGTCAGATTGTATGATCACACGTAGATAAATATCATGCATTTCAAAGAGGGGGTTCTGTAAAAGCAGCTTGTGTACTAGGCCAAGTTCATAGAGGAGGAATCAATGCATCGCTAACAAATGATAGGAAGCATCAAAGATCCCACAGTGAAACCTAACAATCTTGAAAAAACAGATAGAACGATCAACAATCACTTCAAAGAAAAACCATATACAGTACATTTTAATTGGATATTCTAAACTAACGGAAGGAAAAATAACAAGATACTCAAAGTGGATATCTATTTTCGAGAGAATTTGATCCATTCTCTTCCAAATCTTCTAGAAGCCGTTAGAGCCAAAAGTAAAACCTAGTGATCCCAATATTCAGCCAAATTCAAGTTGCCCTAATCCCTAGGGAAAACAAACGTTTTTATTGCATATTAATCAATAGGAAATTTCTATCGGGTCCCACATTCAATATTTCCCTCGCTGAACTTCCACAAATCCTTCCTAAATCGCTTCGTTGGCTTGGCAGCTTGGTCGCGCGACTGCAAGAAGGCCGGAACACTTCTGCATGTTTGCTGAGCCCGGTCACTTGTGGAGCGGTTGGACGATCTAACTATAAAAACCGAAAAAATGTACGTTTTTAGACCATCGCACGCTTTTCAATAGCGCCGCGACGGTTTTAAGTAAATTTTGAGGTTGTAGGATTCGACGGGAATAATTTAGAAATCAGAGCGCAAAATTTTTGCATGTTTTGAGTGTATAGACCCATATGAATTATGGAGTATTTAAGGATTTTTAAAATTTGGAAGTTTCTAATTGCCAATTCCTTCCCTAAAGTGTTTCATAAGCCAATCTTATTTAAGTAAGGGGCATATGAGCCTTTTGCAATCACCCTTTTCCCTTATCTACTTCAAATAACACCACCTCCCCTGTACATTTCACACGGAACGGGCCGAACCGACGCGAAAATGGAGAACGGGGGCGCGAGGTTAGAGGCTTTTCGGCAAGGCTTAGAGGTGTTTTCCGGCGGCCATTTGTGGAGGATTCACGTAGGGAAATTCTAGGGAAGTGACTAAGGTATGTGTTTTTTGCAAGAGTTTTCTCGTTTCCTTGAGTCTTTCTCTAAGAAATGAAAAACTATGGTTTAGAGAAAACTTGGGAATTTCTTTGAGGAAAAAGTTTAGGGAAGGGTTGGGGGGAGTTTGTAAAACCTTATGTGAAGTGTTTTTGTGAAAATTTTGAATTTTGGATAATTAGGGTTTTGCAAATATTGTTTCTTTAAATTTTTACATAAAGGGTTTCTATTAACCTATGAAAGATTTCTAATGGAAAAATATTGAAATAGAATGACGGAATGTTTTGAGGTTTAGAAATTTTAGGATTTTTCCCTAATTAAGGAATTTTTTTCTCTATGTTTTTTATTGGTGTTGGGAGGATTTTAGAGACTAATAAATGGTTTGTGCTTGATTAAAAACAATATTTTTTAATTTTTTATTTAATAAAATTTCAACAAAATTTTGATTTATTTTAATTATATGTTTTGAGTGTAGGGAGAGGTGAAGCATGCTAAACCTATGAAATTTTGGCTAAATCCTAATTGGAAGAGTGAATGTGGTTTAAGAAGATATCACGAATGGCGTGGAGGGTTTTGAAATTGGAACATAAAAATGATATTATGAAAAGAACCCTTTTATTATTTTAGAATTAGGGTTTAGGTATTGTATGGATTAGTTATTAACTTTTCTTTGTATGTCTCCTTTTAGGTATTATGAATTTGATCGGAACAGAAAGATGATGCGGATTGAGGAGGTGGAATGGATTCTATATAATTTTAGAAACTTTTCTTTCATTGAAAATTACATTCAAATGACAAATTCTTTTATGCTCATTATGAACTTTTATGGGTCTTGTTCCCTTGTAGTTTATGGACATTGAAGCAAATGCAAAGGTTCTCTTTATGGCTAAATGTGCAAACTCATGTATGAATCCCATGTATGTCTCTTTATCTTATTATTACATGTCTTTATCTTTCATGCATAAAGCAACCCATAAGCATATTCAAAGCAGGATTTCCCTAAAGAAACATACACTTGTTATATTAATGAATGGTATTACTTAAAAGCATCTCTTATGGTTATATAGTAATAAGTGTATGTGCATGTTGAGCGGCGGGGTATCACATGGTAAAGGTGGCTCTTATGAGCCATGGTAAAAGGATGGTTCCTATGGACCATGGTAAAGGGAATGGCCAAAATTTTTGTACACAGTGACAAAAGTGGTTACTCCCTAGGACGGGTGTTATATTTACATATAACTATTATGAAATTTCATATTCATGTTTATGCCTAATTTGGATAATCATGTAGAGGCCAAAATGTTAAAGGAAAAAATGAAAATGTTATGAAAGAAATAAAGACTTGAGGTTGAGGAAAAGAGTATGCTCTCTTTTGTGCCAAAGTGATTGTATAATGATTTCTTTTGTTTAAAATATTAAGCATGTTATAGTTTCCTTGTATGGCTCTAAATTATTTGAATTCCATTTCGCACTGATTGAGTTTATGACTCACCCTCGTTGTGGGAACACTTTTCAGGAGGGATTAGGAAAGGATATATGTACAAATCAACCACTGGCTTTCCGTCAGTAGGGAGACGAGAGGGGCAGGTTCTTTTGAGTTTTGTTTATTGTTGATAGAATGGTTGTTGTAGTTTTTGAGAGAGTTCGATTTATTTTGAATCCTCCTTTTGGGAGGAACTCTTAGTTACTTACTCTTTATGCCCCCCCCCCCCCCCCCCCCCCCACCCCACGACGATCAATGAAAACCGCCAACCCTACCCCACCCCCCTCCCTCCTTCACCCTTCCCCTGGCCCCACCCCCCCCCCCCTTCTACCCTCTTGTGGCTCTTTCATTTTATAGTTGAAGGGATGTTTTGGTCTTATGATGCACGGACCTCCGTTTTTAAGCAGGCAGTGCAGTGTCGGACACGGACACGCGCCGACTACCGGCGGGGTGACAGTGTTCCGGTCATTGTTTTTGACGTGGTCCAACTGTTTTAAGAAAACTTTAATCGGAACACGCGGTCGGATATTTCTAACTTAACAAAAAGAAGGAAATTAAAAATAGATAGCACCGGTTCGAACAAAGCACACGCAGTTTCCCGAGTCCGTCCTAACTTCCGCTTTTGCATTCTTCGAGCGAAAAGCATACAGGTCTTTCACGCGACTCCAAGCAGCCGACACCGCGCACATGACTCCAGTTTCCGGCGCCTCCTCACCTCCAGTTTCCGCCCACTCGCGCTCCGTTTCGCACCGTCGTCCGAAACCATCGGTGGGAAATAAAATTCTGCAAGGTTTAGTTTTTGAATTATTTTTTGTCATTCATCATTTCTTCACATTTTTTTTGCCATTCTTCATTTCTGCAAGTTAGATTTCGAAATTTTTTTTTGCCATTCTTCCTTTCTCATCGTTTATTTTGTCATCATTCATTTAGATAAGTGTAGATTTCGAACTTGGTTGTATTAGGTTTTTTTTTAATTTTTGATTTTTGGTGGACAAAACAAAATGAATTGTAGAGTAGTTTGAAACTTGACAAACCTATTCTTTTGTTTTTACCTAAATCATATCCATTCTAGTGGGTTTTAGTGATGGCCAAACAAATGATGTTTCTGTTTTTACCTAAAATATTTGTTTTTTACCTAAATCTCATTTTTTGTTGTGAACTTTCATGTCCCATAATAATGTGTGGTTGATCTAGGTTTGCAATGCCTCAGCTTGGATAGTTTTTGAATGTTAAAAATGTTTTTTCTTCTGAAAATGTAGTATTAAGCTCATCATTGTAGGTAAAGGAAACAACCAACTCACTCGTATTAGATTAAGCCTGTAATTATGAACGGTTGGTGAGCCAAATCAGATGGCAGGGCGAAGTTGTTACTAAGGTTGGTCTATAACCCTTTCTTTGTTTTTACAGTTATACTTGTTACTGTAAATATTGTTATGAATTTCACAATACTTAAAACCTACCATTTATGTTCATCTCTTTTTACCTTGTATGATAAAAAGGCTTGATATAAATCTTTTATATAATAAGGCCTTAGTGATGCAAATTGCAAGTATCGTTCAGTCAAATATTCTAGAATTCCTATTCACTGTGATTGTGGAAAGGTCATGCCAAAAATGTTAATAATATTATAATTTCCTTCATTATTGAAGTGATTAAAATAGAACCACTATGAAAATGTTTTTGGATTCTATTTTTTATGGTTGTACTAGACATTTTGTACATAAAATATCTTTATCGTTATAAGTAAACAGGCATCTTAATGACTAAAAATTATTATGCTGTGTCCACGCGCACCCGCTGTCCTATAGTTTTTTAAAAATGCCGTGTCCGGTCGTTGTCGTTGTCGTGTCCGTATGGTCGCCGTGTCCGTGTCACGTGCATCATAGTGTTTGGTTTATGTTAAATGATTTAATGTTATGCTTGAAAGTTTATCTTATCGTGTCGACCTCTGTTCTCAGTCTCGCCCTTGCGAAGCTAACCGGGCGGGTCGTGACATAAAATACTCCCCTCCCAAAGTGCCACTTGTCCTCAAAGGTTGGAACGAACGGAATGGCTATTGAAGCACTTTACTATTTAAGCATGGACTGAAAAGGGGACTGCATGGGTCGAGCATCCCTTCTTCTAAGCCCTTCTCCCTAATCATCTCTTGATCTCATACTCCTAGATTTCGGGGAAGGACAAGAAACTGATATGAATAAGTGTAAAACTACTTCTAAGATGATAATATGCTCAAATTTAATCCCCCCCCCCCCCCCCCCCCTTTTTTCCCTGCGGAGAAGGCAACTCCTTGTGGCGGTGCGGAAAGCTGCACTGATCATACATGAATCAATGGTTATAGTGAAACTGGGGCTATCCCACACCCCCCCCCCCCACCACAATCTATTGTGTTCCATCAGTTATACCTTCCCCTACTCCGTATGCTCATTCCATTGGTTTTAAGTGAATATGGTAAGTGAGGGCATGTATCTCCTACTTGATCACATACCTCCTCCCATCACCTTAATAAACTCCATTGTCAATGTACCCAAGTTGATCTTGGTATCCCCCAAGGTCTATTAGTCCTTCATTCTGAGGAGGGATATCAGTGCATTCCCTTACTCCATAGGAGAATATCATCCACATCCCTAAAGCCCCTGCATGGTTATACCATACTTCGACTTATAAATTCCCCTACTTCGTCATCCACCTTTCCCTTATACCACTTCACCACTCTAAACTACACATGTATCCATCAATGTTACCATCCTATTTGGTTCCACGACTTGGTTGGAGATTGAAATTATTGGGTAGCCCCACTGTCAATAAACACACACTCCATGTCAGCTATTCACCCTTCTTTTCATGGTATGATTCGGTAGTGAATCCATCATTGGAATTCTGGAGACCTCCACTTCAGTAGTGAGCTTTATCTCCAATCTTCTCACTCCCATACTATACACCTCCTCAGTTTCCTCATCATCACAATCGATGATATCTGAGACGTTCGTCCCTACTCTTGTGTCCTATGAGTGTATTCTTCACTCACATCTGAAGCATAGACCATTCGCCTTTCTCATGCCATCTTCTCTTCGTCAATCTTTTTGAGTCCCCCCCCCCACCTGTCCTACTCCTGTAGGATTCTCCCTATGGACGTTCATTAATGTTATCTGATGCAGGCCCTTGGGTGCTAGAAGAGTTGTGATTCGTCGTCCTGTAAGAGTCCCTAATTGCTATTCTTGGCTCCCCTCTCATTGATACCTCTATATTTTTCACACAATTGTCTAATCATGGGCTTCCCAAGTCCACGAGAGCACCTCAATTCTTTTACTGCAAAGTGTCTCTGATTTGAAACCCTTACAGAAAGTCTCCTCTAATGTCGTCTACCGTGATATCCCCTCTACTAGCAGTATGATCAAACGCTCTCAATAATCTGCCACTGATTTGGTCCTAGTACCAACGTAAAGTGAAATTGTCATTAAGTTCCTCCCCTATCGATTTGGCAAACATTTAATTAAAAATTCTTGATTCTTCTCAACTTCCGGACGGGGGTTTCCTTATGGTCCCTCATCGGTATCCGATTTGTGACACTTCCCCCACCAATACATAAGCATTGTCTCTCTATTTGGGAGGAAAAAAAGCATGGTGGAGAGGATGTGTGTTGATGTGTGTGTAGGGTTGTATTGTTTTTGTTGGTTTAGAAATAGATGTGACATCCAGGATCGGTGGGGCTCGATCAAAGCCCGCTAGAGTTGCATGCAGAGGAAAAGCAGGAGAAGCTCATAATGTAGTAGAGAGTGCGTGGTCATGCATGTACGAGCAAGGGAGGTAGGTGCAATGGTGGAGCTTGGAGGAGGGTGCTCAGGTCTACATAATGAATGGTTAGGGGGTCTCATTAGCAAATAGTACATAGTAGACGGGCCGGTGCTTTGTTTCACCAGCGGCGTAAGGTACTATTGAGGGTGAGCACTTTTTTCTAGGTGACTGGAGCTGTGGGGAGGAGAGATGGGTAGTTGTGCGGCTTGCTCTCAACAGGGAGGTGCAGTAGGATGGGTTAAAGTCGAGTTCAGTGAGGTGTTGTGCGAAACAAGAGAGGTGGTGTGGTTGTATGAGGGGGTGAGGAGGTGCAGTTGGAGAGGTTGGAGGGAAGCGTGTGGAGCGCCAGCTTGGAAGGTCGTATAAGGTTGATGGGAGTTGGAACAGAGCCAAGGTATTTGAGAGTTAGGCAAGAACACCGTGCGGGTTATAGGTAAAGGTTTTGTGGGTGGAATAAAAATGTGAGTGGTGGACGTGGAAAGAAGGGTGGCGAGGGTTTGAGGGTCGTTGTAATCGGTGCACAATGCAAGGAAATGGGAGAATGATGTGAGTGTCATGTTTAAAGGCGAGGAGTGCATTAGTGTATGTGTGAGGGATTTTCTTCTGGTTTATTTTATTGTCTTTTTAGCATTAGGATTGGGATGAGAAGAGATAGATGCCGAGTTTCGCATATAGCGGTGATGTGGTAAAGAGTTAAAGGAGAGGGGATTTAGTCCAATATTTTAAATTATATATATAAATTCATATATATTTTGACATATCAAATATATATAATTATAGAATTTATTATTAGTAAATTTTATTCATTAAACTTAATAATATATATTTTTTTATATATTATATCAAACAATCAAGATCCTTGCACAAATTTTTTGTGATTTGAGCATCTAACTTTTCATACTGACGCCTCGCCACGATGAAAAATTTTGAGTTTTCATTGTGTGTCTATCTATGCTTAAATGGTGGGTGTCAATTCAAGATGATGCATATGTTCAAAAAGCAACATACAAAGTTTGTTTTAATGAATGGGGACATTTGGTGATGTCAAGCAATGTTGCATCCGTTATATTTGTCATTCTAATCGTGGTCGATCAAATCTGTGTGAGACTGCGAGTTGTTCTACTACAATATATTTGACCTTTCGGATAACAACATGCAACCCTTTCCCCATCTGCAAGTTTGGATGATTTGGGCGGCATCGTGCTCTCTACCGCCGTACGTGGTCAAAGTTCTCTCATAGAAACAAGTTCAAGAAGAATAATGCATCTACTCATCCTTAATAAAGTGGATAGAGCTATGGGCAAAATGTACATAAGTGATGCAACTATGCACCACAAGGCACCTTGACATTGATTGAATCCGTCATGACAGTGGTAGAAATTGTGTGAGTGCTTGAACATGAACCAACGCAAGTTTTTTACGTTATTGCTTCACCTCAGCCACATCAAATATGCCACAACAATAAAAAAAGAGTAATTTACTGCCCTCTTATGAAAAATGTTAAGTCAAGTTTGTGTTGCAATAACCACTTAATATGCGAATGGGAGATTTCTGCAAGACACTCTCAGATTATGAATTGCTTTCTCAAACTTGGGCCATCTTTCACCAACCTCCATCTCACGCATGCGTTTGGTTGTCTGTTAGGGATTTCAAAGTACAACCGAAAGATGCATGAATCACTTCCACACCCTCACCACATGTGAGTAAGCCATAATCTTAGATGTATATAAAGAGCTCACCTTTTTTTAGGATGAATATTTGTTTGCTTAGTGATGTAGAAAATTGTATTCTCCTAGAGCATCCACATGGATCTTATTTCTTCATCTCTATTTTCTGTTCTTTTCTTTTTTTTTTCCATTTTGTTTCTATAACGCATTAACATTGGTTCTGTCTTGAGAAACTTTAGAAATTTTTTTACGAGACTTTCGGGTACATTTGTCGGAAGAATACGATTTCTTGTGCCCCAAACGGGTAACACTGTTTATGGATTTTAGTTAGTGGACTGATTCCACCATTTTCTCTTGTGGATGTAAAAATATGAGGGAACACATAAATAATTGAAATTTATTTTGAGAATGATATCTAGAAATTTTACTTTTTAAAATTGACACTAATCTAGTCAATATATTTGATAATCTATCTATCATTTGTCCTGACAAAATTTGTATCAATGTCAATAGTTCAACTAGGGCTCATGAGGATGTACAAAAATTGGTTCTTCGCATAATTCATTTAGTTAAGTGACATGGTTAATTAGCTATTAGCATCATTATTTTAGTTTTTTTCTCTCTTTTTCTTCTTTTTTTTTTTTTTTCATAGTGCCTTTTCTTTTTTAGTAATTACTTGTTTTCTTTTTTGCTTGTGGATTTTATAAATTATCTAAGACTTATTTGGGGAGTTCTTTTTTTTTTTCTGAGAATTGTGTTTAGCTTATTTACTGAGAATAGGTATTTCCTAGTTTTAGTATGAAGGTAAAAGGGAATCGTCGTGGAGTCCAAGAGTTTGTCAAAATTGATTGCCAAGATCTCGTATCTCTCCTTCGTGGTTGTTCCTTCCCTTTTGAGGTAGAATTTCCAGCGGCTATGTGGCTTCAAGCTGTTTCTTGAGAAAGCAGAGCATGGACTACAGTGTTGGACTGAATTCTCAACAGGAAGGTACAAGGTTCCATTGGGTACCATTCTACATTTTGCATCTGTCGCAGTTCAATCCAACATTTCGCTGGCCGCGTCTTGAACAAACAAGGCTTGGCTGCAATTTAGGACAGAATTCCAACAGGCCGCTTGACTGAAAATTTTCCTTTGCAAACTTCCTTGGGTCCTCCAGCGCTTCTCTAGCCAAAGAGAAAATAGTTGTAATCCCAGCGTCATCCTACCAGGTCTCTGTTCATCATTGTCAATTCCAGTGGTTTCATTTCTGTAAACAGCAATCTACTTGAGGCTTTCTTGTTATGTCTTGCAGGTGAGGTTTCTTAAAAAAGAAAACATTCTTAGATCAACCCTTGAATCTTAATGATCCTATTGTAACCTAGCGCGTTTTGCTGTGGAAACCTGAACCGACCTGTTCAGGTGGCTGTAGCAGGGGTAAATCATCCTTCCATTTCGATCAGGACCTACACTAATTAAGGGCTGCAGCTGATTTGTCGGAATATTGTTAGATTTCTTTTGTTTTTTTGCTCACAATAGTGAGTCGGTATATTGTTAAGAGTCTTCCTTTGTGTTTATTTTGTCCGTTATTTTATTGTTGGGAGTTGTTGTGATTACATCACACGAGCTGAGTATGTTCTTCCTTTTGTATTTCAAATTTTGTAAAAGTGGTGATTGTTAAAGAAATTTGTCCAAACGTTGTCGGTTCCTTTTGTTCGGTGTTATTAAAAACTTTGATGTTGGCTACAAAAGCATGGAATTATGTATACATCTTTTTTTTGAGGGGGGAGCCATTGTGGTGTGAGAGCTTTCTAGTGCATCTCTTGAGTATATCACTCAGCTAGGATCTTTTGGAGATCTTGTGAGTTAAAAAACGTGATTGATGTGGAAAACCTCCGCGGGAAGTTTTTAAAAAACACAAATAACCCCCATATTGGATATAGTGTGTCGTTGTTGACATGTAAAACAGCCGTAACGACATTGAGCTTATACACTTTATTTATGTGATGCATTTGAACTATATATACCTGTAAAATAATTGAAGTGTTGAGCCCAAAATTTGGATCAAAAAGTGACAAAGGAATCAAACAATAGAAACTAATAAATGACACAAAAAGGATTATGGAAGTTTGAAAACCCAGAACAATGCGCAGAAGAACAAGTAACATAGTAGACAATAAGTTCTTACCTGACTGGCATCACTGTGCAGTAAATTGCAAGGGTGATGGGATAGAGATATATGAGAAATATCATCACTTTTTGCACCAAAAACGGATGGTTATGTGAACAAAGTTGCATACAAAACTTCATTATAAATTTTATTTTGCATTAATACTGATAAATAATTTGAATGTCTCATTAATTCATCCCAAGGCATACATATGAAGAACTGGTAATAAGTTGAATTTGTGTAAGAAGTGTGTAAGATATGTGATTTTCAGTATATTCATTGAGCTGAAGGCAGAAAGCAGAGCAGAAGTTGTTAAGAAAATTACGCAGGTACCTTCATGTATCCGCTGCCTTTTTGGGGACAAATGAAGTTCTTCACAAAGATTTTGAAGAAAGGCCGCTTTGCTTGATAGCTCTTAATCACCATAGAAAACAGCTTGAGTAGCCGCTTACGATAGACCTTAACAGTGATTCAAGCAATTATTGCATCTGCTTCACGATTTCCTAAACCCAAATATGTTCTTCAATTGGTTCATAGCCAAAGCTGCAAAAACACACTGAATTAGAACAAGTCAATAATTAATATGGTTAAAATGAATGAAACTTAAAAGCCGTAGTACACAAAAGGTATGTACGAAATCAACCGGAAAAGTGTGCTGGTGTTCCACAATCCACTTTTTTTGTTTTTCTCATTTATTCTTTTAAATTCCCTATTGCTATCAATTTCTCCTCCATAGGACTCAGAAAACCAAATTACAGTTTACATAAGATTTACATATGAGATAGCAAGATAACTACAAGGGCAATCACTCAACCTGATACAACTGTAACGAAAATGCCAAACTTATTTGCATATAGCACTAAGTACTAATAAAAAAAACAAACAAAATATCCACTGCTGATGACTTGACTCACTATAACTTTATGAATGCTAGAAAAAAATTCTTAAAAAAATGATGGCAACGACAATGATTTGTTGTGCCTTCCTGTAAGCATTCTATTAAAACACACCATCAAACTTCAAAATGCATATCAGCAGAAGGAAAGCTTTCCCGGGTGCAACGTTTGACGATGTTACAGGACCTCACAATATGCGGTCTTCAGATTGAACTGGTTGAATGGTTGGAACAAGCAAACTGAAACAAGATGAAGGAATTATCATCATCGTCCTCCTATTTAGGCCGAAGTTCTGGAGTTTTTTTCTGTTTTCATTCTGTCCTCCTATTTGCCCATTATGCCACACATTTAATTGGATGCTATATAATGTTGGATTTCACGATAGTGATGGCGGCCCAAATACTATGTCAAATAAAAATAAAGATTAAAATTCCAAAATGATCCCCCACTCTATTCACATGTGAACATTTAATCTATTAGTATCACAATTTCACAAATTAGTCCCTCAGCTATATTAAATTTGGATCTGAAAGGTCTATCAAGTAGAAATTGTGATGTAATAATTAATCCAAATTTAATACCTCGACAGTGCAGAATTCAATCCAATTTAATTTTTGAGAGTTTATTTTGAATCAATTTGCTAATTGATAGAATAAACTTGGAAAAATGTGATACTTTGAAGCTTAATTAGCCACATGTGAATGGTCAGTAACATTTTGATATTTAACCCATATAAATAATGTTGAAAGATGTGCAATGGCCACAATTGCAACTCATCGTTCAAATGTAGAACTAGGATTAAGGTGTACAGCAAAATATGAAAGTCCTGATATATAACAGTTCTTAGACTATATAAAATTGTGTCTGAGTAATGATAATGCTTTCAGCTGTTGATAATTAAAATTAACATCGAAATTTGATCCATTTTTACATGGTTCGGTATTTTCAAAAAATCTGCACACATAAAAAAAACGTGGATTTATTCACAATGCTCTTACTTGTGCTTATATAATTTGAATTGTTCAGTGTTTGTTTGTGATTACATCTTTTTTTATCAGCTTATAAGTTCATTTATGGAAAACAAAACTACATATCACAGTATTTATTTAAACAAATAAATTGTAATACAAAAACATAATTGATTTATATATTACCTTCTGTTCCTCAAGGCGTCCATTTGGAAACTTTCAGCAGCATAGCTCTTAAAAACATAGCATTTCTCAGATCATCAATTTTTCTGTCACTGTCAAATTTCCAACTGGCGGTGCATTACATGCAAGCCAAAACGCGAGATAAGAAATGGCACCATCAATGGAAACGGGCGTCAACAATGCTGCAATATGGATTGACTTACCTAATAAGGAAATTGGACCAACGCCAGGGACAAATCTTCTAGACTCGGATGTTTACTAAAGCGTGAAAAGTAATCATTTAACGCCAAAACCTTTTCAATCTTCTTCCACAACTTGAGTGGTTCTTCTGCAATGACATTTAATAAAAAAGGTCAAATATTTTTTTGGGGAATTGTAAGCGATAAATTGCATGTAAATGGCATTAACCTCATGACACTTAGAGATACTAACCATTCTTCAAACCAATGGGTCACGAGTACTTTCACAAAAAGTCATATTTTTATAATAAAAATGTGTAAATACATCCAGACACTGAGCATCACATTATGCTTTAGCCAATAACAAATATGGGGATCATGAATTTGATTGCTTTATTGTATTATAGCTGACCCACATAGTGGGATAATAAAAAGGCTTTTGTTTGTTTAGTCATTGTATTCATTCTTATAGCAAAAGCTGGAGGTATTTGGTTGAAGTATGCTGATAAAAAATTAAATGGGAGGAGTGGCAGATGCTCACGATTCTCATCAGTTTTTTTTTTTTTGCCTATTAATCATTGTAGAAGCTATTAAGGATTTGAAGACCGAATGAAAGCACCACTGCGCCTACAACTTCACTTCCTGTGGCATATTTTGCAAGGCCTCTATGATGCAAGTGAGAAATTTTTTAATAAGCTTCATGATTCAATGCTATCCTCTGTCATTATTTGCTTCAGTTCTTCATTTGGGCAGATAGTTTCTGTTTTTTGGTTCGTGATTGCTCGAAATCTGCAATTTCAATAACTTCAACATATGTTTGAAGACGCCTTTTTTCTATGATCTAAATCCAATATCAAATTCTTTATAATCAATCATTGCATGAATGACATCGTTCTGCTCTCAACCTTTCGTTAATTGGATTAGCATTAATTTCATATTTTATATAAAAATTTTTTTAGAATTTAGAAATTGAATTAGTTGCTGATATTTGATATGATTTTTCTAGGTGTTTATTGCCTCTCAAACAAACTACTTGAATTGTATAGTTTTTTCTATACTTACACATGATTTTAAGCTCTTATTTATTTCTAAAATATGATTACAATAATATTTATTCTCTATAACATCCATTTAGTCATCAAAATTCACTAAAAAGATTGGTTAGTTACCCAAAAATTAATTTTATATGATTCATTATTGTATCATTATAAGTTCCACAAGTACATATATTGTAATAGCAACAACTTCAGCTCAATTGACTTTTATATATACCCAAGAGATTGTCCAGTTGGCATACTAAAAATGGCCACCTGTAAAGTTTGCCTCCAAGTTGTTCAAAGGCCAAAAAATCAACCTACATGGACTTAAATGAACCTAAAACGCATTTAACTACGCATGCTCAGCGTAACAATTCACACTCAATAGCAATGATCCATGGGTCACGACTATAAAGCATGATCATGCCAGCAAGATTCCATTGCTTAACAAGACTTGCCAAGTCTTGCATGCATGAGGGTTCTCCAAAACTATAGCTTATTTGTGTTCTTGGCCTCTCGTAAACAACCTTACGCGCGCAAATTGTATATAATTTTCGGATTAAAATAAATTATCCTTGAAAATCTATATTCATGTTACTGTTACATGATTTAATTCATTGCAAATATATTTACTAGGGGGTTGTTTGATTGCCTACAAAATGGGTGTAAAGTATTCCAAATGTAGGGATTTGAGTATATTGTGTTTTGTTTGGTGTAAAAACATGTAGTATCAAATTGGTACATTTAGGACTTCACTCTTAGTTCTTCTTTTGGCGTATTTGGAATTTCCTCGGAGCGAGTTCCAAATCACTGGAAATTCATTGCAATTACCACCACTGACTGCCACCCGCAACCACCACTGCGGCCACTAACTACTCGGCAGCTTGCCGCAGTCTTCAGTCACACCACCCGCCAATGTAGGCCACAACCAGTTTTAGTGGAAATTGTGTGTTAGGTTTTTGTATATTTTTCCTGTAAAAATCCAGACTTTGAGTGTTTTGTGCGAGACATTCCACTAAAATGTCTAAATTTGTGAAAAAGAACATAGTGCAAACGGCGTATCTTATTAAGCGTTGCAGCGCTCCATGCACCAACTCAGCACCGCAGCGCCAGTCCAGCACACTGTCCTATGTTTCCAGGATTTTTCCTTTGATTACAACACACAACAAATCATTCACAAGTGTCGTGGCGCCAAAATCGAGCGCTACATCATATTTAGCCCCAGACCTAACGATGCTCTGCAGTGCCATTTAAATACATGCCACAAACACCAGGGCAGGCTGGCACACGTACTAAGCCAAATCGCCACGACGCACTACAGATTTAAGTTGGAACGGTGTACGTGGTGATGTTGTGTGTTGGGTCAAAACCTGTGCCATAGCAGAGGACATGCAATGCAGCACTGAAGCGCCAACTTTATCTAGCACTATGGAGCAGTGACAGTTTATGTTACTTAGGTAATAATAGATTTTTTTGTCGAATTTGTTATGGACTGTGATGCGGGAAATCGAGCACGAAGATTTGTGCATCTATCACAGGAGGCATCGTATCGAACGGCTTAATTTAAATGTCATTTATGAGATTATTTTATGATTTTAGCTCTATTCTTATGTATTTCCAATTTTCCACCTAGGTTAATTAATTTGAGTGTTGTGTGGCCCAGGGGCAATTTTGTAATTTTGATTTTCTTCATGTTGTGGCCTTTATAGGGCTTAAGCTATTGTAAAAGGATGAATATAGTATTAAAAAAATTTGTGTCACACTTTTGTTCTTTGTGAGAGAGCGTTAGTGAGATTACTATGGAGAGGAATCGGAGTTTCAGCAGCCGCAGGATGGGTCCGGGCTCGTGAATTGAAGTCCCTTGGATGAAGGGCAAACGCATTACCCACAGTCATTGGAACGAGTCCGGATCGTGGTGTTATCTTTTCGCCCTCGTTTTCTTCCCTAACACCAACATCCCCATTGCTCCCAAGTCCGCCCGCCTCCCTTTCCTCCACCTCCCTCCTCAAATTCGGCCACCACCAATTGTTGAGTTATCATTTACTAAGTCCCCAAATCTCTACGCCAATCTGCTCCAAATCCCCCCACCGGATTCCCAAGCCCCTCCCACCCATGCGCGATGACACTCCCCTTTTTCCCACCATTAATAGTAAATATGGCATCTGACATCCTCCCAAAATACCCCCTTGAGTTAGAGAGATGCCCAAATTTGATATTTCAAATTTGGAATTCAAAAATCTTTCATAATTTTGCCCCCGCCATATTTGGAAAGTTCTTGAATCTCATTCATTTAATTTTAGTTGATATAGGATTTAATTATTTCCCTGAGTCAATTTGAATTCATTTTTGAATTTTCAATACTTTCAGTTTTGGAAGTTCCCCAATTAGGAAAGTACTTTAAATCGCTCATGATGAAATTCAAATTCAAATGGATTTCATTAAGCTTTCCTTATCCTATGTGCTAATTTGAAAACTCCTCAATGGCTCCACACTCCTCCCCTTCTCTTACATGCCGCCGGGCCTCACATGAGTGGAGCCCATTTCAAGCCCATTAATTTAAGGCATTGATTACAACTTAATTTTGAATTCAAATTTCAAATTAATTTCCCCAAAAACCCCTCAAAACTGAATTTATATTTTTAGGATTAGCAATAAATCCCTCCTACTCTCTCTTGACTAACCGCGGCCACCCTTTAATGGGTTCCCCATTTATTGCCATTGAACCCTCAACCTCATTTGAAATTTGAGCTCATCTCAAAATTGGTTTTTCCTCCAATCCCTTTAAACCTGAAATTATTTTGGTTTAGATTAAAACCATTCCTCTTGGTCTAACTATTTTCCTCTCCCCAACAGCTCCGACGCCTCCCCCTTCTCTCCTTCTCCCATTTCACGTGTAATTGATTACTGTAACTCTTGATTCCAATTCCACAATTCCATCTCTTGGAATATGAGATTTATTCTCAGGTTTGAATAAAAAACCTGAAGAAATATTGCAGATTTTGGGTGACATTTGGGAGTTTGTCCATCTTCCATAGCAAAGCAATTTTTCGTTCTACATTCAGACTGGCTATTTATGTGTGTGTGTGTGTGTGGGGGGGGGGGGGGGGGGGGGGGTCAATTCTTTTTGTTCCTTCTTGTCCATGGGCTGCTTGTTGGTTTTCATTTTGGAGATATTGCTGCTATCGGGTGGGCCTTGGCTGCTTGGTGTTGAGCTCAAAAAGTTGGATTTCACTTGGTGTTAGCTATAATGTTTGAGCTGATGTTTAGCTCAAGTTTGGGGAATAATGCACTTCATAGCTCATTAAATCAAAACGGTATGTTATTATTTCAAGCAACTTTTGTGGAGTGGACTTGTGTCTCTTCCCTTCCTTTGTCTTTTCAGTTTCTGTTGGCTTGTTTGGTTCCCGTGGCCTCCCTTCAGTTTTGCCTCTGGCTATTTTTCCTTTGAAATGCTGTCATGTCTCCTGTGCTGGGTCTCTTCGGATCCCTTGATGGCTGGGCTTCCGTGGCTGCTGGTGGGGTTTTCCGTGGTTTGTTTCCCTATTTTCTGTGCAGAAATTCTGCTGGCTATTTAGTGTCTTTTGGCCTTTCATTTCCCAATTCTAATTAGTTTGGTTGGAGGTGAAGGGCTTTTTATATCTTCCTTCTTTTGCCTATAAAATAGAGTTGTTTTGGGATGGAAATGGTGGTTGAAAATCTGAGCAATAGACTCTACAAAAAAATGAGGGTTTCTTCTCTTGGAAAAGCTTGGAGCTTGTTTGATGTAGGCAAGGGGGGTCAAAATAAGTTGAGTTAAAATATTTTGTAAGTTCTACTAGAGTCAGCTCATTAATGAGCCTCTTCTTATTATTACAGCTCATAATTTATGTTTTTTATTGCCAAAACTAGATTCATTCCTCCTTCTATCCCCCTCTAAAGATTCTTTGGTTTCCCACTCTGTTCTCTTCCCTTCTTGAGTCTCTTTGATTTCTTTCATTATAATTAAGACCTGGGGCGCTTGTGTTTTTGGGTTTCTGCTGGCTGTTGCTTGTTCCTGTGGTTCCTCCTCTCAGTTTTACCCTCCTGGTTGTTTTCCCGTGAAGCTCTGCCCTGTTTTCTGTGCTTGGTTCTTCGGGTCCCTCTGCTGGCTGGGTTTCACGTGAATTCTGGCTGGGTTTTCCGTGACTTCTCTCCTTGTTTTCTGTGCAGAATTTTTGCTGTCCCGTTGGCTGCTTTAATGGTTCTTGGAGGGTTTTTTATGTTGTATTAGATGTATCTTGTCTTCCTATTTCCCTATATATGTGGATGTTTAGCTTCTTTCTTTTCTTATTATAGGAGATGTTTTGTATGATAAAAGAGGATGTGAGGACGCAATCTTTTTGGAAGCAACAAATCCTGCGGGTTTGTTGTTGAAAAGTTGCAAGCTTTGCCCAACTTCTTTCTTCTTCTCTTCTAGGAAAGCTTGCGATGCTTCCTCCTTCGTCTCGGTCCCTTACCTTTTCTTCTATCTGCAAGTGCCACCCACCTATATCCTCTTCTCAAAGGCAAAGCAAGTTTAGGTGTTTAAGGTGCCCTTATATCAAACGTTTGTAAGCGTCTTTGTAAGTCCTTTTATATATATAAAAGTTGTATTTTGTCAAGTTTTTTTAGTATTTTATGTTTTTTTTATTCCTAGGAAGTTTAGCTTTTGCTCGCCAAATATTGAAAAATATTTTGGGGCCCTTCCCAAATTTTTGCTTGCATCATTTTTTTCTTGAACACAACAATGTGTTAGTGTATGTGGAGTGTGTGGAGAGGGAGTAGGAGAACGAACCAAAGTGTGAATAGTGTTTATATACATAAAAGTGCTCCAAGTGACATCCCACACAACTTTCAATTGTATTTATTTTTATTGTATCAATGATTATTGCTTTTTGTGTTTTCAATTCCATGGTTAGCTAAATTCTTTGTTTTGACTTGTGATGCGTGAAAAATGCATAGTTTACCATGTAGCTCTTTTCTTGCAAAGTTTAAGCATTTTTTCAATTGCTTCCTATAAAGACCCGTTCTATTGAATATTTTGCTTTTTGTAATTTTTATATTCATAAGCAATACAACTCTTACAATAATTAAATTGTTTACCTTTTATTGAAGTCGCCAATAACAAAATTTCTCAATTATGAAACATTTGTAAGATCATTAATTACTATTTTCATTGGTTACGCGTTTTCTATAGACGAACTTTCACCTTTCTGTTCATTTCTTATAATATCTGAAGATCTTACCTCGAACATTTATTTAATGGAATGAAGTTTACAAAGTATATCAGTAGTTGGTAATTATTGACACTATTTTTTAATAAAATATTAAATTAGATATACGTATATTAATATTCATTATAACTTTTTATTTACTATCAATCGATCCATAATCGTTTCTTTTTTTGGCTTTAACTTAAGTCCTTTTTTGGTATTACATTCATACTTTTCCATTTCAATTTTTAACTTTTCTTTTAAAGTTGGTGAAAGCATTCACTGATCACAAAGTAAAGAAAACATACCTTGCATTTTGTGTTGGAAATGCTCCAGTTTGGGAGAAGATCAACGTGAGTTCAGGACATGGAAGGTCCAAATTTGGAGCTTGGCGAGTTTACTCTGCATCAGATGTTGGTAGAGTCCTTCCAGGAGGATCTCATGTGAAATCCATGGTCACTTCCTTTGAAGTCCTCTCTATAAACACAGACAAGGAAAGTTTAGAGGGCCAAACAAGCACAATATGGATGAGTTGCAATCTGTAATAGTTCAGGAGAAAGGAATTGACGTCAATGAGACTGATGAAGTTTTAGTCAGAGCTTATCCTGAGAGTGGGAGAACTCATCAGATTCGCTTGCATTGCCAGCATCTTGGATTTTCAATAAGAGGTGATGTGAAGTATGGAGGTGTTCATGAGTGGAAAGGGATGGATTGTGATTTCCATGCTTTGCATGCAGAGAGCCTTGCATTTGAACATCCTATTACTGGTTTGCTTGTCTTTCTTATGGCCCCTTGTCCTTCATGGGTTAGTGAAGCTTGTTTTACAACATCAGAAGGTTATGAATGAGTTTAGCTTTATATGAACTATTTTAGACTTGGTTTATGATTTGTTATCTTTCATTTGTTCTAATGAGGCTTAAAATGATTTTTAATAATCTATATGGCAGTTTAAAATATTTATAAATTAGTATTTAGATTGTGTTGAATGATGCCTTGTTAAAACTGGAGGTGATTTCTTGCAAAATCTTGTAAATTATTTGGTATAAAATTCGGAAATATTTTTTGATGTATTTTGCACATAGAACAGCTACTAGCTTTTACATAATCATGTCTGCAAACCATAAAATTTTTCATGAAATTATTATTTAGATTGTGCTGATTGTTGTCTTATCAAAATTGGAGGTGGATCTTGCAAAACCTTCCATGTTGGAAATATTTTTCAATGTGTTTGCACATAGAACAGCTACCTTCAAACCAGAAAAAAATTCATGAAAATTTTAGACTGATTTCAGAGATTAAGATTTTGTTTGGGATAGTTTTTTTGCTGCTTTTTAAAATAGTTTTTTAGTGAAAAAAGAAAATATCTGTATTAAAAAGTTGATTTGAGAAGCAATAAGAAAGCCATCTCAAACGAAGCCTAACTCTGTGCCATGGCATAATTATTGCAGGTGGTTGATAGGGAAAGCAGCTAGCTGAAGTACAAATTTTTCTAACAATTTGGGCTGCCACACCGGCAGCAGTTGCCATCTTGCAAAGATGGAACCTAAGGAAAGATCGTTGTTTTGTTTGAGATAGTTTTTTTATTACTTTCTAAAATAATTTTTTAGTATAAAAATTTTAATTCAAAAAATTTTGATACTAAACAACTTATTTTAAAGATAGTAAGAAATCTATTCCAAACAAAACTTATTCATTTAGATAGACATGAGGATCCAACTCCATCGTTTGCTAAAATCTAAATAGTTGATCTGCTTGAGTTTCTCATGGTACAACCCTCTTCGACTAGAATCTCCTTTCTCCTCGACGAACGAGAAAAAAATATAAGATTGATGCTAACAGTTCATCACAGCAGAGAAGACTCATTGAGCTGAAATCAATAAATTGTATAAAAATTAAGATTATAAGACTAATACAACTAAGCTAATTAAAAATAACTCAAACAATTAGATAATTAGAGTATCTAACAATTAGAATATAATAATATACAATTGAAAAGATACAATAGAAAAGAACCATCTTTTTTATATACTTTTGTTGTTTTTGTGTTGTTTATGTTTGATATGTCATAAAAAAATTATCTTGATCGGGCACAAATCTCGATACAAAATCAAGTTGGAAACTTCCAAAATTAAAATTGGGACCATCTGAACTCTGATTTCAGCAAACTTATAGTTGAACTAAGCGTCTCGAGAATACGAACCCAACGACACCAAATCCAACCCAATCCGAGCCCAAACGGGTCCAAATCAAGCGTTAGAAGTGTTGTTGGAAGGTTCGAACCACAATTTGGATTACCAAACGGTTTCCAAACATAACGTGCTTATAGTCGAATCGAGCGGCTTGACGAGACAAATCCGACGAGCTCAAGATCACAGAATTCCGACATCACTAAGACATTCAAATTTCCATCAAACGGTCCATGATCAAGGGATTCAACATCGGCCGTCCATCAACCACTCTCCATTTACCCTTGATCTCTCTCCATTTATAAATCTATAAATAGACCCATCATTTCTCTTGAAAGTGGGCCCAAGTAAGAAGAGAAGAAGAGAAGAAGAGAAGAGAAGGAAGAAGAGAGGAAGAGGAGGAAGAAGCTCTTCCTCGACCACTTCCTGAGTTCAGATGGACCACTGCCTGACGTCGTTGCTCTGCCGGACCACCACCTGATGCCCTCACATTCGCCAGACCACCGCCTAAGTCCCTTACCCTCGCCGGACCACCACTTGAGGACCTCACCTTTGCCGGACCACCACCTGAAGCCCTCACCCTCACGGACCACCACCTGAGGCCTTCGCCTTCATCGGACCACCACCTGAGGCTCTCACCTTCACCGGACCACCACCTGAGGCCCTCACCCTCGCCGGACCACCACTTGAGGCCCTCACCTTTGCTGGACCACCACCTGCGGCCCTCATCTCGTCGGACCACCGCCTAAGGCCCTCACCTTCGCTGGACCACCACCTAAGGGTCTGAACTCCGCCAGACCAACACTTGAGGCCCTAAACTCCGTCAGACCATCAACTAATGCCAGAATTCAGCCAAGTCACTGTCGTACTATTAACTAACGCCCCAACTTTCAAGTGACGCCATATTTAACACTAGATTTCAATTATACGTTTGACATTTGTAATCTGATCTCCCTCTCGGACGAATCAGCCCACTGTACTCAACTCAAATTCTAGTGAAATCTTTTCAACTGGGCTAGACCCCGTGGGTTTTCCCCTTTCCAATGTTTTCCACGTAAAAAATATTATGTTCTCTAGGTGTAAGCTGGATATCCATTCAACGCTAAGACGTAAAATTACAACTCTATCGCCACGTATATTTTAGTCCGCAATAGTTTGGCGCCGTTTGTGGGAAACTCAATCCCACTATCCTAAGCAATACTCTAATGGCCAACAGGCGTAGCAATCGCATCTTGGGAGCCTCTCGCTCCAACTCACACCAATCTATGAATCCTTCCATGAACCAGGGATGTCAGGCATCCGCTACTTTTAATCCTTGGTGGTGTTTTGCTGTTGGAGAATGAACTTCAGGGCCTTCCCTAAAAGACCACATTAGAAAGATGGACTCTCAGAATGAGATCCTTCAACTCTTTTTAGAGGTTTGGGGACTAGCACTAGCACCCCAAGAAGAGATTATCCTCCCTCAAGATCCACCAGGGCTCGAAGATGTTCAACCCGAACATCTTCATGTCGAGATTCCCCTCCCGCCGCCAAAGATGAGCCCTCCAACACATCCAAAAAATGAGCTTGCTAACAGAACAAGGTCTACTTATCCTTCGCACGCAGTTCGCCAACCTCGCATTCCTCCGGACATCCCCGAGGACTCAACCAGACAGTGTATTGTTGAACTTCCTTATAATGCCCTACGTCATGAATTACGAAGATTTGTCCGAGAAGAGTATCCCGTAAGGGGTATAAGACAATCTCATCGTCAGTGGGACTTACAAGAGTCATCACCCCTGACCGAAGCCATCCTTCAACACCCCGTTCTGGTAGGATTCAAACTACCTAGTATCGATTCTTATGATGGGACATCTGACCCATACGAGCATATCGATCATTATAGGACCATCATGCATATCCAGCAAGCCTCAGATGAGCTCCTATGCCAAGTTTTCCCTGCTACCCACAAGGGACAAACACGAATGTGGTTTTATTCACTTCTAGCTGGAATAATCCCCACCTTTGTCAAATTTGTTAAAGTATTCGTTGAACAATTTATCGCCAATTAGAGAATTGCCAAAGATTCTTCCCACCTTTCTGTGATTCGTCAGAATGAAGGAGAATCACTAAAGGAGTATTTTTAGTGATTTTCCACGGAAGCTTGATAAATTCTAGGAGTAGATCTTGAATTGTTAAGAGGAGTTTTTCTTGGAGGCCTTTATCTTGGTCCCTTTTACTCGGCACGTTTCCTTTATATGCTGACCTGATCCATCATGTGGAGGCACAAATATCAGCAGATGAAGCTATCAATGCCCACATGAAGCAATTTGAGCAACCTTCCATAAAGTACAA
Source organism: Dendrobium nobile (assembly GCA_022539455.1). NCBI lineage: Eukaryota > Viridiplantae > Streptophyta > Magnoliopsida > Asparagales > Orchidaceae > Dendrobium > Dendrobium nobile. The sequence goes on from CM039736.1 coordinate 9,544,360, forward strand.
GAATGCTCCTATAATGGATAACACATTATCGCATCAAAAGAAACAAAGAAAGAATAGCTCGCCTCCTAGACCTCCATTGCCACGACAGGACTTTTGACAAGAAGAATATAAACCTCTCAATGCATCTCGAACCGATATATTGATGGCCATTCGAGATCAAGAAAATATTAAGTGGCCTAATCCTTTGAAGACGAATTTAAGAAATCAAGATCGATACTATCATTTCATCGTAGTCGTGGGCACACTACTGAAGCTTGCAAACAACTCAAGGATGAGATTGAGAGGTTGATCCGACAAGGATATCTCTGACAATTCATCAAAAACCCACCTGCTCATGATGAAGTTGATCCTACTAGGGGGACCATCTAAACTCCAAATTTCTACCCGTCGTCGGACTTCTGCCCTTCAAAATTAAAATTGGGACCATCTAAACTCTGATTTCAGCAAACTTCTAGTTGGACTGAGCGTCTTGAGAATACGAACCCAACGACACCAAATCCAACCCACTCCGACCAAACGGGTCCAAATCAAGGGTTCGAAGCACTGTTGGAAGGTTCGAACCACCATTTGGATTACCAAACGGTTCCCAAACATAATATGCTTATAGTCGAATCGAGCGGCTCGACAAGACGAATCTAATGAGCCCAAGATCACCGAATTCCGACATCACTAGGACATTAAAATGTCCATCAAACGGTCCATGATCAAGGGATTCAACATCGGTCATCCATCCAACTACTCCCCATTTACCCTTGATCTCTCACCTATTTACGAGCCAAACCTCTCCACAAATCTATAAATAGACCCCTCATTTCTCTTGAAAGGGGACCCAAGCAAGAAGAGAATGAAGAGAAGGAAGAAGCTCCTCCTCGACCACCGCCTGAGGCCCTCACCCTCACCGGACCACCACCTAAGGCCCTCACCCTCGCTGGACCACCACCTGAGGCCCTCGCCCTCTCCGGACCACCACCTGAGGGCATTACCTTCGCCAGACCACCATCTAAGGCCCTCACCTTCATTGAACTACCACCTTAGGCCCTCACCTTCGCCAGACCACCACCTATGGCGCTCACCCTTGCCGGACCACCACTTGAGGCCCTCACCCTCGCCGGACTACCTCCTAAGGCCCTCACCTTCGTTGGACCACCACCTAAGGGCTTGAACTCCGGCAGACCAACACTTAAGGCCCTAAACTCTGCCAGACCATCAACTAACGCCAAAATTTTGCCAAGTCATTGTCAGACTACTAACTGACGCCCCAACTTCTAAGTGACATCAGATTTAACACTAGACTTCAACCATACGGTTGACATTTGTAATTTGATCGCCCTCTGGGACGAGTCGACCCACTGTACTCAACTCAAATTGTAATGAAATCTTTTCAATTGGGCTAGGCCCCGTGATTTTTCCCCTTTCTAGGATTTTCACATAAAAATTATTGTATTCTATGTGTGTGAGCTAGATATATGTGCATCATTAAGATGTAGAATTACAACTCTATCGCCACGTATATTCTAGCCCGCAACAATGTCGTCGATTGGATCATATAATTTTCAACACAAAATAAGTCATCGAAAAGATCTCCAACTGCTAACCGAACAAGTATCTCCAACTGCTAACCGAACACAAAAGCCAGGATCGAGCTTACATTGATTTACCATTCAATTGTTATGTAATACACAACATAGTTTGAAGAACAATTTGCTTTGGTAACTAATTTCATTTTGTAAAGAAATTGAAATTTTTGGTTCAGTTTGTATAAGTTTTGATCTGTAAATACATTTATTGTTTTTATTTTGATTTTTGTTCCAGTTAAAGTTAAAATAAATCTTTTTGCACATTCTCTAATTGTACATTTTGGTTCCACTATAACTATGCATCTCTCATCAATTGATAAAACTAGCGAAAAAAATCATGAAATAACAGTTTCAAATATATGTGAAGCTTGAATTTATATGCCCCACAATATGAAAATTAAAGAAATATACTTGCTATTTATTTTTTAAGAGAAATATTCCTGAAGATTCATTTCAGACGAAAATACCTCCAATACAGAATACAGGATAACCTCTTCTATATTGAAATCTATCACAAATGAGTTTAATTTGAACTCTATTTGAACCTCATCTAAACCATTGGTTTAGCTCGCGCAAACGTTACTGTAAGTTCGCGTTGTGCGAAGGCTTCTCGTTCATGGAGATGACGATTTCGTGAATAGAGCTCGTTGAGGGAAACAATGGGAATTATGGCGTATAGAGAATAAAATTTCATGACTGGAGCTTGAGGAGAGTATCAACCTGAGCAGTGAGGAGTCAAGAAGAAAAGAGTTTCATAACTAGAGCTCACTGAGGGCATCAATGAGAGCAGAGACTTGTGAAGGAGAATAGACATTCAAACTAAGTTTGAACAATTGTTCAGATTTTTTGTTCAAACTAAGGCTTTAGGGACAGCTTTCTTACTGCTTCTTAAAGCAGTTTTAACATTTTTTGAATAACGGTTCAAATCAGGTTCAAACAAAATTTCAAACTCAAAACCAATTTAAACCAATTTCATTTGCGGCGGTCTTCAATAAACAATCCACATATAGAAGGGCAATAATTTCACCTAAAATGAACTTTCAGGAAAATTTCTCCAAAAAAAAAAATTATGGATATATTTCTTCTATTCGAATATTATTAGGCATGCAAAGCCAAATTTCTCTTATGCATGTCATTAAAATCCACAATATTCAAGAATATTATTATCTTAAATGTAAAAAGCAGCAATTAAAAAAATGGCGATGTCCCAATTTTCTGCAATTGCAAGCTTCCAAAGCTAACTATATTATAAAACATTACAGAGACATACGATCTTCTCTTCACAGACATGTATTTGCTAAAAGCTTCACTAGGGTTCTTCCTGAATTCTATTGAAATTAAATCACTACAAAATTTGATAAATACCTAGAAGACGATCTCTTCTTCCTCATTTCCAATGGGCAATGCTCCCCTTTCTGCTGTGTCTCTGAGCATTGCAGCAGTAGAATCATTGATTCCCAAAAGATATTGCAATCTGTCAAGCTTCTCCCTCTTAGGAATGCTCTTCAGATATACACAATATAGGTCGGCAAGCTCCTCAGGTGAAGACCAAGACAAGGGCTCGGAAGCTACTGCAGAGTCGCAGGCTAACATGTCATTCAGTGAAGCAACCTGCAAAATTATAGGGGGGAAAAAAAGTTCAAGATCTTCAATTTTCTTCTTTTTTATTGAAAAGCTGCTGCAACATAAACAAGCAGAAGTGCTGAACTGGATCGCAATTTAGGCCAATCTATAGAATCTTTAATGAGTAGGTTTCATTTGATAATCATTTTGTCACATATAATTACAAGCTGCTTATAATCGACCTTGAAAGAAAATGAAAAACGTTTTGAAACTATGAAAGCCAAGCATAATACTAAGTTAAGTGTGGTAGAGATGAGGATGCTCAGGTGGATGAATGGCTTTACCCTTAGAGATAGGATACGAAATAAGCATATACGTGAAAGGTTGGAGTAGCTCTAGTAGAAGATAAGATTAGAGAGAGTCGCCTTAGATGGTTTGGTCACATAAAACGGGGGCCCTCCGATAACCCGGTTAGGAAACTAGAGGTATTAGATTTGACTTATGTTAAGAAAGGTAGAGGCAAACCTAAAAAGACTTGGTTAGAAAATATTAGAAATGGTCTTTCTTTATTAGATTTAAACGAGAATTTGACTTTTAATACGACACAATGGAGAAAAAGGATTCATGTAGCCGACCCCACGTAGTGGGATAAAGACTTGATGTTGTTGTTGTTGTTGCTGAAACTATGAAAGCCAATGGCAGTTAATTCATAAAAACCCATAAATTACTCGTTTTGTGTCATTTTCTTCACTGTCCAATCCAAACAGATCTGTTGAGAAAGTGTGGAAAAGTTTTTCCAAGTAAAATGTTCATATAACCTAAAATTGCCTTTGAGATATTAAGCAAGAGAAAAACTGCAAAAAAGAAACCCAGTTTAATAACTTAGAAGTATCAGCAGGAACAATCCTTTGTCATAGAGAAATAATATAAGAGAATAATTTCATGAATCAAAAAAGCTCATACCACTCCATCTCGATTCCTTTGTCGAAGCAAAGCCACAGCCTGAACCAGTGAATTTGATAGCCTATGCTTGGCGATATCCTGAACAACTCCTTTGGCTTTCTCAACATCTATATTAAGATCAGCTGGGATTTTCAAATAAACTTCCTCCTCATCAAATAGGCCTGTACCAGACGAAAAGATTTCCTCCACTGTTTTCTTGAATAGATTCTCACGCAAACGCTCTGAGATCATGCTATCTAAATCAACACTAGCTTCTTTCAATTCCCGAACCTGCTGTATTCCAATCCTCCCTTGACTAACAGCTGTCTCAATTGCAGCAGCCATTTTTGTTGTTGTGATGTTCTTAATTACTTTCTGTGCATATTCTGCAGGCAGTCCAACCTGCTTTTGCACCTCATTTAGCTGCTCAATCTTAGATTTAGTCAACTGCCCATCTGCAAGAATAACCTCAGCCTGCTTCATGAATGCCTGTTCAGCCAAATTTCTGTGGACTTCCACTATTTCTTTGCCAGTCAATCCAAGTATTCCACCAAGCTGATTTAATAAGAGATACTCCGAGTTATCCTTCTTTGTGGTGATTTGAGCCCCAAAAGGAACAACAGTCACTTCCCCAGAAAGACAGAAGAGAAGATATGTCCTATAGAGGTCAGTTCTATCCCTTTCTGAGAGGTCATCCTTCAGATTAATTTCTGTTTGGCCTCCCTTTCCAAGCTTTGCTTCAAGGTCTTTGTTGGGCCTCGACTTTCTCAATGTCTGCAGTGACTCCCACTCATCTTCTTCCTCTGTTGGCTTAATCTCCACTTCAATAGGCTCTGCAGTAACGGGCTCTCCTTTAATGTCAGATATTAATTCAGTGACAACCAAGGTATTAAATGCTATCATCTTCTTAAGCTCCTTTGCAGCTTCAATTCGATTGCCAGCCCCTCTTGAGCGTTGCACATAATTTAGAAACACCTTGCGCACCTGTAAAAAGAGGGCACGTCTTTTATGAGAGATGAAGCATGATCGAGCCTTAACTTTATATTCCATGCTTAAAACTATCATAAAGATTTAGGTTTTGTTTGGGACGGCTTTCTTCCTGCTTCTTAAAGTTATTTTTTAGTACAAAAATTAAAACTTTTATACTAGAAAGCCGATTTAAGAAGCAGTAAGAAAGCCGTCCCAAACAAAGCCTTACTTAAAAATCTCAAAAAATCTCACAAAAGGCATACATAGCATGAAACTCAGCTCATTAAAATTGTTTCGGCTGTCAAAAAATACATACCGCCTTGCTAGCAATAGCTATGGAAGCTTCCTTTGTTAGACGTAAACCCTGAGAAGCTTTTCTCACGGATGCCCTGATGTCAGCATCATAACCATCAACTCCTGATGCAATCGCATCTTTAACAACCTGGGTCATATGATTCAGCATTGTAATTTGTATCCAGGATTTGTGAAATAGAAATTAAGAGTAAATCCAAAATTCATATATTCATGAGAAAAATTCATATTATTGGAAGCGCACAGCTAACAGAAACGCGAAAAGGTTCATAGTTTTGGGTGGGCTAAGAAAGCAAGTGGAATTGGAAGCTTGGGTAGAAATGGATTGCACGCAGGCAGAAGCAGTTCTGCAAACCAGACTAGTTATCAAGGCATTAATGCTTTGATAGGAAACATTTGAAGATCTCAAGTAATTCCTATCAATCTTTAAAAAAACAGCAAAAATCCTCCACAAGAATCCACACAAAACCAAAAAAAAGTAGAAAATTTGTATTATTTGATGAAATAGAAACGGAAAATAGCAAGACACAGTTGATCCTCAATTCGAGAGGAGGACCGATCTCTTCCAAATCTCTATACGCCGCTAGAGCCCAAAAGAAAACCAAAATCTAAGAGATCTCCAATTTCAGCCAAATTCAAGATGCCCTAACCCTAGGAAAACAAACTATTTAATGCATACAAATCAAAAGGAAATCCCTAAACAGTCCCTACATTCAAATTCCCTCCAAAATTCCCTTAAAAAATCCTTCCAAAACTGCTATATTGGCGCTTGAGATGCGATTTGAGTACAGGAGAGGTGGACGCTTCCGCCTCGGTTCCGCCTGATCGGTCCCGTGTGGCCTGGCCGGACCGGTCTAACACCCTTTCACACAATTCATGTTTTGCAACTACGTCTGAAATGAGATTATTATGATTCTGGTAAATGCACAAGACTAGAGCTTGTTGGAGATTGGAACTAGAACTAAGAACTACAATAGCAAGTTAAAGGTCTCATTCAGGCTTAATTACAAACTTTTTTATTCCCAGACCACTAGAATCAAACTAATCCTTCAAATGTAAAAGTATTTTTCAGCAAGCATAAATCGCAATAGATATATCAGAAGTGATTCATATGCTACATGTCATTGATACAAATAAATTAAACATTCATCTATATACCTTCTCAAATAAACGGCCGCAGATATCAGCATGTGCAGCATCAACAGTTTCTTGAGGAATACAGAGGAGAACTCTAATACGAAGAAGAGAAGAAACTTCCTCCTCACTAAGCTCACCGTCAGCCACAGACTGCTGCAGCTTTTGCCTATAAATTTCTGCAAAGAACATAAGAAAAAGATTATCAATCCATGTTTAGGACAGCTGGGTCTACAGGTTAAAAGGACCATCTACTATGGCCCCAACTGAACTCGTACAAAAACAAATAGATTCACATGTTAAGCCACCTAAGCTTGGCATATATTTGGAACCAATCCATGAATTTGATTGAGTGGAGTAATCAGTTGGAAAAGCATACCAAATTTGATAGGCCAGATCAGGTATTGAGTAAAACCAGAGTCATCTATACAACAAGAAACTATGCAGACCAATAATAAATCTAATGATTATTGAACTTGTAAGGAAGAATTTTATCAGAAATCAACGAACAATATAAAATGACACCGCATCCAAAGTTTCTAATACTACAGTCATCTTAGTAAGAAAGTGGAGTTCTCATTAATTTTCTTTGTAAGCTGTCGGAACCTGTGAGAAAAACTTAAAAACACCAGCCCATTTACCAGCTAGAATGTCTTTTGAGCATAAAAAGCTTCGGGGCTACAGATGAGCAGCGTTTACAGGAAACCAATTCACCTGATTTGATGGTCCTGATTATGGCTAACAATGGGTCATTTCTCACCATCATCATTCTTGTTCGAGATCATCTTAAGCGCTCAGATTGTATTTGATCACCGTAGATAAAAACATGCATTTCAAAAGCCTTCTGTAAAAGCAGCATGTTGACTAGGCCAAGTCAAGAGGAGGAATCAAATGCAATGCAGCAACAAATTGATAGGAAGCACTCAAAGATCTCAAGTGAAACCTAACAATCTTGACAAAAACAGCTAGAACGATCAACCAATCCAAAGGAAAAACCATAAAACAGTACTTTTTATTGGAATAATCAAACTAACGGAAGGAAAATAACAAGATACAATTGATCTCATATTCGAGAGAATGATCCATCTCTTCCAAATCTCTAGACGCCGTTAGAGCCCAAAAGAAACCTAAGAGATCCCAAATTTCAGCCAAATTCAAGATGCCCTAACCCTAGGAAAACAAACTATTTAATGCATATAAATCAAAAGGAAATCCCTATACGGTCCCTACATTCAAATTTCCCTCCTAACTTCCCCACAAATCCTTCCTAAATCGCTTCGTTGGCTTTGGCAGCTTGGTCGCGCGTACAGGAAGAGGCGGAACACTTCTGCATGTTCTGCCTGAGCCGGTCCCTTGTGGAGCGGTTGGACCGATCTAACTATAAAAACCGAAAATGTCGTTTTAGACCTCGCACGCTTTTCAAAGCGCCGCGACGAGTTTTAAGTAAAAAATTTGAGGTTGTCGGATTTCGACGGGAATAATTTTAGAAAATAGAGCGCAAAATTTTGATTGTTTTGATGTATAGACCCATATCGAATTATGAGTATTTTAAGAATTATAAAATTTGGAAGTTTCTAAATGCCAATTCTACCCCTAAGTGTTTCTTAAGCCAAATCTATTTAAGTAAGGGCATATGAGCCTTTTGGCATATCCCCCTTTCTCCCTTATCTACTATACCCAAACCCCCTCCCTCTTCATTTCACACGAACCGGCCGAACCGAACGCGAAAGGAAGAACGGGGCGCGGGTAAGAGGCGATTCCGGCAAGGCTTAGAGGTGTTTTCCGGCGGCCATTTGTGGAGGATCTCGTAGGGAAATTCAAGGGAAGACTAAGGTATGTGTTTTGCAAGAGTTTTCTCCTTTCCTTGAGTTTTCTCTAAGAAATGAAAACTATGGTTTAGAGAAAACTTGGAATTTCTTTGAGAAAAGTTTAGGGAAGGGTTAGGGGGAGTTTTAAAACCCTAATGTGAAGTGTTTTTGTGAAAAATATGAATTTTTGGAAATTAGGGTTTTGCTCAAAAATTGTTTCTTTGGAAATGTTTTCACAAAAGAGGTTTCTATTAACCTAAGAAAGCTTCTAATGGAAAAATATTGAATGAATGACGAAAGTTTTGAGTTTAGAAATTTAGGATTTTTCCCTAATTAAGGAATTTTTTATCTCTATGATTTTTATTGGTTGTTGGGAGGATTTTAGAGACTAATACATGGTTTTTGCTTGAAAAACAATATTTTTTAATTTTTTATTTAATAAATTCCAAAAATTGATTTTATTTTAATTATGTTTTGAGTGTAGGGAGAGGTGAAGCATGCCTAAAACCTATGAATTTTGGCTAAATCCTAATTGAAAGAGAATGTGTTTCAGAGATATCACGAATTGGCGTGGAGGGTTTGAATTGGAACATAAACATGACATTAGAAAGAACCCTTTTATTATTTTAGAATTAGGGTTTAGGATATTGTATAGGGATTAGTTACTTATACTTTTCTTTGTATGTCTCTTTTAGGTATTAAGAATTTGATCGGACAAAGAAAGAGATGCACGGATTGAGGTAGGTGGAATGGATATTCTTATAAATTTTAGACAACTTTTCTTTCATTGAAATTACATTCAAATGACAAATTCTTTTATGCTCATTATGAAACTTTTATGGCTCATGTTCCCTTGTAAGTTTATGGACACTTGAAGCAAATGCAAAGGTTCTCTTTATGCAAATGTGCAACTCATGAATGAATCCCATGCTCATTTCTTTACTCTTATTATACATGTCTTTCCTCTTTACATGCAAAAGCACACATAAGCATATCAAGCATGCATATCCCTAAAGAAACATACACTTGATTAGTTTATGAATGGTTTACATAAAGCATCTCTTATGGTTATATAAGTAATAAGTGTATGTGCATGTTGACGCGGGAGTATCACATGGTAAAGGAGGCTCTTATGAGCCATGGTAAAGGATGGTTCCTATGAACCAATGGTAAAGGAAATGGCCAAATTTTATGTACCTGATCAGTACAAGTGGTACTCCCAAGACGGGTGTTATATTTACATAATAAACTATTATGAACATTTCATATTCATGTTATATGCATTTGAGACTATCATGTGAGGCAAAATGTTAAAGGAAAAATGAAAATGTTATGAAAGGAATAAGAACTTGAAGGTTGAGGAAAAGGTATGCATCTCTTTGAGCAAAAGTTGATTGTTAATGATTCTTTTGTTAAAATATTAAAGCATGTTATAGTTTCCTTTTATTGGCTCTAAATTCATTTGAATTCCATTCGCACCTATTGAGTTTATGACTCACCCTCGTTGTGGGAACACTTTTCAGGAGGATCTAGGAAAGGATAGATGACAAATCAACCACTGGCACTTACCGTCGTAGGGAGACGAAGGGCGGCAGGTTCTTTTGAGTTTTGTTATTTTGTTGATAGATGGTTGTTTGTAGATTTTTGAGAGAGTTAGATTTATTTTGAATCCATCCTTTTGGAGGAACTCTTTATGTACTTATCTCTTTTGAAAGATCAATGAAAACGAAAATTTTATTTGGATTTACTTTAGTGGCTCTTTCATTATATAGTTGAAGATGTTTGGTCTATGATGCACGGACACTCCGTTTTAAGAGGCAGTGCAGTGTCGGACACGGACACGCGCCCGACACGGCGGGGACACGTGTCCGACATGTTTTGACCGTGTCCAAACTGTTTTTAAGAAAACTTAAGTCGGACACGCGTGTCCGGCTATTTCATAACTTAACAAAAAGAAAATTAAAAATAGATAAGCACCGGTTCGAACAAAAGCACCGCAGTCTTCCCGAGTCCGTCCTAATCCCGCTTTTGCATTCATTCGAGCGAAAGCATAACAGTCTTCACGCGACTCGCAAGCAGCCGCACCCGCGCACCATCGCCTCCAGTTTCCGGCCGCACCCTCACCTCCAGTTTCCGCATCGTCGCCTCCCGTTTCCGCACCGTCGCCGAACCATCGGTTGGAAAAAAATTCTGCAAGTTAGATTTTGAAATTTTTTTTGTCATTCATCATTTCTCACATTTTTTTTGCCATTCTTCATTTCTGCAAGTTAGATTTCGAAATTTTTTTTGCCATTCTTCCTTTCTCTCGTTTATTTTGTCATTCTTCATTTCTATAAGTTAGATTTCGAAACTTGGTTGTTTTAGGTTTTTTTTTAATTTTGATTTTGGTTGACAAGAACAAAAGAAAGGTAGAGAGTTTGCAACTTGCAACCCTATTCTATTTGTTTTTACCTAAATCTCCACTTCTAGTGTTTTGTGAGGCCAAACAATGATGTTTTCAGTTTTTACCTAAATCTTTGTTTTTACCTAAATCTTCATTTATTGTTTGTGAATTTCTATGTCCTAAATACATGTGTGGTTGATCAAGGTTTTGCAATGCCTCAGCTTGGATAGTTTTTGAATGTATAAAAATGTTCATTTCTTTCTGAAACATGTAGATTAGCTCATCATTGTAGGAAACAACCAACTCACTCTTATTAGAATAAGCCCTGTAATATGAACGTTGGTAGAGCCAATCAGATGGCAAGGGCGAAGTTGTTAACAGGTTGGTCTAAACCCTTTCTTTGTTTTTACATTATACTTGTTAACCTGTAAATTGATTATGAATTCACAATACTTAAACCTACCATACATATGCATCACTTTATCCTTGGTATGATAAAAAGCATGATAAAATCTTTTATATAATAAGGCTTAGTGATGCAACTTGCAAGTATCGTTCAGTCAAATATTTCTAGAATTCCTATTCACTTGATTGTGGAAGGTCATGCCAAAAATGTTAAATAAGTATTAATATCCTTCATTTATTGAAGTATTAAAAAGAACCACATGACAAGTTTTTGGTTATATTTTTATGGTTGTACTAGACATTTTGTACTAAATATCTTTATGTTATAAGCTAAACAGGTCATCATGACTAAAAATTATTATGCTGTGTCCACGCCGCACCCGTGTCCTATATTTTTAAAAAATGCCGTGTCCCGTGTCCGTGTCGTGTCGTGTCCGTGTCGCCGTGTCCGTGTCCGTGCATCATAGTGTTTGGTTTATGTTAAATGATTTAATGTTATGCTTTGAAAGTTTATCTTCATCCTGTCCGACCTCTGTTCTCGTCTCGCCCTTGCGAGCTAACCGGGCCGGGTCGTGACACTAACAATACTCCCCTCCCAAAGTGCCACCTTGTCCTCAAGGTGGAACGAACGAAATGGCTATTGAAGCACTTTACTAATAGCACTGGACTGAAAAGTGGACTGACACTGGGTCGAGCGATCCCTTCTTCTAGCATCTCCCTAATCAATCTCTTGATCTCATCCTCCTAGATTTGGGGATGACAATACAACTGAATAATGATAAGTGAAACTACTTCAAGATGATAATATGCTCATGTCCCTGCGGAGAAGGCAACCCTTGAGGCGGCTGCGAAAGCTCACTGAACTACTGAATCAATGGTTATACTGAAAGGGACTATCCCCCCCCCCCCCCCCCACCCAAATCTATGTAGTTCCATCAGATAACCTTCCCCTACCTCCTGTATGCTCATCACATTGGTTTTAAGTGATATCATGGCTTAAGTGAGCCATGTATCTCCACTGATCACTACCCTCCTCCCATCCACCATAAACTCCATTGTCAATGCTCCCAAGTTGATCTTGGTATCCCCCAAGGTCTATAGTCACTTCATTCTGAGGAGGATATCAGTGCTCCCTAACTCCAATAGGAGAAAATCCTCCATCACCTAAACCCCCTGCATGGTTAACACTACTTCCTTACATAACCCCTAACCGATCTCCACCTTCCCTATACCCATCACCACTCCATAACACCATGTATCCACCAATGTTACCACCTATTGGTCCACGACTTGGTTGGAGATGAAATTATAGGTAGCCCCACTGTCAATCAACACCACCACCTCCATGTCAGCTATTTCCCCCTTCATCTTCATGGTATGATTCGGAGTGAATCCCATCATTGAATTCAGGGAGACCTCCATCACGTCTAGATGCAGCTTATCCTCCATCTCTCCCTCCCATACTCTCACCTCCCTCAGTTTCCTCATCATCACAAACGATGATAATCTGAAGAGTTCGATCCCTACACTTGTGTCCTAGAGTGTACTTCTCATCACATCTGAAGCATAGTCCATTCGCCCTCTTCTCATGCATCTTCCTCTTCGTCAATCTTTTGAAGTCCCCCCCCCCCCTTCCTCCTCCTGTTGGATTCTCCCCTAGGAGTCTCATTAATGTTATCTGATGCAGGCCCCTTGGGTGCTAGAAGAGTGATCGTCGTCCTGTAAGAGTCCCTAAATTGCTATTCTTGGCTCCCCTCTCATGATACCTCTAATTTTCCACCAATTGTACTAACTCCATGGCTTCTCCCAAGTCACGAGGCCTCAATACTTTTACTGCAACGCTGATCTCTGATTTGAACCCTTACAGAAAGTTCTCCTCTAATGTCGTCTCCGAGAATCACTCCACTCTACTAGCCAGATGCTCAAACCGCTCTCAATAATCTGCCACTGATTTGTCCTATACCAACGTAAAGAATTGCTCATATAAGTCTCCTCCCCTATCGATTTGGAAACATTCTAATAAACATTCCTTGAATTCTCTCCAACTCCGGACGGGTCTCCTATGGTCCCTCCACCGGTACCACGATAGTGCCTTCCCCACCAAACATAAGCATGTCTCTATTTGGGGAGAAAAAAGCATAGAGAGAGAGAGTGTGTGTGTGTGTGTGTAGGGTTGTATTGATTTTGTTGGTTTAGAATAGATGTGCATCCAGGCTCGGTGGAGCTCGATCAAGCCCGCTAGAGTTGCATGCAGAGGAAAGCAGGAGAAGCTCAATGTAGTAGAGAGTGGTGGTCATGCATGTACGAGCAAGGTGAGCTAGGTGCAAGGTGGAGCTTGGAGGAGGGTGCTCAGGTCTACATAATGAATGGTTAGGGGGTCTCATTAGCAATAGTCATAGTAGACGGGCCGGTAGGCTTTGTTTCACCAGCGGGTCAAGCTACTATTGAGGGTGGCTGAGGTCGACTGGAGAGCTGTGGGAGGAGAAGAGGTGTAGATGTGCGGCTTGCTCTCAACAGGGAGGTGCAGTAGGATGGGTTAAAGTCGAGTTCAGTGCAGGTGTTGTGCGAACAAGAGAGGTGTGTGGTTGTATGAGTGGGGTGAGGAGGTGCAGTTGGAGAGGTTGGAGGGAAGCAGTGTGGAGCGCCAGCTAGGAAGGTCGAATCGAGTTGATGGGAGGTTGGAACAAGACCAAGTATTTTGAGAGTTAGGCAAGAACACCGTGCGGGTCAATAGGTAAAGGTTTTGTGGTTGGAAACAAGTGAGTGGAGACGTGGAAAGAACGGGCTGGCGAGGGTTTGAGGGTCGTTGTAGATCGAGTGCACATGCAAGGAAAGGGGCGAATGTATGAGAGTGTCAAGTTTAAAGGCGAGGAGTGCATTAGTAGTATGTGTGAGGGAATTTTTCTTCGGTTTATTTTATTGTCTTTTTAGCTAGACTTGGGATGAGACGAGATAGAATGCCGAATTCGCAAGAGCGGTGATTGGTAAGAGATAAGGGAAGGGGATTTAGTCAAGATTTTAAATTATATATAATTCATATATATTTTAAATTATACATATATATAATTATAGAATTTATTATTAGTAATTTTATTCATACAACATAATATATATATATATATATATATATATAAACAAATCAAATCCTTGCACAATTTTTTGTGATTTGAGCATCTCAATTTTCATACTGTCGCCTCGCACACGAGAAAATTTTGAGTTTTCAACTTGTGTGACTATCTATGCTAAATGGGGGTGTCAATTCAAGATGATGTCAATGTTCAAAAAGCAACAACAAAGTTTGTTTCATGAATGGGAGACATTTGGTTGATGTCAAGCAATGTTGCATCCGTAATATGTCATTTCTAATCGTGGTCGCTCAAATCATGTGTGAGACTGCGAGTTGTTCTCCTACAATATATTTGACCTTTCGGATACAACAATGCAACCCCTTTCCCCATCTGGCAAAGTTTGGATGATTTGGGCGGCATCGTGCTCTCTACCGCCGTACGTGTCAAAGTTCTTCTCAAGAAACAAGTTCAAGAAGAAATAATGCATCTACTCAATCCTTAATAAAGTGGATAGAGCCTATGGGCAAAATGTACAAAAGTGATGCAAGAACTGCACCCAAGCACCTTGACAATGATTGAATCCAGTCTAAGCCAGAGGTAGAAATTGTGTGAGTGCTTGAACATGAACCAACGCAAGTTTTATACGTTATTGCTTCACCTCAGCCACATCAAAATATGCCACAAGATAACAAAAAAGAGTAATTTACTGCCCTCTTATGAAAAAATGTTAAGATCAAGTTTGTGTTGCATCCAACCACTTAAATATGCGAATGGGAGATTCTGGCAGACACTCTCGATTATGAATAGCTTTCACAACTTGGGCATCTACTTCACCAACACCTCCATCTCACGCATGCGTTGGTGTCTGTCTTAGGGATTTCAAAGTACAACCCGAAAGAAGCATGAATCACTTCCACCTCCACCATCATGGTAGAGAAGCCATAATCTTAGATGATATAAAGAGCTCACCTTTTTTTAAGGATGAAATTTGTATGCTTAGTGATGTAGAAAATTGTACTCCCTAGCAGGCATCCACATGGATCTTAATCTTCATCTCTATTTTCTGTTCTTTTCTTTTTTTTCCATTAGTTTCTATAACGCATTAACATTGGTCTGTCTTGAGAAACTTTAGAAATTTTTTTACGAGACTTTCGGGTACATTTAGTCGGAAGAATACGATTTCTTGTGCCCCAAACGGGTAACACTTTTATGGATTTTAGTTAGTGGACTGATTCCCCACTTTTCTCTAGTGGATGTAAAATATGAGGGAACCACATAAAAATTGAAATTATTTTGAGAATGATATCTAGAAAATTTTACTTTTTAAAAATTGACACTAATCTTAGTCAATATTTTGATATCTATCTATCATTTGTCCTGACAAATTAGTATCAATGTCAATAGTTCAACTAGGGCTCATGAGATGTACAAAAATTGGTTCTTCGCATAATTCATTTAGTTAAGTGACATGGTTAATTAGCTATTAGCATCATTATTTTAGTTTTTTTCTCTCTTTTTCTTCTTTTTTTTTTTTTTGTTTCATAGCCTTTTCTTTTTTAGTAATTACTTGTTTTCTTTTTTGCTTGTGGATTTCTTATAAATATCTAAGACTTATTTGGGGAGTTCTTTTTTTTTTTCTTGAGAATTTGTTTCAGCTTATTATCCTGAGAATAGGATAGATTTCCTAGTTTTAGTAATGGAAGGTAAAAGGAAATCATCGTGGAGTCCAAGAGTTTGTCAAAATTGATTGCCAAGATCTCGTATCTCTCCTTCGTGGTTGTCCCTTCCCTTTTGAGGTAGAATTTCCCAGCGGCTATGTGGCTTCAAGCTGTTTCTTGAGAAAGCAGAGCATGGCCTACAGTGTTGGACTGAATTCCAACAGGAAGGTACAGGTTCCATTGGGTACCATTCTACATTTGCCATCTGTCGCAGTTCAATCCAACAGTTTCGCTGGCCGCGTCTTGAACAAACAAGGCTTGGCCTGCAATTTAGGACAGAATTCCAACAGGCCGCTTGACTGAAAATTTTCCTTTGCAAACTTCCTTGGGTCCTCCAGCAGCTTCTCCTAGCCAAAGAGAAAATAGTTGTAATCCCAGCGATCATCCATACCAGGTCCTCTGTTCTCATTGTCAATTCCAGTGGTTTTCATTTCTGTAAACAGCAATCTACCTTGAGGCTTTCTTGTTATGTCTTGCAGGTGAGGTTTCTTAAAAAAAGAAAACATTCTTAAGATCAACCCTTGAATCTTAATGATCCCTATTGTAACCTAGCAGCAGTTTTGCTGTGGAAACCTGACCGACATGTTCAGGTGGCTGTAGCAGGGGTAAATCATCCTTCCCATTTCCGATCAGGACCTACACTAATTAAGGGCTGCAGCTGATTTGTCGGAATATTGTTAGATTTCTTTTGTTTTTTTGCACACAATAGTGAGTCGGTATATTGTTAAGAGTCTTCCTTTGTGTTTTAATTAGTCCGTTATTTTAAGTTGGAGTTGTTGGTGATTACATCACAACCGAGCTGAGATGTTCTTCCTTTTGTATTTCAAATTTTGTAAAAGTGGTGATTGTTAAAGAAATTTGTCCAACGTTGTCGGTTCCTTTTAGTTCGGTGTTATTAAAAACTTTGATAGTTGGCAACAAAAGCATGGAATTATGTAACTACATCTAATTTTTGAGGGGGAGCCATTGTGGAGTGAGCTTTCTAGTGCATCTCTTGTGTATATCACTCAGCTAGGATCTTTGGAGATCTTTGAGTTAAAAAACCGTGATTGATGTGGAAACCTCCCGCAGGGGAAGATTTTTAAAAACACAAACACCCCCATATTGGATATAGTGTTAGTTGTTGACATGTAAAACAGCCGTACACGACATTGAGCTTATACACTTCATTTATGTGATGCATTTGAACTATATATACCTGTAAAATAATTAAGGTGTTGAGCCCCAAATATTGGATCAAAAGTGACAAGGAATCAACAATAGAAACTAATAAATGACACAAAAAGGATTATGGAAGTCTGAAAACCCAGAACAATGCGCAGATAGAACAAGTAACAAGTAGCAAAATAAGTTCTTACCAGACTGGCATCACTGTGCCAGAAATATGCAAGGGTGATGGGAAAGAGAAATATGAGAAATAACATCACTTTTTGCACCAAAACGGAGCTTATGTGAACAAAGTTGCATACAAAACTTCATTATAAATTTTAATTTTGCATTAAAACTTAGATAAATAATTTGAATGTCTCATTAATTCATCCACAAGGCATACAATGAAGAACTGGTAATAAGTTGAATTTGTGTAAGAAGTGTGTAGATATGTGATTTTCAGTACTATTCATTGAGCTGAAGGCAGAAAGCAGAGCAGAAGTTGTTAAGAAAATATCGCAGGTACCTTCATGTATCCCGCTAGCCTTTTGGGGATCAAAATGAAGTTCTTCACAAAGATTTTGAAGAAAGGCCGCTTTGCTTGAAGCTGCTTCCAAATCACCACTAGAAACAGCTTGAGATAGCCGCTTACGATAGACCTTAACAGTGATATCAAGCAATATTGCATCTGCTTCACGATTTCCTAAACCAAATATGTTCTTCAATTGGTTCAAAGCCACAAGCTGCAAAAACATCAACATGAATTAAGAAAGTCAATAATTAAATGGTTAAAATGAATGAAACTTAAAAGCCGTAGCTACACAAAAGGTATGTACGAAATCAACCGTGAAAAAGAGTGCTGGGTGTTCCACCATCCCACATATTTTTGTTTTTCTCATTTATCTTTTAAATTCCCTATTGCTATCATTTCTCCTCCATAGACTCAGAATACACATACAGTTTACTAAGATTACATAAAAGAGATAGCAATAACCTAACCAAGGGCAATCACTCAACCTGATACCAACTGTAACGAAAATGCCAAACTCTATTTGCATATAGCACTAAAGTACATAAAAAAACAAACAAAATATCACTGCTGATGACTTGACTCACTATAACTTTATGAATGCTAGAAAAAAAAATCTTAAAAATGATGGCACGACAATGATTAGTGTGCCTTCCTGTAAGCATTCTATTAAACACACACATCAAACTTCAAAATGCATATCAGCCAGAAGGAAAGCATTTCCAGGGTTGCTACGTTTGACGATGTTACAGGACCTCACAACATGGCTTCTGACATGATTGAACTGGTTTGAAAGATTGGAACAAGCAAACTGAAACAAAGATGAAGGAATTCATCATCGTCCTCCTATTTAGGCCCAGAAGTCTGGAGTTATTTTCTGTTTTCATTCTGTCCTCCTATTTGCCCATTATGCCACCACATTTAATTGGATGCTATATAAATGTTGGATTTCACGAAGTGATGGCGGCCACCAAATAATGTCAAATAAAAATAAAGATTAAATTCCAAAATGATCCCCCAACTATTCACATGTGACCAATTTAATCCTATAGTATCACAATTCACAAATTTAGTCCCTCAGCTATATAAAATTGATCTGAAATGGTCTATCAAGTAGAAATTGTGATGTAAAATTAATCCAAATTTAATCCCTCGACAGTGCAGAATTCATCCAATTTAATTTTTGAGAGATTATTTTGAATCAATTTAGCATAATTGATAGAATAAATTGGAAAAATGTGATACTTTGAAGCTAAATTAGCCACATGTGAATGGTCAGAGAACATTTTGATATTTAACCCATAAAAATAATGATGAAAGATTGCCAAATGGCCACAATTGCAACTCATCGTTCAAATGTAGAACTAGGATTAAAGGTTACAGCAAAATATGAAAGTCCCTGATAATAACAGTTCTTAAGCACCTATAAAAATTGTGTCCTGAGCTAATGATAATGCTTTCAGCTGTTGATAATAAAAATAACATCGAATTTGATCCATTTTTACATGGTTCGGTATTTTCAAACAACTGCACACATAAAAAAACAGAATTATTCACAATGCAGCATACTTGTGCTTATAAATTTGACTTGTTCAGTATGTGTTTGTATTACATCTTTTTTATCAGCTTATAAAGTTCATTTATGGAAAACAAACACATCATCACAGAATTTATATAAACAAATAAATTGTAATACAAAACACATAATAGATTTATATATTACCTTCTGTTCCTCAAGGCGTCCATTTGGAAAACATTCAGCAGCATATGCTCTAAAAAGCAATTTCAGATCATCAATTTTTCTGTCACTGTCAAATTCTCCACCTGGCGGTGCATTACATGCAAGCAAAACGCAGAGATAAGAAATGGCCAACCATCAATGGAAACGGCGCTCAACAATGCTGCAAATGGATGACTTACCTAATAAGGAAATTGGACCAACGCCAGGGACAAATCTACTAGACTCAGGATGTTTACTAAAGCGTGAAAGTAAATCATTTAACGCCAAAACCTTTTCAATCTCTTCCACAACTTGAGTGGTTCTTCTGCAATGACATTTAAAAAAAAGGTCAAATATATTTTTTGGGGAATTGTAAGCGATAAATTGCAAAGTAAATGGCTATAACCCATGACCTTAGAGATACAACCATCTCCTTCAACCAATGGGTCACGAGTACTTTCACAAAAAGTCAATTTTATATTAATAAAAATTGTAAAACATCCATGACCACTGAGCATCACATTATGCTTTAGCACAATAACAAAAGGAGGACATGAATTTGATGCTTTATAGATCATTATAGCCTGACCCCACATAGTGGGATAAAAGGCTTGTTGTTGTAGTCATAGTCTATATCATTATAGCAAAAGCTGGAGGTATTTGGTTGAAAGTATGCTTGATAAAAAATTAAATGGGAGGAGTGGCAGATGCTCACCGAAATCTCATCAGTTTTTTTTTTTTGCTTTAATCAATGTAGAAGCTATACAGGATTTGAAGACCTGAACTGAAAGCACCACTGCGCCTACAACTTCACTTCCTGTGGCATAATAATGCAAGGCCTCTATGATGCACGTGAGAAATTTTTTAATAAGCTTCATGATTCAATGCTATCCTCTGTCTTCATTTTGCTTCAGTTCTTCCATTAGCAGTATAGTTTCTGTTTCTTTGGTTCGTAGATTGCTCGAAATCAGCAATCTTCAATAACTTCAACATATGTTTGAAGAACGCCTCTTTTTTCTATGATCTAAACCAAATCAATTCTCTTGATAATCAATCAAATGTCACATGAAGAACATCGTTCTGCTCTCAACCTTTCGTTAATTGGATTAGCATAAATCATATTTATAAAAAATATTTTTAGAATAGAAATGAATTAGTTGCTGATATTGATATGATTTTCTAAGTTTGTGTTCTATTGCCTCTCCAACAACTACTTTGAATGTATAGATTTGATTTCCCTATACTTACACAGATTTTAAGCATCTTATTTATTCTAAAATATTGATACCAAAATATTTCTTCTCTAAACATCCATTTAGTCATCAAAATTCCACTAAAAAGATTGGTTAGATAACTCCAAAAAAATTAATATGTATCTCATTATTGACATCCTTAAAGTTCCACAAGTACAATATTGTATATAGCAACAACTTCAGCTCAATTGACTTTATATATAGCCCCAAGAGATTGTCCAAGTTGGCATACTAAAAAATGGCCACCCATGTAAAAGTTTGCTCCAAGTTGTTCAAAAGGCCAAAAAATCAACCTACATGGACTTAAATTGAACCTAAAGGCATATAACTACGCATGCTCAGCGTAACAACTCCACACTCAATAGCAATGATCCATGGGTCACGACTATAAAGCATGATCATGCCAGCAAGATTCCATGACCTTAACAAGACTTGCCAAACGTCTTGGCATGCATGAGGGTTCTCAACACAATAATAGCTTATTTGTGTTCTTGGCCTCTCGTAAACACCTATACGCGCGCACATATATGTATATAATTTTCGGATTAAATAAATTATCCTGAAAATCTATTCATGTTACTGTTACATGATTTAATTCATTGCAAATATATTTACTAGGGGGTTGTTTGATTGCCTACAAAATGGGTGTAAAGTATTCCAAATGTAGGGATTTGAGTATATTGGTGTTTTGTTTGAAGTAAAACAAATGTAGTATCAAATTTTGGTACATTTAGACTTCACTCTCTAGTTCTTCTTTTGGCGTATTTGGAATTCCTCGGAGCGAGTTCCAAATACACTGGAAATTCATTGCAATTACCACCACCTGACTGCCACCGCCAACCACCACTGCGGCCACTACTACTCGGCAGCCTGCCGCCGTCATTCAGTCACACCACCGCCAATGTAGGCCACAACCAGTTTTAGTGGAAATTGTTGTTAGAGTTTTTGTATATATTTTCCTGTAAAAATCCAGACTTTGAGTGTTTTTGTGCGAGACATTCCACTAAAAATGACTAAATTTGTGAAAAAGAACATAGTGCAACGGCGCTATCTTATTAAGCGTTGCAGCGCTCCATGCACCACTCAAGCACCGCAGCGCCAGTCCAGAGCACCACAGCTCCTATGTTACCAGGATTTTTCCTATTTGATTCAACACCCCAACATCATATCACCAAGTGTCGTGGCGCCAAAATCGAGCGCTACATCAAATATTTAGCACCCCAGCACCTACGAGCTCTGCAGTGCCAATTTAAATACATGCCACAACACCAGGGCAGGCTGGCCACGCTACAATGCCAAATCGCCACGACGCCACTACAGATAAGTTGGAACGGTTCCGTGGTGAAATGTTGTGTTGGGTCAAACCAGTGCCATAGCAGAGACATGCAAGCAGCACTGAAGCGCCAACTTTACTAGCACTATGGAGCCAGTGACAGTTTATGTACTTAGTATAAATAGATTTTTTTTGTCGAATTTGTTAGGACTGTGATGCGGACATCGGCACGAAGATTTGGCGCATCTATCACAGGAGGCATCGTAAATCGACGGCTCTAATTTAAATTGTCATTTATGAGTTATTTTATGAATTTTAGCTCTTATCTTATGTTATTTCCAATTTTACCCCTAGGTTAATTAATTTGAGTGTTGTGGCCCAAGGGGCAATTTTGTAATTTTTGATTTTTCTCATGTTGTGGCCTATATATAGGGCCTTAAGCTATTGTAAAAGGGATGAATAATTGATTTAAAAAAAATTTGTGTCCACACTTTTGTTCTTTGTGAGAGAGCGTTAGTGAGATTCCTATGGAGAGGAATCGGAGTCTTCAGCAGCCGCAGGATGGGTCCGGGCTCGTGAATTGAAGTCCCTTGGAGAAGGGCAACGCAATACCCACCAGTCATTGGAAGAGTCCGTGGCTCGTGGTCGTTATCTTTTCCCCTCGTCTTTCTTCCCTACCCACCAACATCCCCAATTGCTCCCAAGTCGCCGCCTCCCTTTCCTCCACCTCCCTCCTCAAATTCGGCCACCACCAATTGTTGAGTTATCATCTACTAAGTCCCCCAAATCTCTACTTCCAATCTGCTCCCAAATCCCCCACCGGATTCCCAAGCCCCTCCCCACCATGCCGCTGACCTTCCCCTTTTTCCCCACCATTAATGAGAAATAATGGCATCATGACATCCTCCCAAAATAACCCCCTTGAGTTAGAAAGAGAAGCCCCAAATTTTGAAATTCAAATTTTGAATTTCAAAATCTTTCCTAATTTGCCCCCGCCATATTTGGAAAGTTTTGAATCTCATTCAATTTAATTTTAAGTTGAATAGGATTTAATTATTTCCCCTGAGTCAATTTGAAATTCAAATTTTGAATTTCAAAACTTTCCAGTTTTGGAAGTTCCCCAATTAGGAAAGTACTTAAATCCGCTTCATGATGAAATTCAAATTCAAATGGATTTCATCATAAGCTTTCCTAAATCCTATGTGCTAATTTGAAAACTCCTCAATGGCTTCCACACTCCTCCCCTCTCTCTACATGCCGCCGGCCTCACCATGAGTGGAGCCCCATTCAAGCCCATTAATTAAGGCATTGATTACAACTTAATTTGAATTCAAATTTCAAATTAATTTCCCCCAAAACCCCTCAAAACCTGAATTTAATTTTAGGATTAGCAATAAATCCCTCCTCCCTCTCTCTTGAACCCGCCGGCCACCCTTTAATGGGTTCCCATTAATTGCCCATTAAACCCCTCAACCTCATTTGAAATTTGAGCCTCACTCCAAATTGGTTTTTCCCTCCAAATCCCCTTAAACCTGAAATTAATTTCAGGTTTAGATTAAAACCCAATTCCTCTTGGTCTAACCTATTTTCCTCTCCCCAACAGCTACCCGCCGCCTCCCCCTTCTCTCCCTCTCTCCCATTTCACGTGTAATTGCTACTGTAACTCTTGATTCCAATTCACAATTCCTACTACTTGAATATGAGATTTATATCTCAGGTTTTGAATAAAAAAACCTGAAGAAAATTTCAGATTTTGTGAGACATTTGGAGTTTGTCCATCTTCCATAGCAAAGCAATTTTTCGTTCTACATCAGACTGGCTATTTATGATGTGTGTGTGTGTGTGGGGGGGGGGGGGGGGGGGGAGGGGGTCAATTCTTTTTGTTCCTTCTTGTCCATGGGCTGCTTGTTGTTTTCATTTTGGAGATATTGCTGCTCTCGGGTGGGCCTTGGCTGCTTGGTGTTGAGCTCAAAAAGTTGGATTTCACTTGGTGTTAGCTCATAAATGTTTGAGCTGAAGTTTAGCTCAATGATTGGGGAATAAATGCACTTCCTAGCTCATTAAATCAAAACGGTATGTTATTATTTCAAGCACATTATTGTGGAGTGGACTTGTGTCTCTTCCCTTCCCTTTGTCTTTTTAGTTTCTGTTGGCAGTTGCTGTTCCCGTGGCCTCCCTCTCAGTTTTGCCCTCCTGGCTATTTTTCCTATGAAATGCTGTCATGTCTCCTGTGCTGGCTCTTCGGATCCCTTGCTGGCTGGGCTTCCCGTGGCTGCTGGTGGGGTTTTCCGTGGTTTGTTTCCCTATTTTCTGTGCAGAAATTCTGCTGGCTATTATGTGTCTTTTGGCCTTTCATTTCCCCAATTCTAATTGGATTTGGTTGGAGGTGCTATGGCTATTTATCTACCTTCTTTTGCCTATAAAATAGAGTTGTTTTGGGATGGAAATGGTGGTTGAAAATCTGAGCAAAGACTCTACAAAAACATGAGGGTTTCTTCTCTTGGAAAAGCTTGAGAGCTTGTTTGATGTAGGCAAGGGGGGTCAAAATAAGTTGAGTTAAAATTTTTGTAAGTTCTACTAGAGTCAGCTCATTAATGAGCCTCTTCTTATTATTCAGCTCATAATTTATGTATTTATTGCCAAAACTAGATTCATTCCTCCTCCTTTACTCCCCTCTCTAAAGATTCTTTGGTTTCCCCACTCATGTCTCTTCCCCTTCTTGAGTCTCTTTGATTTCTTTCATATAATTAAGACCTTGGGCTGCTTGCTGTTTTTGGTTTCTGCTGGCTGTTGCTGTTCCTGTGGTCCTCCCTCTCAGTTTTACCCCTCCTGGTTGTTTTCCCGTGAAGCTCTGCCCTGTTTCCTGTGCTTGGTTCTTCGGGTCCCTTGCTGGCTGGGTTTCCCGTGAATTCTGGCTGGGTTTTCCGTGACTTCTCTCCTTGTTTTCTGTGCAGAATTTTTGCTGTCCCGTTGGCTGCTTTAATTGGTTCCTTGGAGGGTTTTTATCTGTTGTATTAGATGTATCTTGGTCTTCCATATTCCCTAATATAGTGGATGTTTAGCTTCTTTCTTTTCTTATAAATAGGAGATGTTTTGTATGATAAAAGAGGATGTGAAGACGCAATTTTTGGAAGCCAAAACCTGCGGGTTTGTTGTTTGAAAAGCTTGCAAGCTTTGCCCAACTTCTCTTCTTCTTCCTTCTAGGAAAGCTTGCGAGCTTCTCCTCCTTCGTCTCGGCTCCTTACCTCTTTCTTCTATCTGCAAGTGCCACCCCACCTATATCCTTCTTCTCAAGGCAAAGCAAGTTTAGGTGTTTAAGGTGCCTTTATATCAAACGTTTGTAAGCGTCATTTGTAAGTCCTTTTATAATATAAAAGTTGTATTTTGTCAAGTTTTTTAGTATTTTATGTTTTTTTATATCCTAGGAAGTTTAGCTTTTGCTCGCAAAAATTTGAAAAAATTTTGGGGCCCTTCCCAAATTTTTGCTTGCATCAATTTTTTTCTTGAACACAACAATGAGTTAAGTGTATGTGGAGTGTGTGGAGAGGGAGTAGGAGAACGAACCAAAGTGTGAATAGTGTTTATAATACATAAAAGTGCTCCAAGTGACATCCCACACAACTCTTCAATTGTATCTTATTTTTATTGTATCAATGAATATTGCTTTTTGTGTTTTCAATTCCATGGTTAGCTAAATTCTTTGTTTTGGACTTGTGATGCGTGAAAAAGCATAGTTTACCCATGTAGACTCTAGTTTCTTGCAAAGTTTAAGCATTTTTTCAATTGCTCCCTATAAAGACCCGTATCAATGAAT
Source organism: Dendrobium nobile (assembly GCA_022539455.1). Lineage (NCBI taxonomy): Eukaryota > Viridiplantae > Streptophyta > Magnoliopsida > Asparagales > Orchidaceae > Dendrobium > Dendrobium nobile. The sequence goes on from CM039736.1 coordinate 9,569,977, forward strand.
ATTGCTTTTTGTATTTTTAATTCATAAGCAATACAACCTTAAAACATTAAATTTTATCCTTTTATCTGAAGAGCCACTAACAAAATTTCTCAAATATTGAACATTTGTAAAGATCATAAATTACCTATTTTCAATGTTACGTCGTCTTCTATAGACGAACTATTCCCTTTCTGTCATTTCTAAATATCTGAAGACTTACCTGAAACATTTATTTAATGGAATGAGTTTACAAAGTAAACTCAGTAGGTAATTATTGACAATTATAAAACAATAAAAATAGATATATCGATATAATACATACAACTTTTTATTTTACTATCAATCGATACACATATATCTTTTATGCATTAACATAAGTCCTTTTTTGGTATTCATTCATAACTATCCATTTCTATTTTAACATTTCTTTTAATAGGTTTGACATTCAATTCCTTAGTATATCCATTTCCCCCATTTATATTTATAGGAGCACCATCTAAATGTACCAATTGAGGTACAACCATTTCCATTTCATTTCATTTTCTTTTTCCTTTTCCTTTTCTATTTTAACGTGTATGGGTACGTTGCTTCCCCAGCTAGTACCATACGTGACATGAGTAGGATAAATATAGTGACATGAGTAGACAGTACTAAGGTAATTCTACTTATTGATTTAGAGAAATCAAAGGCAAATAGATGTTATTTTCAACTTAGTCACACATATTTTTACAAATCATATTTTATAAAATATAACTTAAATTTTTTAAATTAAAATTTTAAATTAAAACTAAATTTATTATTTTTTTTAAGTAATGTTTAATAAATTTTAAAAAAAAATTATATTTACTTGAAAATTACATTAAATAAATATTTTATTAAAAAAATGACCAAAATACCCTTAAATTTAACACCATTAAATCCAACATTAGATGTTAAGAAAAAAAATGTCCCATTTTTAAGAGTTGAGTTGGGAACCATTTTAGTTCCTCACAAAGAGTTGCGGGACCATTTTTAGCCCTTTTCTCTATAAAATAAATAAATTGTATTTTTGTCGTTGATTTCTTACTCATCATATTTAACTTAAATTAAGTCTAGATTTAGGTTAATTATATAGCCAAAAAATTTTGGGGACGAGCAAATCCCACATTTGTTCCATGAAATTATGAGACTATTTGAATTTATAAGATTTAAGGGCTTCCACTAACTCTATGTTCCAACTTTTCACAAACTCCTGCAAATATCAATCGCTATCTTGATTTCTTGCCACAGCAAAGCAGATGTTGTGATTTCATCAGATCTTTGTCATTAAAGCCTTGAGAGTTTATGGCTTTGAGATTTTGGATAGTGGAAAAAAAGGGAGAAGATGAGTTGCAACTTACAGAAACTGAGAAAGTTAGAAGGCGAAGTATTTAAGTTATGAATTGGGATTGATTTATAATTAGAATGTATCATTTATTTTAATAATATTTGATAATTTCTTAAATATTAATAATAGTGATTAACATCTTATTTAGTAGATTAAGCATACTAAAAATATTATTAATGACGTGAAATTAAATGTTCTTCCTATCAAATTTTTACTTAAACATTCTCAAAAAAGAAAAAATAAATAAATAATACATACTAGAACTATTTAACATATTTACGATATGCATATAAGTAATATATGATAAATCAATGCATATTAATAAAACAAATGTGCGATTGATAATTAATCCTAAAATATTTTTAAAATTAAATTATAATATATTATTTTTAAATAAGTAATTAAAAATATTATATCAAATCCAATTCTAAATATATAATATATAATGTATCATCAAGCATAATATTAGCCTTTTAAAAGGATACAAGTTGAACAAAAAATAAATTTTGTTTGTTAATATAAATAAATGAGTTGGCCTGTGTCCAACTTGGTTCATTTAGCCTTTGAGTTTATAAGGATTCAAACTTTGTTTAATTACTAACTTGAATGAAATTAAACGAGAACTAATCGAGTTGAGTTCAAGTTGTTTAACAAGTGCATTGGTTCACTTACAGTCTCCAAACATCTCATAGCTCCCTGCTAGTCGACTAGCTCACTTAATTCAATCAACCACAATTAGTGCATATGCTTCTCGACTCCCAATTAGCCTCTTTTGATCCATTGTTAGCAGCCTTGCCCATTGCCTAGCAATCTCACCAGTCAACTTGCTTGTTATCCGTCAATAACCATTATAAAACATGTTGGACAACCATCCCTAGTTGCATGCAACATATTATATCAACAATCATCATCACTCATATGCAACAACGCTTAGTCAACATATAACGCCCCCTCTATAAAAGTTTGGCAACCATGAGCCACTTCTAAATATTTGTCTTATACACTCCAACAATCCTCAGCATCGTCCTCCACTACCAATCATGCACAACCGCAAAACATTAGACCTACCTGCCTATAGAACCCCAAAATGCGTCACATAGTAACCCCCCCCCACCCCCAAAGCTTAGCACATGCCTCGCATCACCTGGATTGTCCAACTCTTACAATCAACTATGAGGATGCTCATTACATAGCTGGGATCTATAAATAGGCCTTATGCAAGCAGCTAGAAGAGTTCTCTATCAAGCAATTTGTTAAAATTGAACCCTTATAATCTTCTTCTCTATTGTATTCCTTTTCTGCTGAGGAGAAGTCCAAACTTTTGTAACTTATTTCATTATAGTAGAATCACCTCCTACATTTTCACATGATGAATATAGATTATACAATTGAACTTTGTGCAGAAGTCTTTTAAGATGTCATGACTCTCCCTCTTAATCAATCCCCTTTTTCTCAGTATTATATCTCATCTATTCCCTTGATGAGATGTATCTCAGCTTAACAACTCCACATCTATTTTCAAGAAAAAAAATTCTCCCTATCACACATCACATATCAACCGTCTCAAGAGAAATCCACTTATACATCTTTTGGTGTCCTCGTTGAAACCATCAAACTTGAAGGAAAATAGACCTCACCACGACAAACAATGTCGATTGGCAACTGAAATGATGGGTTGAATTTCACACAAGGGATAAACCAATCTATGTCACAATGGTTATTCAACAACCTATCCACCAAAATTGACTTATTGATATGATCTTTAGTACCAACTTATCCCACTTCTCTCATCACTCTTATTAGATCATACACTCTAGTCATTCCCTCCATTTCCAACTCTGCCTAATTGGCCTTTCTTTTCACTGATGCAGTGATCAGAGGATGCAACAGGAAGGAAACCCTAGCAATACTTCATATCATATCCTCGCAATGTTGTTTCCTAATTCACCTTTGCAATCTTTGTAGAGATTCCATAGGAGTTAATTCATCATAAGCTCAAACCTCTAACGCTTGGCCAAAGGAGACAACCAACCCATTGAGCACTTCTCAGAGTTTGATGCAATGATCATCATGACCACCCCTAACTCCACTCCTTATACAGTCCTCATGAAGACCCTCAAAAACTTAGCATGTTGGTGGTTTACCCGCATACTCTCTAGCAAAATTTATATATTAAATGAGCTACAACAGTAGTTTTTTGTCTTCTTAGAGACCATTGAAGACCGCCTCATCCCTGAGGGACAAAAATGTGAAATTCACTCGAGCAAACAACAAGGTCACCTACTACAACTGCTTAGTTTCCAAGTTGGCTCCCACCTTGAGGCTCAGGGAGAAGTTGTTCAATACGCCATATAACAAAGAAGATTCTAGAGAATATGGCCGCATATTCTAAGGGTGTCGAGTATATCTACACTAAGGAAGTCCTAGAACTCCCCTCATTATTTTTAACTCCTATGCAGCTTGCTCATGTGAAGCCGAAGTTGTTGGCTTTTTGTCAACTAAGGTCAGTAAACAAGTAATGAGGACATTAGAATTGCTATACAGACTGATGAAATATGTATGAGAATAAGAATTGCTTTGGAATTTAATAATAATTTGAAAAGTTTTGCCAATTATAAATCTTATGTTTCACCAAGTTAAACTCAAGAATTTTCAATTAGAAGTTGTGTAATAGCATTCGATTACAAAGTAGATTAGAAGGATGCCTGAAAATAACAACAAGAATAAAGTAAAGCTAAGGCAATGAATAACAGAAATCCAAGGTTTAATAATTAGAAATTTTCACCTTGAGTTCCCTCACTCTCGCTCATGAAAGTAGTGTCTTAGCGGAGGTAGAATATCAACAACCCTAGTGATGCCACTAAGAGACGAGACGCCTACGATATTGCTCGCCGGAGAAGTGGTCGGAGTAGAAGAGGAAGGTGGACGCCCAATGAGTCGCTAATGTCCAGTCGGGAGATGTTCTTCAATGGATGGTACCAAGGTGATGATGGGAACTACGAAGATTTAAGCCCAATGGATAACACAAAAGAAAGAAGGACACGACTCAATCCAACACTTAGAAGCAAATCACCAAAAAACACATGAAACAAACAAACTACTTCTAACTTCAAAAAAAAACTAAAAATAAAAAAAAATACCTTCAGAACAACCAACAAGTAGTTAGTCACCTCACATGTAACGATAATTAGGTAAATATAGTGCTCAAGGACATGCAAACCAGTGGTCCACTATAGCAACTTTGTTCCAAAGTCCGCCACAACTCCTCCGGCAAATACCAACAAAAACTGACCAACCAACACCACTCTCACTTTTAGAAGAAGGATACAATGGAGTGGAAACTTGTGGAGAGAAGGGATAGAAGACTTGGAAGAAGAAATAAGTAGTTCTCAAGCTCTTTGCCTCTAACAAAAAACTCTTCCAGCAGCCCAAAACCCCACCTTAAATAGGAAAGAAAAAAGGAAGCCAACAGCCAGCCACAGCCGCCCACACAACCAACCAAAAAAAAGGAAAAGAAAGGCTGCATTTAAGGCACAGAATCCGAACCACCACAGCCAGCAGAAATCGGAAAAGCCAGGGAACAGCAACAGGATCCGAACAGCAAGGAAGGAACGGCCAAAAACCGAACATCCACCAAGAAATGGGACTCGTCACACAAAAAAAAAACCAACAACAAAGCCAAAAAGACAGCTCCCACAAATCAGCCCCCAACCTTCAAACATCAAACAGCTAAAGCATAATGGGCCAAGCCCATCAAGATGAAAAACAACTCAGAAATAAATACCCAAGGAACCAAGGAAGCTAGCAAACCAAAGGTGGACATGCCCCAAGAGCACCCAAACCTTCACATGATCATGGTTGTCTTCCATCATTGGGTAAAAAAAACAAAATTAACTCAAAATTATAATAACATAAAATAAAAGTATCTTAAAACATGAGCATGAAGTATTGAATGCATAAGGTGAAGAGGATGCGATCCACGTTCGTCAACCTCAAAATTTAGATCAAAGAAAAGAGATCGAAAAAGATCTGTTCGTCCATGGATATCATACACGAATCCATGAAGTGTTCAGGGTCAACCATACATGGAGGTGAAACTGACTTGCAAAGTTTACTCCTTGACGATGTTTGAATAGGTGGATGAGAGAAACCAAGAGAGGATTGGAAGGGTGAGGGTTTCGGCTAGGGTTAGGGTGGTTGTTCCTTGGACTTAGTGGAGAGAAGTGGAGGGGAATAACTTTAAAAAAATATGAAATTTAATTCCAGATTTTCTAAGGAGATAGGGATTAATTTTGAAGTTAAAAATTATCCCAAAAATGGGTTAGGAGGGGGTGGCGGCTAGGGAGGAGTTATGGGGGGAATTTAATTAGAGATTGGGGTTAAATTGGAGAGATAAAAAACCAAGGGAGGGGGGGCGGCCATAAGAAAGGGAGAGGAGATGTTTAGGTTCAATGTATGTGGGTCATATACATTAATTAGATCTTGGAATTAAATCTGAATTTAATTTCAGACTTAATGTAATTGGGGAGGCTTCCTAATTAAGTATTATCAAAAAGGAAAGTATTTAAATTTTTTCAAAATAGAATTGATTTCAAATAAAGACACTTTCCAAATTGATATGAGTTATTTTAGGAAGGTAAATAAGGGGGATTTGAATTTTGAAATTCAAAATTCATGAAGGATTTAGAGGGTGGCCGGCGGCAGGGGGCCAAGGGAGGCCGGCGGCTATAGGGTTTGGAGGGGTTGCCGGCAGCTAGAGGAGACAAAGGGAGGCCGGCGGTTATGGGGTGGGGGGGAAGGCTCGGTTAGGGAAGAAGAGAAGGGGAGGAAGGGGGAGAACAGGCCGGCGGGTTATGGGGAAAGGGGAGGGGAAAGAAAGGGAGAAAAGGAATAAAATTGGATACAAACCACGTGTCTTGGACTCTTCCGAAGACTGACGTGTATTGCAATCACCCTCACCTAGGGTTCTCTTTCTTCTCTCAAAGTTCACAACATTAACGAAGACAAAAGCTAGAAATTTTTATTCATCAAATCATTCCTCATACAATGGAAAAGACCTCTATATATAGGCCTTAATAATAAAAGAAAACTAAAGACTCAAATGCCCTCGGGGCTACAATAAGAACTCACTACCCATAGGGTAAAATAGGAAAAGCTGAAATGAAAAAATAAATAAATAAACAATATATAAAATATATCAACAGTAGAGACTATGAATCGTAGCCATCGATCTACGATTCTTCCGATGATATACATGTAGAAATCTCTGGCTGATGACCTCATCATTCAGCAAGAGATTCTGGCGCGTTTATCAGAAGAAGCATCAGAGATTGACGGCCACAATCAGGAGTCTTTATTTTTTATGCATTTTATGTATTGTTTATTTTTATATTTCAATTTTTCTTATTTTACCCCTATGAGTAGTTAGTTTGCTATTGCAGCCCTATGGACATTCTAGTCTTTTTCTTTTGGTCATGTTGAGGCCTATATATAAGGCTCCTTCTATTGTATTTGGATGATGATTAGATTAATAAAATTTTGATCTTTTGTCTTCTTCGTTGTAGTGAGCTTTGAGAGAAGAAAGTGAACCCTAGGTGAGGGCGATTACAATACCCATCAATCTTTGGAAGAGTCTGAGACTTGCAGCCTAACCTTTCCCTCCTCTCCGGCCACCTTCCCATCCTCCCTACACTTGCCGGTTCCCCTCCCCAAAACCCCCACCCGACGGCTCCACCACATCCCCCTTCCCTCTTCAAACCGAAAGGCCTTCTCCTTGCCGCCGCCCCACTACTACACGTCGTCGGCCTCCCAAGGCCTCCAAGCCGCCGGCCTCCCAAGGCTTCAAAGCCGCCAGCCAACTACCCCTACAAGCATTGATTTCAATTTCAAATTCCCTCCTAATTAGTTTCCTAATTTATCCCTATGTTGAATTGGAAAGTTCCTAATTTGAATTCAAATTAATTTGAACATCAAATCTTTTTCCTAAATCAAGAGATCTAATTTAGGAAACCCCCTTAATTAAATCAAATCTGAAATTAAATTTTAGATTTGATTTCAATTACTGATTAAAGTCAATGACCCACATACATTGAACCTAGACACTCCCTCCTATCCTCATATGGTCGGCCCCTCCCCTTCCCTTTCTCTCTCCAATTAATTCCTAATCCCCATTAAATCCCCCCATAATTCCCCCCTAAGCCACCGACCCCTATAACCCAATTTGGGATGGTTTGGAATTCAAATTAATCCCTTTCCCTCTCTTAAAAAAATCTGAAATTAAATTCAGATTTTTCTAATTCCTCCCTTCCACTTACCTAGCCCTAAACCCTAGCCGTCCCCATCCCTTTCCCTCTACCCGAAATCCTCAAACCGTCGGTCCCTTATCTCCTTTCCTCTTCTTTCAACCCGCCGTCCCCCCTCCAAGGATCCCAAGGAAGGAGTCTCCCATATTCATGGATGGTCTATCCTGAAGTTGACCACAAATTCACGTACAATTCCTAAGGACAAGTTGATATCCTTCAAACATCATTCTTCGACCCCCACTAGGAGTTTGAAGATTCCGTCGAAGACTACGTCAACCATATATTATTTCAGTTAGCCGAGACTATCGACGAACAACGACCATTCGGACAGCGGCAACTCATCGGACGTCCACCTGCACCTCCTTCTCCGGCTACTTTCCCGTGGATCAAGACCGACGGTGTCCTAACTCTCTTGGTGGTGTCGTTTGGATTGTTGAAGTGTGAGTGAGAAAGGAGACTCTAGGTGAAGACTCTAAATATTAACATGTGGATTCCTATCACGGCACATTTAGTTTTATTGTAATTTTCTGATAATATTTTAAGTTGTTCTGTTCTCCTAAAATTGTGACTACATACCAAAGCAAAATAACAATTGAGAATTCTTAAAATTAATTATCACGACTCATTAATCTTAAAGTAGCAAGCTTTGCAATAAATTTTATTATTTTTCGATAATTCATGTTAGTATCACATCAACAATACTCATTAAAACTATCTAAACATGGGCCATTATGGCAACCATTTATGAAGGGACTGTCGCAATGACAGCTGCCATCATAATACCCATTAAAAGTACAACCACCTTGATTAATACAATGAATTCTACTTCGACGTAGTTGGGCCTTAGCATCGACACCCATTGCACAATGATTTTAGAATAATGATTATTTCAAGTGGCCAACCATGAACATCACACTCGCCAACAATCATGACAGAAAGTAAGTTTGATCTCTGTCATGATGACCATGGTCATGAGACAAAGGAGTGTCACAATCTGATGGCCATCATTGGAAAGCTCATCAATGAGCCACACTTGAAAGAAATTATCATAGTTTTCCCTCCTATTTCTACTAACAAACAAACCTAGTCACCCAGTGAACCAAGCCAATTAACCATTAGAGTCCCACATACCGATTCTAGAAATGTGTATATCATTAGAAAGATCGACTTCATTATTTGTGGAGTCGGCCCTGAGGCCGCCAATCAAATGAGCCTTGGATGCCTCAACAACCATGACGTAAATGACACTCTTACCCCCTTCACCTCCTACACATTTTACATATGATCTTTCGATTACCTATAATGACTAACACATAATTGTGGTCATTAAAGTCATAACCAATCATTAGGAGTTCTATGAATCCTCATCAGCATGGTTTCAACATCATATTCCACCAATTGGTCAAGAAACTTGGCCTCAACCCCACAAAATTTTGAGCCTCAAATGGCTTGGTCAGCTTCACTTGCAAATGTGTGCATCCCCCAAGAACTAATCACCTTAAAGAATACCCAAGAGATTATAAATGAAATCACCGAACGAACTTTAACTTCCCTGTACAAGGCCATCATTGGTCAACTTCTCAACCACATCTAGTTGATTGTCTCCACTGATCAATACACTATCAAGTTTCCCACTACCAAGATTGGCATGGCCTGCAGCAACCTGGCAATATCATATATATTCTATTCACCATTTTTAGTAAAACCTAGTGCCTTCATCCACTAAGTAAAGGATTAGCTCAAAACAAGACCGAAGAGTTAGTCAAGAAAATAATTTCTACCCTGAATAACTTAGAAGTTAGAACTTAATTTGTACATCATCCCTCACTGTGAAAGTGACATAAATGATACTCTGAAGGATCTTAAAGCTAAGTATTTGCTATAGATAGTCCCATAGGAGGTTGAAGCCACCCTTGCAAAGGTGATTATCATCTTGGTGACAAACAAAGTTAATTTTATGATGAGTGGAAATCTCCTTTAAAAGCCCTAGTCAAGTCATGAATTCTTCAATTTAGCATTCCTAGCCTGTAGTTACTCGACCTCCACCTCATGCCAGTTGACGATCTGGGTCAGCTCTCTATCTTTGCTTTTGTGACGATGTACTTTTTGGCTCACTCCAACATGATTGCATAAGGCTTTCAAATCTTCCCCCAATTTCTTAGACATATAATGATAATCTTCCATTGGGCCTCCAATTTTAGAAGTTGATAAGCCTAATCTTTCAAGCTTCAACAGCTAGCAATTCCTCAATATTAAGCTACTGGTAAAAAGGCCCACCTAAATGAGGAAACGACAGTTGAGGTCGATCGCTCTCCTCAGCTCTTCCACTATCGAACATACCAAAGTATGTCAATGGGCATTCTCGAAATTTCTTGGCATTGATGTGATCTCATTTCTATCCTTGAGTTTATCTGATGTAAGTTTTGTAAAAATGTTGAGATTTCACCATGTCAACTTAATATAGCTAATATTCTAAGAGCCTATAATACATATCAAGTCTAACTACTTATTCCATAATCTATATCATCAGCAAGTCTAATGCTTTTCAAAGCATGCATAATGCTCCAAGTTCACAGGGGTCGTTCCATAGCATATGTCATAGAGTTGTCGAGCCATACATTCTTACATTGACAGTTTTGGACCAAGAGCTAAGAGAGCAGCCAAACAAATTTTATTACACAATTGTGATTTGTACACAAAGATAACCTATGAAGAAAGTAACACGTCATATCTCTGGCATTGCTTTGCAAAATACGTTCTAATAATCAAAATGAAGAACAAAATATATTAAGTTCATAATTCATAGTATGTTAGAAAACAATATTTAATATGACTCCACAATGTCAACCCCCAAATAGTTGGTATAAGGTTAATGATGATGATGATTTGATAAGACGCATCCAAAGTCAGTCATAAAAATCCTTGGTGGTTCATCTTGTTAGGAGCTACACATCCTACTTATAGTTTTCTTAGCACTGGTTGTGTGACCCAGTTGCATTGTCCTTACCTCCAAATGAGATACCTGGGGTTCAACTCCATTAAATATACAAAAAAAATCATGTCATAGCTTTCTTTGAAATATTCAAACCATGATATTTTCAACCTAACCCTCTTCCATCCTGGCCTGTTTGCCTCAGTTGATTGCTCTTTCTCCTTATTCATCTACTCATACTAACTATTGCTCCATAGATACAGCCCCCACAATTTAATAGCATCATACGTCATCTTATAAAAATAAGCGGATTTTTTTTTTTTTTTTTCGGGGGGGGGGGGGGGGGGGGGGGATTCAAAATAAAAAAGTATGAACATATGGGGTAGGCAATCGTAGGGACTTCATGAAAACAATTGTACTGTTATGGCCCATCGGCCAGTAAAGAACGCCATGCTGAAGCCTACCTATAGATCCAACAGTCCAATCAACAGCATGATGATGAACCAAAGAATATCCATGGCATCGCATACCAATCTATATATATATATATATAAGCGTAGCAAATCTTAGTAGATAATAACTGTGACATTCTTTCACTTTGTCTATGTCAATTTCAAAATCAACTCAATCCAATTATTAATATCATACATTTTATAAACAAATAAATGTTATGGAAGTTGAAAATAAATACAGAATCTCATAATAGTCTGAATAATAACTTTATATTTTAAATTTTAATATACCATAATCGGTATTTATCGGATTTACAAATGACTTGTAAATTTGGACAAATTAATTATGGTTAGTATTCGTTGTTGTTTTTTTTTCCTTTTGTTTTAAAATTGTCTATGTTGTTTCAAGCCCGGATAAAAAAGTTGATAGGAAGTTTGTCAAAATTAATTTAGGCCCCACCCCCCTTAGAAAAAAAATTTTAGATCCGTCACTGCTTATAAAGATGAACATCGGATTAACATTCTTTGTTCAACTATACGCTAATATATTTACTCCATATGAAGTTATGAACTATAGTAATATAATATTTACATTCAGCACAACTTACAAAATAATTTCTATGGCATATCATAAATCAATCAACTTTGTTTACCCCCTTTCCTGCCTTCTACAACCCATTAATTTGCGTGAGTATGCCCACGGTAGTAAGGTACTCAAACAAAATAAAATATTATATGAGTAACATAAAATAAGCTTATAGCATTAAGATTAGTTCATGCTAGCGTTGAGGAAATAGGCAAAAAGGAATTTTCACTGGTTAAGAACAGGTAACAAATTAATGCCAATAAAGAATAAGCCAGAGCTTTAGAAGTTGAACCGAAATATAATAAAGTTTGTTGATCTAAAGAAACAAGTTTGCATCGTTAAAATTGTAAAAGAAGATTTCATCATGATAATAAACTGAATTGAAAGATCAGCATTGGTTTAAGAGAACACAAGGCATACCCCGCTTGCATTCGAGACTTCAGGAGATCAACTGCAGTGGAGATGTTTTCCTCTGCTAGTTTTCTGGTGTGCTCTCTGAACATGTCAGCGGCAATCTGCAAAGAACATGATTGTACACTGTCAATTTATTTAACTTATGTATCAATATCAAGATTTTGGAATACTTGTGGGAACTAAATCAAATGATTCATCATTTCTCCAAATATATAATCACCGATCACATGCCTGCCATAGTATTTCTGAATTCTCCTTTTATTTAGGCTTAAATTTTTTGTTAAAAAAATGCTTTAAAAAGCAATAAGAAAGCCGTCCCAAACGAAACCTTAAATTGTCATCATGTTCTAACCCTTAATTCTAATACTCTAGCAATTTGGCACCAGGCTTCATCATTCCTTCAAGAGATACTAAAAAATACTTTAAATTTTGGTTGCACGTTATCATTTTCTTTGTGTGGGGAAGTAGTAAAATGCAAACCTCATCAGAAAGACGGTATAAGAGCTGCGAAGACCTTAAATCAATAAGTTGTGTCTCGCCAATATCTAAAGAACAAAACAATAAAAAAAGGATTGGTCTGCCATGAGCACCGATTGATATCAAAACCGACAGTAAAAAACTGAAAATTAAGTTTAATTCAAATAATGAATCATCAATAGAGAAAAATTAGGCTGATCATAAAGAAAACACTATGAATTCATAAGCATCTCCCATATTAGCAACAGATCAAGAAAAATAAGCATACCTAACCATACAAAGGAATACAAAATTTACCATGACATTCAATATCACAGTATCAATGTGAGATGGGGTTCTCAAATTGTATGCTCAACAAAAAAGGGGAAAAATGTCGTGTACGGATGACAACATAAAGTGCCCTTGGCCTTGGAAAAAAAGTTGAATTGTCTAACATTACATTATATTGATCAAAATAGTTGTGACTGCATCACATAGACCAACATTCAGCGGCATGGAATAATATTTAATTGACCTTAGGCTTTCATGAAACTAAAATGGGCGTCGCGTTCATATGAAATGCTCACATACTAAGCCATGCTGTTTTAAATACCCCGAGTGCAATATCCCATTTAAACAATTAAAAAGAGGTAAGATGGCCTCATATGCCGGATTTTTAAAAATTTCAGAAATATAGCAATACATTACAAAGTTAAACAAACAATATATAATCGCATATGAAATGCCATATATCTTTACTGAATATCTTCTTTCTATCATCTTTTCTTCATCAATGTTCTGAGAACTTACTGTAATATGTGTAACTATGTACTTGGAGATACGCATAAGCATCTAAAGTTATTATTCACAGTATCCCAAAGCATACCCTCCTCTTAGAAAGATCGTCAGGTCCTCATCTGTATAACATATATTACATGCTATTTCTAAACCCCATGTCCATGCAACATCAAGCAGAACACAATTTTTTAAACTAACAAACAAAAATAATAGTCATCATTATCATCATAACTAGTCTTATCGCAATTTTTGGGGTAAAATCCTTTTTCTCCATCCGTTTCTATTGAGTAAGGAAAACCATAAGAGTAAACACAAATTAAAACTTATCAACCAAACTATGATTCTCTAAGAAGATAATGCCACGCTGGTTTAAAGAAAATGATTTAATGTAGGTACGTATGTTCAATGCTAGCTATTTTTATATGTTCCATTAGAATAAGACCAAGGTGACTTGGTATTCCCGGAGCATACTACCATAACTTCCACATTATATTTCTAGACTTTTAAACTTTGCAGCTTATTCAACCACATCATAATTGCCTTATTTCAATTCATAAATTAATCATAAAATTGGTTCCTATAATAAGTAAATGATAAATATCATTCTTTTAAGTTAATGTCTCATATCACCCTATGAAGATAGAGTAGCAACACTTAGCCAAAAATATTTATCATATACTACTAATTTTGTTTTAGCCAAGTTAACTCTTTGGGAATACAAAATATTGAATTAATTATATCCTAAAAAACAATTAAATATTATCCACCCAATAGCACTCTCCTTCCCTTTCACCTTGTTTGCCATTGCAGCCACCCGTCAACCATACAGTCAACCTTTCTACTCTACTGTAAGGTATAATGACCTAGCTGCTCCATCAATGGTGTCTGCAACCACCCAAGGCCTACCAACTCATTCCTGATTGAGCTTCACTGTCGCCAAACCCCAGAAAATTTCTAATCTGCGGTCAAGGCGTTTGCAAGAAGATCAACACCAACTGGAGTAGTGGAGGAGATCCTGAAGATAGAAGAAAAACCAAGAAGAATTTTCTCTGGTATGCTTGAATGATATTGAATGAAAGTTTGCTTGCATAATGAAGTCCCTGGAATCCTCTACCGGATATATTTTGGCTAATTCAAAATCTGATTGATCAAATTTGAGACATTTAGGGCTTACAACAGGTAACTATCTTGACTAAAAAACTTGTGGTAATTGATCCTTGATTTTAGGGATTTGTGGGAATAAACACCATCAAATTTTCATCAAGTTAAAGTGTTAAACCTCTTATAACTACTAACCAAGTTACATTTGTGCACCCTTTTCTTCCAAGCCTTTATGATGAGAACATCGGAGATCAACGGCTACGATCTTGAGTTATTTATTTATATGTTTTCTATACTAGTTTATTTTATATTGTTGTTTTTCCCTTTATACCCTTATGGGTGGTCATGTAGTATTGTAGCCCAAAGGGCATTTTAGTCATTTATTTCTTTTCTTTTCATGAGGCCTATTTATAGGCTAGTTGTTGTGTATTTTGGGATGATGAATTATTGAATGAAAAAGAGTTTGTTTTTGCTTGATCTCTGATGTAGGCAAAGGGGGGTCAAATCAAACCCAAAAAAATTTTGGTTTTTACTTCCCTTGAGCTTGCTAGCTCAATAAATTTTGAGCTGAAAGTTAGCTCATTATAAGCCGGTTTTTAGTTCATTTATTGAACTAAAAGTTAGCTTAATATTAGCTAGGTTTTAGTTCATTTATTATCTTATTTATGTAGCTTTTATTTATAGTTTTATCTTTTAAAATTTTGAGTTTGTCCCTTGGGATTCCAATAGGGCTTTTGGATTTCCTATGTTGGCTGTTTCCGTGCTTGGCTCCTTGGCTTCCTCGGTTGGCTGTTGGGTGGCCTTTCCCGTGCTTTGGTGCCTCGGTTCCGTGCGGGCCTCTTGAGTTTCCGCGGCTGCCTCTTCGGGTCCCTTGCTGGGCTGTTTCCAGTGGCTGTTTGGGGGCTTTTCTGTGGCTTTGGTGCTTTGTTCCTAGTGTTGATTGTTGGCTTTTCATTTGCTTAGAATATGAAGAGTTTTGTGGCTGTTTGGTTTCTCCTCTCATGCCTATATATAGTGTTGTTTTGGGATGTTTTATAAATGATATATGATAATTTTTTAAAAGAAATCCTTGTGATTTTCTTGGAAGAGCTTGCGAGCTTTGTCCACCTTCTTCTATCTCTTGGGGAGACTTGCGAGTTCTTTTCACCCTTCTTCTCGGCTTCTAAACTCTTTCGTCTCTCCGCAAGTATCCACTCCATTGTATCATTCGTCTCTTGGAAAGCAGGTTTAGGTTTTAATTTGTGTTTGTGTCGTTTGTAAGAGTTGTAAGGTGTCTTGCTTGAGTCGATTGAGTCAAAAGTTTGTACGTGTCTTTTTTTATATGAAATGTAAGAGTTTGTTCTTCTCTTTACTCAGTTCCTTAGTTGTATTCGTGTCTTTTTGGGGTGATCAAGAATTTCTTGGGGTTCCTCTCCCCCGAGAGATTTTTTTTTTTTTGCTCGCATCATTTTTTGGTATCAGAGCAAGTTAGGAAGTCCTAATTTTTTTTTAAAGTTGGTTTGTCAAGTCAAGTCTTGTTGTGTGAGTCTTGTGAGTTTAAGTTTTTTAGGTTGAGTCTTTATTTGAGTCCAGTTTATTTGTTGAGTCTTTATTTTAAAAATGGAAAAAGACAAAAAGATTGAAGAAAGCAAGCCGGAAGAAATTAACCCTTTTTCAACGGATAGATGGATTCCATCGGAATCATCAAATCCTCTGCTGTATGAACTGTACAAACTTCAATCGTGGATGCACTTGTGTACAGAAAGGTACGTGAAGAAGAACCAACGTTTACAAGATCAATTTCTGAAAGAACGAGAAGAGATTCTGAAGAAATATGAAGAAAAGATTAAAGAACTGGATGCTCCGTCTTCACCTCCTCGGAAGAAAACAAAAGCTAACTCATCGGGAGATGAGTTCTCAAGAAGGGGAGTCTGATGTAGGCAAGGGGGGGTCAAATCAAACCCAAAAAAAATTGGTTTTGACTTCCCTTGAGCTTGCTAGCTCAATAAATTTTGAGCTGAAAGTTAGCTCATTATGAGCCGGTTTTTAGTTCATTTATTGAACTAAAAGTTAGCTCATTATTAGCTAGGTTTTAGTTCATTTCTTATCTTATTTATGTAGCTTTTTATTTATACTTTTATCTTTTAAAATTCTGAGTTTGTCCCTTGGGATTCCAATGGGGCTTTTGGATTTCCTATGTTGGTTGTTTTTCGTGTTTGGCTCCTTGGCTTCCTCGGTTGGCTGCTGGGTGGCCTTTCCTGTCTTTGGTGCCTCGGTTCCGTGCGGGCCTCTTGGGTTTCCAAGGCTGCCTCTTCGGGTCCCTAGCTGGGCTGTTTCCCGTGGCTGTTTGGGGGATTTTCCGTGACTTTGGTGCTTTGTTCCTAGTGTTGACTGATGGCTTTTCATTTGCTTAGAATATGAAGAGTTTTGTGGCTGTTTGGTTTCTCCTCTCATGCCTATATATAGTGTTGTTTTGGGATGTTTTTAAAATGATATATGAGAATTTTTTAAAAGAAATCCTTGTGATTTTCTTGGAAGAGCTTACGAGCTTTGTCCACCATATTCTTCTATCTCTTGGGGAGACTTGCGAGTTCTTTCCACCCTTCTTCTCGGCTTCTAACATCTTTCGTCTCTCCGCAAGTATCCACTCCATTGTATCCTTCATCTCTTGGAAAGGAGGTTTAGATTTTAATTTGTGTTTGTGTCGTTTGTAACAGTTGTAAGGTGCCTTGCTTGAGTCGATTGAGTCAAAAGTTTGTGTCTTTTTTTATATGAAATGTAAGAGTTTGTTCTTCTCTTTACTTAGTTCCTTAGTTGTATTCGTGTCTTTTTGGGCGATCAAGAATTTCTTGGGGTCCCTCTCCCCCGAGAGATAGAAGAAGAAGTACTGTCTAGAAAACTACAGCAAATTTCCTGGCTGTCCCACAGTCCAGAACTTCCTGTTTTGCTGTCCAAAATTTCTGGAGAGTCCAAACTATTGCCTAGGCACCCATAGCAGCTGTCCAATCATCCCTGGGTGCTGTCCAGAAGAATTCCAGCAGCAAAAACAGCAGTTTTGTTGCTCCAAAATCCTCCAGCTGATGCCCCAATTCGCCGATCAGGATCCAGGGTGCTGTCCAGAGGAAATTCTGCAGGAGGCGACTGTCCTGATCGGAAAGACCTTCTAGTTGCTGCCCCAAAGCCCCCAAATCCAGGATTCGGTGAACTCTTTCCCTCACTCTTTTATTTTCCTAGTTACTTTCAATTGTGGAATTAATTGATTCACTAAGATCGTGTTAGTCCTCCGCTAAAGCCTAGTAAATTATAGAGTTGTGTGAGGGATCATTGTATAGCAACTATCCTCATTGTTAATTTAGGGATTTATTGTTGAAACCATTCATGTATGCAACGTTAGATTGACTTGATTGTTTTATGATCTTAACTCTTACGCGTGTGATTCAACCTAAGCTTATTTTACCGCTCTTAGTGTTTTCTTTTGTCGTTAGAAAATTCATTGTGAATGTATGATTATTGTGGCTTCTAACACTTAAGCGTGCAAACTCTTCAAGTAATTCAACTTTGCATGTTCGTTCTACATCACTTTACCTGCCTTCGCGGTGGTTTTTTGTACTGTTTGGATTTCTTGTGGCATTGTGCACGTTATCCTACATATTTCCCACAATTCCATGTTAACAGTCTGAAATTCAAAAAAAAAAATTCTACATGCCTGAATAAAAAAATAGAAAACAGTGTGGGGATATTTTATGTTCTTCGTAAGCAGAAAGTATGGCATGATTTAACCATTATACAAACCAAAGAATAAAATAAGACGTTGTAACATAGGTTCAACACAGCCAATGACGAGCTTAGTACTTTAACATGAATGAACTATAATGTATACAAAAATTTAATTGTGAAAGCAAGTGTGATTAGGTTTGTTAAAGAGTTGCTTCATTTTTTACTGCAAATCCATCTAGAAAACTGCTGCAGGAGAAAAACCTGCTGGCTTATCTATCAAAATATCCAGTTCTGAAATGATCATAAATCCAATAAAAAGTTGGCACAACGGAAAGCTTTTAGAAATGAGTTACCTCTGCCAACTGAATTTAATTTCACAGCAAAAAGTCTCTGAGCATTGTCACGTATGGCAATATCAACCTAACATCGAAATGCTAAACAAAATGAGATCCAATAAGGACGCTGTTTACTTATTAGTTTGATTTGAGTACTCAGAAATAGTTTATTTAGTCCAATAATCGAAATAGAAATAAAATTTTGCATGTAATAAAAGATCTAAAATAACAAGTATTCAAGAAATAGATAACTGAAAAATTAGCACAAAAATAAAGTAACAATAAATTTTATGTTTGCAGGGCCAGCAAATGTTTCAAAAAGTATGATCTCACTAATTTTTAAGATGGCAATGGCATTGAGATGAGCTACCTATAGATGTTAGGACTTAGGAGAACAATGAAGGATATTGTAGTGATTTTAGTTAGCAAATACTTTCAATGAAATTATGAAGAATGATAAAAAGCTCAATCATTTTGGAACCAATAGTTAATAATAAATAAGATATTCAACGAATAAAATAAAAAAATAAAAATTAAGATATTCAACGTTATGCTAACTATAGATTAATCAAAACTATGAATCATATAATAAAGCTATTGAAAAGAGTAATGGATAATAGGCTTAGAAACTTAGATAAATTTCAAAAATATCAATTTGGTTACATGCCAAGATCTACCACGCAAGAGTTTATTGTGTTAAGGACAGAAAAAAAAAATTTATAGAAAGTGGAGATTTTATTGATCTAGAGAATGCATGTGATCAAGTAAAACAAGAATTGATTTGGAGGGCGTTAAGGCCAAAATTCTAGATCAAAGATAGTTAAAACTATCAAAAAAAAAAATGCATGCCATAGCACTGACTAGTATTAGTAGTGGAGTGACCACAGGCTTTGTAACTACAAATGGATTAGACAAGGGTTAATTGAGTCCAATACTTTTATACTAGCCATAAAAATACTCACAAAGGATATTTAAATTGGGCACCTTGATGTTTATAGATGGCATATTTCTAATTAGTGAGACATCCACTCAAATAAGAGAAAAATTAGAAACAATAAAAAAGATATTTAGAGATAGATGGATGGGAATTAGTACAATAAAGACTAAGCACATGATATGCTCTTGGTGAGGCTTTAGGTCAAAATGAGATATCTCAATAGGAATGAATGAAAAATGAAGATTTATAAAACCAATCTCAAAAATAGTTAAGGTAGGGCTAATGATGAAGATGATGAAAATGACAATGAGGCTTCTTCATAATGTTTTCTCTATGGGTTTTAATTAAACAAAATATAGTTATCACTTTAATACACTCACAAGCTATGAGCAAATTTCAAATGGCATTTACCAAACGTATTTGCACCATTATTTTTTTAATACACAATTCCTTGAGAGTTCAAATTACATGAACAGATTTTTTTATGGGAGATTTAGGCTTTGTTTGAGGGAGTTTTTACTGCTTTTGCAGTATAAAAAACTGTTAATAAAAAATAATGCGCATTTGGATGACAGTTCTTTCACAATTTTTTTAAAATTTGGCCTTTAAAAAGCTGAATTTGAAAAATATAATTGAAATTATTGTTGAGAAAAGACCTCTTAAAAGCAAAAACAGAAAAGTATAAATTGCCTCAAACGAAATCTTAGTTCTTATTTTAATAATACCAATACAACAACAACAAGCCTTTATCCCACTACGTGGGGCCAGCTATATTAATCATTTTTCTCTATTGTGTGTTGTTAAGAGACACATTCTCATTTAAACATAATAAAGAAAGGTCATTTCTAATATTTTATAACCAATACTTTTTAGTTCTACCTCTACCTTTCTTTACATAAGCCAAATATTTTATGAATACCAATGATCTATTAAAATTTAATCCTACCATAAGTATTGTTAAAATTGGCAAAGTTGAAGTTGTCATCATTGATATTATGAGGCCAGCATTAATTTTAATTATTTCACCATGGCTAATCCATAAAATTTCCACATACAAGATGCAAATGTTATTTTTTTGAAATAATTGATAAGAAAATTAAAATAGATAGCTATCAACACCTTTAAGAATTTTTTGGTACTTATTCAATAATTAGAATGATTTTATTGAATTTCATGGCCAAGATTTGCCCCAAAATAAGTACACCTAGGGTGAAACAATTAGCTTGGCCTAAGAGAGGATCTTGTAGGCTGCAATTTGCAAGTTTTCATCTTATATTTGTGAAATATAGTTCAAGGGATATTCATTTTTTTAAGAAAGGCCATTCAAAGGGCAATAAATGTATGTAACTATATATGCAATGGAACTATCTTCATCTCATATGAAGAAATCCAATGTACATGCAATGGAACTATCTTCATCTCATATTAAGAAAACCAATGTCAACTGTCTCAAAGAGATCA
This sequence comes from Dendrobium nobile, assembly GCA_022539455.1. Lineage (NCBI taxonomy): Eukaryota > Viridiplantae > Streptophyta > Magnoliopsida > Asparagales > Orchidaceae > Dendrobium > Dendrobium nobile. The sequence continues at coordinate 9,590,792 of CM039736.1, forward strand.
ATAAGAGGTGTAAACTCCCTTGAAGAAGTTGAAACCTAGATAGGTTCTTCCATTAGCTTGTATTTAATAGTAAAGCAATTAATCATCTAGCCATCTCTATGAAACTAATTCCATGCCAATAATCTCATTGTTCCTTAAATAGCCTCTCGATTACTATCTTTCTTCTCCAATCCTCCGCACACAAATCCCATAACCCTCTCAATGCATGGAGCTCCCACTAGTATAGGGTTTGCAGAAAGATTGATGCAACTAGCCTTATCCCTACACCCTATATCTACAAAGAGAATATTTTGATTACTCAAATCTAAAACATTCAAATTACAGTAGAAACAACTTAAAAATTGCTTCAAGCATGCCAACCTGTATAGCACTTCTCCTTTTCCAGGTGAGAGAGAGAGAGAGGAACGAAGGAGAAAAAAACACTTCTTGGTCGTCATTAGGCAAATGTAATTGTTTGACAGTAACTTAAGTTTTATCTGAAGTTCAATCAACACCAACTATTCTTACAACCCTTGATAAAATCTTATAAAAATTTTGTCATGTTGATCCATGATTTAATATTCAACAAGTTCTTACATAAATATCAAGATCAACAACAACAACATCAAGCCTTTGTCCCACTACGTGGGGTTGGCTACATGAATCCTTTTTCGCCATTGTGTCCGGATAAAAGTCAAATTCTCATTTAAATCTAGGGAACAAAGAAATATCATTTCTAATATTTTCTAACCAAGTCTTTTTAGGTTTACCTCTACCTTTCATAATATAAGTCAAATCTAATACCTCAACTTTCCTAACCGGGTCATCGGAAGGCCTCCGTTTAATGTGACCAAACCATCTAAGGCGACTCTCTCTAATCTTATCTTCCACTGGAGCTGCTCCAACCTTTTCACGTATATGCTCATTTCATATCCTATCTCTAAGGGTCAAGCCACTCATCCACCTAAGCATCCTCATCTCTGCAACATTAACATAGTATTATGCTTCTCTTTTAATGGCCAACATTCGGCACCATAAAGCATTGCAGGTCTAACCACCATCTTATAGAATTTTCCCTTAAGTTTGAGGGGGACTTTTCTATCACACAATAAGCCCGATGCATTCCTCCACTTCAATCATCCAACTTGAATTATGCTAAAAATATCCCCATCTATTTCACCATCACTCTGAACAATAGATCCAATATATCTAAAACGTGTACTCTTATTAATGACTTGATCGTCCAAAATTACAATCCCCTCACTAGGTCTGTTGCTACTAAAATTACACTCCATATATTCAGTTTTAGATCTACTCAAGCGAAACTCTTTAGACTCTAAGGTTGACCTCCATAATTCAAGTTTACCTTCAACTCCCTCTCTAGCCTTATCAAAAAGAAGAATATCATTAGCAAAAAGCATACACCAAAGTCCATCCTCTAGCAAATGTCTAGTGAGAACATCCATGACATCAAGATCAACATGAAACATAAAAAACCCAAACACGCAGTGCTTTATCGTTCTATAATGCAAGATGATGACATAATTTGTTTCAGTTTGTTTTCCTAATCCCATTCATATCCTTCCATACTTGGTCATGTCTCGTTTCCAATCTAAACAACCTTGCACCAATATAATTCCAGGTCAAACTCCGTTGGATCCGATCTGATCGTAACAGCTATATGAGTATAAACCAGCATCCATAATTCAGTATGTCATCTTCCGAAGTCTCATATATGTCATTCAAGTCGGAAAAAAAAATGCTAGATGAGATACTTTCTTCCTGTAGTTATAGATTTTCATTAGATAACCAATAGCAGACAGATACCTGAGCATCAGTGACTTTGAATATACGCTTCCAAGGTAGAAGAAATTTTGATGCTTCACCAAAGACAAGAGTGGAAACATAAACAAGCTTCTGAAATGCCTGCATGTAGATCACAGCACTAATAACTAACGAATGACAATGCATCTCAATCTTCTGAAAAGACTGTCATGCCAGTTGAAGAAGGTGTGAGAGAAACCCACACGACGCTGCTCTACATCGGCTTCGCGGTCTCCTGTTTCCAAACGTTGCCGAAACATATGCCTTCCAATCTACGGAACCAACCAAAAAAAAAGCTCACAGCAAGGAGAAACGACAAAAAAAAAATATTTCATCTACGAAATATCTATCACACCTCCATGTGAACAGAAGCAGCATCAGGATCATCAATTCCAAGAGCATTTTTGAATTTTATGATAGCCTCGACCTCATTGCCCTTTAGATTTTCAGCTCCAGGTGGGATAACAGAAGATACAAACCTGGACAAAAAATCCAGTGAATTAAATTCTGTATAACTAGAAAAAAACTAAGATTCTTATATTTTCACAACATAGAAATTTGATGACCAAACAAATTCAAGCAAACATTAGAAAATCAATACAAGAGAATGAGCACCAAATGATATTTCTAGACAGCTTACCGGCTATTGGTTTGATTAACAAATAAATCACGGATTAGTAAGACATTCATAAAGAAACTACTGGCCAAGATTAGCAAGGCATTTACCTATTCAATACTCCATATAGGTCATTTCATTTAAGATTCAATTATTCAGTCCTGGTATTGTAGATATATACAGCTATAAGGAAATCGGCAGCATATTCCATGAAATGTATGAGGAAATTGTCCATTTCATTCAACATACCTACTATACAAATCACGCAATTCTTCTCTGAAGGCCTCATCTTGTCTACTAACGCCGTATCTGCAAACTCATAAACCAAAAAGTCTTCTCTGAAGGTCTCATCTTTACCATCAAGCTAAGCAAAATGAAAGAAGCTTGCAGTAATTGAAATGTGAGAGCTATAGAGTATCAACATTTGTGTATCAAACTACAAGAAGAAACAATTCAATTCAAATCCTTTCCAAGAACATAATAAAAGCAAGAAAATAAAAAAGGCAATCTTTTAAACGATCTCTCCTTGCATGCAAACAACATAACAAACAGAAACTCAATTTACTAAAATCTTGAGCACTTGCTTTAAAGACCTTAGACCACCCTTCTATCAAAGGCAAAAACTAACTAAAGCAAACAAAAAAATGTTCCATATGCAGAAAACCGCATGAGAATGAAGAATAGCTGCCATCATATAAGAAATAATAATTGAATCCTTAATATACCAAAAATAGTTCTTACTCATTAATTTAAAAGCTTTCATTAGTATTATCCGTCTATTAGGATATTTTGCCCAACTTAAAACTATTGTGATCAGTGACAGCTAGAATTTGAAAAGAGATTGGACTAGAGGGTTTATCGCAAATTTATGACAGCAAAACTTCCGTATCATATATGACCACTAGTTAGTTTAGGCACAAAATTTTGGTATTATAAATAGCATTTTGGGTTTGTCATAGACCTAGAGTCATCGAATGCCATCATCTGACACTTTGTGGTTCAACTAGAGTCAAGATACAGCCCCTATACAATATGGAATTAAAGCTAATGTTATAGCCGGCTTCACTTAGCTGATGAAGTTTGTGACTTCAATGGGTTAAGCATCTTCTATCACGGACAAAGGGTAACTTGATGTAGGAACATTATAGTTATAATTAGCTTAAGGACTAGCATACCTTTTTATTATATATTTTATTTTAGTTTCTAAAATCTTCTATTGCAAGGTTACATATAGTTGTTGTAAGGGAGAATGAGAGATGATGAATATTATATAATTTGATGCTTTGAGCTTAATTTGTTTCCCAAATTTGGATGTTTCATCTAGCAGGTTCAATTCTTCCACTGATTTACTACATCAGTTAATATCAGAGCCTGGGTTGTCGACGACGGTCAAAGCCAAAAAAAATATGATGTGATACCAATTGGAATTGCATTAGATATTATAAAGAAATTGACTTAAGCTTTACAATATAAACTAATGTTTCACAAGATTAGATGCTTAGACTTAATGTCATCAATAATGTAAAGGCAATCAATTACAAGATAGATTAACAATCACTTGAGAATGATCTCAATCATAAAGATAAACTTAAATATTGTAAACAAGAGATCCCACACTTAACAAATAGAAAAGTCACATTGAGTTTCCCTCACTCAAGCTCGTCTAATAGGGTTAGCATAAAAGAATATTAACAAACCAAGCGATGCCACCAACATTGAGAAGACACCTATGGTAGTAGCCCAACGAAAGTTTGCCAAAGAGGGAAAAGACGTGGGTGGGTAGCAAATGTTCCGCCGACTTCCGGATGGTAGATGTTCTTCAATTGATGACGCCAACGTGAAATAAGGTGTGATTGATGTAATCTTCTACAGAGTTATCCACTTATGGATTGAGGTTGAAGAAGGTGGATTGATGAATATCCACTAAACTTTGATTGTCGTAGAGGAATCCACAATCCTAATCCGGATCGGCCATGCACTAGTCAAGGGGTTGCTGATGGAGGGAGGCCTTCCTCTTTCTTGGAGTGTAGTTCATGAGGCAAAAAGGTTTCCAATAGGTGGGAATGAAGAAGGGGCAGCTAAGGGAAGAGGGTCTTGCTTTTGGTGGAGTTAGGGTTTGGGTTTGGAGAGGGAAAGTAATACAAAATCTAAAATTAGTTTTAGATTTTAGTAAAACAGGAAAATGGAAGTAAGAATTTGAAATTTAAAAATCATATTCAAGTGGAGGGAGATTAAATAGGAGAAAGGAGGGAGATTAATTAGGAGAGAGGAGGGAGATCCCATGGAGGGGCCGACGGCATGCATGGGGTTGGGAGGGATTTGAATCTTCAATTTGAAATTCAAATTAATTCCAATAAGGGTTTGGGCGGCAGCCAATGGGGGTTTAATGGGGATTTAATAAGGGTTTAGGTGGCAAAAATTGGAGAGAGAAAGGGCTAGAGAGGGGACCAGCCACATGAGGGGAGATTTGAGGTGTTTGCATTTAATATGTGGGCCCGAAAAGGATTTAATTGAGGATTGCCATTAAATCTGAAATTGATTTCAGATTTTGATGGGTTAACGAGGTTTCCTAATATACGTTATTAATAGGGTAAGTTTAAGAATTCAAATTTGAATTTGAATCTAAATGAAGCAACTTTCCAAATTAATGAGGAAGCAATTAAGGAAAGTAATTATAGACGATTTTGAAATTTGAAATTCAAAATCCTTGGGTGGTGGGTTAATGGCCGGCGGCTTGTAGGGCTTGGGGAGGCCAGTGGTGAGGGGTTGGGTGGGGTTGGTGGTGGACGGTGAGGAGAGGCCGGCGGCACAAGGGTGAGGTGTTGGGTGGGGTTCGGTTTTTGGGAGGAGGGAAGGGGATGGGGGGTTTGGAAGGACGGCGGGTAGGGGCTAGGAGGGAAGATGAAAGTAGAACGAAATTAGAAAAGAAAAGAATGGAGCCACGAACCTTGTAATCCACCGAAGGTTGACGGGTATTGCTCTCACCCACCTAGAGTATCTCCTCTCATGAACTCACTTAGAGATCAAGCAAAGAAAACAAAATTTCATTCAATATTCATTATCCTCTCATACAAGATGAGGACCTTATATATAGGCCTCCAAACAATTAGAAAAGAAAAACAAGAATGTCCTCGGGCCTACAACTCAAACACAAACAAATAAAGGGAACAATCGTCATAACTAATAAAAGAAACACAAATGCAAAATAAAAATAAAGTCTTCTGATCAAGGTCATCGCTCTGCGCTGCTTCCGATGATAGATATTCCGGAATCTACTACTGATGTCTATGTCCTCATCAAAATAGGCCATACATGAAGACTGACGCCAAATAAAATGGGCGGTCTACCGCGATCAATGCCAAAAAAGAAGGGGGATAAATTTATGCTTCCGCTCATGCTCCCAAACCACTCCCGCTCCCAAACCACTCTCGTGATGTAGAACTCATCGATCGGCCCTTTGATCTGCAATGTAGAATAAACAAGATTTTGCTTTTCCGACTGAGAGAGACAGACACGATGATTGCAATCTAGAACCCGACGAAGCAGCCGCCACTACTTTTGTCAAAACGCACAATTTTGAGTCTGCCTCCGCTTTCTCTTGCGAACAAACCCATGATCTGCCCACCACTACTCACCCAAACCTTGCGCCCTTCTGCCTCATGCACAAATTCGACAAGAGCTCCGCTTCCGTTTCACACAACCTCCGCGCCTTCACTCTTGTCTTTCGCTCGCATCCCGCTCCCGCATCTCCAGCCACTAGGTCTGCTCTAACTCATTCTGCCTCTAGATTATGTACCATCCCCCCCACCTCCAATTTACCATCAAAACCACGCATGAGACCTCGTCCGCATGCGATGCATCTCATCTCTTTGATAATGTTAACTTGAAGAACCCCCATCTGTAGATTTCCATTATTTACAGTTTGTTCAAATGCAGCCGATCACTTGAAGCATTCGATGTGTTCCGTAAAATTACTGCTTTATGCGTTTGAGATACTCAAATGCTCTCCAAAACATACTTGTCCTTAGCCCTTTTTGAGTGCAGACACTGAGCACCGGGGAGAGCAGGGAAGGATCTTGTTCATTTTGTGATATTAGAGAAGCACAACTAGCTCTCCATCATAATTTATGATGGGTTTAACGGTCCAGTTACAACAGACTACATAACTTATAGCCACAACTTGCAATGCCAACCAATTCCCCAAGCAAGGAAACCTAGCAATCTATGTGCGTTCTTAAACTCCCAAATCACACAAAGAGGAAAAGAAGGAGATCTTGATGAAGCTTGCTTTATCTTTGATAACATGCCCTTCCGTGATCTCATTCATTTCCTGGACTACTATACTAATGCCTTATGCTGACATTAGCGATATCTCTAAAGCACGTGAAGTGTTTGAACACATGCCAAAGAGAAATGCTGCTTCATGGAACGCCATGATCTCAGCATATGCAAGGGATCCAAAGTTACTCACAGTCTTATGAGCTATTCTCTGTAATGCCTAACAAGAATAGCATAACCTATGCTACAATGATCACTGATTTTTCCAGGAGAGGAATGCTTTTGCAAACTGAAGAAGTATATGAGATGATGCCACCACGTTTGCGGGATCCAAATGGTTTGAATGCTTTGATTAGTGGGTATTTGAGAGTTGGTGAAATTGAAAAGGCAGTTCAAGTTTTCAAAGGCATGGTTTTCAGGGATGATTTTACTTGCAGCTCGATGGCCTATGCATTTTTTGATTCAATGCAAGAGAAGAATGTTATTTCTTAGACTTCCATAGTGATGAGTTTCTCAAAAAGAGGATGGACAGAGGAATCGATCAGTTTATTTGAATTGATACCTCAAAAAGATGATGTTAGTTGGACTGTCGTAATTCCACGCCTTATACATAATGGAAAGCAGGAAAGTGCATGTCAGTGGTTTAGTAAATTGTTGAAGAAAGAATTCGAGAGGCAACAGGTGAAGTCTTTTTAATAAAGCATCACCGTAGAGAATCATACAAAAAAACACCATCCTCCACTAATGAACAATGAAATGTAGCATTTGGAAAATATAGGGAAAGATGGTGCTTTTGTTGAAAGAAGCAGACTTTGATCCAGGGATCTAGTTATGATTTTTATACCTACCTACCTCTTGATAACGAGCTTATTATCTCGACGGAGTCGAGCTCTTCTAGCCTCTAACGCAAGGGGGCATATGATGTAGGAACATCCTAGTTATAATTAGCATAAGGACTGGCATACCTTTTTATTACATGTTTTCTTTTAGTTTCTAGAATCTTCTATTACAAGGTTACATATAGTTGTCGTAAGGGAGAATGAGAGATGATGAATATTATATGATTTGAAGCTTTAAGCTTAGTTTGTTTCTCAAATTTGGGTGTTTCATCTAGCAGGTTTAATTCTTCCACCGATCAACTACATCATAACTCAACCACAAACTCTACATAGTTGGACGAGCTGTTTGTGTATGACACTTTATGGTATTGAAAAACTTTCATTTATGAAGGAATAATGGCTGATGTGCAAAACTCTGATGTGATTGGGAAAATATTGAGATGCATGTGACAGTGAAGAACAATCCCACTTTACACGTGAAAGAAGAATTAGATTTTTAATATGTTAATAGTGGTTCTTACCCATTGCCTAAAGCTTTGGGGTTGTTAGCTTAACTTAGGCCCCAATGACACGCCCTCCTAACAACATAAAACAAGAACTTTTTTTTAACCTTTAATATGTAGAATTGAAAAGAGAAACCAATACATCTCCCACTAACTTTTCAACAATGGCTTCAACATCCTCCTTCTTCAGCTCCGTAGGATCATCATAACCAGTCACAAGATTATGCAGATTCAACGCAGCAACCTCCGGAACACTCGAATTAATACCATACACGGCAGCCCCAGCAGCAACGCCGAGCACAGCAGCTCCTCCGATCCCCGTAGCCTGGCTGCCCCCAAAGCGAAAACCCAATCCAAACCCCGCAGCCAGAGCTGCCCCGGTAAACACAACGTAACTCGCAAGCCTTGCCGCTGGCGGCAAAGTATCCACAATCTTCTGCGGCGCCGTAAGCTCCTTCGGCAAGCCGAACACTGAGGGCTTTCCGGAGCTAACTGTCTCCTCAACCTCTGTGGCGGCGGAGAGTCGGAAACGGCAGCGGAGGGAAGTGCGAGGAGCTTTGAGAGATTGGACGCGGATTGGGGTATGTTTAAAGGGGGAGAAGATGAGGTGGCGAGAAGGAGAAGATGAGGTGGGAAGTACAAGAGAGAAATCCATGATAGTGGAAAGCCGCCTCCTTGCTCCGGATGCTTTCTCTTGATCTCCGAAGGAGTTCGCGGCAAGGCGAAGGGGATAAGCTAGCGAGGAAAATATAAGGGCTTTGCTGAGAAGAAACCGTCCCATCTTTTTTTTTTTTCCCCTTAAGTATATATATGAGTTCCAACGACTCCATCAATGTGCTAATTACCAATTTGTAGGGTTGTATAAATAAAATAGTGATAGTAGGAATATCTAAGGGCTGTTTGGATATTAATTATTTCAAGCGGACTTCGAATGTCTTTTGAAGATCAATTAAAATGTGTTTTCTCATTTTTTTGTTATGTATCGTGGCTCGTTATTGTTTATATGGCTGCACCTAATTCGTCTCGAGACGTAGAGTTGTGTCTGGCCTCCACACAGAATAATTTCTCCTTAAGTTGTTGTATTTGAAAAAAAAATGTCTTGAGTTTTGTTGGTATTTGATTGGAATAAATCAATTTAAAACAAATTTATTATTATTTTATTATTATTATAAAAAAAATTTGTCGGTGTGCCCTCACTCTAGTTTAATAATATTGTTCAAAATATTATCAAATTTATTGAAGTTCATTGTTGGAGTCGTCAGTGCTATCCATAGAATTCGTCAACTCATTTATCAATATTTTTTTTTAAAGCCAATAAAAGGCATTTATTAAACTAAAGAAAAGAATACAAAGGCTTCCCTATGGAGGTTTAAAAGCTTCCTCCTTAAGGATATTCACAAAATCGGTTAAAGAACTAAAATCTTGCTCTTCTCTCCACAAAAAAGAGGAGGACAAAGCAAGTTTAGCACAAAAGTCAGCAGCCCTATTAAATCTTCTAAGCATGAAATTGAAGATTACATGATTAAAATCTTTAACAAAAGAAAGATCAAATTCCAAAGAATTACATTTCCACTTACCGGGTTGGACGTTCTTGTAAAGCCACTCCATGTTTGATTTATTACCCTCTTCAATGATGATGTCTGTAGCTCCCAAAATCTCCGCATCAAGCACCTTCTTTAAATGATCTATAGCTTGTAGCTCAATGTAAGCTACATCTCAATGTCTAATTTGATTACTAGCAGCCACCAAAACCTTGCCATTGGAATCTCTAACAATAATTCCCACACCTGCCGAATACGATTTCTTAAATGCTCCATCCATGTTGACTTTCAACCAATTCGAAGGGGGAGGACACCAACTACAACCATTCGGGTAGACCCGAATAGTGTCCCATTGCTCTTAAGGGTTGAAAGATTCACCACCGTGAGGTTTCCGATAATATTAGCTGCAACCATCAAAGGTGTAGCCCATTTTTTACTATGCTTCTTCTCGTTTCTATTTAACCAAATGAGATGGATAGATTTTAAGAAAAGCAAGTCATTTTGAGAGAATTCAATCACACACTGCTCTGTTTTCTGCTGATTGGGACAATCAACCGTACCCCGAACCAAGCAAGTTGGTAGAGGAAAGCCCCACTGTTTGAGAACTTCAAACACCTCCAAAGAAACCTTACAGTTGAACATAATATGATAAATGTCCTCCTTCTCATTGCAACCACAAATACATTGATCTGAACCCTCTAATCCTCTGTGAACCAATCAATCTTGAGTTGGAATTGCATCATGAATAACTCTCCACCATAACATAAATTCCCTTGGGTGCAATTTCACCTTCTGTAGCCAATTAAATCTCCAATCCACCTTACAGAACTGAGAACGAAAAGCTTGCTTAGTAACAGAACAAGAAATGGTAGACTGGATCAGCTCCAGTTTGTCTAATTCTAGATCCTAATAAATTTTTACTCCTTTAATTTCAACAGCAAGAATTGGACCAAACAACTGCAGGAGCAGTTCTTCATTCCAGCAACCATTCTGTATTAATTCATCTACTTTATCGTCCTCATTAATTGAAACATTAAAGAATGAAGGCCAAGATAATAAGCTAGTGTCTAGAATCCACACATCCTTCAAAAATACAGACCGACGTTCCTTTTCCAATATTCCATCTGATAGCAGATTTTAGAGCTTTTCAGCCCTCATGTAATATTTTCCAAGAACTCCCAGCTCTCGGGATTACAGCGTCCAACGAATTACTATAAACATAACGGAGGAAAACATTATGCATATTAGAAGGATTATGTATAAAATCTCAAGCTAACCTCGCCCTTAAAGGACCACTCCAGCGTCAAAATGAATTGATCCCCAGTCCACCTTGGTCATAAGGCAAGTAAATCTTCTTCCAACTCACATACTGAATGCTCCTATGGTCAACAGAAAACTGCCATAAGAAAGATATGCACAGTTTCTCTATATTTTCTAAAACAGCAACATGAACTTTAGTGTGAGCAAGATGGTAGTGTTAATCAAAGATGAAAGGGTAGATTTAATAAGAGTAATTCTTCCTGCAAATGATAACTTCTTAGAACGCCAAGCATTAACCAAATTGGTGACTTTAGAAATCACCTTGGTGAAATCCGAAGCTTTAGTTCTAAAAAGAGAACAGTTAAGACCCAAATATTCAAAGGAATTAACTCTCTGCATGCCCATAAGCTTATAATACTTGTGCTGCTTCCAACGAGGAGTACTCTTACTAAACATGATCATAGATTTAGATGTATTTATTCTTTGCCCAGTCCAAGAACAATACATATTAGTAATTTCCTTCAACTTCCTCAAATGGCCGGAGATTGCTCTAGTGAAGAGAATAATGTCATATGCATAAAAGCAAATGACTAACTTTAGGCCCTGACCAACTGAGAGATATGCCAATCTCATCTCCACCAAATTGTTCAATAGCTTTTGATAACAAATCATAACATAAGATGAAAAGATAAGGTGAAAGGCCAGAGGGCATCCTTGCCTAAATCCCCTACACCCTGGAATCCAATATGTTCTCTTCCCATTGATAGAGAGAGAAAAATGAGCATTTGAAACACAAAGTAAAACCCAATCAGTGAAATTAGAAGGAAATTTAAGGATTTGCATGATTTTAGACAAAGAATCACAGCTCATGCTATCATAAGCATGTTCCATGTCGATCTTTATTGAACACAAGCCTTCCTTAGATTTTGATCTTCTAAACTTATCCATTACTTCTTGAACAATCAAACAATGGCCAGAAATAGCTTTGCCCGAAACAAAGGCAGCTTGCTGCTCATCAATTAAATTTGAAAGTAACGGCTTAATTCTTTCCAAGAGAACATTAACAACCACCTTGTAAATTGTTTGGCATAAGCTAATTGGTCTAAACTTAGAAGGGGAATCGGCATTCAATGATTTAGGAATTAGAATCACAAGAGTGTCCTTTCACTCCCGCGGCATAATTCTAGAAGTAAAGATTTCCAGAATGGCTTCCACAACATCCTTTCCTACAACGTCCTAGAAATTTTAAAGAAAGCTAGTTGTGATACTATCCAGACCCGGAGACTTGTTAACAGGAAGATTAAACACAGCTCTAACCACCTCCTCTTTAGTAACCATTTGTTTCAAACTCTGAATTTGCTTATCATAATGAAGTCCCTTCAAATAAGGCTAGTTCTCCAACGAGATCTGCTTGCTAGCCCATTTATTATTGAAAAAATGAAGCAATTCAACTGTAATATCTTCCTCTTTATCTAACAGTTGGCCTTCCTGATTCTTTAAAAAGGAAATACTATTAGGATTTCTTCTACAAGAAGCAGCCGATTGGAAGAAAGAAGAATTCCTATCTCCCTCTCCAATCCACTGACATTTAGCTCTTTGAACCCACCAGGTATTGATTCTAGCCAAGATCGATTGAAGCAAAACAGCTTTCTCCTTCATTTCATTGATCTGCGCTTGACTGAGTCCCAGAGCCGAACAATCCAAATTCTGGAGGTTTAACAGATCAATTTCAAGTTGTAATTTGCTATCATTCAGTTCCTTGAGTTTATTTTTACTCCAGAAAAACAATGATTTAAGAGTTCTCTTACATTTGTAATTTAACACCTCTGCAGAAGATCCAGTGCAATTCCCTCTCCATTTAGCCATGACAATTCTCCTAGATTGATGATACAATAACCAAGTATCTTCGAATCTAATAAGCGGCTTCAAAGGGACAGAATTTTCAAATAATTTCAGTAAGATGGGGGCATGATCTGAAGCCGCTCTAGCTAGATGATGAGTAACAACACTAGGCAAAACTTGAAGAGAAGCAGAGTTTATAAAAAATCTATCAAGTCTCACCCAAATTTTACTAGCACCATCTTTATTATTAGTCCAGGTAAATTTAGGACCCACAAATTTAGTTTCATGTAAGTCACAGCTAACCATACAATCTCAAAGATCTTGAGTCGCAGAATTAAAGAAAAAAGGCTTACCACCCTTCTTGTCATCTTGATTTAACACACAGTTGAAGTCGCCTCCAACAATTAAAGGCACCTCCTTATTGCAGTATTGCTGAATAAAATTCCACAAACTTCTCCTCCCTGCAATAAAAGAGCTGGCATAAACCATGGCTATACAAAAGGAACTTCCTTTGTTATTTGATAAATTGCCTAAAATGCATTGCTCCATCTCCTGAACAACCTGGAAAGAAAAGCTTTTGACATTCCAAAAAATCATAAGGCCTCCAGATCTCCCATTCGAAGCAAGACAGTGAAAATCCCAATGTTTTCCAATCATCTTATTCACTTCATTTCTATCTAATCCTTCCACATTAGTCTCAACAAGCACAACAAAAGAAGGTTTATGTACATCAAGAAGATGATGGACATAATTTGTCATGGATTGCTTCTTAGCCCCACGACAATTCCAAGCAATTATTGGATTCATTTTTTTAATAGAAGAGGTGAAATGCCCCCTCCAATAACTTTTTTATCCCAATCAACCAGAAAATTTAAACCCAACTCCTGTTCAGAATTTTCAAAATGTTCAGATTCTATAAAATCTGATTGAATTTATTTTTCTTTTAAAGAACCGGAAAATTGAATCAAGAATGAATTCTTTTCAACACTAGGTTCCTTAAAGATGATACCAACCCGCTGTTAAGTATTTTTAGATAAGAATTCATGTGATTTCCTTTTCATAATTTCTTTTCCTCCGCTATTTTCTCTAATAGAGAATTCCGATCCTTTTACTCTCCATTGCTGAACAACATTCTTCACATTAGTATTTTTAATAGGAGCAGCCCTTGTAGCATTTTTCTTGGCAACATGTTTCTTCTTTCTCTAAACCACCACCTAAGGTAAAGAATCTGCCTCACGAGATAAAACATCAGAATCAACTACTGAATCCCGAGGCACTTCTAAAATTTTCTTTGTTGACTGAACACCTTGACTAGTTTCCAGAATTTGCTTCACAGGAACACGATGATCAGGACAGGCATCCTTAGTATGCCCAATTTTCCCACAGTCAAAGCAGAGAATTGGGATTTCCTCAAATTCACATGGTTGAAAAAATCTACCATTAATTCCTTGAATCCAAATGCCTTTAGGAAGTTGCTTGCTGAGATCTAAACAAATACAGACTCTAGCATAACTACTGTTACCCGATGTATTGGCAAAATCATCAAGCCAGATCGGTCTCCCCATCATAGCGGCAATTCTAATTATATTTTCGCTATCCCAATATAGCAAAAGGAAGTTGGGAAGTCTAACCCAAACCGGAATAAAAAAACCTTCCATAGAGTTCGGATCAAAGGAAGAGGTCTATTTATTAAGCCCAATTAACCTGCCAGCTATGCTCCAAGGACCTCCATTTAAAACCACAACTCTAGCAGTATTTGAGGTAAATATGCAAATAAAGGAATCAACACCAACTAGAATAAACTGGAAAACCCCAAATATATTCCACTTCTTTTTTAGTTCCAAAGAGATGAAGGTAAAAGAAAGCTTCTTCCCCAGAATCTTCCTTACCAGTGCATATTCAAGTCTCTTCATATTCAACAACACCTCCTCTTTAGATGGCTTCATTGTAACCCCATCATCAGAAAATACCTTTGTCTCTTCCGAAAGAACAGAGGTAAAACTTGAAATATAAGGTTTCCCCATAATATTAGCAAAAGATTTACTAGCCCCCGTCTTAACATGGCCATCAGAACCAGAAACCTCATTAATGGATTGTTTAACCTTTAATTTATTAACCCAACCAGAACAACCTTCTTGGACTAAATCATCTATCATCACCTCATTCAGTGCCATAACATTTTCTTCCAAAGGGCTCATCAACCTTTCCGAAAAGGTAACATCCTTTAGAATCGGGTCTTCAAATACTGGAACAGAGTCATCGCAACAAATATTTCCAAGAAACGGAACCACAAGTGCAGCCTGCTTCCCAGAAAAAATCAAATTACTAAAATCCACATTAGAACCAGGACCTGAGTAAATTTCGCCTTCTTCTAAAAAGCTGACAATTTCAGGCTCCTCTCCAAGAAGATCAAATTCAGGAATTACTAAACATTTATTCTCCTTAGAAGCGGTCTTCACATAAGAATTCCTACCAATCTTCGCCCCGGTATTGATAATATAGGGAGAACCCGATGCTGAGGCCAATTTCCCCATAACATACCAGTAAAATCAGTCAAAAGAATCAGCAAGAAAAGAAACGAAATGCCAGGGCCGAGGCCCAGACCCGAAGGACAGAAGGAAAATAGTATCCTTCAAAGTTCCAACGACAAAAATCGAAGGAGTCGATTGAAAATAGAGAAAGAAAATCAAACGCGCAGCTTCCCTGCGAGAATTCTCTCTCTAGAAACCCACAGCTTCTCTCTCTAAAATTATTCATAGGGTATTGTTGTAATTATTCTCACATAAGAGTTATATGTGGTGCTCATTTATGCACCATTACTAATATATTCAAATTCAAATCTCGATATTGCTATCCCCAAACAAACAATCATAAAGATTTCCACTACACTTTGTTTAATTTACATTTCATTTTAAACATTCCAATTTGGAACTTGCAATCAAACAATCCTTATGTGAAGTTAATAATTGAGTTGATCTAAGTTGATTGCCTAAGAATCATACTTTGCTTTAAATATTGTGCTTTATTAAATAGAAATTTTAAGTGCCCAATAGTAATAATTATTCAAATTTCATATTGTTACATGTCATGAGAGATATATAATGAAAAAATAAATCATTTCTCTATGCTTTCAGTATTAGGAGGGCCATACTAAACAATTTTATATAGAATCATCTTGCCTTCTCTTTTGGCAGGTTTCACTTTTTTTTTTCTTTATCTAAAGTGCATGAACTAACCTAATAATTACATTAATATTTTAAACTAATATCTCAAATAGAGATTATTATTTATCATGGTTTTTAAAGCAAAGTTGTATATATTTCATAAACAGCTAAATAGTTTAATTAATAAGGCTAATATCATATACTATATGTTGGAAATTTCTATATGTGGGCTCACATATTTATCTTAATTATACATTCTATTTTATCTTAATATTAAGTCAATTTTTTGTGGTCAAATAATAATTAAATATTTATTGGCTTTAGAGGAATATTATTTATTTTATTATTTTATAATTGGTATGAAGTTGTTATGAGTAGATACTATGTATGTTATTTTATTATTAATGATGGACTGAAAATAAAATAAAATGCATTTAAAATATAAATAGGGGTCATGGTCCCCAGTTTGAGGTGTTGGTTCTCTTTTACTCATATCTCATCTTAGAGTGAAACGAAGGATCTGTCTCAAGGGAACACCGTCAATACGTGGAAGACCAAAGATCGCACAGTTTTTCCGTGGAATTAGGTACATTTTCTATAAGAACGTTCTCGATGATTCGACTTACAATCCGCGAACAAAATATTTTATTTGGCCTCCTTTTATTTTCAACAATATATACATACTTTTAAATGATCATAGATATCAATCTTCTGGTAAAGTTTGTATGATATTTACAAATTATTTTACCTTAAAAAGAAAACTACATGTCGAAATGTGTGACTTGGCTTGATGGTGAAAAGCCTAAAAGTTTTTTTCCATTAGAGAGGTAAAAATCCATAGAATTTTGATAAGTGTAAATAATGTTATATTTTATGCATTAATTTTTCAATAAAATTATGTTGTTTTAGTTATGTTTGTGCAGAAAAATACAAAAAAATGGACAAATGTTTAAAGTATGTGTCACGACCCGGCCCGATTAGCTCGTAAATACGAGGCGGGAACGGAATCAGACGATCAAAACAATTTAATCATCATATTTCATATATAACAATTCCAAAAGACTTCAATAGGAACATAAAAGCGCCTCTAAACTTTTTCCAAAACATGTATTTAACATTCAAACCATTACAAAAAGGAAGTTCATGTACAAGGTGGTTATAAACTTAATCTATTCATGTTATGACAAAAACCACCCAAAAGAAAATAGCTATAACTAGGAAAAACAAATAAGAACCTGTCACCCGATGCACGACGACTATATGTAAACCTCGGGTGATCCGCCATCACTTATGAGAGGGTTCTCCTGAAATTTTCCCAAAGCTAGAGAGTGAGCTACGCTCAGTAATTGACAACTACATCTAAAGTTCATGTGCATATAAAAGAAGATAACTTAGAGGTTAATAACAAGTGCTAATGTATGTCTTAATGTATGTCTTGAAGCATGTACTAAGTTGATTATATGCTTAACAAGAGATATGATTGCTTAACATGAGATATGCAATCGTATGCTTATCTTTTTATTCATATTATATACATTCGTCCCGGAGTACCGAATTGTACTAATCAGGTACACATCATTAATGGTCATATTATTTTCATGTCGTTCCATATTGCCTCAAAGGCCGTATTTACTCAAAGAGCCACATATTGGTACTCCGCCATCAACAATCACAAGCCATACATTTCATTTATCTCAAGCTAAGAGAGTACACATTTCATATATCATATGTATGATAGAGTTAAGCATGAATATGGTAAGAAGATGCTCATGCTCATGATTTCATATGAATTGCTAAGGAATTTTCTAACATATAATTTAAATCCATTAAATAACAATTGAGCGTGAACATGACATATAGACTTTGAACATAAAATTTCTATTTTCTTTGCAAACAATAACATAAAGCTAGATATATATAAAGAAATGAACATGTTTCCTAGCATATAGAGTCACTTACTCTCAAGCCTTTCTTTGCAAAATTTCCCGCACAAATCCTTACCACATTTCCTTATTCCAACCCAAGGGAAAAGAGATTTTCAATTACTCTTACAAGCATTTAAATCTCCAACACTATTAGTTTTATTTAAAAATAAATATTATTTTCGGGTTTATCAAAAATCCCAAAATTTTGACTTTCAATATTTGATATTTTCTTCACTAAAGCATGCCAAAACATTCCCTTCATCTAATTAGTAAATAATATTAATAATTTTAGGATTAATATTAGATAAAAATTAGGAAACATATTTTTCTTTCAAATTCCTCAATTAGAGGCTTCCTTAAGCCCTTAGGAACATCCTTAATGAACATGCAACCTACAAAAACTAAGTTTGGAGAAACCCTAAACTTTCCCAAATTTTTACACTCAAAATTGTTTAAGGAAAACTTACATTTTTTTATACCATAAGCCTTCCCTCATGTTCTTCTAGCAATTCCCATAAAAATTTCATAAAAAAGAGAAACCCCAAATTTTCGGATTTAATGTTTTTCTTCAAAAAATTTAACATGTTGGATAGGAAATCATATATTCAAACAAACCCTAAAGATTTCCTAAAGAATCCCTAAGAAAATCAAACCCTAAAAATTGTGTACTTCAAGAAAACTTTCATATTTTTCAAGAAGAACTTACCTCAAGTCTTCCCCTACGCTTTTCCTAAAGACTCTTGCCGGAATCTCACCCCCCGAGCCCAAGCCAACGCCGTTCCTCCCGTCGCCTCTCTCTCGTTCAGCCGAAACAAATCAACAAGGGACCGAAATAATCAGTCCGTTAAGGCTTTAACATGCTATGCATTACGAAAGACGCATGTGCCCTTAACCTATTAACCTTTCTATTATCATATGAAGGGTAAAATGGGTAGAAAAGGCCAAAAGTTACTTAACGAACTTCGGCGATTTCTAATTTCCAAATCGAGCGAAATTAGATACAAGTTCTTTATACCATTTCGATCAAAATTTTGTGACAAATTTAATAAAATTTATTTTGTCAAATTCTGATGACATCAAAATTTCACTTAGTTCATCGCGGTACATCGATATGCGTGCGACGCACTCAATTGACAAATTCCGGGTATTACAGTATGGTATAGTGCCATGACATCAGACGTAATACAGCCGCGACGTCATCATTGACAATGTTGGAACACCCAAATATGGACATGGTGGGTGCCTAGTCTCTGTTTGACAGTGCCGATACATCAAAGGAGCCAGTGCTGCAAAGCCCAGCCAACTATCCTTATGCCGCAGCATCGGAGGAGACAGTGCCGCAAAGTCCAGTCTCTATTTGCATAACATTATAACACCAAATTCCAACACTGATTAGTCATGGAGTGTCGCATGGATGTTGTGTTACAGTTGTACTTGTTCAAGCCATGATCTGCCTGCGAAGCGACGCGTCGATTTATTAAACAACAGGTTCATGTCTGCAAGCACCACAGCAAAGGAAATCCTTCAGCGTCGCGGCGTTAGTTCATTTTATGGGCACCGTAGTGCAAATGTCTCGAGCACTGCAACACCGTCATCTATTTTATTTATTTTTTTTATAAATAGTTCATTTGTAATATTAGTATGAGAGTTTTGTCACTTGTTTAATTTCAATCTTGATAGTGCTTCTCTAATTTTATTGAGGAGAGACAATTAAGAAAATTCATAGAAGTACTAGATACATTTCATTATAGTGTTTCGCTTGTATTTGTGAAAGGAATTATGTAAGTTCAAGGAGGAGTGTAGAGGAGAGTATTGAATCATTTGGTGATATCTTTTCTTATGTATTTTCTTTTTATGCAATTAATGAAAATGAATTTGTTTCACTTAATCTTTATATATGTTAAATTATTTAGTTTTGTATTGATAATGTAAATGAAATATGGAGTACTAATGAATTTTTTTCAACAATAATTTCATGACATTTTCAACATACCATGTATTCATTTAATGCACAAAATGGTCATATGTGTAGTTAATACTAAGTATAGTGTGCAGCATAGGAATATGAAATCAGGCACATCATGTATGTTAGATTGATATGATGCAATCATAAGTATAGTGTTTGTAATATATCAAATTTATAGAGATAAATTATCATGAGGAGGTTTTAACTTTACATGTTTTTCTTGCTCTTCTAAGATTTTTGTGGGGTGACAGACTATGAGAGTTTAGAGTGATATTAAGGTTTGAAGAGTTTAATATGTTCTTTGTCTCTTAACACTTGATTGAGCGGTAGGTGATGCATATGCTCTGAATATCATCAATATAAAAGAGAATAATTAGGAAACATGTTGTATATATATTTCATCAATCAAAAACTATTTATCTAAATAGTATTTTAATTAATTATTTTTTATTTTAAATTAAGTGATTGAATCTCCATTAAAACTTATTTCAATTGAGTAGGATGATTGTTGCAGTTGAATTAGACAATGCTAGTATTTGCAAGTAAATATTCTTCCTTGTGAGATGATACTCAATTCTATCACTATATTACTTGATTTGACACTTATACTTGCGTATATTAATTGGGATTTTTATAATTTTATATCAAATAAAACCTAAGCATTGTGTATGGATTGATAAAGTCATAAATTATTTTCATAATTTTTTTGGTTGCTTCACTACTCGCATCGAAGTCCATCACAAATTAATATGATTAATGATAAATGAATAATCAATAGTTGATGACATAGAGGCTATAAGGGAATATGTGAATATTGAAATGAATAGAAGAAGACGATGAAGAGGTTGAGATTTACTTATGAATTACATAAGAAGTTAAGAGGTTGAAAATATAACTCATTTATATGTTCTTTAACAAGATTACATAATTCATCTTGTCTTTTTTTATATTAGATATAATATTTTGAACACTTATTTTTATCCATTATGTAACTATTCAGATTGAAGATAGCGAGCCAACTTTGCATTCAAATATGATGCTCTGAATATATCTTTATGTGTAGATTGCAGCATGATTTTTGTAATTCTATAGATTTTTTTTTTGTCATGGTCCTTTTGAATCGAGGAAATATTATTAGATGGGACTATATTTGTAATTGTAAAAAAATTATCAATATTTTATTGTATTGCTCTATATTGGTATAAATGCAATCTAAATGTAATGCAATACATTGAAAAAATTTAATTTTTGTCTTTAATCTTTATTCTCAGATGCTAAAGATAGAAGAGTTGGAGTATGAAATATCATAAAGGCAATGGCATTAAGAATTTTATTCATAGTTAGGACTTTTTTTGAACTTTATAATGGAACTTTTTACTTTGCTGTAAGCAATTATTTTTTTCTAATAGTGTTATCATATACAATTTTTTTTGTTTCAGTTGTTTAGGCTATGATTTTGGAACAACAAATGAAGGTGGCAAGATCATATTAGATTTTTGTTTAGCTTATGATTTTTTAATTGCTAATACCTTATTTAAGAAAAAGAATGAGCATCTCATCACTAATAAAAATGAATATAGTACAACCCAGATTGACTATTTTCTTATAAGAAAATTAGATCGTTTAGATTGTAAAGATTGTAAAGTTATTCCGAGTGAAAATTTATGTACCCAACATCGATTATTAGTTTGGACTTTAAGATAAAGGGGTAGATAATAAAAAAATAAAGCAAAATGATATTCTAAGATTAGATGGGGGCATTTTAAAAATATTAACAAAAATATTTTTGAGAGTAAGATTTTAAATCTTAAGATTTTATCTGTGTATGAGGATGCTAATGTTATGTGGGAAAAAGTTGCTAGTGATATTAAGAATATTGCAAAAGATGTGCTTGGAGTATCAAAGGGAAAAGCTCATAATAGTAAAAATAGTTGGTGGTGGAATCCAAATGTGCAAGAAAAAATTAAGAATAAGAAGATTTGTTATAAAAATTAGTTTAATTTTAAAAATTTTAATAATTGGGAAAGATATAAAGAGGGTCGTAAGGAATCTAAGAAAGCAATATGCGATGCAAATACCTTAGCTTTTAGTGATTTATATAATAGATTATATACTAAGGAGGGAGAAAGATATATGTATAAAGTTAGCCAAACAAAGAGATAAAAGTAATAAGGATTTAGTTCAAGTGAAGTGTATTAAGGATGAAGATCAAAAAATACTTTTCTAAGAAGATGTTATTCAAAAAAGATGGATTAGATATTTTGCTAAACTTTTTTAATGAAAATTATGAAAATAAGATTGACTATAATGACCTTAGCACCCTAATGAAAATAAAGATTTCTGTTTTTATCTGCGTATTAATAATACCAAAGTTAGAGAGGCTTTAAAGAAAATGAAGGGTGAAAAAGCTGTTGGACCTGATGATATTCCAATAGAGACGTAGAAATGCTTAGGAGATGAAGGAATTTCTTGGCTTACTAAACTTTTTAATACTATTTTGAAGACTAAAAAGATGACAGATGAGTGGAGAATGAGGGTGTTAATTCATATTTTTAAGAATAAAGGTGATGCACAAGATTGTGCGAATTATAGAGGAATTAAGTTAATGTGTCATACTTTAAAACTATGGGAGTGAGTTATGCAGCATAGGTTGCGGCATGTTACTAATGTTTCTCAAAATCAATTTGGATTCATGCCGGGGTATATAGTAGGTCGACTATGGAAGCCATACATTTATTAAGAGGTTTGATAGAAAAATATAGAAAAAATAAGGAGGATCTACATATGATATTTATTGATTTAGAAAAAGCATATGATAAAGTTCCAAGAGAAGTGCTATAGAGAGTTCTTGATAAGAAAAGAGTTAATAATGCTTATATTTAAATCATTAAAGATATGTATGTAGGAGCTATTACATGTGTTCAAACACAAGGTGGTTTGACTAAGTATTTCCCTATTTCGGTTGGGTTACATCAAGGTTCAGCCTTAAAGCCCATATCTTTTTGCTTTAGTCATGGATGTTCTCACTAGACTTTTGCAAGAGGATATACCTTGGTGAATGCTTTTTGCTGATGATATTATTCTTGTTGATAAGACTAGAGAGTGAGTTAAAAGTAAACTTGAATTATGGAGGTCAACATTAGAGACTAAAGATTTTCGCTTGAGCAGATCTAAAACATAATATATGGAGTGTAATTTTAGTAGTAATAGACCTAGTGAGGAGATTGTGACTTTGGGCGATCAAGTCATTAATAAGAGTACACATTTTAGATATCTTGGATCTATTGTTTAGAGTGATGTGAAAAAGATGGGGATATTATCAATAGAATTCAAGTTGGATGGTGTTGACCTCATTTTTGTATGAGGTCACTAGGGACCCTTCTAGAGTCCAGATCAATCCTGACCCTACATCAATCTAGACTCTAGATCCTAGGATCTATCTTGACCTTAGGATTCTTCCAAATCAATCTAAAACCTAGGATTCTCCTAGATCCAGACCTTAGGATCTATTCTAGATCCTAGGATCCTTCTAGACTCCAAACCCTGGGATCTACTCTAGACCCTAGGATTCTTCCAGCTCAATCCAGACTTTAGGATCTACTTCAGACCCTAGGACTTTCCTATACTTCAGATCTTAGGATCTATTCTAGACCCTAAGATTCTCCTAGATCTGAACCCTATGATCTTCTCAAGCCTTAGGATCCATCTAGATCCTAAACTTTTTCCAAACTTTAGATTTTAAGATCTACTCTAGATCCCAGAACTTCTAGACTCTAGACTCTAGGATTTTCCTAGACCCTAGAATCCCTTTAGATTCCATCAATCCAGACTTCAAATCAATCTTGATCAAGCCAATCCAGACTTTAATTCAATTCAAACTTTAATCAAATCCAGACTTTAAACCCATCCAGAACCCAAACTCCATTTCAGACATTGATCATGCCTGTGAGTTAGCCCTGACCCTATCCAATCATTAATAATCACCCAAATGATTGTAGATGAATTGGATACCTCAAATTTAATCAATCAAACTTAAAATCTAGACCAAATCCAGAATCTAGAATCAAATCCCAAGTCTTAAGGCCCTGTCCTAAAGACCTTTTCTAATGAATTTTTAAACACTTTGAAGCCCAGCCAAATGGCCTCTGATTCAGAGTCTGTCAGTTGCATACTGATGGGACATGTCTCTGGAGGCTACCCTCCAAATTTAAACCCATTCTGAGGTCTCTAACCCAGAAACTAAATCAAAATCCAAAGGCTGTAAAACCTTCAAATATGTACAACCTATGCCACTAGACATGTCACCTAGAAGATTTTGACCTTAGAGCCTTCACCAAAGCCTCTAGTCACTTCCAGACCTTTAATCTTGATATGTTGAACATTAAACTGTATTTTTCTGGATCCACTTTGACCTCCAGTTGACCAGGGGTCAAAATGACCAAAATATCCCTATAGGGCTCAAATAGGGATTTCAAACCCAATGACCTCCAAATTGAATGCAACCACCTCCAACAAGTTTCAAATGTCATTTGAAACTTGCTGAGCCTGATCCCAGACCTTGGGTCAACCTGGTTGACCAAGTCAACCTAGGTTGACCTAATGAGCCCTTAAGGTTTTAAATTGGTCATTTCAATCCATTTGACCAATCTAACCCATTCAAGCTCTCAAACTCATCTCAAAACCTAACTCAAATCCATTCAAACTTATTTGAAGTCAAATCATGTAAAATTTGACTTAGTCAAACTTCAATTCATTGGTCAAATCTTTTGAATTTGCACTCAAACTCTAACATTTTAACCTTAAGCTCTTGAAGTCTATCCAACTAATGTTTAGCTATTACTTGGCTTCCACATCAGCCATAGTTGACTATTTGACCAGTCAAATGGTCAAGCAAATGGTTAGGGGAGGCTAAAGTGGTCAAACTAACTTTAGTAAATCAATCTACTCCATCTTAATCCCCTCCAAGACCTTCAATCAGCTAATTAAGTCTCTTGGCATGCCATGTTAGCTGATTGGAGCTGTTGACTGGTCAAACCAGTCAACAAATGGTCAAAGGATCTTCCAAGTAGTTAAAACCCTTAACCAAACTTATTAAATCCAAATCCCATTTAAACTCCTGCTAACTAAGTTTCTTCTGGAACTTTCTTGGAGTATTTTTCAACCCTTGATCAAAGATCCAAAGGTCTCAAATCATCCCCTATGCTCAAAAGGACATAGGAGGCTTTTCCACCTCATTAGTCCTTGTGTCCTTGATTCTCCAGCCTTCCAACCACTCCCTTGACATGTGGCAGCTATCTGGAGTACATCCAAACAAATCCTAGTCGTCTATCCAACCAGGGGAAGTTTGAATAGGGTGTAAACCCTCATTTGAGATTCATTCTAACGATATCAATCTCTCTCCACTCTCAACCTCTCAAGCCAAAGTCTCTGTTCTATTGAGCACCCCAGAGACTCCTCAACACATCCCCACTCAAATCCCGCCGGTCAAAGCCTTTCTCCGGCGAGTTTCCGGCGAACTAGCTCAAATCCATTCAAGACGATCTCGCACTCGATCCAGACGTTAAAAGCTCAAGAGATCTTTTACAAAATGGAGCGTGGACAGCCTACAAATGCAACAAATCTCTAAACGATTCAATCCGTCCATTAACTGAGGTATAAATCGAAACCCTAGACTCAACACTTAGTATCAAATAACTTTCTAATAAGTGCGGTTTGAGTATTGAAATTAGTTTCCCAAGATTTCTGTTCATCATCTATATTTAAGTTTAAAATTTCAAGATTTTTTATCAATCCGATCGCCTGAACGAGTTGAAAAACCAATCCTAAGGTGTTTTCGTAGTCTAGCCCAGGCGTACGTTTTCTGCACCGTCGATCGCTCGATTAACGGTCCAGATCGAGCCTTCCCGCGGGTTTGGTTCTACCGTGTATTTGATCTCACGTTCGACCGGCCATCCAACGGCATCTGAGCCGTTGATTTAAAACGCGTGATAGGCCTTTCGCCGTTTGATCTCGCCTAACTTAGATCGAACGGCGGGGTCTAATATCTGCCGTCGGATCAGACCTGTGGAGGATCGAACGGCCGCTATCCGCGGCTGACGTGGATAAGTCGAAACCGCGTGCCAATGATTGTCCGCCGCCGCGTGTTTTCGCCCCACTAGTGAGAAGCCGCCACGTGGCCTCCGCCGCCGAGAGAGTTAATTAAAGGGTTTTATTTAATTTTAAAACCAATTAATTAACAAGAAACTTTAAAAAAATATAAAAAATTAAATACTTTTTGAAAAAATTAAGTATTATATATCAAACTTCTCAAATTTTTAAGACCTTTGATTTAAAATTAAATTTACTTTAAAATATTCTATATTTTGTAAGTAATTTTAAATATTAACTATTTGATTATTTTAATTATTATTTAATTAAAATAAATCCAAATATTCCTTAAAAAAAACTTTTATTTTAATTCATGTTGAATTTCCAGAGAAATTTCCACTAGTTGTTTCAGTTAATTTTGATATTATTTTGAATTATACAAAATTTTATATAACTTATAGAACTAACCTATTTTCTAAATATTAAAATTAAATTTTTTATAACTATATATGTTAAATTTTGAGAGCATTTGAGAGTTCATTTGTAATTTCAAACTTAGGTTAAGTGTGCTTGAACATGAATCATGGGGGAGATTAGTAAATGGTCATTTTCCAACCATTCATTAATCAATATCTTTTTATGTGATAATAAACTTTGTACCTTGCATGTTTAGTGTACACACACTCGCACATAGTTTAAGGCTTGTTGACCTCGATTTTGGCTCGATCATGCTCGAGCACCTTTGATCGATTTAATCGAACATCGTCGAGTCCAATTTGAACTCGAATCGACCTGATTCAAGCCGGATCAGACTCGAACATGTTCGATTAGACTCGAATAGTTGGTTTTCATCGTGTCGTACCTGATTTGATTTAAATTGATCGTTATTTTGAATTCAATTTCGTACGATTAATTTCGTTGCGCCATCTCGAACCAAACTTGACTTGAACCAAGTCAAGATTAGACTCGAGCTTAGCCCAGTCTTAGCCAATTTCAATTTGATTCAACCTAATTTGAGTCTGGTATGAGCCATTTGACTTTCTGAGTTTTTTTTTTGAATTCATTCTCTACATCAGGAAATTCCCTCGACGGTTGTGATTTAACGAAATCCCCTTTTCAGCCAAAATCTCGCGTCTCAGGCGATCTTCTGCGGTTCGAGCAGACGTCGAACAGTGGGCGTAGCCGTTTAAAGGAATTTTCGAGGCTGGAGCGCGACGACAAAAAGAAGCGGGCTTCCTCTTCCGGCAACAGGTTTGATTTACTCGGAATGAAGCTTTGAGCTTCAGGATTCAGGCAAAAAAAAAAAAGCTCTCTCTCTCGACATTAAGCGGGAATCCTCTCCCTCTCTGGCTCTCTCTCTGGCATTCGCGAAACTCTAGCCAAGCCCAAAACTGCGCCCGTCCAAGACCGAGCTCGAAGCTCTGTCCGATCTCCAGGATCGAACCCGGCTACTCCAGCCAGGCCAGACATCCCGCCTCCAGCCGCCTGTTCCTCTGGGAATCGCGAACTCCAGATTTGGCCGAGAAGATCCCGCCGAAACAGCCCAGGCTGGGATCGAGCCCCCGCTCCTTCTCCCGTCCCGACATCTCCAACCAGGTCGGACACCCCGTCGCTGGCACCAGTCGCCCGTTTCTCTGGGATCGCGAACTCCAGACGAAGCCGAGACTCTTACCTTTCGCGTGAGCCAAGGAAGACCGAACAGAGCTCGTCGTCCTGTCCGTCAACGGCTCTGCTGAGCTTGACGCCTGAACCGAGCAAGCTCCTCCTTGCAAGGTGAGTATCCCTCCCTTTTCTCCTCCTCTTGATTCCTCCTTTTCTTCTTCTTCTTCTTCCTCTTCCTTAGCTTTATTTGTGCCTTATTCTTAGTTAAAATTTGAGGGTTGATCTGGTTGGTGGAGGATCCTTTTAAGGCAAGGTTCATGCAAGTTTTAAGGTGTATATGTCATTACACCTATGATCCTATTACTGTTATGGAAAGCATTCATTCATTGTGATTAGGTTCTACAATGGCTTGTGCTGAGCCAATAATCATAGCTGATTTCATTATATTTTTGTTGTTCCATACCTCCATCAAACTTGTTGATTCACTTTTGTCTTGAGATGGGTGACTAGTATACGAATTTATGCTTGTTTGAGGCCACATAATTTAGAGCTTAGGTGTAAACCACAAAATGCATAAAGGACCTTTTTTTTTTTGATTTCCTACCATAGCATGCACATGAGGTGTTTGATGAAATGCCCTTTAAGAAAGATTTTGATAGTTGGTTAGTGAATCATGAAGCTTTGAGTCATGTTGTTCTTTTACATATTTATGCTTGTGAAATTGATCTCAAAATCTCCTTATTGTAGCGTTTGAGGCTCTTTTAACTAGTGTTATTGGTAGTGAGTTTTTGTTGAAGTGCAAGCGACTTTGTTAATTGTTATGTCGTTTAAGAGAAATCTACATGCAATTCCCTCATTTTTCTACAAGGACTCATGTGTGAGGTGAGTTTATGGATTGTCAGAGGAGTTGTTTGTGGGATTCTTGGGTGCAATATCTTTTACTAACATGTGGTTTGTTCTCAAAGATGAGGTTCCATTTCATGCATAGCTAGAGTAAAGAGCCTCATAGCACATACCTTATTGATACTCACATATAACTTGGTATGTCTAGTAAAGATTATCTAATTGTAGTAATTGCGATCTCTCATTATCTATGACTAATCGGTGAGATTTCACATACGATTCGATGGTTAGATTGCCTCATCACTATTGTCTTCCTATACTTTCTCTTTTATTGGTAAAGTAGTCATTGGTTGCAAATCGATGGTGTTATATTGAACGTATCCTCTTTATTCGTCATATCAATGTGTAGAAAACAAAGCGCATGCCAAGTATCAAATATGCCGAACAATCTCTTATAGCACGTATGACCATTGAAGGTTGCATATGTTTTTGTGCGTTGGCTAAAATGCTCAGTTCCTATTCTAGAAGCATGCAATGTCACTTGTTTGGAGAAGTCTTATTGGCATAAATAAGTTTCATATAGCATTTGTTGAAAGATATTCTTGAGTTCTATTGGGCAAATCTTTTATCCTTTCTTTGAGAAAATTCCTACAGCTTTCGTAGAGATTTGGCTACTGTTTTCGTAAGAGAATGAGTGCAGATTTGGATATATTATTGCAGTTTTTTATATAAGAATTCCTATGGCGTTTGGGTAGATTTGTTATCGCTTTGTCATGAACTTTCTACAACTTTTGTGGAACTTTTTCCGCTGTTTTTGCAAGAAGCTAGTGCAGATTTTTAAGGTTTCTTTTTACTGTTTTTACATAAGGATTCTCACCGCACATGAATAGATCTTGCATTGCCTCTTGGTAAGGATTTCTAGAGTTTTTATGAAGTTTTCTCACTGTTTTCGTAAGCGAATAAGTGCAGATTTTAAGGGTTGTATCGCTGTTTTTACATAAAAATCCTTACCGCATTTGAGTGGATCTTTTAGTTTCATGAAAATATGTTTATGTTGCTCGCAAAAGAGATTTCAAGAGAATATCGGCATATTTAGTGGTGCTTCATTTTGTGCTTGGTGGATAAAAAAAAAAGAGAGTCCTTAGATAATTTTGTAAGTCTTTCCAAACATCAATATTCTTGTTGTGAACTACAAATTGTTGAGGTTGGCCTGTGGCGCGTCACATTGTGTTGGAATACATTTGCATAGAGTTACTTTTTTTTTATCATTGGACAAGTCATGGCTTGGCGATTACTTACACTGAGATGTTGAAATTCCTAAATTATTCTATGGAGATTTGTTTGGAGTATTAGACTTTAAAGAGCAATAGCATTTAAGTTTCCTCTAAAAAAATTCGAAGTTCAACTTTCTCTAAGTTTTCTTTTCTATGTATACGCATAAATCTGTTTTCTTATTGAATTAGTTGTTATGTGAATCATAGGGAGTTTGGTGGCTATGTGATAAGCTACTTGGCAAAGAGCTCTGAGTTAGAATGATTAAATAAAATGGAGATCTGTTATACAAAACACTTGCATCAAAACGTATATCTATATCATATCTTGACTTTGTGGGAAATGTTTAAAGAGCATGTTGATAGATAAATTACACCATTTTATGTGTTGTCTAAAGAGGGGTCTCATATGTATGAGACAAAGCCTGATCACCATTGGCCAAAATGCAGTTTTTGTCTATTGTTTAGCTTCCAAATCGCATTGGGAAGCATGAAAGTAGTGCATGCAGTTTTTCATCGTTTTTGAGCTCCCGGATTGTTGTAGGAGCAGAATTTTCATGGTTTTAGCCTCTAAATTGTTTTGGGAACGAACCAAATGCAAATTCTCAATTGTTTTATGCTCCAAATCGATTTGTGGATAGGTTAGATGTAAATTTTCATTAATTAGGTGTCTCGAATTGATTCAGAAAAATGGCTAGATGCATATTCTCATTTGTTTCATGCCGTCGGAATTATTGAGGTATTGTTTGAACTTATACGTCATTCTCAAAGTAAGCAATAGATTTATGATTCTCTTAGGATAAAACATCAAGTGCTTGTTTAATTTCTTGTCGTTGAATTATGCTTAGTTGGGAAGATTTTACATGGCGTTCTAATAATTGATTTGTTGTACTAGTAAAGTTTGGAGAAGATATTGAGTGACTGTGAGTTTTATCTCCTTTTGACACCATGAAAGCACATTATCAGCATTGGGTTTTGAGCAAGAAATAAATATTGTGAGAGCATGAATTTCATTATATGGTAAAGTAATCCAAAGCATGAATTATCATAGACTTTGTTGTTTTCCGAATTACATAGTTGCAAGTCTCTGTTGGATATTTGTTGATACATGTTATATGAGATTTGCTCCGTGTTAGAAAAGGTTTCGAAGGCCATTTCTTTTGTTCAAATTCCTACGCATATAGTTTGTGTTGGGATATTGTTGTTTTTTTTTTTTTTGAAAGTGTTGTTTTAAGGTTGAAGTTGGTTTCATTTCAAACAAAAAAAAAACGGTTTTGTATAAAAGGTTTTATGAGTTTGTTCAAACGAGGGGTTTCATGAGTGTCTTTATGAGTTGAAAATTTTAGGATTGTTTTGTTTTGAAGGATTTTGCGAATGAATCTATGGTTGAGAGTTTTGCGAGCCATTTTGTATTGCGTAAATTCGTGATAGACTTTGTGAATGAAAGTTTTACATGAGTTATTTTGGGTAATGAGTTTTTTTTGTGATTTTGACTTGTGCATGTTCTCTTGATGGAAGGCTCTATAGTGCCTATTCATTAAGAAAACCTCCACAAGTCTACCCCACTCCAAATGAGAGGAGGCGCTTGATTTTAGGTTGTTGGGTAAATTTTGTGTCAAAAGGGGAAATTTTGGTAGAAGTTTTTGTGGAGATTTTGTAGAGTTCTTGTATCAAAACAAAATAAAAAGAGGAAATTTTGGGTAGATAGCTTTTGGGAAGTTTTGTGTAGTAGTCCATTTAGGAGTTCTTGTGAGCTATTTTGGAATGTATAATTTTGTGGATAGACTTATTCAGTAGTGTCTTTTGGAAGTGAGTGGGGCTTTCTCATTTGTGTTAGGTTCTTTTAGTAGTCCTTTCCAAAAGAGCGAGTTTTGGAGAGTTGAAGCCTTGAGGGGGGGGGGGGGCTTTATGTTTGTAGGCGCTTAGTGTCTTTTCTTTTTGAGAGCAAGATGGGATTGCCTCCTTCTTGTGTTAGCTTCTAAGGATAAAGAGAATGTTGGATGGATTCAAAGCAAAAGAAATTTAGTTGTAGGTTTAGTTTTATAAGTCTCTTTCCCTCCGTTGATTTGGGTTTGGTTTAGAATGTCGTGGGTAGGTATGTCAAACGTATCAAGTACCTCATTTGGATCGTGGGAATAGTAAAGGGCATTGTTGCTGTTATAGGATGCACTTGACTTCTACGAAGTGTATCCAATAACAACGATGCCTACACCCCTTTTTGTATTTGATTTTCTTTCGTTGTTTTCTCCGTTATTTGTTTTATGTTTTTGGTGCTACATGCTTGCAAAACAAGGAGAACCTAAAGAACAAGTGGCTCAACAAATAACAAAAGGTATCTTTTGGAAAGCAATGGATAAGGAGCACTTGGAGCTAGAGCTAGGACAACCGGATCCAAGCATCAGTCGTCCCTACCCATCTGGTAGGGGCGCTACGGGCGGAACCACCGGGTCGTAGCCCCCGGTGCTGTAAGTTTACTAAAAACTTAGAAAACCTTTAGGGGCCTAGATGGTTGTACGCCTCCTTCCCTTAGGACCTTAGAAACTTCAATTATAACTAGGATTGCTATTGCTTTTCTTATTTAGATCCCTAAAATCCTATGACATCCGTGTAGAAGTCTTAGGAATTAGAAAAACAACACCACTTTTAGTCCTACAACACTAGTGACATCTAAGGACAAAAATTAAGGACCGAGTCTTAGAAAACATAGACTTAGGGTGCATGTTCCTTATAGGATAGAGACTTTAAAACAAAAAAAAACCTAGTGACACGTTTTTCTAGATTTTGATTTTCTTTAATCTACTAATAATCAACCAACTAATTTTAATCTAATTCTTAAAAATCCATTAAAACACCTAACTCTTAAGTAAGTTTTATTAACATTTATAACTATTAAATTATAAACTTAAAACATAAACCTAAATCAATTCAACTAATCTAATAATTAACTTCTAACCCACCTAAAATCTAAAAGATGTAGACTATCTTAGGAGACTAAAACACAAACTAAACTCATTAGGATAAAAGATTCTTAAGGGTTAAACTTAGAGTAATCTTCTAAAAAAAAATAATAACAAACAAATCCCTTAACATACAACAACCGCTCTAAAAGTGAAGTTTATTGGATGGACTACTCCGGGCTGCGGGGCTAAGTGTCCTAAGGAGGCTGGTTCCTCGAGCCTGGTGGCACAACGCCACGAATGGATCTAATAGAGTGACAAAATATAAAAATTAATTTTTCCTAATTGGCTTAATTCAAAACTTGATTAATAAATGATTTAATTCACCCTTTTCTTTTCTTTTAACAACAAACTAAAATAAGCTAACAAAGTTAATTATCACTGGGTAACCCAGGCCTACGAGGCTGTTAAATCAGCCCCAAGGAGGGTGAAATAAACCTCACGGCCTCGGTGTGAAACAAAGGTGGTAATTAATTAAACACTAAAAATAAAATACCTCTAAAATCAATCCCAAAACACTAAGATTTGAAGTTTAATTGAAATCTCTCCTTTGCCCCTTTCAACAAACAAATAAAAATACATACAACTCTAACTAAATTATCCTATTTAGGATCTACCAAAACCACACAGCCTACACACACTTAGACTGGTTTGCTAGGACACGACTATTAACTTTAGGTTAAGTTATTGTTCTGCTGTTCTTTTCTTTTCTATACTTTGTTGTGACGCTCTGCATGTGACCCGTGTGCTGTTTGCTTAGTACTTGTGGTAGCTTTTTCCGTGGGTTTTCTGTGATGCTTTTCTGTGATGTTCTTCTAGTTTTCTTTCTGCACTGTTGTTGTGAGCGTTAGAATACCCATAGGTTAGGCACGCTCTTTCTTACTGACGTTGTTTTCCTGCAGGTGGTCGTGCTTATACAGCGCTAAAAAGGGGGCTAAAATTAATAATAATAAATGTATAACTGCTTTAGGTACCTGCTTCAGCTGCTTAGCCCCCAATAATCAAAGCACGGCCAAGTGTGATTTATTTTTCAGCATTTTCATATATATAACTGCTTGGATGAGTTTTTGTTATAAACTGCTTAGGATAACCCCTGTAGGAGAGTCTAGCTTTTTATTTTTATAATGTAATGTATTTGATAGTAAATGTTGTGAAAATTTAAAATAAGGCATTTTTAAAGAGATAGGAGTCCAAAGGGAAAAGTAAACCCCTACAGGGGGTTTCCTTTTTCATTTGGATATCCTTTTGGAGCACTCACTACGAGGAGTCCAAAGGGAAAAGTAAACCCCTACAGGGGGTTTCCTTTTTCATTTGGGTATCCTTTTGGAGGAGTCACTACGAGGAGCCAGAAGGAAGAACGAAGACGATCGAAAGACGAATCAAGGAAGAGAAGAAGACTGAAGAAATATAAAAATGCCTTATTTTAAGATTTGCGTCGTTTCCGGGTTGTTGTCGGTGGAGCCCGGCCACCATTACTTACTGTACTATGTGATGTAATATTGTATGGCACTTGCCATGGACACTCTTTTTTTCGTGGGATTTGTTTCTGTGTTGTGATTTACTTACCTTTGTTTGCGCAGTAGAACCGGCATGCTTTTCATAGGTTTCTTTCTTGCATGTGCTTGTGTCTGACCGCTAGGCTCTTTAGGGATAAAATTTTTATACTCGTAATTATTAAATAAAAATTCTAAGATTAACTCACATAGAAACATAACGATTCTAGGAAATAGCCGGAATCGTCCGGGGTGGCATACACGCATTCTCTCCCCTATTAGACAAATTTCCCCGCCTGCGGGTAGAGTCCGGATAATCTGGCCTATGAGGATGAAGTGCCGGACCTGGGGAAATTTAGTCATTCAAAAATTATTTTATAAAGCCTTTTTAAAATTCATGCATATCTGATTTGGAGACTTTAACCAGCATAAATTGCATTAGTAACTAATTAAAATTAAGATTTAATTGCATTAGTTTTAGAAGCATCATACCACTCATAAGGTGGGATCACTTAGGGAATTTCTTTAGTTGTCGATCCCAATTTCAGTGTCTAAACTACCCACCCATCTCTCATACAGACCGGATAGCATGGATTTTACACGATTAGGAGGTTTTAGCTGGCTTCCTTTGTCAGACAAGAAATAAGTCCAGATTGCATTAGCTAGGTCGTAGATGTTAGTGTTGTGTGTGCAACACTACATCTTTTATAGATTTAGGATCTAAATGTGAGTGGTACGAGTGTACCCCTATACACCTTATTGGTGGGTAAGCTATCCATCCTTTCGGAAGCTATAAATCCTACCCATCCGCGTCACACAGATGACGCCACCTCCCTCTTTCTCTCGTGCATGTCTGAGTGCGTTGTCCCTCTTTCTTTTCTCCAGTTTTCTCTTCTTCAGACCGACTGGATGTTTACTGAACCTTGTATGACTGATCGAGCCAAGTTGGGACATTCCCCTTTGATTAGGAAACCTAGAAATCCCCTTGCACTAAACCCATTAGAGGAGATAATCTAACATCCTTAATCGAGAGTTTTCTTAGACCGAGGTTTAAGATGTAATTAACTACGGGGGCTTGCGCCCGTAGGAAACCGATCCCCACAATCAAATAAACCTCATTCTAGTTGATGTATCGAATGGGGGAAATCTCGTGAATTTAGGGTTATAGATATTATTATCCATCGAGGTGCGTATGTGAAAACCTGCTATCCTCCATGGCTAATCGTATCTATAACTCCATCTGCTCTTCCATCGGCCTGCTTGTGTCGATTGTAAAGGCCTACGACCATTTTATCCTTCGGGACAGTGTGATCGTATTCTTTGCATTCGAACCGCACGAGCAGAATCCTTTCGGAGACCCACAAGGCTCTCATAGATATAGGAATTGATTGTTATTGCGTGTTCATTTCATGTTTGGTCCAGGGTTAGTGAGAACAATTGATTCAAACCTATAACTTAGCGACATTAAGGACAATAATTAAGGACCTATTTGTAGAAAACTTTGAGAAATTCTAGAAATTAAGATACATATCTTTTTAACTCAAAACTTCAAACAATTGAACTTAGTGACATGTACAGCCACTAGAATTTCTTTTACTGATTTTAGAAGTCATTAAGACCCTTAATCAATTTTCCTAAGTTTAAGCCTTAATTAAGCCTTAAAACCTTCCAGAAAATGTAATAAATCTAATTTAAATCCAAAAATTATTAATAACCCATCTAATTGACCAGATTTGAATCCTTAACACATTAAAATTAAAACCAACTCAATTTGATAGCAATTCTGCATTTAATCTAATTTTAATTGAAAATCAATATTTTATTAATTTAATTAATTAATAATAATTCAAAATTCCAGAAAATTCCTAAACACTTGGGAATATCTTCTTAGGTCATCCTTGATCTTTGGAGCTGATTTCAAGGAGTTTGGAGTTCATTTGGATTCAAATCATAAAAAGGACCTCTAACTTAGCAATTTTAGAAATTCATTAAATACCTCAAACTCTAAAAATTCATAACTAATTCAAGAAAAATCCAAATTGATCAAACTCACTTGCATTCAACTCATAATAATGTCTAATATTTATTAAAAATATTAAAATTCCAGAAAAACATCAAATTCAAAAAGTCAACAAAACGGTCAACTCTAAGTCAAAATCAGTTCAAAACTTCAAACCTTTGTAATAAAATTTAGAAAAATCCAATTTCAACGTACTTACTGTCTAACGTATTGTATTAAGGTCTAGTATTTTAATAAAATGCTAACTTTCCAAAAAACACCCTTAATAAAAAAGTCATTTTTTCGATCCTTTAATTAAATGATTAAAATATTCAAAAAATTCTTAAAAACTCAAAATCATCTTTGAAACTCCAGAATTCATTAATTAACCCTTAAAATCAGTAATCAACTAACCTTAATTAAAATTCATTAAATTTCAAACTTTAATCAAATCAAATCACTTAATTATACTATGTACCACTGGGTAACCCAGGCCTACGAGGCTGTTTACTCAGCCCCAAGGAAGGTGAATAAACTTCACGGCCTCGGTGTGAAACAAAGGTGGTTTTCCTACAAATAATTAAGAATTAATTTTTAAAAGTTATTTAAAGCCATTAAAACTTAAACTTTAATTAAATCCCTTAAGCCTTTCAACCAATCGAATCTTAAATAACTTCAACCTAATATCCTATTTATGAAACATCAAAACCACACAGCCTTACTCACACACTGTAGATGGTTTGCTAGGACAACCAATTCTAGTTTTAGGTTAGGCCGGTGTTTACTTCTCCGTTGTGTGCCGGGTTTTCGAGTTTTCACTGCATGCTGTTTGCTAGCTTAGAATTGATTGATTGTTTGTTTATTTATTGTACTTGTTAAACATTTAAATTTCAAACATATTAACTGCTTGAGATCAAATATTAACTGTTTGGGATCGAATATATAACTGTTGATTATTAGGATAACCTTGCAGGATCGAGTCTAGATTTTTCTATTTTAAATTAATATAAATTTGATTGAATAAGGTTGTAAATCTTTGAGATGATTTGGGTTTGGGATATTTGATCCAATTTGAATTCCAAAGAGGTGAAGATATCCCTACAGGGGAGAGTCTTCTTTCATTTGGAAGTCAAATTAGGATACTCTTTAAATATCCAAAGAGGGAAGATAACACCCCGTTTAAGGGGGAGTTTCTTTCCATTTGGATATTCGGAACCGACGAATCAGGATGTTCGTGAGAAGACGAAGAAATGGACCACGAGAAGAATCCCAAATCTCAAAATCATTTGAGTCTTAGGATAAAATCTGGGTTGTAGTCAGTGGTGCCCGGCCACTTTAATTTTCTGCAAAATTCTGTGATGTAATAATAAGTGGCACTTGCCATATGGACTTTCAATTTGAGCATTTAATTTGATTGATTTATTTAATTGATTGTGCAGTAGAACTACCTATTTTTCTAGTCTTTTTACCTGCATGTCGATTTTGATTTGACCTGGAATTCGATTATAGACTCTTAAGGACTTAATAAAATTTTTCTACTTAAATCAAATTAAAAACTTTAAGCTCACATAGAAACTCTAACGTTTTAAGAAATAAGTCTGGGACCGCCAGAAGTTTTCATTTCATAGCATTCATTCAAATTCAAACTTTTAATCGAGTCGATTAGCATGCATCATATTAGTAACTAATTAAAAAATCTTTAAATCTTTAATTACATTAGCTTAAGCATCAAAACCAATATAAGTTAAGGGGCTAATTAGTATCCGCTCTAGATGTCGGCCCCATTCTCAAAAATTTTTCTTAAACAACGTCCCTACCCACTCTAACATTAAATGACTTGATACATGTTTTTTAAAGTGCCTAGGTGGTTTAGTTGGCTCCCCAATCCAGGCCGAGGTAAGTTCAGATACGCATTGTACTAGCTAGGTTCGGATCACTTTTTCAGTACCCAATTTAGACTTAGGTTCTGAGGCAAGCTCGGGCTATAAGACCTCAACCTTCGGGAATTGAATCCCAATTGTCTAATAAAATTGATCACTTGAACCTCAAATCACTTTCAATCTAATTTGAGCCCAACACTTAGGATAGACTGGGGCATTTTTGAATTGTTTCAGAGTCTCAAGTGCCTCCTACCTTTCTTCCTTTGACTCTAGAAATAAGTGTTCAACATTGAACCAATCCCATTTGAAAATTCCTATCATTTCTCTCCTTTGATATCGATCTTTGAAAATTTAAAAATGAAATTTCTACCGCTATTTTAATCGAGAGTTTTCGTAGGGAATTCAAATTTTCCTACGATGTAATTAACTACGAGGGCTTACGCTCGTAGGAGATTTAGAAACCCAGATCTAATTTTCAAAATCAATTTTTCAAAAACCTTCAATTAATTATCTTTGAGAATTCAAACAAAAATGTCGATCGTTATCGTCATATTAAAATAATCGATAATAGGTAATATCATCTTTCTTCGGGAAGATATATTATTTTATTATCGTTATTTTGATTATGAAATTAACGATC
This sequence comes from Dendrobium nobile, assembly GCA_022539455.1. Lineage (NCBI taxonomy): Eukaryota > Viridiplantae > Streptophyta > Magnoliopsida > Asparagales > Orchidaceae > Dendrobium > Dendrobium nobile. The sequence goes on from CM039736.1 coordinate 9,629,301, forward strand.
TCTTATCCGAATTATTATAGTTAAACAATTGATTGAACGTCATTTTGATCTTTCGAGGTCATATGCTATTTCCCCTTGAGTTTGACTACGATAATTCGGATGAATTTAAAATTCTAAAATTTAAACCCATTAGAGAACGATACGATCACCTCCCGAGGTGATATATTGTTCATAATGACGTGTTTAATTTCAAAATTTAAAAATTTAATATTCCCAAAGAAAATTAATACATTTTCAAAAATATATATTTTCAATCAAAACAGATGGTTGAAGTGGAGGAATGCATCGGGCTTGTTGTGTGATAGAAAAGTACCCCTCAAACTTAAGGAAAAATTCTATGAGATGGTAGTGAGGCCTGCAATGCTTTATGGTGCTAAATGTTGGCCATTAAAATAGAAGCATAATACTAAGTTAAGTGTGGCAGAGATGAGGATGCTCAGGTGGATGAGTGGCTTTACCCTTAGAGATAGGATACGAAATGAGCATAAACGTGAAAAGGTTTAAGTAGCTCTAGTAGAAGATAAGATTAGAGAGAGTCGCCTTAGATGGTTTGGTCACATAAAATGGCGGCCTTCCAATGACCCAGTTAGGAGAGTAGAGGTATTATATTTGACTTATGTTAAGAAAGGTAGAGGCAGACCTAAAAAGACTTGGTTAGAAAATATTAGGAATGATCTTTCTTTATTAGATTTAAACTTGAATTTCACCTTTAATATGACACAATGGAGAAAAAAGGATTCATGTAGCCGACCCCACGTAGTGGGATAAAGGCTTGATGTTGTTGTTGTTTTCAGTATTTTAGGTTGATATTCAACACTTAATCTAAGTTTTATTTTATGTTTAGCTACATTGAAATTGCTTTTGATATTGGTGAGGGAATCTCGAACTGAAAAACTCTTTTTCTACTACAAAATGTAGTAATTTATCTCTAATTAAACTTCATTTCTTTATCCTGTTTCGCATGCGTCTTCATCTCGCTACGAAGGTAACCATTTCTCTTCTCTTTTCGCACGCTTCTTCGGCAAATCCCGTAGCATAAAAAAATAGACGTAGGCTGTTCACCTACCGAATTTTGGTGTGCGATTTAGTGTTCGAATGGAGTGAATGACGAACGACATACCACTATGTACAATTCGGTTAAAGATAGTTTAAGTCAATTCAAGCTAATATAATCATTTATTATATAACTAGCATTAAATAAAAAAAATTCAAAATTTAAAGTTTGGTACCCATTATGACTAGTTTGTTAATTTATCGTAACTAAACACATTATAATTATGCATTAGAAGTAAGGATTCTAATAAAATTGAAAGTTTTGATTTGCAATTAAATAATCGAGCTCAACAAACATCTGAAGTTCAAACTTTCCAAATGAGGTTGAGCAATTGCGCCGAATTCAAGCTTAGTAAATGAGCTTGACTTCGTTACTAAGCTTGAATTCAAGCTAAGTGAGAATTAAACTGCATGGCTTAGTATGACAGATACTAGACTCATTTACACCCCTACAATCAAGTATTTATGGAAGAAAAAATTAAATAAAATTAAACAAAATCTTAAAAGAAGAAAAAAGCTCTTGCCTAATTTTTTATTTGTTTGAAGTTATGCATTTAATACTAAAGTATGATAAAGTAAGCTCGTCAAAATTTCTTCCTATGATATCTTTAAATATCGCACGAGATTTGTCTAAGAATATTTTTCGTACTTTAACTGGGCCAGGCCAAATCGGATCCCGGGTCTCAAAGCCCACCCAACAAAGACTGGCCCGCACATCAGTGGACACAGTTTCTCACAGGTGTGCCATTGGAGGCAGATAATCAGTCGAGGCCGCACGTGCCAGTTGCTCGACCACATCTTCACGCTATCAACTTGAAATCGAGAAAGGGTCGCCGCTTCCGTCTGCGCGACGGAGCCAAATTGCCCTCTTCTTCCCCTGCCCCTACTCAGAGAGAATACAAATATTTAATCGTTGTCTCGAATTGAAGGAGTGGGGGATTTTCTTACCCACAATCAGAAAGTTTCGAACTTTCCCCTAAAACGTTTCGTTCAGCGATCGATCCATTGATTGAAGCGACGCGGTGGCCAACCTGGGTGGTCGCATTGAGGGCTCAGCAATGGAAGGTGCAAGTAGCTGGAATGCCCTTGAGTGGACCAAAATAGAGGTCTAATCCTAACCCAACCCATTTTCTTCCAATCCCCGGGCTGTATTTCTTCTCTGTTATTTTTCCCTCGCTCTTGTTTAGCACGAGCTTACCCAAGGATCATGCTTCTCTGTTTGTGTATGGGGATTGCAGTCCGTGTCAAGGTCAGCGACCCATGGGATGGCTGAGTTCTTGCTGGAAGCCGAGGAGGTCATTGTACAGGTACCACATATCTTTTGCTTTTCTTTATATGTAATTATCTCATCCGTCTTTTTACCATTATTGTATGTTATCTCTCAATACGGATCAAGAGATTTAGGTGGGAATATATCTTTGCATCAAATATTATTTATAAATGTTGTTTATTTGACACATAAATTGATATGTAATGGTATAAATTATTTTATTTTTAGTTGAGTGATCTGCGATAGTTGAATTGAAATGAAGTCGGCACATACCATTTTATATAGAAGAGTTTGAAGTAGCTCATGCTCAAGAATAGAACCGTCAGAAGCACTGAATGTTCTTCATTTTTGCAATTAAAGAGAAAAAAAAGAACGACTAAAAGATGAAGTGGCTTTTAAATATGCATATCAAATCACCAGAAACCTGATATTTTTGTAGCAAGAATCAACGTTGTGAGTGATCTTCCACAAAACCATCCTTACTCTGTAGTGATCCACTGAGCAATACATGTCATGTTATCAACTAAATATAATAAAGAAATAACATTGGAAGCATTATTTCCTTATTCATGTTTATATCATCGAATCAGAAAATCCCCTTGTTCTTACCAATCATTAAAAGAATAAGGGCAGCACTTTTGCATTAAGTATAATCTGATTTAATACCATATTAATTTAAATAGAGAAAAATAACCTGTTATTGTTATAATCTATAAAAAGACAAAATAAAAAGTTAGGGAAAACATGACCAAAAACCATTCGATTAATTAACATAACCCAACAAAAAATACATGGGCATTACCAACTTGCTTGTTCATCTTATCATTTAGATGAAGGATTCCCTTGTCCCAAACTAGAAGAAAGTGAAGTATGATTTCTCTCAAAAGCCACACATAGACATGCTAATTAAATCGCCCATTCACAGTAATGATAAGCACAAATGTTCCATGATTTGATAAGCACAAATGTTCCTTATGATGACTAAAAAAAAAATGCCAATAAAATTTTTTGTTGTAGATTTTCATGAACCTAACAACAACAACAATAATATTAAGTCTTTATCCCACTACGTGGGGTCGGCTACATGAATCATTTGTCTCCATTGTGACCTGTTAAGAGTCAAATTCTCATTCAAATCTAATAAAGACTTGATCGGCCCAAGTTATAATCACTCTACTAGATTTATTACTGCTAAAATTACACTTATATATTCCGTTTTAAATCTACTCAACCGAAAACCTTTAAACTCTAACGTTGACCTCCATAATTCAACTTTACCTTCAACTTCCTCTCTAGTTTTATTAACAAGAAGAATATCATCTGAAAAAAAATACACCAGGGTACAATCTCTTGCAAATGTCTAGTGAGAACATCTAGAACTAAAGCAAAAAAATATGGGTTTAAGGTTGATCTTTGATGTAATCCAACATAAATAGGATAATTCTTAGTCAAACCACCTTGTGTTTGAACACAAGTGACAACTCCTGCATGCATATCCTAAATGACTTGAATATAAGTATTATTAACCCCTTTCTTTTCTAAAACTCTTCATAACACTTCTCTTGGAACTTTATCATATTCTTCATATAAATATATAAATATTATTTGTAGATCCTCCTTATTCTGTCTATACTTCTCCATCAAACCTCTTAATAAATGTATAACTTCCTTAGTAGGGCCTACCTGGCATGAATCCAAATTGATTTTGAGAAACATTAGTATCACGTCGTAACCTATGCTCCATGACTCTCTTCTATAGTTTTAATGTATGACACATTAACTTAATTCATCTATAATTTGCACATTAATCTCGTGCATCACCTTTATTTTTAAAAATAAGAATCAACAAACTCATTCTTTACTCATTTGACATTTTCTTATTATTCAAAATATTGTTAAAAAGTTTAGTAAACCAAAAAGTTTCTTAATCTCCTAAGAATTTATGCACCTCTATTAGAATATTATGAGGTTCAACAACTTTTTCACACTTCATTTCTTTAAAGCATCTCTAATTTCGATTTTACTAATACATCGATAAAAACAAAAATCTTTATTTTCATTTACGATGCTAAGGTCACTAAAGTCAATCGTATTATCATAATCTTCATTAAAAAGTTTAGCAAAATATCCCATCCACCTTTGTTGAATATCATTTTCTAATAAAAATATTTTTTAATCTTCATCCTTAATGCACTTCACTTGAACTAAATCATTACTACTATCTTTATGTTTGACTAACTTATACATATATCTTTCTCCTTCTTTAATATATAATCTTTTATATAAATCATTCAAAGCTTCAATTTTTGCATCACATATTATTTTCTTAAACTCCTTACAACCCTCTTTATATCTTTCCTAATTATCAGATTTTTTACATCTAAATTAATAATAAATTTTCTTATTTTTGCTCTTTTCTTACACATTTTGATTACACCACTAACTATTTTTATTATTAACATCTTTTTCTTTTGATACTCTAAGTACATCTTTTGCAATATTTTTAATATCACCAGTTAATTTTTCTCACATAACATTAGCTTTTTCATGCACATATAAAATCTTAAGATCTAGAATCTTACTCTAAAAAAATATTTTTGTTAATATTTTTTAAATGCCCCATCTAATTCTAGAACAATGTTTTACTTTATTTTTATTATTTTGCCCATTTATTTTGAAGTCCAAAACTAATAAGCGATGTTGGGTACATAAAATTTCATTTATAATAACTTTATAATCTTTGCAATCTAAATGATATATTTTTCTTATTAAAAAATAATCAATCTGAGTTTTACTATATCAATTCTTCTAAGGATGAGATGCTTATGTATTTTCTTAAATAATGTATTAATAATTATAAAATCATAAGCTAATGAAAAATTTAATATGATCTTAACACTTTCATTAGTCGCTTCAAACTCATGACCACTATTAATGTTTTTAAAATCATCTACCTCTCTACCAACATGTCCATTTAAATTTTCTTCCAATAAAACTAAAATCCTTCCTCGTAACTGTTTGAGTTTCAAGATTTTTATATCATAAAATTTTAATTAGATAAAGAGTTAAGTGTATCCTTGTTAGTTTGCTTTCTTATTCACAGTAGAAAAAGCAAAGTTAAATAGTTTTCATATGAAGTTAACTATTTAAAGCTTGTCCACATTGTGCCCACATAATGATATCAAATGTCAAGGAGAAGAAGCACATAGCAGCCTATTAAACCTCTTTGTTTAATAAAGAAATTCTTATAGTTTTTGTATGCTTATATGAAATACCATAACTTTTGGTCCATTGAAATTTCAATGACAAAAAAAAGAAAGACTTACAATTTTTCCCTAGAGCAAATAGTGACAAGGTGAGTGAAAAAATGTGAATTGAATTAAAAAAAAATTGCAAATGATTAGAAGGAAATACCTAACAAAATTATATTTGATCAATAACAATGACAACTTTGAATCTAAACAAAAGACAGTGGAAGGTAGAGAAATGCATAGCTTTTTTAGAAGTACAAAGAGAGTTTGAGGGCTATTGTATGTTGTTGGGCTAAGTTAAGGGGTGGCATTATGACTTTGGCAAAAGGCTTTCACCCTTTGTAGTGGGCCTCAGTTCTTGTCTCTTCATTGAGGACACAGCGGCTGAAAACCTTCCTTGCACACTTTTTTTTTATTACGTTGTAGGTTAGCTGGCTTATTGGAGATTGGTACTCTATTTTCATCCCCATCCAATTAGCTTGCTATTTCACAAGGTAAAATGCACATTACTCGTTGCTCGGAAGATGATGGATTTTCGATATTTTGGCTAGCTCAACTAATTTCTCACATGGTTGCTTATGTCTTAGTATGTTGTTCAAGATAGATTCACTTTGTCGTCTGCAAACATTGGGTTGTAGGGATCTGGATTCACCCATTTTCCTTTGACTGTTTTTTTTTTTTTGCATTAAAGCTGGACACTTTGTTGGTAAAATCTTTTGGGGAAGTTTGAATCCATTGCTATCTTTATGATTAAATCTTTAGAGTGGAGGTTAGTTATTGACAACGATGCTTCTCGTATGTGAATCTAAAGTTAGGATTTTCATGCATCTCAGCTATATGATCATTAGAGACCGTCAATTTTGTTTATTAGAAGTTGCAAGTAATTTATAATTTCTATTTATATAAATTTTTTTCTTTATATAAGATTATTTTATATCGTGTGATAGCATTATTATGCCTTTGTTGCGATGCTATTTTATTGTTTAAATTTTTTTGATGTTTTTAATTTTTGGTTTAATGAGAGTTAATGCAATCATTGATAGGGTCATGGTGTTGTTCTAGTCAACACAGATACGGCAGGCACATTGTCAGTAACAAACTTTCGCCTTCTTTTTCTGGTTAGTGTAACTCCTCATTTCTGTTGAATTTAATGTAACCATCTATATATCTAGAAGAGATTTGTTGTTACATCTATGAATTTTTTTTTGTTTGCATATGTTCTATCGAATGAATGCTGACTTTTTCCTTTTGTAGAGCGAGGCTTCTCGTGATATAATCGAACTTGGCACCATAGCATTGACAACTATAGAGAAGTTTAGTAAGCAAGTAAGTGTGTTATGAATTGTTGCAATCAAATTAGTTTATATGCTCCAAAATTGTCATACTGTTGACATTTAACATCACAATATTAAATAGTTGTATCAATTTGGTTTTACACTTAAATTAATTGATATTATTTTGCAAATAGTTATTGCTTGTGGATCTACTTTTGTGTAATTCTTGTTAAGGTAAATTAAAATTGATTTGTCGACTATATATGTATTTTGACATATGTGCTTGAACCAAAAGATGTGAAAACATTCAATGGTGTTTATTTTGTTAGATATGCTCTGTGTGGATTGATCCATGTCCAACTAGAATTTTTTTTGAAGTTATGTTATTGTCTATTTTAATTGCTAATTCTTGTGAAAATGGGAATTCCGGACTTATCTAACCATGTTTTTTTTGGTTTAATAATCTTGTAGTATGCTTTTGAATGAATCATTTGAGTTAAGTAAAATCCTTATGTGCCTTGTTAAGCTTTATAGTTACGATCTTTATCATTAATTCTTTTCTATTCAACTACTAAACTCACAAAATAAGATGCTAAATAAATAATCAACATCAGTGAATGTGCATACAAGGGACTCATTATTGGTGCTTGTCGCTTTGCATTGCTTTAAGTGTGTATATATATTGAACCAATATTCTTGTAATAGTTAATTTATTGTTACTTTTGTCTAGGCTTCACCTTTTAAGAAAAGGGTTGTCAACATCTTAGTGCAAAAATTGTGCTACTAAGGAGTTTCTATTATGGCTACAGGCCAAGGGAGGCTAGATCGACAGTGGAGGGGATGGAACCTGAAACCAAATCCAGGGAGATTTCGGCCCCTCTTGTGGGGCCCAACAAAGCAATAATTTATTATATTAGGAGGGTAATTAAGGAGGGAATTGACGAGATAATTAAAGAGGGAAAGTTCTCCTATTTGAAGTCAAATAGGAGAGTGAAATTAATAAGGAAACTGACTGATTTGGGGGTTGATTTGGAGGGAATTAATTAGTAGATGTTTCCTAATTAAAGAGGGTAGATTTGAGGGTTGATTAATTAGGAGTCATTTCCTAATTGAAGATGAAAGATTTGGAGGCTGATTTGGGAGGGAATTGGGGGATGGCTGTTTTGGTATTTATTGCTTATTGTTTGCTATAAGTAATGGGGTTTATATTATGTTTGTATGCAAAATTTGATTTAAGAGTGCTATAGTTTTCTTTTTGTGAGGGATCTTAGAGGCGTCTAGGGTTTAGGAGAGAAGGTCCTCCTCTTAAAAGAGGATCATTGTATATTGCTTTGTTCGTATTTGATTTTCTATCAATAAAAAATTAATTTTGTGTTGAATCTCTTGGAGTTTGTTGCTATTTTTTATACCAAGGCGCATCAAATTAGTATTAGAGCGAGGTTTTTGGAGAGATGACAACAAAGAAAGTGGATGCGTTGAAAGGCGAAATAGAGCAATTCAAATTCGACATGGAATAGAAGTTTTTAACAATGGAGAATCGGATGGAGAGCCGATTTGGAGGGATACAAGAGATGTTAAGGAAATTGATGAAGATGCAATCTAAAACTCCACCGGTGGTTCCAATTACTAACCCTAACCAAGATTTGACTGGGATTGCCTTGACCGAATCTAAGGGAAAGGAGATCGGACGGAATGGGTTCAACGAGCAAAGTTTCATCAATCAACATCTTCCTCCAAGGGCTCCAATAAAGGGTGGATCAGGGTTTCCAGAAGAGGATACAACAATGAGGGGATTGTGTGGTGGAGGTGGTGTAATGACCGACCATTATGCGAGGCATTTCGAGATAGGAGAGTGTGTTACCAGAGATGGAGGGTGTCGAGCTGAATCATGGGATCATATCATGTAAGAACTGAGGGAAGAAAGGTGGGAGTCCCGCCCTCTATACACGGGGAAAATATGGAGGGATCATGACAACCGCTACACTGGAGGAGGAAGAAGCTATTAGGGTGGTAGCGATGCGCGGGGGGGGGGGGGGGAGTATTGTTATGGCTACAAGCCAAGGGATGCTAGACCGGCAATGGAGGGGGCGGAACTTGAAACCAAATCCAGGGAGATTTCATCCCCTCTTGGCTTCTTGTGGGGCCCAATAAAAGAATAATTCATTATGTTAGGAGGGTAATTAATGAGAGAATTAAGGAGATAATTAAGGAGGGAAATATATCCTATTTGAATTCAAATAGGAGAGGGAAATTAATAAGGAAGACAAACTGATTTGGGGGCTGATTTGAAGGGGATTAATTAGGAGATGTTTCCTAATTAAAGAGAGCAGATTTGGGGGCTGATTTGGAGGAGATTAATTAGGAGATATTTCCTAATTGAAGAGGGCATATTTGAGGGCTGATTTGGGAGGGAATTGGGGGAGGGCTGTTTTGTATTTATTGTTTGCTATGAATAGTGGGCTTTATGTTATGTTTGTATGCAAAATTTTATTTAAGAGTGCTTTAATTTTCTTTTTGTGAGGGATCCTAGCGGTGTCTAGGGTTTGGGAGAGAAGATTCTTTTCTCCAAAGAGGATCATTGTATCTTTTTTTGTTCGTATTTGATTTTCTATCAATAAAAATATATTTTTTGTGTTGAATCTCTTGGCGTTTGTTGCTGTTTTGACACCAAGAAGCATCAGTTTCATTTCCCGTACAATGATTTTTGTCAATCGATGGCTTTGCTTTATGAATTATTTGATCTTGTGTTATTGCCTAACTTTCATATAACTATTATGAGATAAACTACAATGAGATTAATTGGTCTTCATGAGAACCCTCATGTACTTCACTTCATGGGGTGTTATTGCAATTGACAACATTCATGATTCTTCTTTGGCCCTTAAATTCTATTTTCATTATCTCATATTGGAGGCATTTTGTCAACATTCTTTTATCCAACTCTTTGTTATTCAATATCTAGTGTCAGTTTAGTACGTAAGGAATTTTTTGGTTTGACCAATTATTTTAGAAGGATTTAATTTTTATTCTCTTATACCACTCTTTTTCATTTAGCTTCTAATATTGTTTTGGGATATATAAGAAATATGCTTGTTTGAACTATGATTTTTGTTATTCGAGAGTTTGGGGAAGGCTTCTTATTGTAGGAGTTTGTCTTACCTCTTATACCCTCATGCTTTGAACAACCACGTTGGATGCTGTAATATTTCATATATGATTTGTATCTCTTGACTATATAGACCAATGTATTATTTTTCGTTGAAACTTTCTTCTGTTTTGTGTGTTATTTTATCCTTTTTTCCTGACGCTTTTTGGGCTATGCTGAATAGAGAGAGAGAGAGAGAGAGAGAGAGAGAGAGCTTATTTGTTTGAGACTCCAGTGGATATTTAGATAATGTATGACATTCTATCAAACATTCCATTATATATGCCACTTTTATTTTATAAGAGAACTTCTTGCACTTCTTAAGTCCTTGCACTTATAGCATATATATATATATATATAGACAATTAAGAGTCAACGGAAGTCCAGTCTAGTATGGACATCAGGATGTAGATGGTGATATAACTTTTAGTGTTAAAGTTGGATGGTAAATTGGAGAAGTTCCTTAAGGATATTATGTTCCAATAATCCCTCCATTTGACTTGTAGGTCACGTGTTCGAACCATAGAACAATCTCATATAATTCAAGCTGCCAATTTTAAGCATGAAGTATGTGGATATGATATGCTAGGGGAGCCCACAGTCAGGAAGGAGGAGCTATTATTCATTATGTAAGGAATCAAGGGGGAGTTATTTGCGAAGGTTTTTATTGTGGAAGGTTTTAATTTAGGAAGGTTTTAATATTTTTGGAAGATTTTTATTGTGGAAGGTTTTGATTTATAAGAAGGTTTTGATTTATAAAGGTTTTAATATTTTAAGAAGGTTTTACTTGTGAAAGGTTATAATATTTTGGGAAGGTTTTAATTGTGTGTTAGGACTATTTAAGGAGTTTTGTCTAGGGTTTTCATGTTATGTATGCTGAGTTTCTTTTCCTTTTGTTGGTGTGAGTTTCTTAGTGGTGGCTAATGTTTGTGGGAGAGCCAATCTATCTTTTGAATAGTAGATCAATTGTATCTTACATATTAGTTGAAAGGGTAGTAAAAAATCAGCCCCTATATTTGTGTTCCTGCATTTCTTCTTTTCTATTTGTTGTTTTTTGCTTTCAAGACGTATCGAATTGGTGTCAGAGCGAGATTTTTGGAAAGATGAAAGAAAAGAAAGTGGATGTGCTGGAAGGCAAAGTGAGGGAAATGAGATTGGACGGGAGGACTTCGACAAGGAGAGTTTATATCATCAAGAGCTACTTCCTAGGGCTCTGATAAGCGGCGGATTAGGTTTTCCGGATGAGGGGACAACAAGGAGGGAATTTTGTGGTGGAGGTGGTGGGGTGGCCGACCACTATGGGAGACATTTTGGGCATGGGTAGTGTGTGATCGGAGATAGAGGGGGTTAAGCTAGGCCTTGGGGATCTGATCATGCAAGGAGAATACTCGGGGAAAACATGAAGGGATCACGACAACCGCTACACTGGAGGAAGAAGCTATTGGGGCGGTGGCGATCCTAGGGTGAGAAAGTTGAAGATGTGAAGGATTGAAGAGAAGAAGAGTGAGAGTTCAATAAGTGATACACAAGCTCTTTCCAAGGAGAAAGATGTGAATGTAGGGGGCAAAGAAATAAACTTGCACAGCCTTGCTGATGGTGTTGATCAAAACCTAAGTCTCGTGCAAAGTGATTCTACCGAGACATCCACATCCAAACAAATTGCGTTTTTAGAATCCAAAAAACGAAGATAGGAAAGACACTATAACCAGGTCAATGTTTGAGAATGAAAGAAAACCAGTGGAAGCACCTTTGGTTTCTACTGGTAAGGGTATTTTTGTAGATGAAAATGTTGAGGCTGAAACACAGGATGCAACTAATACAGAGTTCTCAAAGGACAAGGTTGACATCGAATTGATTAGGTCGGAAAATTCAAAGGATGAAATTTAGGTGGAAAGAGTTGCTTTGCATCTTTAATGTTTGGAGAATCGATTTGTGGTCTTAGAAGGCAATGATGAGATTATAGACGAGATGGATCCAGCAGATCATGATATGTAAGAACTGTATTGTCCATTCTGATAAGGAAACTAGAGGATGAAAATGATATCAGTTTCTTTAGCAGTCAATTGATTATTTCGACTAATCAAATTAAAATCCCGAAAAACAAATTCAAGTTACAAAACATGAGCTTGAGGAGGAGCATTATAAAGTAGTAAACATTGAGATTGATAATTTCATCCTGAAGCAGTGTTTGGTTGAATTGACTGAAAAGAATATGTTTCTCTCAAAAGATTGCAGAAAGTACATGGAGAAATTGAAGCATGCAGAAAAATTCTTTTTTGAAATCAAACAGGAATGGACCACTCAGGCGAGGAAGCTAATTACACAGTCGGACTGTAATGTGGAACTTTTGGAAGGGATTCATGTAATGATGAAAACATATGACACTAAGAAGATTTGTGAGTCATACGATGCCAAGGACTATGAGATTTCAAATGATTGTTATGATAATATTTTGCAGATTATTTCAAATAAAATTGCAGAGTTGCAAGCTATTGTTCCAGTTACCAAGGGTGAAATCCATCATTTTCAACTTGAGAAATCATCTTCTTTCACACTTGGGCAACTTGCATTGATATTGGTGGAGCTTAGAGCATAAAATAAAGTGCTTGAGCAAGAATCTTTTTTGAGAAATCAAGAAATTTTTAACCTCCAAAGAAAAAATCACGAAGTAATTGAGATAAATAAGCAGTTGCAAAATGATATTAATGTTGGCAATCAACTCGAGGAAATGCTAAATGTAGGATTGGAGAGAGAATGTGTGGCAGATTATCGGATTTGCAGGAAGCTTGTCTTATATCTCAGAGTGAAATCTTGAAGTTGCTGAAGGAAAATGAATCATTTTCTAAGAAATTGTATGATTTAAGTGAGCAAAATGAACAGGAAAATGATGATATCCTTGAAGAAGCTATTGCTCAGGAGCTCCTCCCATTAATTTTTCAGTAGTTGCATTACTGAAAAATCTTCTCAGTGGTTAATTAGTAATGTGAACTATCTTTATAGGATCACGAATGATCTAGGCCAGGAAATCAGAGTGATTAATAAGAAAGCATGAGAGCTCTAGAAGCTGAAAACATGCATCTTAAGGAGTGCCGAACCCACATAATTCTTTTTAAAATTAAAATCCAATAAGCTAGAAATTCCTTGAAAATCTCAACATAGAAAAAGCAACAGGTGGGAAACTTTTAGAACAAAGATACATTGAGCTGTCCAATTCAGGCAGGTTTCAAGGCATCCAAAACTCAAAACTGCCTCTTACTCCTGATGGATGTATTGCAGGTGATCAATAGAAGAAAATTTCTGCAATGATTATGAGATTTTGTCTTTTCGAAAACCCAGTTAAATGTTGGAAGAGGAATTTTATGAATTGCATAGAGTAGAGCACATAGAACCCGGGAATCCAACTTGGCATATGAACTCTTAGTATCAATTGACGAATGTAGATCCAACAAAGCAGAAGTTGCATGGTTCCTACATGACCTTCATGTTTCATCATTCATGGAATTGATATTTAAGGAGAAGTTTTTTAGGTTGATGCAGATACTTAAGGGCCTCCGGACAACTGATATTGTGCAAATGAAGTTTCCAGTTGAAGAAATTGCTTGCGAAAATGTTCAAGAAGAAGATTTAAAAGAAAAAGTTGAAGTATTTGTAAAAGAAAGTAAGCGGCTGAAGGCATAATTGAATGCTTATGCTCCCCTTTTTTCTTTGGCAAATGAGATTGCATCTCTGGAGGAACGCACCTTTTGATTGATAAATCTTCACATTCTGAACAATAAGAGAAAACAACCTAAAATTTTTAGTCAAGTACGAGGCAAGCATCACAGCTCAAGAAGTCTAACAGCATCAATTAGAATCTTGGAGCTAAAAAGTTGCGCACAAAGGTTAAGGTTCTACAGAAAGTAGTAGCCGATATTAAAGGGCTTCTAGAGGAAGGAGAAGTTGTTTCTGGTACCTATGTGGATGATGAAACATGAGAAGTTTAAGCGTGGAAGTCAAATAGAAGCACAAGACCGGGTCTTACAAAAAGTGAAGCCATTGACAAAGATGTTAAACTATTGAAAGATGACATATTCTCTAAAGTGAAGCACGAGCAAATAATGAATGATATAGAACTTGATAATGTGCTAAGTGGTTCTCGACATGAAGCAAATTTTGTTGTTGAAATAGATGATCATGAGACAATTCCCATATTTCCACCTTGAGGACAATGTGCGTCTTTGGGGGGGGGATTATTGATACGTCAGGGGATCCCATAGCTAGGCCGGAGGAGCTATTATTTATTATGTAAGGAATCAATGAGGAGCTATTTAGGAAGGTTTTTATTGTGGAAGGTTTTAATTGTGGAAGATTTTAATATTTTAGGAAGGTTTTTATTGTGGAATGTTTTAATTTTGGAAGGTTTTAATTGTGGAAGGTTTTAATTGCGGAAGGTTTTACTATTTTAGGAAGGTTTTAATTGTGTTAGGGCTAGTTAAGGAAGAGTTCTGTCTAGGGTTTTCATGTTATGTATGCTGAGTTTATTTTTCTGTTGTTAGTGTGAGTTTCCTAGCGGTGGCTAGGGTTTGTGGGAGAGCCGATCTACCTCTCGAATAGTAGATCAATTGTATATTTCGTGATTAGTTGAACGAGTAATAAAAAACAGCCCCTATATTTGTGTTACTGCATTTCTTCTTCTCTATTTTGCTGTTTTTGCTTTCAAGATGCATAAGGATATTATGCAATTTTGGATTTCAATTCCTTTACTTGAATGGATGGCCTTCTCCATCACATTATAAAAGCATCGTAAGTTCGTTAAGGCTAGTCACAATATCCCAATCCAATCCCCTCCACTTTGCATAGTTATTTTTGAAATTTTTATTCAAATATCTCATGTATTTTTAAATTTAAATGGATGGTGGTGGCCACCTCAAGTTTAAATTGAATTTAGTTCCACAAAAGAATGCATGGTTTATGGCACTATCCACTTTACAAGTCAAAATCCTCCAAAAACATGGTTGTAAGCTCATTTTGTTTCAGCTAAGCATGATCAAGCTACCGACCCCCCTACTCTTTCCTTGGTTTTAAATTTTTTCTAGCTTATTGTAAACCGCATGTTTCCTTTTATGCTTTAATGAATTATTTTTGACTTAGAAAATTAATTGGAGGCCTTCTCCCATATGGTATTTTTGTGCTTAATGGCTATAACCTAAAATTTTTTTTAATGATTTTATTTTGTTATTTTCTTTTTATTAACCTCAATTCTACATCTCCCCTATTTTTTAAATGCCAAAAATAAATTCACAAGCCCGTGTAAACTTTCGTCTCCTTAATATTCCTAAACCTTAAATACTTTTAAGCTTTTTATTTTTGCCTCATACCAAACTCTACCCTTTTTCTAAACCCTACTACAAGTCCAAAACATATTTTCCTTCACTCGGAGCTGTAGGATCATCTCTCCTCTCAGCCAAGTCACTCCAATACCATGTCCGAGCCCACATAAAGGACAATTCTTCTTAAAAAAAAATTCTTAAATACCTTGTACCTCTCAGCCTCCCAAAGAAACCCTACTAGACCTTTGCATAGCCACACCTCAACTACTACACCAGCATTTCTTCAATCCTCCCATATCTTTGGAAGGAAAAGCAAGTCCATCCTCTGCATAAACACCATCATCACGGCCATAACCTCTCTGCTATATAGTATCAATGTTGCTTTTTATGAACCCCTCCTCAAACCTCACATTGGTTGAATTATGAGATAATAAATATCATTTTGTATTGTAAGGATACAACCGTGTCGTCCAACATAGGAATCCCTTACAATCATTTTGTGTGTTCGAAATGAAAATTTTGGGATAAATATATAGTTAAAACTAGGAAGGATAGAGCACAAAAAAATTAAATTTGAAAAGTTGCAGCAGCGACATCTATTTAAGACAAGATTGTAAAAAAGAAAACGAAAACTTGGGTAACACCTATTGAAGTGGCATGTATAATCAATTGATGATGATAAACCAATAAGGTTCGAAGATAGAAATACTTTGAATGGAATAAATTTTAAGATAAATGTGTGGTAAAATTAGGAAGGATGATGAAAAATATTATATTAGAGTAGTTTTGGCACTGGCACCTATTGAAGTGGCATGTATAATTAATTTATGATGATAAACCAATAAGGTTTGAAGATAGAAATACTTTGAAAGGAATGAATTTTAAGATAAATGTGTGGTGAAATTAGGAAGGATGATGGAAAATATTATATTAGAGTAGTTTTGGCACTAGCACCTATTGAAGACAAGGTTGCATAAAAAATATTTTTTTGGTTTGTGCCTGAACAACAAAGAAGGGAAGATATATCGATATGGATAGAAGGTTGAATTAATGTGACACAAGTGCAAAGGGAAAATCTAGCACTATTAAAAATTTCTTTACCTTTTTGATATTTTGTAAATTTCTTGGTTAACCAACCATTACTTTTTCATGTCATTTGTGGTCATCATATTTCTATTTTGTATTGTTTTTGTGATAGATCTTCTAGTTATTATGACAATGCTGTATTTTGATGAAAATAAAATATTGAAAGCTTGCTCAAAGGAAGTAAATGTTATTATACATATCAGCTGGCTATATTCAAATTGTTGCTCCTTATTAATGCTGTAATTTCTTGGTTTTCTTAGATAGTGAAGCCTTCTTCAGTTCCTCGTCAATTAGATCGAACACAATCACAAAGGCTCCTTCAAGTTTTTGGTAAATCATATTGCTTTTTTCTTGTGTTATTTTTGGTAATGGAATCATTACAATGTTGTATGTTAATCATGTTGATAAATGACATTCTTGCAAGCTTATTTTAGTCACGATAAAAACCTTTTTTTGTTTATATTTTTTGGTACTTGTTTATGGAAAAATGTTCTTTGCTTCTATTAGTTAACGTTTTTGTAGCTTCATAATCATACAACACATCTTATAGGTTGTTTATCCACTTATTTGTCATTTTAAATTCTGCTAGTGACATCTAGGTAAGTTTGTTATAACTATTTCTCTCAAGATGTAAGGAGAATATGAGCATGCCTCTGTTAGACCGGTCCAGCCGGCCCAGCCCCTTGGGCCGGTCCATATGTTTTACCGAAGGAGGAGGCCGGCGGGCTCAAAGGAGGGGGAAAAAGTGGGGTCCACTTGAGATTCAAATACTTTCTTGGAGCCAAAAGGAGGGGAGCAAGGGCTATTTGGTCCTTTTGTGTTATTTTTGAATTGTATGCATTAAGTAGGGAGAAAAGAATAGATTAGGGTTATGTGAAATTTGCTTTGAGTTTTCTTGTTCTTCTTTGGTGGCTAGGGCTCTAGATCGAATTCTAGAGATTGGGAGAGTGCGTTCCTCCTCTCGAATAGAGGATCCTTGTATCTTTGCTATTTTCCTTGCATCTACTAGTAAAATACAAGTCTTTTCTCCAAATTTCTCTTAGTTTTTCCCTGTCTTTCTACTGTTTTGGCTGTTTTCCTGCTGTGGACAGCAGTTTGCTTTGAGATTTGTTGTAAAAGTGAATAAGAAATACTTGATTTCAAGTATTTCCTATCAAATTGGTATCAGAGCAAGTCTTGGGACAAATCGTGGGCTGTTTTTGTCCAATTTCAGCGGCTGAAATTGCACCGGCGGAGGAGAAAATTGCTGTAATTTTTTTTTTCAAATCCTGAGATCTTCTCATAATTTGCAAGCCGTAGGAGATGACGGCTAAGAAGGTGGATGCTTTGGAGGAGAGAATTGAAGGAGAGATAAATTAAATCAAGGAACCGTGGAGGAATGAATGTCCTCCATGGAGGAGCAAGTGGTCGATCTACGGGATATGATGAAAAAGATGTTGGAGTTTCAAACCCAATCAGTGGCATCTGATGCAATAGGGCCCGCAGCGAAGAACACCAACTCTGAAATCCATCGGGAGGAAGAGGAGGTGGAAATCGTGGAAGGGAGTAGGGGAAGGCCTCATTTGGAGCCTTTCCAGAGGGAGGAGGGAGGAGGAAGATATGGGGAAAGGCAAGGCTATGGAGGCGTGGAACCAAGAGGTGTTGGTTGGGAGCATCGAGGGGGTTATCATGGGCGCCGGGAAGCTGTTTTTGAAGATCGGAGAGGGGATTTTGAAGGGGGATGGGGACAGGATAGAGCAAGGGAAGATCGGGAGACATGGGGGGGCCCAGGCACATGGGAGAGGGGAAACTATGGAGGATTAAGGGGGAACGGCGGGGATCGGAAGATGAGAACATTAAAAATGCCCATTTTCGAAGGGGAGGATGCCTATGGGTGGATCTACAAAGTGGAGAGGTACTTTGCTGTTAACAGCTTGACGGAGGAGGAGAAATTATCGGCGCGGGGATGATGCACAAATGGCCATGCCCATTGTAGGGGTGGTAGATATATTTTCACTCTGTTACTTTGAGCCTTGCCAACTCTATCTACTTATTTGTAGATGGAGTTTAAAAGGTAGAACTTGTAATTGTAACTTGTAGACACAGAACCAATATTTTGCATTTGAAATGATTTTTTTTCCTAGGACTTGGAGGCCTTATGCATTGTGTGTATCATTACCTATGTATGATGCTGTGCTTGCATGATTAGACGGAAGTAGAAAATTTAAAATCATTTTTTTACCATGATTGCTTTGAATTTGTTGCATTAACATTTGGTAGGGGTTTAAGTCTTGCCGACTCAAGTCCATGTGATGTGAATGATCAAATTTAAAAAGTAGGACTTATGACACTTCCTTATTGACACGGACACTTCATTTTTTTTTGCTTTAAAATTTTGATAATTTTTAGAGTTTGAACTGCCATTGAGAAATGCGCCTTGTCAACTCCACCCTTATTTTGTAGAGGACCGAACTTGAAATATGGAACTTATGCCTCTGCTCTATTAGGTAGGCGGCGGCCGTAGGGCAACTCACCTGAGCGTATGCATGCAATATAATGAACTCAAGTTTAAATTTGAAGGCAGATTTTTTGAGCTTGTCAAAGCGTTGACACTTTTTTTTTGAAGTAATTGTTCACTTCTTGATAAGTTGGCAAATTGACGTATGTGTGATGTGAAACATGTATGAAAATAAGAATTGCTTTGGAAATTAATAATAATTTGAAAAGCTTTGTCAATTATAAACCTTATGTTTCACCAAGTTAGATTATTGAATTTTTAATTAGAAGTTATGCAATAGCATGCAGTTACAAACGAGATTAGAAGGATACTTGCAAATAGCAACAAAATAAATAAGTAAAACTACCGGCAATGAATAACAAAAATCAATGGCTTAACAAATAGATATTTTCACTTTGAGTTCCCTCACTCTTTGCTCATGAAAGTAGCGTCTTAGTGGAGGTAGAATATCAACAACTGTAGTGATGCTTACAGTATAGCCCGTCGGAGAAGTAGTCGGAGTCGAAGAAGTTGGTGGGCGGTGAACAATAATCCAACGGATAGAAGAGAAGCATTGGTCGACGGAGACAGATAGTTGAAAGAGAATTTTGTAAATGTAGTCTTCCACGGATTCGTCGAACTCTAAATTGAAATCAAAGAGAATTGATCATGGATGTTGACGAAGCTTTCTTGATATTAAGCGAAGCCGGAATCAAGCTCTAGATCCGCCATCCGTGGACAAAGAGCTTTCCTCCTTCTTGGGGACCCTTGAAGGCCGACAGCTTATGGAGGAGGGAGAGGGGAAGCCGGCGGTTTGGAGGGGCTCGGGTAAGGGAGAAGAGGTTATGGTTGTGGGTTGAAGCTCCTTTGACTTAGGTTAGGAAATTGGAGGGGAATAGTTTTAGATAAAAAAGAAATATGAAATTAAATTTCATATTTTCTAGAGGAGGGAAAGGATTAATTTAAAATTCAAAATTAATCCCAAATTGGGTTAATAGGTGCAACGGTTAGGGGGCTAATGGGGAGATTTAATTAGGGTTTAAGGAGCAAATTGGAGAGAGAAAAGGAGATAGAGGGGGACGGCCATGTGGGGAGGGGAAGTATGAGTCTAGGTTCAATGTATGTGGGCCCAAAGGAGTTAATTATTGATTGGAATCAAATCCGAATTTTAATTTCAGATTTGATTTATTTAGGGAGGCTTCCAAATTGGGTTTTAACAATAGGAAAATATTTTGAGATTCAAATATTTAATTGAATTCAAATAAGGATTGATGCATGCAAAGGGGGGGGGGGGGTTTCAAAATAATATGAGAATTTGTTTTGACCCTTGGACTGCTGGTGCTCTTGGTTTGGGCCTTGTTTGCTTTGATTTGGAGCTAATTTTTGGGATCTACTTGGTTCTAGCTCATAAATGCTTAAGTTGTGACTTTAGCTCATTAATTCAAAAAGGTTTCTCTACTAATTTCAGCTCCTTATGTGTGGAAAAGTTTGGCTTTTCCCCTTCCCCATGCTGCCTTCTCGGTTTCCTCCTTGCCCCCTCGGTTTCTCTTGGGCTTTTGCTGTTCCCGTGGCCCTGGCTGTTTTTCCTGTGCTGGCTGGTTTTCCCGTGCCTTGGCTCTTTGTTCTCTGTGCTGGTCCTCGGTTCCCTTGATGGCTGGGTTTCCTGTGGCTGCCTGCTGGGTTTCCCGTGGCCTTCTTTCTCCTGTCTCCTGAGTCGGTTTGGGGCTGCTGTTTGGTGGCTGTTGGCCTTTCATTTCCCTAAATCTAATAGGTTTAATTAATGCTTTAAGGGGCTGTTTAGCTGCCCTCTTTTGGTCTATAAATAGTAGATGTTTTGGAATAAAAAAAGTGTGTTATAATGTGATTTTTGAAATAGAAAACCTGAGGGTTTTTGTTGGAAAAGCTTGCGAGCTTGTTCCATTGCTCTCTTCTCTTCTTCTTGGGAATGTTTGCGAGCTTCTCCTATGTTTCGTCTTGGCTTCTAACCTCTTCTTCTACCCGCAAGAATCTACCCCACTTGTATCTTTCTTCTCTCAATGGATGAATGCAACTTTAGGTGTTTTGTTTGAGTCGTTTGTAAGTGTCTTTTGTGTATGGTCGTTTTATATGATATAAAGTTGTTGTTTTTGTTATTTCAAAAGTGTCTTTATGTAATATCTTTATCCTAGTAAGGAAATGTCTTTTCTAGATTTTTGCTTTCATCAATTTGGTATCAGAGCGGGTTAGTAAATCCCGGTTTGTCATGTAAGTCTTATTGTCAAGTGATTTAAGTTTTGTTGAGTCTTTTTTAGAAAAATGAAAAATCACAAAAAGATTGATTCAGTCAAAGAAGAAAGCAAGCCAGAAGATCTTAAAGTCCCTCTTCCGATGGACAGATGGATTCCAACAGAAGGTGATTCAACGGATCCACTATAGAATGAGCTATATAAACTTCAATCGTTGTTGCATATGCGTGCAGAAAATTATTTGAAGAAAAGGAAGCATCTGCAAGAACAGTTCAAGCAAGAGCGAGATGAAATCCTGAAGAGGTGCGGCAAAGATTCAAGAGCTAGATGCACTTCCTTCGTCTCCTCGGATCAAATAAAAAAACAACTCATCAGGAGATGAGTTTTTCAAGTAGAGGAGTATCTGATGCTTGCAAAGGAGGGGGGGGGTCAAAACAATATGAGAATTTGTTTTGACCCTTGGGTTGCTGGTGCTCTCAGTTTGGGCCTTGTTTGCTTTGATTTGGAGCTAATTTTTGTGATATACTTGGTTCTAGCTCATAAATGCTTAAGTTGTGATTTTAGCTCATTAATTCAAAAAGGTTTCTCTACTAATTTCAGCTCATTATGTGTGGAAAAGTTTGGCTTTTCCCCTTCCCCATGCTTCCTTCTCGGTTTCCTCCTTGCCCCCTCGGTTTCTCTTGGGCTTTTGTTGTTCCCGTGGCCCTGGCTGTTTTTCCTGTGCTGGCTGGTTTTCCCGTGCCTTGGCCTTTTGTTCTCTGTGCTGGCTCCTCGGTTCCCTTGATGGCTGGGTTTCCCGTGGCTGCCTGCTGGGTTTCTCGTGGCTGCCTGCTTGGTTTCCCGTGGCCTTTTTTCCCTTGTTTCCTGAGCCGGTTTGGGGCTGCTGTTTGGTGGCTATTGGCCTTTCATTTCCCTAAATCTAATAGGTTTAATTAATGTTTTAAGGGGCTGTTTAGCTGCCCTCTTTTGGTCTATAAATAGTAGATGTTTTGGAATAAAAAAAGTGTGTTATAATGTGATTTTTGGAATAGAAAACCTGAGGGTTTTTGTTGGAAAAGCTTGAGAGCTTGTTCCATTTCTCTCTTCTCTTCTTCTTGGGAATGCTTGCGAGCCCTTTGCATGCATCAAGGATACTTTCATAAATAACAATGGGTTATTTTAGGAAGGTCATTACAAGTAATTTGAATTTTGAAATTCAAACTTTGGGGGCTAGGTAGGCCAGTGGCTAGGGGAGATCTAGGGAGGGGAATCGGCGGTTGGTGGGTAGAGGCCGATGGCTGGACTGGTGGGGTGGGAGTTCCGGTGGCTTGGAGTGGAGGCAAGGGGCCAGTGGGCTTGAGGAAGGGAAGGAACAGCTAGGGGGTGGGGGATTGGCCGGTGGATAGGCTGTCGGAGGGGAAAAAGGTAGGCAGGTGGTTCTGGAGGAGGGAGGTGGGGGAAGGAAGAAAGGATATCTCTCTTCTCTCCGAAGCACACAAGGAACAAGAGCAAAGAAAAGCTGAAGTTTTCTATTAATTCATCATTAATCTCATACAATGCAAAATACCTCTATATATAGGTCTAAATAGTAAAAGAAAAAAGAAAGACTCAAATGCCCTCGGAGCTACAACAAGAACTCACTACCCATAGGGGTAAAATAAGAAAAACTAAAATGAAAAAATAATAAGCAATACATGAATACATCAAAAGTAAAGGCTCCGAATCGTAGCCGTCGATCTACGATTCCTCCGATGATACGCATGTCGAAATCTCTGGCTGATGTCCTCATCAATGTGCCTTTTGGTGTGTTTGCTTGACTTGCAAAGCACTATAATTGAATTGATTTCTTATCTTAAAATGCATGTGCAAGACTTTAAATTGTTCGAGGCTAGGCCATTCACATCGTTTACTGGTAATGCATTGTTGTTGAAATGTATACATGGATTTTTATTTGGAGATTCGGTGATTCGGTGATTGCATCATGTCTGCTTCCACTTATTTTGTGGATTCATTTGAAAATTTGCAGTTTAAATTTTATTGCACGCTTAAAGCAGCATAATTTTGCTTGCTTTAAATCTTCATTTGTCCACATGAACCCCACAAGAGTTAGCTTTTTGCCTATAAATAAAGGTGTTGTCGCAGTTATTTTCATAGTCAGTTTAGTCAACCCTATGACCTAAGAGTTCTAAGTGTAGCAGAGAAGTTCTATTCTTGCAGGTCGGCAGCAGTCGAGTCATTTGTAAGATTAGTTCCAATGTTCAATTCTGGTTTAATTTGTGTTCTTTCTTCTCAACATGTAGTAAGATTCAAGCATTCATTTTGTTTTTAGTTGAGTAGTATTGTCACTTTTTCATTTTAATTTTATCGCATCTATGTTCATAAAAGAACATTGACTTTGTTCTTTTCAAGTTGAGATAGAAAAATTTCGGTAGGGCTACCATATGACCCTTGTGTTGGGGCATTCCGTAATGTGCTAGGCCTCCAACACCAAGAAAGACATATATAGATGGTGTTTACTGTCAAATCTTCTACCCATCACGCCAAAAAAGGCATGTGTGAGTCACATGCACAAGAAAATGCACAGCATATGATTTTCTTGCTGCATCAAGCAAGATGTATGCGAATGCATGTGGTAATGTTACCTTTTTTTAAAAAATCTTCACTCTTATTTTTCTTCTCACCTCCCAGTTTGCTTTTTCCCCTTTCTCTCTTTGTTTACATCTGCTTTTAGAGGAGAAGTTGAGCTTGCTAATGGTAAGTGGGGTTGTGCACAGGTTTTGAGAGATGGATATTGTGCTATGGGTTAAAAGAAGAGCTGAGCTGACTGTGAGGGAGTGAAGACAAGTTGAGGTGGGGTAAATGGAGCTTGAAAAGTTGTTGCCGGCAGGGGGGTGGAGCTTGGTTGGCTTTGAGAATGGAGCAGTTTTGAGGTGGCAAGTTGCTGTGGCTGGTGAGTTGGAGTGCTGGAGGTGAAGAGGAAATAAGTCAGGTATGCATGAGAGCGAGTTGCTTCCATGAGTTTGTCCGGTGTTAGTTGAATTGCCGAAAGTGCTATTTGATGAGGGGGGGCAAGGCAGAGTTGAGTATTGCATATTGAGGGAAAATATAGGAAGTGTGTGAGAGTTTGTAAATGATAGTTTTTTAGTGGATTCGGATAAGTGAGGTGGTAGAAGATTCAAGAGAATGTCACACAACTAGAGTTCCATTATATATATATATATATATATATATATATATATATATATATATATATATATATATATATATATATATATGATTTAAAAAAAAGTACTGATGGTTGCATTAAAAGTTGTGCTCCATAGGGGTTAAAGACTTAAAGTGACGAATAAGAAGGTTGTAGAGGATGAAGTTAGCTATCCAACAATGTCAAAATTGTATGATGCTATGATTCTGATGGTAAATGAGAAAGCTATACTTAATAATGAGACAAGGTCAGAGTTTCTAAATTTGAATTTTTTTCTCTCATTTCATGCACAAAATGTAACTTGGTGGGTTGGAATTGATCAAAATGGAAAATGCATATGATTCTGAGTAGAAATGAATGAGCTCTGCCTTAAACAGTGTGAAGATGCTGTAGTTTCTGGATTCTGATTTCATTTTTTTCTCGATATGTGCAAAAACTGCAACTTTACATGTCGAAATGGAGATAAATGCTTTTATATTTTTCATGTTGATTACTATGCTGTCTGATATCTTGATTATTGTGCTTGTATTTGTGCAGTTTTGTTACAAATTTAGAAATTATGAAGTATGACCACTATATTAAAGTCAATGGGGAAAACTGATCTGTCTATTTTATTGCAGGTAAGGATCTGAGGATCATTGTCTTTGGTTTTCGACCCAGAACGAAGCAGGTTGCTCTTCTAAGCTGTTGCTTATATTGCATTTGTTTGAGATCCTGTAGGACTACTGCCTTTTCGTTTAGTTAGTAATTTGCATTGTGGACTTCTGTTTAGTTCCCTGTCATCTTTAAGTGAATGGTATTACTGATAATTAATGGAACTAAAACCTGGTGCAATGTAAATTTTCTGGTTACAGGCATCGTGTAAGTTTCCTGTTATTATTTAGTGAATGTTTATCATTTATACTTTATATTAAAAAAACCTATTCAAGCATAACTAGCGGGTAGCAACAAAGCACTTGCCCAACATATGTGGAATTAAATGATTTAGTTGCATGCCTGGTTTCTTGTTAGATATCAGCCCCTTTAGTTTCATGATTTCTGTGAGTTTAATTTGATACGAGGGGAATCCTTTTAAAAATCTAGAATACTTGCTGTCCAATGAGGAGATCATATTAACAAGGCAACATTGGCATATGCACTAAGCAACCAAGCAACCATATTCAACGCTCCATAATTCTTGTCCCATTCGCTCATTAAAAGAGTGACCAAGATTATATCATCCATCTCCTTTAGAGATATTTGTTTTTGTTCTAATTGCTATGGTACACAGTTAAAGCAAGAAAAGTTCTTGAATGTTGAAACTCAATTATGCTCTCTTTAAAGTCTCTATAAGTACGACGGGATTCTGGTTTTTTTATTGTCTAAGAGCTCACTATTGATTCTTTACAGCGACGAGCTGTTTTTGACGCTTTGTCAAGATACACCAGGCCAGCACGATTATGGGATATGTACGCTTTAACTTGTGGTCCTTCCAAATTCAGCAACATAAATCCAAAGTTGCGGTTAATTAAAGAATACCTTCGGCTTTTAGGCAAAGATTCTTTGTCTATATCAAGCAAGAAAATTGATGAAGGGTCAATCATTGTCTCGAACGACTGGTGGAGAATTTCAACAATAAATTCTGGATATTCACTGTGTTCAACTTATCCTTCTTCCCTGATTGTCCCAAGAAGTATCAGGTACATACATATTATTTTTCCCTCAATCTGCTATCCATTAAAACATTCTTGTTGGCTTCACAAATGTTAGTCCATTGAATCTTGTTTTGTTGCCATTCTTTAACTTATGACAAAGCTCTTGATTGTTTCATTGCTGAAGCATTAATACTATTTTCTTAGGGTTTTATCTGTGTAAAATTAATCACCCTTACGTTTTCAGTGATGAAGAATTACAGCAGGCTGCTTCATTCCGTGGGAGGGGACGTTTACCTGTAATTTCATGGTGTCATGCTGGTTTGTACCAGTAATAATTTAAAGATAACATTTTTATCTCGAGTTCTTAGAACATTCCCTGAACATCATGGAAATTCAGATAATAAATCGGTTCAGTATTCTTGCGTCAGCTATTTAGACTCATTTGATGTGGTTGAAATGCCAGGAACTGGCGCTGTGCTTGCACGGTCATCCCAGCCGTTGGTTGGTCTTATGATGAATATGAGAAGGTAGTTTTTTTTCTTCCCTTGTGATTTTCAATTCATTTTTACTTCTGTTAGTTGAAAGTGTAAGACTGGATTCTTATTTTTTAGCAACATGGATGAGAAACTTGTTGCTGCACTTTGCACTCAAACTGTCGATGGAAAGGGAGCACGAAGGTAATATGAACTTTTTAATCCATCTATATCCCTTACTTTTACATGTAGTCAAATTCTTTGTTTGTGACTAGCCTTGTCTTTTTAAGAGTAATATATTTCTTGTGGGACACCCTCTTCATCCATTCTTCAGAATACATATTTTACTGCGAATTTCCATCCTAAAATCTGCGTTATTGCATTTATTGCTTTAGCATTTACTCTGTGCTCATTCTCTGTTTCACTTGGTTGACACCATACTTTCTTTGACTTATTACAAATTTCAACTAATAGAAACTGTGGACTTATTTGCTATTAGGAAGCTTTATATTGCTGACGCAAGGCCTAGAAAAAATGCTTTGGCGAATGGTGCAATGGGAGGTGGGTCAGAGTCATCTTCTAATTATTTTCAATCTGAGGTCTGGTCATGATTTGGATTTATTATGATGCATCCCTTTTATTCTTTAATAAAGTTGATTTTCAAATTTTATAATTTCTGAAATAATTTGGTTAGGTTGTCTTTTTTGGGATTGATAACATACATGCTATGAGAGAGAGTCTTGCTCGGCTAAGAGACTATTTGGACACTCATGGATCAACTTCATCTGATGGAATGTCATCTTTTCTGGTTTGTTTTCCTGACCTGGTGTAGCCATTACTAGATTATGCGATTGAATATCTTTTTTGTTAACTTAGCTCGTTGTATGAATTTCTATCACCTGTATTGTTTTTTAAATCAAAATCTTTTATTGACTTGAAGAGGTTGGTCTAAATCTGTTGATATTATTCATGAGCGAGTTGCATATAATTCATATGTTAATAGGGACCTGAGTCCATTTTAGATTATTATGTGATATAAACGTTGAAAACCTAGATCTTATAGATCTACCTATAAAATCTTGGCCATGTGCATTTGCACAGCATATGCATAATCTGCATGGGGATAGTCATAGCAAAGTGGCTATCAATTATGATAATTACAAGCTTTTTACTGATGTGAACAAGGGAGATGTGGAATTTAAACCTAGTGATAAAGTCATGGAACGTTAAATTTAGAAAGCCTTCAATCTAAAACCTTTAAGAAGTTGACTGTAAGGGAGATGTGACCATTTAAAATTGTGCAACATGATGTATTTGATTTCATTTAATTTCAAAAATCTACATCCAATTCTTTATATTACACTATCTTTCCACCTCTTTTTCGTGAGTCCACATCTAATCTTTTGCCTGATACTTTTATGTAGCTTGTTCTTGAATTTATCCTAGACGATGAGATCATATTCATTATTGATGGTTGATTTTAAAGGCACCTTATTTATTGAAAAGATTGATTTAAATTTATTGATTAATCGATTGTTTATGTCTAGATTTACTTGATAAGTTCGTTAGAGCCATATTTGATGGAAATCTGTTTTTATTCTTGTCGGAAGTATCAGACAAGCATTAATTTTTTTTAGTAGTTATTATATTTTTCTTAGGAGTTGATTTCTTTTCATTAGTCCATTTTATTTGTTTTTTTTTTTGGAGAGCATGCTAATGATGATGGATGAGATTGGTTGAGAAAGTGATTCTTAGCTTTATGTTAGTTTATTCAGTTTACATGATTTCAATTTTGTCAGATTTGGGTTATTTTACTCAAAATGATGAGTTTATGGTGGATTGTTATTGGTTTGGTATCAAAAATTCAATTTGTTGGATTTAATTTTTTTTTAAGTTTGATAGATTGATGTAGTGGCTGGGTAGGTTATGATGTGTGGCATAATATGTTGATTTCCACTGTATGGCGTTGTTGTTGGAATTATTTAAGTAAAACAAACTAAATGTACACGTTGGTTTGTTATAAATAAAGGATTCGTTTTTTTTTTTTTTCTTTTTGTGAGATTTGCATGACTTATGAAGTGTGGGATATGCGTTTGGCGTGAAGGTACTTGAATGGATTGACTTTGCAGTTTAAATGCTTTTGGATGGATTTTTGCGTTACTTGTGGATACAGTTTGAAGTTGGGTTATTTTGAAAAAAATTAAATTAAAATTGTGATTAATCTTAACTTAGATTTAGATTGATCTTGTGTCAACCTTATTTATTAGCCTAAGCCATGCAGAGTCTACTAATAGTGGCGTGAGGCATGGAATTGAAAACTTTTGGTTCGAATAATGGTTCTCTTCCAATTTTTAATCTTATTAGGAAAAATTAGATGTGTGATTCTTTTCGATTGCTGTTCAATTGTGATTGCCTATGGATCATCTTCTTGTATTAGGCGAGGCTTATTTTTTCAATACTTTGATAAATTCCTTCATTGTCTATTTATTCTAAATATTTTTGTATATGCTAGTCTAGTACTATTACATTTGGTAAAAAATTGATACATCATTTATCCGATTTTGTAGAAATTAATTTATTAGCTTACTGATTTTATTTATGTCCAAATTCTTACTGAAATTCTTAAATTTTTGCGATCATTTCGTTGTAAATTTGAACTAATATTATTATTTTTTCATTAAAAGAAAGTGAGTTGTTTACTTGATAATGTGTAAATTGTCAAAAAATTTTTTTTTTTCATGAAAGCATGACATGCATCATATTAGTTGCTTCAGGAAACTATAATCAGTGTTGTTTTGCATTACCTTGTGAATAGTGTTGATAAAGACTTTTATTTTCTCTAGACTGCATTCACTATTGACGTTCTAGTTACATAATGAGGAATTCAATATCTAAATTAAATGTATAACCATATAGTGTCCTTGACTAAAATAAACAATAAACCCTAAAAAATTTACCCATTTTCTTATGATTTTAGGTGAATTAAGACTCTTGTATCTATATTAAATGTATGAGCATATAGTATCTTAAACTAAAAAATTTCATTCTTATGTCCAAGGATTTAATAATGTCGGGTTCATTATTTTCAATCATCGAGGATTGCTTTCAATGAGATTTTATTATGAGTAATTATGGGTTCTCTTATCCAAGAAGCTTTTATGATGAGCCAATTTTAAGTGGATTTGGTTTGATTTTAGTTTAGGTTTGATCTAGAGCCTTAGGTTTTTCTTTATTCTTTGGAGAAAACCTTGAAGTGTTCAAGAATAAAGTTGTGACTACCTTAACTTAAAAAGTTGACATTTTTATAAGCATATGGTTTTGTGGATGTTGGCATTTTTAAAGGATTGATTAAGACCTTATCCCATTTTGCACTTTGCCACAACACAATTATTAAGCAAGCGTTACTGTACTGGGAGTGGATTTGTTATTAGTAAACCTTTTTTATTTGGTTGAGTGGAGAGGCTGAACCAAATGCATTCATTCATATTCTTTGTTTTAAAGGAAGTTCATTATTCTTTAATATTGAATCAAATTCCAGGTTGGTTTGTGAACATGATGTTGACGTTATTGTCGTACCGACCCGATTCTGATCAATACGAGCCCGATTGGGCTCGATCATGCTCAATCAAGCCAATTGGCCGTCATCGAGCATAAATTAAACTAACTTGAATTGTACCCTAATTAAATCAAATTAAGCTCAATTTCCAATTAAACTCAAATTGGTCCAAATCGAACTTAATCGAGCCTCGTTGAATCAAGTTCGATGCAGTTCGACACTGATTCGAGTCCAATTTTGCATTGGCTTGATTGGATCCAACCAGACCCGAATCGACCCAAATCGATTCAGATCGAGTTTGATTTTGGCTCACTTTCAACCAAATCAGTCCAATCTGGGCTCATTTGACCTTTCCAAATCAAGCAATTGATCAATGACTGTGATTTATCCCAATTTTCAAACCTTGCCGCCAATACCCCGTCAAATCTTTTGATTTTTGCGTCTGTAGCAGGGATTGAGCATGGGGAAATGATTTTGCGTGGCAAAACCTCATTTCCTGTATAGAGAGAGAGGGCGAGGAAGATAGGGGGATGGGCATGTCTTCTACTTGCGTATGACCTAGTTGAACAGGAGAGCTGAGAGGTCAAGTGAGGGAAGGAGAGTCAATGCCTGCTTGCTGTGTTTGATCCAGGTGAGATGAAGGAGGAGCGGTCGGTTCCTCTGGCTCGTATGCGTCTGACCTAGCCGAGAGGGAGTGCAGGCTCTAGCTTCGTGCGGTCTGTCCAGGCATGAAAAGGAGGCCGATGCCAGCTTCTTGCTTGCAATTCCTGGAGTCGAAGCCGAGTGAAGAGCAGATTGTGCCTTCCCTACCTGCTGTTTTCTCCTTCCTTGGACCAAAAGGAGGATTTCTTCTGCTTTTATTGCTAAGCAAAAAGTTCCTCTCGCTGTTGTTGGCTGTTTCCTCTTCCAAAATTTAGAGCAAAGGGGTGTTGTAGTTAGTCCCTATTACAGCTAAAGGAAAGTAAAAAGCTTTTATTTTCTTCCAAATTAGCTCCGGCAAGTTTGTGACAACGGAGGCGACTTCAGGGAGCATTTAGAAAGCAAAGGCGACGTTCGGAGTGGTTTGGATAGCAACTTTCCTCCTCAATCTCGCTTTTGACAAGGTGAGTGGATTGTGGTTTGCGCCGTGATTACTCGGCATGGTAAAACTCCTCAAACTTAGGAAAAATCTCAGGGTCTCTAAGCCGTGGCTTTGTTTGACTTTCCAAAGCCATAGGTTCATAGAAACCCATGCATTTTAAATCCCAAAATCCCTTTCCACTGTCCTCTTAGTAGATTTGGGGAAATCCGTGATTTTCACCAAGTTGCTCTCATGTGAGAGTCAAAAGAAGATGCTGATCCACGTAGGGGTTTTGGATTGGTGCCCAACCCCCTCCAAATGCATGTATTAACATTCATTTCGCCTCCCTAGCCATCACCTACAATCAAACCATAGGTTATTTGATTTCATTTGTTTCAAAATTAGATGTCTAGGTATAGATCTTTTCAAACATTGCAAGTTGTGCTATCTTTCCTTATATCGTGCGTTATGACAAACTTAACACACAAACATAAGAATTCACACTTAATGAAATTTACTGATTCTCCATGGTGTTGTTGAAAATCCAAAATACATTTGATCTATTGTAAGGCTAAATAAACTGTTGTAGGATTTGTCACATGAAATGATTCATTTTCTACAAATCCTAGAACAACTAGAATTACTCAAATTTATCTAGGGTGTTTTATAAAATTCATGGAGATGAAAACCAATGGACATTTTGTCCAATCCACAAAATCTTTAATGATTGGAAACCTGCACTCTCATTTCCAATGCACCAATCATGTCAAAATTGATTGGGATCTTCTCCAAGCCTTAGGTGTGATGTTGACAAAACGGGGGTCAACCCATGTCCAAAATAATATGAATTTTGGCTTCCCTTGAGTCTACTTTTTGAGCTGAAATTTTAGCTCATTTATGAGCTGGTCTTTAATTCATTTATTGATTATTATCTTACTTTTTATTCAATGTTATTTATAGTTTTAAATGTCTACTTTATGTTGTCTCTTGGGGTTCCAAAAAGGGCTTTTGGAATCCCAATAATGGTGTTTAATATTCCCATGTATGGCCCCTTGGTTTCCACCAAGGTTTTTAATTTTTTTAAGTGCTTTTGCTCCCTTGGATTCCGGCTGGCCGCTGGTTTTCCCGTGCCTGGGCTCTTTTCCCGAGGCTGTGCCCCTTGGCTCCCGCGCGGCCTCCTTGGCTCCCGCGGCTGCTCTTCGGTTCCTGGTTTGGGCTGAATTCCGTGAGCAAGGAGGGAGGATTTAGGTGTTTTAATGCTTGTGATGTTTAGGTTCTTGTGATAACTTAATGTATGTGTCCTTTTGTATTCCCCTTTCATACCTATAAATATGAGGGGTTGTTTATGTTTGAAGAAAGTGAATGATATTTGATTTTTGGAAAAAATCTGTTAACCTGCGGGTTGCTTGGAAATCCTGCGGGCTCTTTCCACCTTTCTTTCTCATCCCCTCCGGAAATCCTGCGGGCTCTTTCCAACCTTTCTTCTCGGGCTTCTAATCTCTTCGTCTCTCCGCAAGTGCCATTCCACCTGTATCTTTCTTCCAAGTGCAGCAACTTTAGGGAGTCGTCATTTTGTTTGCAAGAGTCGTTTTTATTGTTGTAAGTTTTCTTTTGTTTAGTTTAAATTGAAATGTAAGAGTTTGTTCGTCTCTTTTCTCGTCTTTAGTCATTTTCGTCGGTTGAAGTCCGTCGTGTCTTTTGTGATCAAGAGATATAGGCTCCCTATATCTCTTGCTCGCACTAAGGTGTGTATTTCTTACATACATACATGGGTTTCAAATGTACAAATTGCGTATGGAACTATCCTGCCCCCATGTCATGACAAAATTGACATAGATTTAGAAGAACTTGCATATTAAGAATGATGGTTTCTAGAAGTTGGTGAATGTCTAACGAATGAATTTGGTTGGAAGTGATATATTTGATGTCAAAACAAAGGTGGAGTTTCCTATAGACTTTCAAAGGTCTATGTTGTAAACCCCACAATGTCCAATGTTCAACCAAACTCATGATCATTTCCTCACCAAATTTAGAACATTCAATCAATAATAATCATTAGCTTGTAATGATCCTCAATTTGTGGAATTTTGGAAAATGATTAAACAGGCTCATTTAATTCCAAAGCAAACGTGAGATGTAGTATGGGCCTTCAAAGGCCCACGAACCCTCATGTTTAGAGTTATTTAACCCTATTTATATGATTTCCAAATTAGAAAGTTAAAGTTAAATGATTAAAGCACATACACGTTGTGGGTTATTTATTGACTTGCTATTTACCTAAACTTTGTCAGTTTCTAATCATACTCATTTAATTTTAAGATGCTTGCGAAGCAAGGGTGGAATATTCCATGACTTTCCAAAGCCTATGGATCATATCCCACCAAGCATTGAAATTATCCAAGGATGATTAGCACAATTTGCAAACTAAGAGGTTGGGTGCAATGATATCTAAATTGAGCATACGATGAAACTAATAAAATGATAAATCACATACTTACACTTCTAGGTTTTTTTTAGATCATTTTAAAATTGGCCTTAAAAGCTCCTAAAAGTTGTAGGAAACTAATCTTCCCTCTCCAAATGAATCCAAAACATTCATACAAATGTTAGGGAACTCTCTGTCCTATGCAATTATCCTTCATATAAGATGTTTGGAGCCTGCTCAAGGATCGAAACGTTAGATTGTATGAATCTTGGCTCTACATTAGGAGCACATTCGTAGAACCTCCTCCCTCTCATGCATGAACAACTTGGAGCATCTCAACGCTCCAAACACTTCATCACATGAGGGTTTGGAAATATCAACCACACAACCTTGGCTTAAAGACCTAGGGTTCTTCCTAAGTTTGGAGGGATTTTATCTTGCCGGGTTGTCACGGGGCAGCCACTATCCACTCGCCTTATTAAAAGACGAGAAAGCGGTAGGTATGGAGCGGCGAACTGCTGTTCAAGATGCTCCAAATGTTGCCTTTGCCGTTTGGATTGCTTCCGGATGCTGATTTCACTATCGCAAGCTCACTAGAGTTGATGATAGAAACAGCTCTAGATTTCTTTAGAAAGACTCCAAATGGTGGGAGGAAAGGGGAATCTCAACTACAGTTGCTGATTTTCTTTCAGGACCACACATGAGCAATAATCTAGCCATTCGATCAGCCCAGGAGGAGCACAGGAATCCCCTGCGTCAGTCAGTCAAGCACTCTAGCCGCATACATGAAGAAGACCTCACCCGAAATTGCTCGGCTTGGTCCCAGGAACGTGTGCGGGAGTTCAGGTTCCGCCTTCTCTGGGTCGTCGCACACAGGAAGCGCATGCGTAGGAGGCCTCATGCTGGTTCATCTAGCTCGGTCGATCCCAAACTCCGCACTATTAAGCCCTCAGTCATAGGCAGGGCAAAACGACCCCTCTTCTTCACTCGGTTAGATGCGTGAACGAGATCGGAAGACTCGTCTTATTTGCCTTCCCCTCACGCACGCGGCAAACAAGGAGTCCCGAAATCCCCCTTTCCCGTTCTCTCTTGCTCGGCTTGGACCCACGTAGGCAGACCAAAAATAATTAAAGCAATCCCTCCCGCTCTTCTCTATATGTTAGACAAGGCCTGCCGCGGGACATGATTTCTTGCGCGATATCGTGATCTTTCGCTGCATAAATGAGAGGTAAAAGACCTATAGCAATCAGTATTTGAATCCTGGCCATTGGATCTAATTTCCTTATAAGGGAAAATGAGTAGAAAAGGCCAAGAAGTCAATTTAGCCTGTTTGGGGTTAAATTGAATTTGAATGGGGTTAATTGGGTTGAAATCGGGTTTGAATTGGGCCCAATTCGAATCGATTTGGGTCAATTCGGGTTTGATCGGGCCAAGTTTGCGAAATTGGGCTCAAATTGGCGTCGAATTCATTTTGACGGGGCTCGATTGGGTTCAATTTGGACCGATTTTGAGTCGATTCGATCGATTTGTGATGCGGGCAAAAACTCCGGGGGATGGGGCACCCGAGGACCTCCGCCGGCACAAGAGGAAAGGAAACGACACGACGCGCTCAAAAAGGGGAGAATACGACGAGTGGAAGAACAAACTCATACATTTCAAATCTAAGACAGACTTAGAAATTAAAACAAACAAACCGACAACTACCAATTGTAATTAAACGACTTTCAAACTCAAATCAAAATCAAAGACACCCTAAACTTGCTTCACTTAGAGAAGAAGTATGCATGTGGGGTGTAAACTTGCGGAGAGACGAAAGAGGTTAGAAGCCCGAGAAGAAAGGTGGAAAGAGCTCGCAAGATTTCCAGAGGAGATGAGAAGGATAAGGTGGACAAAGCTCGCAAGCTTTTCCAAGAAACCCGCAGGTTTACATTTCCAAAAATCACATATCATTCACTATTTTAAAACATAACAAAACCCTCATATTTATAGGTATGAAAGCGGGAATACAAAAGGACACGACATTGAATTCACATAAGAATCCAAGCAACACAAGCACAGAAATCCCCCCATGCTTTTCACGGAAAAAACAACCTAGCCTAGGAACCGAAGGAGCAACCACGAGAACCAAAGGAGCCGCACGGAACCGAGGCGCCAAAGCCACGGGAAACCCCCCCAGCTCGGAAAACCAACAACCTCCGTGAGAACCAAGGGGCCATGCACTGAAAACAGTAGCCCACCGTGGAAGCCAAGGAGCTATGGCATGGGAAACAAAACTTCTTGGAATTCCAAAAGCCATTTTGGAATTCCAAGAGACAAACTTAATTAAAGACATAAAAATTACATTTAATTAAAGATAACTATGAACTAAAACTTAGCTAATAATGAGCTAACCCTTAGTTCAATAAGTGAATTAAAGATCGGCTCATAAATGAGCTAAATTCCAGCTCAAATTTGATTGAGCTTGTAAACTCGAGGGAAACAAAAAATCAAATTATTTTGGGCTTGAGTTGACCCCCCTTTGTCTACATCAATTTGATTAGGTCCGATTTAGGTGAATTGATGCTCAATGATGGTCGATCGAGCGCAATTGAGTCCAGTGGGGCTCAAATCGGCTCAAATGGGCTCGACGCGAAAATAAACGTCAACACTTCTTAAGACATCTAAACCTTTGGACCAAATCAAGATTGCTCATCAAGCCATCAGTGCATGTCACACCAAATTAGATTAATATCTTTTGTAAAAACTTTTAACTTGTTACCTCAACAATTAGTATGAGCCATGTTCCATTTAGTACTATGGATATTAAATAGAAGAGGATGTCATCCTGAGTCTTGTTCTAACTATTTAGGCTCTAACTACTAAGGTTTTAACTTTGCATGCTTAATGCACGGTTAATTATTATGGAATTAGTTTATAACTCGAGCCTTTCTGTTGCTGATCAAGCATAATGCTATATAGCGCCTCCATTCAGTGCATGAATTTTGCACGAGTAAAAGTACCCCATGATTAAAAGAAGGCTCTCTATAAACAAATGTTATAAAATTCTGTCTCTCTGAGAAACAAGTTATTGGGTGGTCAATCAATGTGGGCTGATTATTTAATGTTAATTTGTTGAAAGAAATGGCTGTAAATGTAATATTAAATTATATTAAGCACATAATTTTGATGAAAACGGAATTCATGATCTGCTTGGAAATTGAAAAAGGACTTGCAACTTAGAAGTCTCTAATCTGCTATTGCATATTCCATAATTTTGCTAAATTGCTTCACAAATTCTTTTACTTCACTTTCCTTTCTTCAAAACAGCCTTTCTATTTTAAAAATTCTTTGTAGATGAGATATGTAATATATCAGTGGCATTGCTTTGTACATGGAAGCATTGACATGGTAATTGAGGATCATGCATGTTAGACTTGGCATTGGTCCCTTTCTACTTGCTTTTTGTTGTGTCAGTTTATTAACACGAGGGCCAGGATCTGACCTGTCAGATATGTTCTGGTTCTAACCTGATGGCCAAATTAGTTCTCAGTAATTGGGGTTTATGTTACTAGGTTGGTCGTTACAATAGAGACTATCCTGGGTCTTAAAATTACGATCAAATGCATAGGAACATTAGCAACCTCTATGAATATGATAGGAGTTACTTGAATATTTCAAGTAAAACCTAACATTATTGGTAAAAGCAACAAAAACAGTCCACAAATCCCATGCAAAACAGCAAAAAACAGTAATTTTATTAAAAAATCTGAGGGAAAACACTTGAAATTCACTAGTAGAAGAAGAAAAACAGCAATATACAATTGATCTTCTATTCGAGAGGAGGACCTATCTCTCCCAAATCTCTAGACGCCGCTAGAGCACTAAAGAAATCTAAACCTAAGAGATCCCAAATTCAGCCCAAATTCAAGATACCCTAACCCTAGGAAAACAAACTTTTTAATGTATACAATTCAAAAGGAAATCCCTAAACAGTCCCTACATTCAAGTTTTCCTCGCAAATCCCTCAAACATCCTTCCTAAAATGCTCCGTTGGCTTTGGCTTTGATGAGCTCTCAGGGGTTTATTCTTGCAAACCTATAGTTTCTGTTAGGTCTGACCTGGCTCATGTAACTTGGAAATTTACTCCGTAAGGGTTGATCTGTTTGTTTTGTACTGCCCAGTCTCTTGACCGTTGGTCATGTCTTCCTCCAATTGCAGTTGTCATATTTGGATACAGTCTTCCATTTTTGTTTCTTCAGTGTCACAATATCCTATTTGGTTTTGATTTGCATAAAGGACTAACTATCAAGCGCAACACTGAAAATTATTTTCCAGAGACATGGAGGATGGAGCTGGGGTGGAGGCAATTTAAGCAGTATGTCAGCTTCTGTTTCAACTCTTGGTGATACTGCTTGGTTGAATCATGTTCAGAGTGTCCTTGCGGGTGCTGCTTGGATTGCTGCTCGCGTGGCATTGGAATCGGCCTCTGTTCTTGTACATTGCAGGTTTCCTTACTAGATTTGTCAATTTTCTGTTCTTATGAAAAGGGAGATATTTTCTGTTGTTCTAATATTGTCATATCACTTTTAAATTGGACCCCAAACTAGTTGAAGGCAAGCTGTTCATATAATTTCAAATGTTCGTTGAAAGTTTATGCGTGTTATGATTTTCGTGCGAAGACTAATGACTTGTAAAACTCACGGGAGTTTCGAGGCTTAAGTTTTCATTCAGCTTGACACTGAAATCTTAGGATTAGTTTTTGAGGTCTAAATATAGTGATGTAATTAAACTAGATAACACTCACTTCATAGCATGCGTTTTTAAGTTGATAGATTATTTATTTCTGATCTTTGCCAATGATGCAATATTCATCTGTTTTCCTGGTTGGTTTCATATACTTTTAAGAATACATGGTTAGTTTTGTTTTTGTCTTTTCATAGTTATATGAATATTCTTGAGTATTGATTATAAAAAGCAAATTTGTAAAACTTTTTGGTGTCTACACGAGATTTGCATGTGAAAAAACCTTGTTTACATTGTATTTTTTTTCTTAAAAGAAATTCATATGTAATTTTATCATAACAAAGTTCTTTCACGTTATTTTTTCATTTTTTGTCCAGTGATGGATGGGATAGAACAACTCAATTGGTATCACTTGCAAGCCTGTTACTTGATCCATACTACAGGACTTTCAAAGGATTTCAGGTGTTTTATGAAGAATACGTATTTTGGTGCCTCTGTATTTCATTTCTTTCGAATCTCTGTTGTTGAAATTAATATATATATATATTAGCCTGATCATTATCTGGTTTGGTCATAGATCTTGGACATTATCATCATTTCTTTCTGATGTTTGAGATTGCTTTTGAATTTCTTTTCTTCTCTAAATATATTTCATGAATAGAGAACTAACAAAATTACTGATACACTTGTTGATCATTTTTCCTAAAGGTTGTGATATTGTCTGGTGACGGCAATGGGTGCAATCTTAACAGTTTTGGGTTCTTCAATGCAGGCTCTTGTTGAAAAAGATTGGCTTGCTTTTGGCCATCCATTTTCTGACCGACTTGGAATTCCAACATCATCTGGGAGTAGCATCTCAAATTTGGAATTATCCAGACAATCTTCTGCAGGAAGCCTTCCAAGGACATCCTCAGTTGGAAGCTCATCACATTCACAGGTCGCAAACAATTGCTCTCCGATATTCTTACAGGTATGCTATATATAAACTATTAGTGATCAGTGCATTCTGTATTTTCTTCAATTTATTTTAATGGGATAATGATAACATATTCTTGATTAGCTTGACCATGACTATCAGATAGAAGGCTTGGCCATTGTGTTGTTTGGATCCTGTTCACAACTACTTTTGTTCATAGCTTCTCATCATAAAGTTTTACATGGAGTTTCATTTGATTCCATGAAATTTCTGTTAATTTTTTCGAACTCCAATTTAATAGAAAATTTAAGGTTATTATGAGTTGAAGTGGCTAAATGTTTAAGTTTTAGCTTATGCTTTTAATCCAGTTTCTAGCCTGGAATTTCTCAGGCTGGACGTGGTTATTTCTTTCTTAATACTTGTTGAGGAGCTCTCTCAAACTGTTCTGGCTCAGTGTTAATTTAAAGATTTAAGCAGATTTCATTCTCTATGTTGCATATCATCCTGCATGTGGTATCACTCATCAAATTAAGCTTTTAACAGAAAGAAAAAAAATGACATGAAGGCAAGTTATTTGGAAGTATTGCTTTTTTATATTTTTATTAATGATAAAGATGGGCGCTAGGTTAGTTATAGATTTAAACTCATGTATGTAGCAAGAGAAATTATTTATGACACTATTTTTTAAATCCAAGACTTCTATCTTAGAAACTAATGAGTATAATATTTGAATTAAGGCCCTTTGGTGTTTAAAAAATATTAAAACAAAGTTATTTTTTGACAATCCTTAAATTTGGAAGTATTAATTGATTCATTATATATCAGAAGAGAATACGGGTACTAAGAAATGAAATTGTTGATCCTAGTTATGCTGAAGGTAAGTTTCACGAAAGTTCCAATCATTAGCATTTTTGTAAAAGAGGGCATCATTTTATAAATTTGATCATAGGAAGCCAAGTTTAAAATTTATTATAAATAGGGATACTTAAAAACCTTAATGATTAATTAAAATTAATGAATTTATTAATCCTTCTTCATCATATTCCAAGCTGTCTTCGCATGGAACAAAAGTTATCAGCATTGACATTTTATTGGTGTGATGTGGAATGTGGCGATGGACACTTTTGAGGGGTCCTACCTCTTTTGAGGGGATCTTATGTGGCATGCACCACTGCCCATCCGTGGTTTTGGAAGGATGATGACCAAAAAATTTGTTCTTTTGAATCTTTTCTCATTCGGCTGACAAATACTCGATCAATCTTGATTAATGGTATTTCGATTTAATAACTTTTGGTAGATTGAAGGTCCTCTGGCTGTTTAAATGAACCAAGTATTTATTGGATTTTAGAAAAAAATGGTAAAATTACAAGATTTAGTTATAACCTTGATAAAATTAGCTCAACTCTTGTATGTAAGCTCTTATAAAATCACCAATTTTCCATAAAACTCTGGTAAAATTAATAGGGTTAGGTACAACTTCGCTAAATTACTTGGGGTGAGGAAACCTTGGTAATTCATTGGAACTTAAGTAAAATTTCTAGGGTTTAATAAATCTACATATAATTACCAGGTTTTAGTACAACCCAAGCTAATTACTATATGAAACCCAAGTAATTCATCCCTAATAAACTTACCAGGGTTAAAAAATCAAGATAGTTTTTGAGTGTCATTATTTGTAAAGAAGTTGCTTTGAGGACTAGTTCATAAAAATTGAAAGACATTGTTCTTTTCATAGATGAACCAAACTTCGAGAACTTTTAAACAAATATCCCTATTCATTGCCATTGTCTTAATGCAATTTGAGTTTCATTTATTGCTGCATTTGATGGTTTTGCCCTCGCATGAACCTTACGTTTCCTATTTGTTGGTTTTGACTAGATTTTTTTTTTCATGCCTCTTTGTACCAAA
This sequence comes from Dendrobium nobile, assembly GCA_022539455.1. Classification (NCBI taxonomy): domain Eukaryota; kingdom Viridiplantae; phylum Streptophyta; class Magnoliopsida; order Asparagales; family Orchidaceae; genus Dendrobium; species Dendrobium nobile. The sequence continues at coordinate 9,670,268 of CM039736.1, forward strand.
ATTTTACCTGTGACCAAGTCGGCTTGGTGTAGTTGAAGCACCTTCATAGTGACTATTTCTCTCTTTTTGTTAAAAGTCAAACCTTGTGTTGCATTAAGCCATAAGTGATTTTGGGATGATTTGTGGAAGATCTCTTGATGGTTAATACAATGCTCCTGTTTGGAAAAGAGATAGTGATGAACTTTTAATTACATTTCTTCGTGCTAAGCTTCCATATTATGTGATATAATTTGAACTTTTATTGACTTGAACTGCAGTGGGTTGATTGTGTTTCACAATTACTAAGAGTGTACCCAAGTGCTTTTGAATTCTCATCGGTAGGTATCCGTACTTACAATTGCATTGATTATTAAAAGCATTAGGCATTTATTTCCTAAAAAATCATATGGCTTATTTTGTTTATCTTCCTAGGCTTTCCTGGTTGATTTTCTGGATTGTGTGCTCTCTTGTCGCTTTGGAAACTTTTTATGCAACAGGTACTCTTAAGATTGTTTTGTTTGCATTTGGCATGCCTTAATCAATTATCGCCATCTTTTTGCCTCAGATGTAATACTACTCGTTGCAATTTACACAAGTTTCTTAATGTAGCAATTTACACAACTTGTTATGCATTATTCTTTAAGAACATCAACTGATGTGCATACGAATTATCAATATAAACCTGCATCCGATATTTTGAGATTTTTTCTAGTTTTTAATATTGTTTTAGTGAGAAAGAGAGGCAGCAATCCGGTATCACCGATGCTTGTGGGTGCATATGGATGTACTTGGCCCATCTGCGTTCGTCCGAGGATGATTCTCATGTTCATTATAATGCGTTCTATGATCCCACCAAACATGCTCGTCCGCTGCGGCCTCCTGCTGCGTCATTGGCTCCAACTCTTTGGCCGCAGTTTCATTTGAGGTGGGCTTGTCCACAAGAAGCACAAGCAGGGGAATTGGAATCTAAGTGGCATTTTATGAGAAAAAGTTGTACAGAGATGGCAAAGGTATTATTTTTACATCTTGCAAAATCAGACTTTAATTTTTGGTTTGTACATTTCTATTTCTTACACCAGCAGGTCACTGATCTTGTATGGATATCTGAAGCCTTTGAATTATTCTCACATGTACTTAATCTTTGTTTATGAAGGCTAGGGATATGTTGGATATGAAGGCAAAAGATCTTCAAGTTAATCTTGAGTCTCTAGCAGCACAATTGCAGAAGGAGAAGCAATTAAGTATTTCAGCAGTAGCTACAGCTAAAAGGGTGTACAGAGAGAACCTGGCCATAAAGAAAGCAATCGAGGCCCTTGGTTGTGAAGTACATTTCTCAAGCAACAGAAGTAATCAATTGGACCGAGGAAATATTGTGCCAGACATAATAGAAGGCTTTACATCCCCTCTAAGACGGAACTTGGTCGACGGTAAAGAACACGACGATAACGATGATCTGTGCGTCTCCATCGTAGCCAGGGACGAGCAATTGGTTTCTGATAACCCAATCAGCAGAGTATGTGAAACACTGTGTCCATACCGGACAAAAGAAGGTTGCAAGTGGCCCGATGCGCTCTGTGCACAATTTGGCAGCCAGTTCGTTGGTCTAAAGGCGAACTTCGACGCATTTGACCGGCTTTCTATTCGCGATTGTTATTTTGGATCAGAATAACTTAATGAATTCATGGCTTCAGTTGTAAAGCAATTAGAGCTGCTTCCCTAAAATGGATGGCTCCAGCTTATTATAACTGTGCTTGGCTAGAATTGACAGAGATTACAGTATTCTACAGTGTACAGGCGTGACTAATGGACATTGAATGAATTCTATAGTAGCAATGACATAGATAGATAGCCTTGCAGGATCGACATTCTAGAGGGTGCATTCTCTGGCTTGCCTAGCCTTATTTTGACTCTGCAGGCAAGTGGATCTGTAACATGGTTCGACATTTTATGATTCCAATGTCTTATTAGTTGATTTGTTTGTAAATATGTTTAATAAACTGTATATTTATCTTGAGAACACTCCATAATTGAGCGACCACCACATACCATTATTATTTCGTCTTTGTTGTCTGCTGACAATGTCATTGTTTTTCAATATATTTCATTAACTTGAAGCAATTTCTATCACGATGAGGCTGCAGTAAGGAAGCTTTCATCAGTCATCATGTACTTAATGCATCTTTTATCCTGAACAAAATGAATTGCAGGGAGTTGATCTCCCTTTGCAGTACTTCTTAACTTTGTCAATCGGTGATATATATATATATATGATTATATGCCAATAAGCTTGTCGTTATCTGTTGGATTGGTTGAACAGATTGGAATGGCTAAATGCCAAAATGTTTGGATTTGTTGAACTATGACCCAATGAGGTTCGACTTAACAGTATTCATTTTGGCAAGTTTATAATGAGTTCTTGAGATTTCAGGCAAATGCGTTATTGCTCGCAGCCTTAGAAGTTTGTGGTTCTCTATCAGTGTCAGAATAGCCGTTGAATTACAGGTTAGCTGTTTTGAACATTTGCATTCTGTTATATTCCATGCTTCACTTTTGCTTCTTGGTAAGTAAGTAGCATCACATGTTAATGATTACACTTGACTTCTAGTTATTTGGTAATACTATTTTTCTTTCCAAATTTAGGAATTAGGAGTACCCATTCCCCAAGTGATGCACAATCATCTGCTTGGGACAATACCTGAATCAACTGAGAAGTGGGATTTAGGATTTGTTTGGGATGGCTTTCTTACTGCTTCTTAAAGTGGTTTTCTAATACAAAAGTTAAAATTTTTGTACTAAAAATTGTTTTAAGAAGCAACAAGAAAGCTACCCCAAACGAACCCTTAGAGGCTAGTTATGACTGATTTTGGCCAAGTCAAGCCTTAATGGAGGTAATATTATGATTGATTGTGATGTGGAATGGTGTTGATCCTGGACCGGTTTATGGGACAGTTGGTAAGATAGTTTTAGAGATTTGATCAAGTACTAGATGGTTTGGCCAATTGGCCTGGGTGACTGGTTATGACTGATCAAGAGACCAGGTTGGTTTGAAGCTTTCTTTGGCCTTACTACTAAGGCTTCATTTGGGATGACTTTTTTGCTACTTCTTGAAGCAGCTTTAAGAAGCAGCAAGAAAGCCGTTTCAAACAAAGACTTAGGCTTCATTTGGGACAACTTTCTAACTGCTTCTTAAAGCAGCTTTCTAGTAGAAAAAAATTATTTTTCGTACTAGAAAGCTGCTTTAAGAAGCAATAAGAACACCGCCCCAAACAAAACCTTAATCTACTGATTATATGGGTCAATAATTGCTGCATGGTTTGATAGTTCTTAGTAGTTATCCAGTTGGTCTGATAGGCTGGCGGTTTGAGTAGCAGGAGTTGGTTGTAGGTCAAAAAACATAAGTGGATGGCCGAGTAGTGAAGTGTGGGTGTCATGCTGCGTATCCCTGTGTGGCTTTGTGGATTGGAATAGCCATTGGGATTTATGCAAGTGGATTGGATCGTCCATTCCAGATATTTGCATGGTGGATAGGATTCATTTGGGGCTGCATGAGTAATTTGTCCCTTTAGTGTGGATTGCCCACTTGTATATGGTGTATTTCACAAGTAACCGGGCTTCGTTTGGTACGGCTTTTTTAGTGCTTTTTAAAATAATTTTTTAATACAAAAATATTTAATTTTTGTATTTTAAAGTTGTTTTAAGAAGCAATAAGAAAGCCGTTTCAAACGAAGCCTATGCATTCTCTTTGTGGTGTTGATTACTTTTTATGTAAAGAGGTGACCTTGGGTAGTTTATGGTGTAAAGCTTATAGACGACTCCTTCCCCCACTCTTAAGTGGTTTAGTCCATAAAGAAGGCATAAGATTGAGGGGACTACAGTGGAGGATGATAAGCTGGCTGAATTGTTGAGTTTTATGCAGACCATTATGCGCATTGAAAGATTTTCAACAAGAGTTGTACTATTAATGTAGCCCTTATTCCTCAATCAGGTTAAGGCTTCATTTGGGACGGCTTTATTCTTGCTTTTTAAAATAACTTTTTAGTATAAATATTTGTTAAATTTGAATTTTTTTGTACTAAAAAATTGTTTTAAAAAGCAGTTCAAAAGCTATCCCAAATGAAGTCTAAGTAATAGAAAAATGATGGTTCAGGTCGTCAAGCATTCTATGCCCGTCTGTTAAACCTAAACCACATTTAATAAACCATTGTGTGCTAGAATCATCTAATCGGATGTTACTAATAGCGACGAGCAAAGGTCGTCCCTAATGGCGCATTCTTTATAGTCTCAACACAAGGTTAATGGGTTAATGAGTCATTGAGACGGTGATATGCATCCCTGCTGCAATGCCATGGCATGCTAGTTGGTAGACTAGTAGACTCTACTAGATAGTGATATTTTTTTCTATTAGCGCATAGAATTAGGAGAGTTTGTCCAAGTGTATGAGATTACTATTCCTAGAGATTTGGCATAATCAAGGGCTGTAAGACCATCCGTAACGGAACGCAAAACACCTGTATGCTGTCTGCCAAAAGCTTCAACCGAAGGTTAGAAATCTCGCATAATTCCGGGAGTGAGCATTGCTGCATCAATATTAGCGTTGCACTATTCACCCGTGCAATTTTTTTTTAATTCTGAAAATTAGGTTATTGATTTTAGTTTTTTAAGTGTAAATTTTTATTATTAATAATTCAAAATTAATAATTTATAAATATAAATATATGAGTTGTCAGGCATGAGCTTCTTTAGTGTTATATACATAGGAAGGATATTTCTTTAGCTAGATTTATGTAAATTAGCTTATTAGTATTTTAGCAAAACTTAGAAACAAAATTCATCCTACAATTCTCTTATTAATTATATTAAATCAAGCTTAAATTGATATTTAATAAGTATGCCATAATGATGTAATTAGATCTTAATTATCTTTCCATTATTTTCATAAAGTTCTTTACATAAATTTTAATACTTGATATGCTATAACTTTATATTATATTGATTTAATTATAATTATAATTAAAAGTTTATCAAATCTACTTATATTTCTCTTGTAAAATGACTAAGTAGTAAAATGGGCTTGCATTTGTCTATAAAAGAGATTATATTGTGTAATGATTTCATGACTAGTTTGTGGAGTGAGTAAATAATTGATATAAATTTCTTGCGACGTCCTTCTTATTTTTTCTTAAAGTAAATTTTTAATACAAAATTTTTGCTATTTGTAATAAAAAGATGCTTTAAAAAATATTAAAAAAATCTTCTCAAATGAAGTCATAGTGAAACCCTAAATTAGTAATAAAAAGCTGCTACTCACAAAAATTTCTTTTGATTTCTTCTCAGATAGCTGCTTTTAACTAGTTGATACACATAAACTTAACTAATTCCACAAGATATCATTTTAGTTATAATTGAATTTAATAAATTTTTAAATATCAGTTCATCCTATTTGATGTACAATGAATCATCATCTCAAATTAATTTCTTTTAATTTAGGCTGATATTTTTAATTTGATTTGATATAAAATGAAAAAAAATTAAAATATGTGTATAATTTTACGATTATTTTTTTTATTTTTATACAATAACTCATTTTGATTCTCTTCTACTTATTTAGTTTATGCAATAAATTTATGCAAAATTATCACTAAAATTCAAAATTTTTTTAGATTGTTCAATTTAAGCAGATTTTTTGTAAGCAACCCTATTGTCCTCTCACGCCATCAAAGTTCTCCGGCTCAGGCCATCACCTTGAAGCCGCCCGCAGCATAGCCGGTGCCTTGCGTTCCCTATTGTTCCTTCTTCCCTCTTGACCATCCATTGATTTCCTTACTCATCGGTGACGATTCACCGATCTTAATTTGATTTTAGACTGCATCCTTCCTAGATTTGTGGCTGCTGCGTGGGCGATCAAGTCGCTATTTGTTTCGCCAATTAATGGATTCTAAGGAAGGAGATGATTCCAGCAGCGCAGGAAGCGGCAGCAGCCAGAAACCGCAGACATCTCGCCTTTCCTGCACCAAATACTTCGACGCTCTGTGGTTTTGTTATTGTAAGTTTTTATTCATCCGCTCTTATAGAATGTTCTTCAAAAGGTAGCAGTTTGGTTACCATTTATAGTTTTGATTGTTCCTTCTACGTCAAATTTTGTGTGTGATTTCTGGAAAATTTCCAATTTTGCTTGACTGTTGCAAATTGTTTAAGATAGCTTGACTGATGGTACTGGAAAGTTTTGAGCTTTAGGAGTGGTACTGATTCTAAAACTTTCTCAAATATAGGGGTTTCTTATAGTTGAAGGTAAGGATTGTTCTAAACATTTTTAAGGTATTGATAGTGCGTTGGTTCACTATTCAGTAGAGATGAAGTTGAAAAGAAGAGCTTTACACTAACTAGATGACCACATGATTGATTTTTTAATAGAATTGGTACCCATATATTGACAACTATAACAATTATAAAAGGAAATAATTGATATTAAGGATATTTTTAATTAAGGGAATATATTTCATAAGGCCATCTCCAACCGAAAGACTCAATTTTCCCTTCAAAATACAGTAATACACCAAAATGCAGTAACTTGTCTCCAACCGAACTTTATTTGCTAACACAAAAAAAGAATATTCTATGTATATTCTTTCTCATACTTTATTTTATATATTTTATAATCATATATTTATATTTATCAAATTTTTGGATTAAAAAAAAATTGGATTAAAAAAAATTAGCAGGTTGGCATCTCACTGTTCACCCTCACCCGATTAGTGATTTTTTTGGCATTCGAATGGAGCAAACCAGAAACGCCTTACAATCATTTTGAATTCAGCTGGAGACGCTCTAATAGTGACAGGGTATCCTACTAACTAACTTTTCGATATGAAAAATCCTGTGATAACATTACCCTTCAAGCTGAGTGTATATATTATAAAGATATAACTTGTTACAAATATTGGAGAATCAAAGTGGTCAAGAGCTTTCGTAAAAATATTTGTTAAATATTCTTACTAGAGGCATGAGGAGTGATGATATTCTTTGAAATGATAATTTACGTTGGTATGTTTAATTCTTTTATAAAAAATAGGCTTGCTTGCAGTATGGATGATTGCTTGATTATCACTCTTACTAATTATAGGTTGAGTAACAGAAAATCCATATTATTCAAATTTTTTTTAATCGATATCATTTCACAATTTAAATGTGCTATTGCTTTATATTCAGCTCTAGCAATGATAATTTACTTTTTTACTTCTTTATGAAATAATTTTTCCTTTCCTTTCCAATAGATTTTTTTTTCTTTAATAAATCCAAAATAGTTTGTATCTTAGTAGGATTCAATTTGTAAGTGGTTTTGTTTCAGGTACACTAATATTTTTCTTTGACTTCTTAGCATTCCTTAAAATTTGTAAGACAACGTTCCAATGATTTTTCTTTGTATTTTGTATATGTTGACTTACCGCACAAACAACAATGAAAATATTAGGTTAGGTAAAAATCAGGTAAATAAGCTTACCAACTATGTGATGATAAAATTACAGCATCATTTGAAATTTGTAAGTATTAGTAGGAAAGTCAATTGGTTTGCACCCATGAAGCCCAAAATCCTCCCATGAAGTCCAATATCCTCAAGTCAATGCATATTTACTTTGCGAAAAGGGATACACCATATTCGTTGTATGCAAAACCATTGCCAAACAGAACACATCGAACATCTAAATTTTTAATAACAATATCTTTTGAAGGTATTAGTTAATTTCTTTAATACTAGAGATATCATTTCTAGTAAGAAGAATGCTGTCAACCGTGGGCTCCGAAAATTTGGCCTCAGCCTCCCCGCTACTTTTTTGGGGGAGTTTTAACAGAATTAAGTTCCTGGGTAAATTTTGGGAAGGCGAATTAGGATTATAGATAAGACACTACCCAAAGATTTCACCCTCATTTTGTGAGGGCTTTATGATCTGAGTTCTGGTTTCCTATAGGCGTAAGCCCATATAGCTAATTACCCCTCCCGGTAACGAGAGAGAACTTTCGATTAAGGCTAGTCGTAAATCATATATGTAGATAATACATGGATATGGTCATGGTTTAAAATTGCGTAATATGAAGCTCGCCTTGAGGCCCGCCTTTGCGCAATTCCAGTAAAAAACGCCTCGATGCGTACGCCTCTAGTTTTTTTATGAGGCTTGCGCCTCAACTTGGTTGAGGCCCGCCTCGCCTCACTGGCATGAGGCTTACGCCTCACGCTATATATATTAAAACTTATATAAATTTTGAAGTAAATGTCCGACATTGGACACTATAGGAGAGGAGGAAGGGGAGAGAGCAGTTCATCATAATGATGATTCAAATAAATAACCCCTTAGTGATGACAGTGCTGATGACTTATGAGTTCTTATGTGATATGTCATTGCTATTTATTTTTGAAAATTTGAATTATATGTTAATGAAAAGAATACTGGGATTTAGGAAAGATAGAATTTTGAGTTGAACTATATTTCATGTTGTCTTATTATTGGGATATTTTGATTTCACTTCATATCTTATGTTTTTTTATGTTTTATATTATTCACTCATTAGTATATAAACAATTTATCATTTTATGTTTACGCAATCTTTTGATTTTGAGGCTTACGCCTCAAAACGCCTTGAGGCTTACGCCTTGCCTCACGAATGAAAAATGCCTCAATACCCGAATACGCAATTTTAAACATTGGATATGGTATATAGTAGCAGCATGGGCTTTGTTTGGATGTTTGAGGATTTGATATTTTAAAAATTGAAATTGCACCATTTTGCACTCAAAGCGGATGGTGGGGGGAGTGATGATGAACCCGATCAAGATCCCATGGTTCCGTCGTCCCGGGCCATTATGGTCCCTTGTCTACTTAGTCAAAGGAGATAGTCGACCCAACTTGATAGAAGGATCCTTGTCAGCAGCCATGGGTTGCGTCATCCAAGGGTACCTTATAGACTTTGGGTGGATGTTTGTTTAAAGGGATAAATTTGAATCCACCTTAGCTAATAGAGAGCTTTGTGCCCTATCGATTATATCCTATTGATTCATTATTACTCAATAATTTGATTCCATTGGGGAGTATACGGGCACTGAGTGTCATTTTACGGTGAACCACCCGGTTCAGAGGGTCCCAATCATAACGTTTTACTTGTGGTGCCATTTAGCGATAAAATCACAGGTGTAGTGCCATTTGATGGCGAAACCGTTATTTAGAGGACACGTGCCACATCCTTACTAGCAAGAGACAGATTGAGAATTGATCATAGTGATATTATCGATTTGAGATTAGCTCACAACTCTTTGTGAGCTGGAGTAGTTTTTCATATTTCTCTACCTCGGCAAACCTTTGCCGAGGGTGGATGGGCATTTCAGCTTTAAATGGTTGATGGTTAGTTTCAATTTTAAATATCTTGAATTTTGGTATTATCAAAATTTTAGATTTTATGGGTGTTTGAGGGCATTTCTAAAAATATATGAACCCCTCTAGTTGATATAAACATTCAACACGGTCATCATTGAGGAATATAAGATCATTTGAAAGTATTTGTATTTTGTGACAATTTGAGGGCATTTAAAAAATATATGATCTCCTCCGGTTGATATTTACTTTTGACATGATTTTTGAAATATAATTGTAGTGTCAAATGACACCCTAGAGTGAAACCCTTTGTTTATGCTGGAGGATGATTTTTGAAGTGCATTTATAGTGTCAAATGACACGCTAGAGTGAAACCCTCTACATCCTATTAATACATACAAAAGGTCATTTTGAGATGCAATAGCAATGTCGAGACAACATGCTAGAATGAAATCATCGGCATCCTACAGATGCATGTGGAGAGGTTATCTTTGGGATGCAGTAACAATGTCAAGTGACATGCTTGTATAATGCATTATGTAAGTTATGATACATGCATATATGATATATCATCATGCAAATGTAATGCATGTATGAGGAGGCATTTAAAGATGTTTGCTTGCAATGTGAAGGGGTGTTCGACTGCATAGATAGGTATTGTTGCTGAATGCGCGGGGTCTTTATTGAGTAATGGCGGACGAAGTAAGGTACAAGATTGAAAAGTTCAATGGTTTGAACTTTGCGTTCTAGAGGATGCAAATTAAAGATTTGCTATATCAGAAGAAGTTGTATTTGTCGTTCAAAGGAATCACCAAGCAGCCAGATTATATGACTATGAAGGATTGGGAGATTCTTGACCGGACTGCACTAGGTTTGATACGATTTTCACTTTCCTCATCTGTTGCATTCAACATTGTAAATAAGAGGACTACAGTCTATCTAATGGCCTCACTGGCTAAGATGAATGAGAAGCCATCAGCCTCAAACAAAGTGTTCTTGATGAAGAAGTTATTCAATATGAAGATGTTGAACAACATCCCAATGGCAGAACACCTAAAAATCTGAACACTGTGATGAGTCATTTGTGTTCCATTGGCATCAATTTTGATCATGATGAGATGAGGGCATTGTTGTTGTTATCTTCATTACTGGGATGGATTTGTTGCTGCTGTGAGTAACTCTTCATGAAGTTCAAAGTTAAACTTTGAGGACATTATGAGATTAGTGCTAATGAAGAGGTCTGTAAGAGGGTGAACGACAAATCTTCAAATTCTGCTCTGAATGTTAACGAAATAGGAAGATGTTTAGAGAGAAACTCAAATAGAGGGAGATTTAAATCCAAGAGAGGAAATTCTAATTTAGGTAGAGGAAAAATTGTGTGCTGGAGTTGTGGAAAGAAGGTTCACTTGACGAAAGACTTCAAAGAAGTGCAATGGTGGATGTCAAGACAAAAATTATTATGCAAATATATCTGTAGAAGATTGTCAGTCAGATTCTATGATTTTATCCCTGGACAAGTCTGAATCTTGAGTGATAGATTCAGGTGCTTCTTTTCATGCAAGTCCTAACAAGAAGACATTCAAGAACTATACTCAAGGTGGTTTGGGTAAAGTATATCTCGAGAACAACAAGCCCTGCAACATTGTTAGACAGGGAGATGTTGATATCAGAATGTCAAATAGATCAATTTAGAGACTCAAGAATGTTACACATTCCTTGTCTGAGGAGGAGTTTAATTTCTATGAGTTAGCTTGCAAACCCAGGCCATGTAACATCATTCACAAGAGATACGTGGAAGGTGACAAAAATGGGCTATAATTATAGCTCGTGGCAGTATTGAAGGAACCTGTATGTTATCAATAGAAGAGCAGATTCTATTGGAGTAGCAAATTCAAATATTGTTGGAGGTCTTTGGCATCGAAGACTTGGCCATATGAGTAAGAAATATATGCATTTACTTTTTACTAGAGGAAAGCTTCATGGTTTAAAATTTATAGATTTAGATTTTTGTGAAGATTGTGTATATGACAAGCAACAAAGAGTAAGTTTTTCAAATAATGGTTCAAAAATCAAGTCAAAGAAGTTATAGTTAGTACATACTGATGTATGGGGTCTTCCTCTAGTTACTTCTATAGGAGGATCTTTGTATTTTATCACATTTATTGATGATCATAATAGGAAGCTATGGATGTACTTAAAACATAAGTCATGTGTGTTTGATGCTTTTAAGAAGTGGAAGGTCATAGTTGAGCTTGATTCAGGTTTGAAGCTCAAGTGTCTTAGATCAAATAATGGTGGCGAGTATCGTGATAAAGAGTTCAAGGAGTATTGTGCTTTAAATGAGATCAGGCATGAGTTCATTGTTCCAAGAACACCACAGTAGAATGGTGTTGTAGAGCACATGAATAGAACTATCACTGAGCTTGCCAGGAGCATGAGGTTACATGCAGGTGTTGACCTCATTTTTGTATGAGGTCATCTTGTGCTACAATCATCCGAGCCTATAATCTAGCTTGCAATCGACCTCTTCGACTCAAGTGGAAATTAACCTTTAAATTCCTTTTGAGTCAAATTAGCTTTGATGAATGCGAATTTTCTATACTAATTTAAATTGAAATGTTATATAATTAATTTGGCTTTTCTAATTATGCTCTTCTTTTCCAATTGAGCTCTTTAAATCCTCTAAATTTGAGCAATTTATTTCTACAATTGGATTGGAATGAAGAGAGGGCATGATTGTCATTTTAATATATTTTTTTTATGGGTATTCAAAAGGAATTAGGGCCGGCCATGAGAAAAGGAGCTGCATTCCACGATTTTTTTTCAAGCCCTAGCCGCGACTCTTCCATTCCACGACTCCTCCCTCACTAAGCAGCCTCTCCCTCTTCTCCATCCATCCAAGAAAGGGGAAGAAGAAGAAGGTCCACTAAAAGATCCGGCTAAGAGGAAGAAGATCGGCTACTTTTTCTACTTCAGTAGCTAAAGATAGGGATTGAGTGCAGTGTTTCCAACACAAACCATAGAAGAAATGCATGTTGGATCTGCTGCAGTATTGAACATAAAGATATGTTAGATATGTTGTAGTTTTTAGCACCAAAGCATGATGGTTTTACTGTAGTTTTTGTCATCAAAACAAGAAAAATCTTCTATAGTTTTGACACAAAAAAAAGAAAAACAGGATGGATTTATACAAATTTCAGCCAACAATTGAAGAAGGGTTTTCTGTAAATCTTTGGTAAAGCAAAGGGAAGAGACTTGTATATTTCGGCAATGTAAGAACATTATTTTTTCTATATAGTTTAGGAAGATTAATACATTGTTTAATCAATATTTGTCGTTGTTTTTATTATGATTTAATACATATTTCTATCATGTAAATGCACTCAAATAAAACAAGATTTCTTACTTTTATTTTTTGTAAAAATCCCTACAGATTTTAGATAGTTTCTCACTATTTGTGTGTGAAAATTTACAGATTTTGGTTGGTCTCTCGTTACTTCTTTTATGAAAATCTCTACATTTTTTTTAGTCTTCTCACTGTTTTTCGTGAGGATTTTGTAGAGATTTTTATCATCTAAATACTCTTGGATTGAACAAGTCTTCTCACTATTTTTTGTGTAAAAATCTCTACTGATTTTGGATGTTTTCTCACTGATTTTGTGAGGAATTGGTACAGATTTTATATATATATTTCTTTTGTCAAATGATTTTTCCTTGTGTTGTAATCGTAGTACTAAATATGTAAATTAGCTAGTAAAACAAGATGATGATCACTAAGCAAATTTAGTTGACACATTTGTATTTGTTCATTTACGTATGCCTATCCTCAAATGTTATTTGGTACTACAAGTGGGTTCTTCCTCCAAGGTTTTCATTTGTTTGCACTTATTCGAATGGGGTGATGATTATATTCATAAAAAAGTTGATAAGTCTACAACTATGATGGTTTACTCGTTGACTCATTTTGATATGAATGTGTGATATTGTTTATCCTAACAAGACTTGCTCTTTTTAATTATGTACATACTAAAGTGCTTGCAATGTTTAGCCTTTCTATTTTCATGCTTAGAGAGTTGTGATATTTTTGTGCCAATTTTTCTTCATATATATCTTAAATTAGTTTGTACGATGAAATTTATATGTGTACGTCTTTGAAGCGTTTAGTGAAGTTATTGTTGTTCTTTAAAATTTGTATCGTGAATGATCTCTCTAGATTGGTTGATTGTGTTTAATACTAAAATTGTTAATCATAGAGGTGATTTAGGATTAAATTAGTAAGCTAATGATATTTTTCATTTGCTATGAGGATATTCAAATATATACAAATCACATGATTTTATATATATATATATATATATATATATATATATATCTTTTTTAAAAAAATTCAAATATAAGCTATGATGCACCGACACTTCTCCTCAAAGAGGCGTGCAGTGTCTGACACCGTGTCCGACACGACACTCCTCCGATACTCCTCCGACACGTGTCGGACACGCCGAAAACGTGTCCAATTAAAAAAATATTAAAAACTAATTGGACACACGTGTCCGACATGTATCTTAAATATTTTATAGTTTTTTTTAATATAATTTCTTATGTTTGGCGAGATTTAAATTAAATTTCTTATTTTCTATCTACAATACCAAATCAACGTCTGCATTTAATACTCATTCATCGAATATTCTCATTTTCATTTCTCTTTGGCAATGAAGGTATTTTCATCTCTTCTCTTTTTGTACAATTACAAATCTCTCTTGTTGAACCAGAGTTGAAAGCAGTGATATTCAATGATGATGATATTGAAGGCAAAAAACAAACCTCTAAAGCTAATCCTAGTAGTTGAAATTTGAATGCTTGATGTTGTAGTAAGTGATTATTTGCTTATATTTTTGTGGTTGTATTAGATATTTTGTACTAAATATTTTATATTATAAGTTAGACAAATTATCATGTCATTCATTTATTATTGTTTGTCATTTTTAATATGATATTACATTAATATATATACACTATATAAAAAATGTATTGCCGTGTCCGCGCCGTACCCGTGTCCTATATTTTTAAAAAAAAGCCGTGTCCCATGTCCGTATCGTGTCTTGTCCGTGTCGCAGTGTCCGTGTCCGTGCATCATAGAATATAAGTTCTCTATGATATGATATTTAAGGTTAATTGATCCTTTTAAATATGCTTCATTAAAACACATCCAAAGATATTCATAAAATTGTATTCATGATTAGACATGGGAATGTAATCAAATGTTAAGTTATTTTAAGTATATACATTTTATTGATAAAATAAACAAGCAATACCGATAAATAATTAAAGTAAGAAGAATTACAATCATTCTTGAATCTTTATATACATACAAATACTTTCATTTTCATATGATATCCATATATAAAAGTTTATAAGTCGTCCTATATATATATTTCTCTCGACTAAATTTGTGAATAAAATTTTATATTTATATAAGCAAGTTTATTATTGCATTCGATACTATTTTTTATTATTAAAATTATTATGATTATTTATTTGTTATTATGAGTTGGATTTTAAATAAAGTTGAGATAATTGTAAAAATCTCATTCCATGTATTCATGTTATAAATAATTGCAATAAAAATTTATAAATATAGAGGTTATCTCCCACAACTTCACTTACTTTATGTTTCAGTCATACTTAAGTCATGAGGGTTAGAGAAGTCAATTTTCTTTATTGATATGATTTCTCGATATGATTATTGTTGCAAAAATTATAAATATGTAATTGTCCATTCATATTCTTTTATGATTAGACTTTGAGAAATTCATTTTTTTTGATATGTATATGTGATATCATTGTATCATGCACATAGGTCGTGACATTTTGTCAATATGCATATCATATCTATGTTAGTCATTCGATACATTTCTTTCATTACGCCACATATTTACTTTGATAGTCACTTATGCTTATTATTGATATCATTTGCTTACACATGCTCACCTTTACATATGCTTTAGATAAATTTTAAAATTTATAAATCTTAATTGTTTTAAATTGATAATTATATTTCTACTTGAATGGTGCCTACTCTTATTTCTACCTTTTTCTCTCTTTGCCTTTGCTTGCGAGGTACATTGGAGCTACTCGGACAACAATTTAGAGAATATTCAGTCGCCTTGATTTCTTCTAAATGGGGGTGTTACGGGCGGAACCACCGGGTCATATCCCCCGGTGTTGTGAGTTCTTCTCATACACATCTTTTCTATCACTCCTAAATTCAAAAATCTAAATTCAACTTGGAGATTTATAATCTAAAGCTTATACATTGAAATTTTCATAACCCAAGCATTTATATTAAATTTACATATATCTTTTAAAATTCTTTAGCCTTCACTTTAATCGAGAGTATTCTCTTAAGAGATGTAATTAACTATATGTGATTGCCCCTATTGGGAGTCTAGATCCCATATTAAAATAAATCCTACCTTAGTTCATTTCTATGGTAGGGGGAAAAACTGTGAACGCAGACCTCATTTTATCTATATTTTAAAATTTAATTTCATAATCAAAGGATAAATGGATAGTTGATTCGCTCTTACAAGTGGATCAAATATCTTCTATATTTGATTATAAAAATAAATTCATAATTTATTCTTCTAATTGGAACGATAGTAGAATGTGTTTATCATCCTTTGGGATAATTTATACATTCCCTATGCTGCGTCTGATTATGAAAATAAATTATAGTTTTCTTTCTTTCAAATCGATAGAAGGACATTAGTCTACCCTTTGGGGCGGTATAATGTCTAACAATGCAGATTTAATCGAAAGAAATATGAAAATATAAATAATGCAAATCATGTTAGGAATGAAATTATTTTTAAATTTAATCATTTAAAAATAAAAAAATATTTTCTCACAGATTTCCCAGCGGAGTTGCCAGAAAAATCTGTGAGAAAATATTTTTTTTTCTCATATAAACATTGAAATCTGATAGCCTAAATATTTAATTAAATGTACATGTATTTTTTAGAATTTTTTAGCCTTTACTAAAGATGTAGAGAAAAGCCTATCCCTAGCGGAGTCGTCAGAAAAATATGTATAAAAATATTTTTTTTATTTTTAAATGTTTAAATTTAAAAATACTTTCATTCCTAACACGATTTGTATTATTTATATTTTCATATTTCTTTCGATTAAATCTGCATAGTTAGATATTATACCGCCCCAAAGGGTAGACTAATGTTCTTCTATCGATTTGAAAGAAAGAAAATTATAATTTATTTTCATAATCAGACGCAGCATAGAGAATTTATAAATCATCCCAAAGGATGATAAACTCATTCTACTATCATTCCAATTAGAAGAATAAACTATGAATTTATTTTTATAATCAAATATAGAGGATATTTGATCCACCTATAAGAGCGAATCAATTATCCATCTATCCTTTAATTATGAAATTAAATTTTAAAATATAAATAAAGTGAGGTCTGCGTTCACAGATTTTTCCCCTACTATAGAAACGAATTAAGGTAGGATTTATTTTAATCTGGGATCTAGACTCCCTATAGGGGCAAGTCCCTATAGTTAATTACATCTTCTAAGAGAATACTCTCGATTAAAACGAAGGCTAAAGAATTTTAAAAGATACATGTAAATTTAATATAAATGCTTGGGTTATGAAAATTTTAATGTATAAGCTTTAGATTATAAATCTCTAAGTTAAATTTAGATTTTTGAATTTAGGAGTGATAGAAAATATGTGTATAAGAAGAACTCACAATACTGAGGGGTATGACCCTGTGGTTCCGCCCGTAGCACCCCCATTTGGAAAAAATAAAGGCGACTGAATATTCTCTAAATTGTTGTCTGAGTAGCTCTAATGTACCTCGCAAGCAAAGACAAAAAGAGAAAGAGGTAGAAATGAGAGTAGGTATCATTCAAATAGAAATATAATTAGACAAGAATCAATTTAAACAATTAAGATTTATAAATTTTAAAATTTATCTAAAGCATATGTAATGGTGAGCATGTGTAAGCAAATGATATCAATAATAAGCATAAGTACCTATCAAAGTAAATATGTGGCGTAATGAAAGAAATGTATCGAATGACTAATATAGATATGATATGTATATTGACAAAATGTCACGACCTATGTGCATGATACAATAATATCACATATACATATAAAAAAAATGAATTTCTCAAAGCCTGATCATAAAAGAATGTGAATGGACAATTACATATTTATAATTTTTGCAACAATAATCATATCGAGAAATCATATCAATAAAGAAAATTGACTTCTCTAACCCTCATGACTTAAGTATGACTGAAACATGAAGTGAAGTTGTAGGAGATAACCTCTATATTTACAAATTTTTATTGCAATTATTTATAACATGAATATATGGAATGAGATTTTTACAATTATCTCAACTTTATTTAAAATCTAAATCATAATAACAAATAAATAATCATAATAATTTTACTAATAAAAAATAGTGTCGAATGCAATAATAAACTTGCTTATATAAATATAAAATTTTATTTCCAAATTTAATCGATATATATATATATATATAGTATACATAGGACGACTTATAAAATTCTATATATGGATATCATATGAAAATGAAAGTATGTATATGTATATAAAGATTCAAGAATGATTGTAATTCTTATTACTTTAATTATTTATCGGTATTGCTTGTTTATTTTATCAATAAAATTTATATACGTAAAATAATTTAACATTTGATTACATTCCCATGTCTAAACATGAATACAATTTTATGAATATCTTTGGATGTGTTTCAATGAAGCATATTTAAAAGGATCAAAATTTTATAAGCATATATTGATTAACCTTAAATATCATACCATAGAAAACTTATATTTGAATTTTTTAAAAAAGATTATATATATATATATATATATATATATCTCTTCCTGATATTTTTAATCTTCATTAAACAAGAACAAGAAAAAATTTGTGTTCTCTATTTATTATATACAGGTTCTTTTTGACAGATAAACGAAGTAACTTTCGACCTCTATGATCGAGCGCAGTTATACAAAAATTTATGAATTTGAACCCCATAAGTCCCTTTCATGATTTATCTTTGGGCTGGCGGAAAAGACTCCTAAATTCTTGATCAAGACTTTATCGACGGTATATGTCGAATTATTCTCATCTCTGTTACAAAGAAATTATATATTATAAATAATAATTACATAAATTTATCTTATTCTTAAAAACAGTGGAGGATGAAGCATCAAAGTGAAGTTTAAAAATCATATCATACATTCTTTGGGAGAAATAATTCTATAAAATCTTGATATATCCATAAAATTAATCTGAATGGTTCTTCAATTACGCGAAGATTTACCTACATAAATTAGAAATAATTTAGCACCAATAGAAGCAGATATTATAGCAGAACTTAGAAAAATTGATACAGAAGTAGATAATAATTTGTTAAAACACTTCAATAAAGAGTTCGAGGAAGTTGTTTAAGCACTAAAGAGGCATATGGAAAGAAATCCTAGCATAAATCTAGTACAGTTCATCAGAACAGTAGGAAAAAGAATACTAGAAGAATTAAACACTTTACTTCATAGATAAATGATAATTAGTCATATTTAGCATCGAGATTACTATTAACAAAAAAGATTTGATATAGCAAATAATTAGAATGACATTGTCCTCTAAATGTAAGAAGACTAGCTTTAGAAAAATCATACTCATAGCCCGTATGATTCATAAGAAATTAACATTAATAAAATATATTATATTAGCATGAATAGGACCATCGTATCATGCAAATGTTCAAATAGTGAAAAATTATATTATATAAGTATGAATAGGATATTAGTTTCATACAAATTTTTGAATAGTGGCACTATTGCAGTCACATGCATTAGTCAGAAAAGCTTTATAGCTATAAAGATTTAACACAATTGTTAACTAGCCAATAGGCATGGATGTAGCCATTATAGATTTGGAAAAATTTATCCTATAGGATTTAGATATTATCCTCATGCACGATTAATAAAAGGATATTATATTGATAGGAATAGTACATTAGTTCATTGCAAATGTTCCAACAGTGATATAAAATTTTTAATTGATATGAATAGGACATTAGTCACTTATAAATTTTTCAATAGTACAAAAATTTATACATTCTGTATTAGAGAAATGAAAAGTTTTAGGCAGATAAATGAATTGTGAACTAGCACAACAATTTTTTGAACTAGTCTCCCATACATTAAAGGATCATTATAAGCATATTGAAGAGGTATTACAACTTTGTGTTAACCATGGTATTATATTATCAAAAAAGAAAATTGAAGTAGCCAAAGAATATATAGATTTTTTAGGACAACGAATTGGAAATGGCTCAATAGAATTATAAGATCATATAGCTTTAAAAATTTTAGAATTTCCAGATAAAATAGAAGACACTAAAGAATTACAAAAATTTTTAGGTCTTTTAAATTATGCTAGACCTTATATAAAAGATTTAGGAAAAACTATAAAATCTTTATAAGTAAATGGGAATTTGATGCAGTTAGAGCATGGGCAAATAGTGACAAACAAGGAGTTGGAGATATGTTTGCATTTTTAGAAACATTGCTAGGAGAAACTGCAGCAAATATTTACAATGAAGCAAAAATTAAGAAAGCTGGAGAAATAGAAACCTTGAGATAATTGGGAGATAATCCATAAAATTTTACAAAGTTTATTAGAACATTAATATTAGGATTTGACCCAAGTAGACAGAATACCAATATGCAAGATCAAGCCTACTGAAATTTAGAATAATTAAGTATTGATAATTGGTCAAATATTGATAGTTTATGTAAATTGTATGTTTCTTATGCAAGTAGAGCTGGAAGATACTTTGATCAAGAAACATCAGATAGATTTTTAATCAAATTACCTGGAGAATTAGGAAAAGAAATTCATGATAAATGGAAAGCAACTTATCCAAACAATGATGATATAAAACATTTAGGCATAGGACCAAAAATAGTCTTTACATTTTGATAGTTACAAGAAAAATGTAAAGAATATAAAATACAAAAACAAGTTAAAAAATAATCATATGCTTTATGCCGCAATATATATACTTCCCAGTCATTCCCTGAAAAGAGAAGAAGAAAAATATTAGGAAAATCGAAACGAAAATTTCCTAGAAAAGATAGAAATTTTAAAAAACCAAGCACTAGAATATGTCATTGTTATATTTGTGGATCACCAGATCATTTAACTAATAGATGTGATAAAAGACACACTAATAAAAATAGATCTTTGTTAATTCAGGATTTAGAAGAAGATGTAGTAAGCATATCTTCCAATGACTCTAAAAATACTATTTATAGCATAACGGATGATGATTTAGATAATCACTCAAAAACTTCTGAGATAGCAATGAATGGATTAATTGAAGCAGTTGACCGTTGGAGTAATCAAACATGATGCCACAAAATTCAAGTGTAGTCTGTGAACATATGTTCGATATAGGAAGGGTAGCATGAATAGAGAATGTTTTTATTGCAAATACTATCCAGATAAGAATCATAGATATCAATGTCAAAATTGTATGATAGAAATTTGTCATTTATGTGCTTCAAGAATTCACAATATAGAATACAAAGGTATACCAGAGAAAGGTAAACTTAATGAAAAACGTTTTGAAAAGTTAGAACTACAATTAGAAAAAATATCGTTATCATTAGAAAGAATATTATTAAGAATAGATACTGTAGAAAACCAGGTAAAAGATAAATTAGTTAAAACAGAAGATAATATTATACAACAATAATAATCGTGCATGAGGATAATATCTAAATCCTATAGGATAAATTTTTCCAAACCTATAATGGCTACATCCATCCCTACATCTACTTTTGCTAAATAAAGTCATCATGTAGTTAATGAAATGTTTATTGACTAGTTAACAATTGTGTTAAATTTTTGTAGCTATTTATTTTTCTAATAAAGCTTTTCTGACTAATGCATGTGGCTGCAATAGTGTCATATTAAAAAATTTGTATGAAACTAATATCATATTCATACCTATATAATATAATTTTTCACTATTTGAACATTTGCATGATACGATGGTCCTATTCATGCTAATATAATAATAATTTTTCACTATTTGAACATTTGCATGATATGTGTGTCTTCAGTTTGTCTTCATGGAGGATGAGAGCAGGGGTGAGCCACACTATAGGTAGGGATGTCAAAATTAGGTCACGGGTCGGGTTCAAGTCGAACTCGTAACGGACCAGGTACTAATTGACCCAACACGAATCCTACCCATTTTTGCATATGTATCAGCTTTTTCAACCCGGATCTGACCCGCACAGGTTTCTTGGTTGACCCAACTCGACCGGTTGCTGGGTGAGGCGTTATCTGCTTGATGAGTCGGCGACAACGACGCTAGCGATGGCAGGACTCGACGCGATGGCGAGCACTCATAACAGTACGGGCACTCAACGCGATGGCGACGTAGGTACTAAATGCAACAGCGGGCAGACTCGATTAATGCAAATGAGACAGCGTGCAGACGTGGTTAGCGCGGACGCGACAACAGGCAGACAGGGCAGATGCGAGTGCCAGAGTGTGGGCAGGAATTAGGATTTTTGATTTCGACATTTTTTGTACAGTGTGTCAGAATCTTTGATCAATTCGGGTCATTCCTCGATTTTCGAGTCAACCTGAATCCGTCCTGATTCACAAACGCGTTGACTATAACCCTTAATTTGTGGGTCCAGTTTGAGTCGGGTTTTCGAGTCGTGTCAAATCTTGATACCCCTAACTTCATGTGATTTTACTGATGATGCAGATAATATTGATTGCAATCAGTTTCTAAGTGGGAGATTGTTATGTGTGGAATTAGATTGTGTCGATCAATTTGATTGTTCTATTGTCTTGGACCTCAAAGCTTGTTGTGTTCACTGGGTGGTGTGAGGGGTTTATTCGCTGCTTGGGTTTGAGTGCTTTGGGCAAAAATTTTTTTCCCGTACTACACCTGGCATTGCGTACCCGAGCACGTCGGTGTTGTGTGTTCTCAAGTGACCCAGAGCTGAAAGATAGAGAGCAGAACACTGCAGCAGCCTAGATATGGCGTTGTAGAGGTGCAAGATAGAGGCTTGAGCGCCGCAACGGCCCAAACAGGCGCCACAACATTACGAGACGGACTGAACGGTTTTCTTTCTCGTTTTTCTGGAGGGTTGCGTCACTTGGGGTTATTTTACTTAGTTTTCTCTTGTATTTTGAATGTGTAAACATTGAGAATGTTGCATATGAGAAGAGAAGCAAGCAAAGAGTGAGAGAGAAGAGAGATCTATACATTTTTCTCTCAATTTTCATTGTAGATTTCTTGGTGTGTTGTGGCTACGTGGTTTTCTTCACTATTTTGAGGTTTTCTATGTTACATCTCGGTGACCTTTACTTTCCGCTGATTTTACATTTTTGCTTGTTTCTCTGTGGTGTTTTACTCCTCATCCCCAATACTAGTTTGTAGCAGTCTATTCTTGTCAAATCATCTATTATTTCTTAATTTTTTCTAGGCCTACTTTTTTCTGGAGTCCTTTTAACCTTATAAATAAGGGGATAAGCGGCATACTAGGGGACTTCATACTATTTTGACTATTCCCAAAGAATATTTGACTTCTTAGTTACTCTACATACTCACTCTCCCTCCTATTTTCTTGCTCCACCTAGTAAATTTGTTAGTAGGGTCATGTGTCACCCATGGCCAAATTTGAATCCAACAGAAAAACTCTTAAATAGAATAAAGAAAAAATGCTAGTTCGAATGTATCAACATCATGCGATCAAAACATGCAATGCGCCTACCCTGAAATTTAACAGAATTGACTACTGGAGGCTTGATGAACAGTAATTGTGTCTATGACAATAACAATCTTCCTTTCCTATGTAGAATTTAAAGATTTGATGTACGACATAAGTTGTGTGGATATTATTGATAGTGGCTATGATTTCTCCGGCCCCTTGTCCTCTAGCTCTTCTGTCACCTCATCCCCCAACAACAAATCACAAAAAGTTATAAAATAGGGGTGTAAATAAAATATATGTATATGTTCATTATGGTAAGTTTAGTGCCTTTCATTTTGAGCATAAGAAATGAAACATGAACTGCTGGCGAGAAATAGATTATTAATTTGAAGTTTAAAAGGTGCAAAATGAATATTAGGGGTGTCAATCTCGGGTCACGGGTCGGGTTTGGGTCGAACCCGGAATTGACCCGGGTTCAAACGGGTCGACCATAACCCGACCCGGGTAGAAAAACGGATCAGAAATCTGAATCCGAACCCGACCCGGCGGGTTGTTGGGTTGACCCGACCCGACCCGGAATTAGGGTTTTGCAGGCGGACGGCGGGCGGAAGCGAGGGCTTGCGCGAGCAGGGCGGGGGCAGTGCGTGGCCGCATGCAGGCGGACGGCGTGCGAGGGCGTGGCAGCGTGGCTTCGTGGCCTCGTGGGCACAGCGGGCAGCGGGCTGGGTAGAAGTGCGCCAGGGCGTGGGGCAGCGGGCGGGAAATCCGGATTTTTTAAATTAAACGGTTTTTCGGGTCGACCCGGCAACCTGCCGGGTCAACTCGAACTCGACCCGTTTTACAAACGGGTCGAAATCTCTAACCCGAACCCGACCCGGTTCAGGTTCGGGTTGACCCAAACCCGAAATTTTCGGGTCGGGTTCGGGTCAGGTTTTCGGGTCGGTCAAATGTTGACAGCTCTAATGAATATGATATAGTCTCAAATGTTCCCATCCCTTCTCTTAATAAAATATATTTTTTCCCAGTAAGAGTAAAAGTTGACCATCATGTTTAACACTCTTTTGATTAACTCTGACGTGAAATCTTATTAAAGTGTTGAAATTGGAAGCATTCGTCTTTGAAAGAAACTAAGAAAGCTTTTATATTTGGTTTCAATTGTTCTCATCATTTTATAATATGTAATATTTATTGAAGGTGTTTTGTTCTTCTTTACCTTTTTCCTATTGTTTTCTTGTAGTGCTGAAACTAATATCTGTCCTCTCAGCACCATTTCATCAGATGGAGCAATACTATAGATATGGGCATTTTGACAATTGCTCTGGCAAGTGGAGCTCGCTTTTCGATTGTCTGTCTCTGAAAACAAAAAGACCAGATGAAGTTGAGGTGAGAATGTATTTGAATAAACATTGTTGATAATTACAACGGCATTAGTTAGTGAGCACCTGTGACCTTGCCGATGCTGGAAGAATGAATGATTAGTAGATTTTTTCTTATGCCTCTCAATACTCAATTCCTTCTTGCAAACTTTATCTTGTGCTCTATTTTGAGGAATGTTTTTGGGGAGTTTTTTAATTAGTTCTAATTGCATTCAATTCGCCAAATTTCAATCTAAGTTGTCAGAGGACTTCACCTTTCTCTTTGCAAGAAGTTATAGAACTTAATTGCCTATACTGACCTGAGGTGAGTTTCTTCGTGCATGGAGAACAGAGGTGGGAAGTAAGAAAAGTGTTAGGCAGACCCAGGAGGGGCCGGCTGAACCGGTCCAACCTGGATTGGTTCAATGCTACAGCTGGCAGCCCAAGTCCAATAGGTGGCGGAACCAAGGGGAGGGGGGTGGATGCCCTAGTGGGCCCAATTGCTTAATATAATCGTTGTTTAGGAGGGAAAGTTTGAATTAAGGGCTATTTGGTTTTGTTGTAGGAGTCCTTTGGCTTTAATTAGTCTTTTCAGTTAGGGTTTGTTTTTCATCTTGAATTTGAAATATAATTTGAGATCTACAGTTTGTGCTTTTGGGCTCTAGGCTTTGCTAGAGAATTTGAGAGTTGTTTCTTTCTCTTGAATTGAAGAAACTTGTACCTTGTATTGCTTTTTTTTTTTCGTGGATTGAATGGAAGAAGTTTTCCTTGTGTTTCTCTCCAATATTCTGAAATTCCTGCATCATTTTTGCTGTTTTCTCTCTGAAATCAGCATATTTCTTGCTTTTTTTTTACCAATTATTGCTAGATTTGCTTGCGAACTCAAGTATTTCCCTTAGGGTTACTTGGCGAACTCAAGTATTTTCTATCAAAAAGCTTGTAGTATCATTTGTTCTTTTGTTTGTCAACCTTATTGCAGTTCAATGCTATATGGTTTTACTTTTTGCATGAAGGCCCATTAATTTGAAGCAATACTGATGTGAAACGTAAATGCCATTTACTTGCCTAGGTGGCAAGATTAATTAAATCCCAAATCAATTTGGGGAGAGAGAATGGAAGTCTGAAATTAAATTTCAGATTAAGTGGAATTGGCAGGATGAATTTGAATTTAAACTCAAATTTAATGGGGAGAATTAAATTGGATGAGAGGGAATTGTGGGAGGTAATTATGGAGGCTTAATGAGGGAGCCTATTAATGAGATAGGAGAGATTATGCCCAATGAGGGGGCCAGCCACATAAGGAGGAGAGAGGGGTGAGTTTTGGAATAAGTGGGGACCACCAATTTAATTTCAGATTTTACAAAAATATGAAATAAATTTTCAGTTTTCTTAAGGAAAGAAAACTTCCATTTAGGAGGACAATCAATTTAAGCAATTTGAATTTCAAATTTGAAATTAAAATCAATTAAATTGATGGCGTAAATTAAAGAGCTACTTTAGGAAACAATTAATGACCCATAAAACATTTGAATTTCAAATTTTGAAATTCAAGGAGAGGGAAGTCGACGGCTAGAGGAGGGAGGAAAGGGGCGGCCATGGTGTGGAAGGTGGCTAGCCGGCGGGAGGCAGTGGCCTGGAGGTCGGCGGCCTGAGCGGGCTGGAGGAGGGGCGGCGGAAGTGCTGGGTGGAAACGGGTGAAGGGATGGAGTTTAAGGAAGAATGCGATCCGGACGGATTCTCCTTGAATTCTCACACTAATTGATCGCAAAGAAAATTGGAGGAAGGTCTAGAACTCACAAAGAGATCTAGCTCTTCCCAAAACTCACTAAGAGATTTGGGAGAGGGATGCACTCACAAAGAGAACACAAAGTAGAGAACTCACTAAGAGATCTCAAAAGGAAAAGAACTCACTAAGAGATCTAAAAGATGGAACTCACAAAGAGAATGCAAAAAAAGCAAATTTTCATTAACAATTCATCATCTCATTATATAAGAAAGGGCATCTATATATAGGCCTAAAAAACTAAAACAAGACACATATGCCCCTAAGGCTTACATAGGACGACTCTCTTAATTCAGGGTAAAAACGGAAAATTCATAATAAAAATTTAAAAATTACAAATAAAATATAAGATAACGTGAGACGATAACAGCCGTTGATCTTCAGCTCCTCGGATAGCCATGAACGGTTGGATGTCCGCATCAAATACAAGTCTTTATTATATTAATATAAATTGAGTTTCTTGCTAATTACTGATGTTGATCACCTGTAGCTGAAAACATACTGATTATGGCTTCGTTTTAGACGACTTTCTTATTGCTTCTTAAAGCGGCTCTCTAGTACAAAAAACTTTAAAAAGCAATAAGAAAGCCATCTCAAATTAAGCCTGTCTCCTCCCTGCTTCACATATCAGGTGATATACTTGAACAAATCCCATGGAAAATAGTTTCACATTCCAAGAGCTTTCCTTGTTACATTTATCATGTAGTACATAATTTAGCAGGGTAAAGACCCTTTTTAGCAGTTCTGCCATAGTTAAGCATATAGAAATGCGTAAATGTTGTCAGGTTACTATTTTTCCCTTGTTTGAGCTTTAATTTTCTAACTCGCTTTATTGATTGTTTAGTAGCAGTCCAGTAGTCCATTAGAGCGCTGCATTGGTTATCCATACACATACCCACACCCACCCATACCCAATGACCTTGTGGGTGGGTGTGGGTGGGTGCTCAATATCGGGGGATAAATCAATTTACATTGCTAATTACCATATATCTTATATTATTGCGATCCTCACTATGTAGTGTGCAACACTTAATTACGCCGCGACTACAGTAAATTCTGATATGCGGCTTGAAAGTTTGTAATCAGAGCAAAGGGCATCAAGCCTCAAGGTCATCAGTCCGTCGCAGACTGCGTTCAAAAGCATGGAATAGTCACCATGGGTGGGCGAAGCCCGTTCGAGTAAAACATGGGTACCCAACCAGGACCCCATGTAGGGCTTTGTAGTCCATTATCATATTTCCTCCTTACAACTTCATCTTCCCTTTTCAAATTTGCAGAAAATTCTGCAAGCCAGAGAGAAATCGAAGTCACATATATGGACATATCGGACCGTGGAGGAAGCTTCGGAAAACTGGTGGCGTATGTATCATCATTTGTTTGACAAATCTGACACAAAACCCAAACCTGATGCTTAATCTCCATGCTTCTTATTTTCTCATCGGAATATTTTGTCTCCACTCATTCTTTGTTGATTTGTAATCTCTTTTTGAAGGTTCCTACAAAGTAACCCAAATGTTCTCATAGATTTTTATTAAAAATCTGGTTAGCAGTAGCAGAACCTGTAGCTCCAAACCTATTTGAATTTGATTATCTGATTCTTTTTTAGTGATTTCGTTCAATTTTTGTAACCATGAAGACTTCTCCATGATTTTGGATAATTTAATGAAATAGTTGAGCATCACCTGCTGTGTACTGATTTGATGTTTTCTCTCTTCTGTTGAATTAATGGTATTGCCAATAAGACATCATTTGAGACAGTTTTTTTACTGCTTTCTAAAGCAATTTTCTAGCATAAATTTTTTTTGAAAGTAACAAAAGTTAGTGGGCAAAAGCTAATATCAAATGATGCCTAAAACTTCGTTTGGGACGGCTTTTTTCTTGCTTTCTAAAACAGTTTTTTAGTACAAAAATTTCAAAAAAATTCTTGAATTCGGAATTTTTGTACTATAAAGCTGTTTTAGAAAGTCGTATGAAAGTTGACCCAAATGAAGCCTAAGTCAGTTTCAATTATCCATATTTTTTAGCACCATAATTCTTCTCATTAGCCGTAGTTATTTGATCTTTTGTCTCTCTGATCATGTTTCAGTAGGGTTGAATAGCTTCAAAATCTTCTGATCTTTGTAAATATTATATGTTTGAAGACCTGCATGATTTATATTCTTTATACTTCCACCTAAATCCTTCAATTCAACTTGGATTTAGTTGTGCTTTAGGGAGAATAAAAATTTTTATGCTAATTTTATTCATATAAAACTGCCAAAGCATTTCCCAGATTTTATTAGATTTTACAAATGCCACATCAAATAATTTTAAAGATATCAAAGCATTTGAATTTATTAAAATTTTGATTGGGATCACTTTTATTTGTTTTTAAAAAATATATTTAAAATAAAAGGTTTAATTAGTATGCTTTTCAGTTATTTATCTTTATTTTTAAAAATAAATTATATTGTTGCCAAAGCACTCAAAATAATTATTTAAAAATTATTATCACAACCATGATGTCAGTCATGCCAGCAACCTCATCGATGATTGTTAGGAGTGTAAACGAGTTGAGTCGAGCTTGGAGCCATACCTAATTCGAGCTTGGCTCGTTGGCAAAATCATGAGCTTGAACTCGAGCTCAAACTCAAGTTGAGCACAAGCTCAGCTCATGGGAATGAAAATGAGCTCGTGAGCTGGCTTGTGAAATTATGGTAAAAATCATGCGCACTTCACGTCGAAGCTAGAGCTTGTAGGAGTTGAGCTTGGGTTGGCTGATGAGTCGGCTCGACTTACTTGTGCCTCGAAGGACTACTATCATCATCACATCAATCAAATTATTTGATATATATATATATATATATATATATATATATATATATATATATATATATATATATATATATTAAAAATTGTTTTAGAAAGTAGAAAAAAAGTTATCCCAAATAAAATCTTAGTAAAAATTATATTTGTGTAATTATGCTTTTACACTTGGATATTCTTAAAAAAATAAAAATATTTTACCAAATAAATTATATTCGATTTTTTATTTGATTAGCAATAGGTATTTGTAATATTAATTGCATAGTGAAAAATATAGTTTATAAATGTGATGTTTTAATATGTAATTTGTAGATTTTACAAATAATATTAATAAATGGGGGATTTACATATATACTACATAATTATTATATATTTATATATTTTACATTTAAATTTTAATGTTTATTTACATAACACTTAAATTTTTAAATATAATAAAAATACTAATATTAATATTTTAAAACAACTTTTTTTCATGAATATGTTTTGGTATAGTTGAAATATTAAATATTATGTAAGTAAATAATTAGATGTTAGATATGTAATATAAATTTATCTTATAAACTAAATAAAATATATATATATATATATATATATATATATATATATATATATATATATATATATATATTTAATGTTGAATTGGAACAACTTAGAACAATCCAACCTTAAAAAGTCTTGAACTTAATGCTCAAATATATATAAAAAAAAAATTAAAAAAATTAAAAATTAAAAAATATATATATAATTTAATTAATATTACCTTAAATTGAATTATTTTTAATAAATTCCTTAAATAGATATTAAAAGTTATAAAAAAGAGCAAAATAGATATTGGATAAAATCTCATAGGCCATAATGATTCCTTAAACTCTTACTGACTCAAATTTAATTCAAACTATAGATAAATGTTTTTATCAATAATATTAGAGATTTTTATGACACCATCAAATTAAAATTATTTCTCTAGAATAATATATCATAAAATTCCAAATAATAATAAAAAAACTTATCAATCCCACTAATAATACAATAGTAATTTCTATCTAACAATGATATATAGTTATATAGAATTCTTATGTTGAATTCAAACCATATAACACTCTTCATTATTCATCTCTCAATACAGAACTAAAGGACTCCATTGCTTGAAGAGGAAGCAATATCTATGACAAATCGATAGCGCACATCGTTCTTTGCAAGCCTTTCCATGGCCTCATTGATGCCTTCAGGCTTCACAGTCTCAATGTCACAAGTAATGTTGTGCTTCCCACACAAATCCATCATCTCTTGCGTCTCCTTCATTCCACCTATCAAGCTCCCCACCACCTTCCTCCTCCCTAAGTAATCAAAACCAGTACATGTCGTAGTAATTAGCTGATCATGAATGATCTAATTATGATTATCTGTATGATTTTCATAGTTCAGAACTTACCGAATAAGAGCGGGAAGGAAGGTAGAGGGAGGGGTTTCTCTGCAACACCGACGAGCACCATTGTTCCTCCAACCTTGAGGAGTTCCAGGAGAGGACCAAGTGGGTGCTGAGCTGATACTGTATCGATGATGAAGTCCAGGCTCTTTCTTGCAGCCTTAAAAGTTAAACAGATGGGATTAGCTCTAAAATTACTTACAACTTATGCTTCGTTTGGAAGTTAGAACGACTTTCTTACTGTATCATAAAGCAACTTTTTAGTATAATTTTATACCAAAAAGTAGGGGTGTCAATTTTTGACACAACCCGAAACCCAACCCGAAAAAATCCAGGTTAGGGTTGGGTTCGGGTTCAACAAATCAACTCGTTTAAAAAATCGGGTATGGTTCGGATTGACGAGCAACCCGAAATTGATATGAAAACTCGTATTTGATCCCAAAACCCGAGATTAACCCATTTTTTACCCAATTTTTGACCCGAAAACTAACAATTTTGGATCAAACCTTGGTCATTCGTGTCAGGTCGGGTTGACCCAGACCCGAATCGGGTAGGGTTCGGGCCCGAAAACTTGACCCATTTTTAAAAATGGGTTGGGTTCGGATTGACCCGAATAGTGCCGGATCAGTTCCGGGTTCGACCCGAACCCGAGCCGTTGACCCGAATTAACACCCCTACTAAAATATTGCTTTAAAAAGTAGTAAGAAAGTCATCCCAAACAAAGCCTTAATCAGGGAGAATCAAACTCACTTCCATTTGGTCAATGTTGGTGCTGATGATGAAGTCATCAGCGCCAAGACGACGCCTTGCTTCATCTTCCTTGGATGAGGAAGTACTAATAACTGTGACATGCAATCCAAAGGCCTTCCCAAGCTTGACACCGATATGGCCGAGACCGCCGAGGCCGACGATGCCAAGCCGCTTCCCAGGCTGGTCCAGCATCCCATTTTGCTTCATGGGACTGAACATTGTAATCCCCGCACATAGCAGTGGAGCTGCTGCATCCAATGGCAAGTTCTCCGGCATCTTCACCACAAACCTATTCAAGGCAACGCAATGGATCAAGGCAGTCGAAAAAGCTTCGTTGTTTGCAAATACAAGCGTTTTGCTCGTTAAAAAGCTCTTGTTCAATTCATTTGTTTAAAAATGAAACGAATACAGAATGAATTTTTTGTTTAATAAGTGGAGGAATGCATCGGGCTTGTTGTGCGATAGAAAAGTTCGATCCCCCTCAAACTTAAGGGAAAATTCTATAAGATGGTGGTAAGACCTGCAATGCTTTATGGTGCCGAATGTTGGCCGTTAAAAGAAAAGTATAATACTAAGTTAAGTGTGGCATAGATGAAGATGCTTAGGTGGATGAGTGGCTTTACCCTTAGAGATAAGATACGAAATGAGCATATACGTGAAAAAGTTGGAGTAGCTCCAGTAGAAGATAAGATTAGAGAGAGTTGTCTTAAATGGTTTAATCACATTAAACGAAGGCCTTCCGATGACCCGGTTAAGAAAGTTGAGGTAGACCTAAAAAGTCTTGTATAGAAAATATTAAAAATGATCTTTCTTTATTAGATATAAATAAGAATTTGACTTTTAATAAGACACAATGGCGAAAAAGGATTCATGTAGCCGACCCCACGTAATCGGACAAAGGCTTGATTTTGTTGTTGTAAGTAAATAAATAATGTTTATATATAATACTAGTACCGTTTGTGGGAGACTATCATGGTGGAATATCCACCATATGTGATGCTTCCATCCCAGTAGATGCCGCCATAGGTGAGCTGGATATCATCGCAGTAGTTCTCTTCGTTGGCTTGGCACATCTCACACTTGAGGCAAGAGGCTGCGAGGCAGCCAACGCCAACTTTGTCGCCAAGTTTGAACTCAGTCACATTGTTTCCCACATTGATGATGACTCCAGTGATCTCATGCCTACACATCATTCAATCATAATTATATATGTTATGTTGCATATGACATTAAGAAATGATACATGATGCATGATTGCATGATGTATGTTGATGCTGGAATTATTTTCATGCATACAGTAATAATGGCATGTGGATACTAACATATATAATAATAATAATAATAATACATCACAGCACAGCATAATTAACATTATAATGAATGATAATCTTCTTTGCTTAATTAAGGTGTGTTTTGGACAGTTTGTTAGTTGATTTACTATTTAGATAACAACCATAATGTTATTTGGATACTGCTTTTTTATTACTTTCTCACTATTTTTTAAAAAATTATGTGTTTAAAGGCTATTTTTTGCAACCAGAATAGCTAAATTATTTTCTCCATAATAACTTCATAATTAACTTTAAAAAAACCCTAAAGCTGTCCCAAGCAGACTCTTAGACTTTGAGCAAAAATAAATTTTCTATCTTTTGGGAGTCAAGAGTAGGTGTGTATGGTAGAAATTAATACTTTTTAAATAATTAAAAAAAAGATTTTTTAACCTATATTTTGTTAGAAATTTAGTTTTATTAATTTAAAATTTGTATTATCTGATTAATTATTTTTTTGCTAAACAAGAGTCCTATAAAATTTTCTTGGCTTCTTTTTATTTATTTTATTTTTTACAACTTTTATATTTTGACATTAAAATTAAAATATAAAAAACTTTGAAAAGCAAAGTTTAAAGTGGGAAATTTTTTAAAAGGAGGGGGGTGAAAGGAAAGTCCACAGTCCATTAAAAATTAACAAGAGCACCAATTAGCAAAAAAAAAAAAAAAAGTTATTGAAATTAAATGGGTTGATGTTGTTCTATATATATATAGCCTTTTACTTGACTTATTTTAAATAATAGTTTTTTTAATTGGACCTTAATTGAAATTTTTTTTATAAAGATGTGAAATAACAGTGAGAATATTAATTTATTTATCATATATTATAAAGGGTGCTACAATCCTTTTGACTTTTATCCAGCCACTTAAATTTTCTAGGCCTCTGCATGGCAGCATGTGTCCTCTCTAATTAACAAACCAACACAAAGTTTCTTTTACTGAGCTTTCTTTTCCAAGAATCCAATATTCCACTTTATTTCTTTCCTATTTTAAAAGAAAAATCAATATATCAAGATATTTTGATCAAATTTTCGATTAGGATGTATTTTAAATCCCTTCCATCTAATTTAAAATGAGTGCAATTTGCAAAGATAGTTCAGACAAGTGCTATGATTAGAACATTCAGACAAGATTTTTTCCTTGAAAGCCTTATGCTTGTCGTACTTCTTATGGTGCTCCATTAACTTTTCTTCCTCTTGCAAAAAATCAACCTTAGTCTCATGTTAAAATCGAGTTGCGGTCAGGTTTGGGTCGTAATCGAAATTGACCCGACATTATTTGACATGACATGAACCCGACCCATTTTTACAAACGAGTCGGAAATTTCAACTCGTGTATGGCCGAAGAAGCACACGAATGGGAGGAATGTCGCTGGCGTTGAAGTTAGTGAGGGACGATTGAGTTGAAGCCCCAGGACAGGAAGGTAATGTGAGGGATAGCGGGGTTGACCCTAACCCCGTGGAACGGTGGCGCCGTCAGGACGGAATGTCGTCGGCCTAGGGTTTACTAAAATACATAAGAAGGAATGTCACCAACGCCAGCGGGACGGAGATCGACAGAGCAGCGTGACAGTGGGAGAGGCGAACGACGAGAACTTCACTCTGGACAACGGGCACATGAGAGGCGGACGGCGGGATTTTCGGGTCATTGTAATTGGAATGGGACGATCCGACTAGGGGTGTCAATATTGGACCCGACCCGAAAATTTTGGGTTTTGGTTGACTCGAACACGAAACTGGTCGGGTTTGGGTTCAACAATTCGATCCGTTTCAAAAATCGGGTCGGGTTCGGGTTGAGCCATTGACTCGATCCGATTTGAATCAAAATTGACCCGTTTTTTACCCGAAAAGCGGAGATTGACCCTTTTTGGATCCCAAAACGAGCAATTTTTTGTTGGCATCGGGTCATTCGGGTCGGGCTAGTTGACCCGGACCCAAAGCGGGTCGGGTTCAGGTCTGGAAAATAGACCCGTTTGCAAAATTTGGTCGGGTTCAGGTTGACTCGAATGGTGTCAGGTTAGTTTCAGGTTCGACCCGAGCTCGACCCGTGACCCGAAATTTGCACCCCTAGATCCGACTCATTGTCGGGTTTCCAGGTCCATCTAAACCCAACCCGATTTTTTAAAAGGGTTGATTTGTTGAACCCAAATCCGACCCGTTTCACAAACAAGTTGATCCTAACCCGAAAATTTTGGATCGGATTTTCGTTGACACCCCTACTCATGATTGAAGTGAGGAAAATTAAACTGTAGTTCCTAATCCTTGATTCATTGGGCATCTTGTGGAGCATATCCATGCATTTGATGAGATGTAGTGTTTCTAGGTGGCTGTTCTTGGATACTTGGAGTGACTAGAACACCCTCCTTAGGTTTGAATCAATGAGTGTTTGATCTTTTAGATTGTTTCTTGGAAGTCGATTTAGATGCAAATGATAAATACTCCACCCTTTGTTGAGCAAAAGGTGCACTTGGATTGTTTAAGATGGAATTGGTTGGGTTGGACGCAATTCAAAACTCTTTGCAGATGTTGCATGTGCATGGTCAACAAAGGTTGGGTTTATGTAAAAATTTCATCAAAGATGATAATGATTGATATGTCTTCAGGAAATTCATTTGAATCAACCTGAATCTTGATGTAATATTAGGAAACTTTTATAATTAAATTTAGAATCATCCAAAGACTACTTTTAATAAATTTATAATCAAATTGTTATAAAATAAATCTAGGAACAACAAAGGTGATCCAATCTGAGTCCAAATAAGTTCAAATCAAGTACTTGAAAGATAGTTAAGTTTGAGACATTGATTGAAGGATAAAATAGTATCTAATTCTTTCATACCTATAGTTAGAACGAGTGCGTCGATAAGATCATCCGACAAGCTCAAGATCATCTGATTCTGAGATCATTAAAGATCTTAAATGTTGAATAAATAGTTTATGATTAAAAGATTTGATATGAGCCCATTAGATGGATAGTCATAGAATATTATCACAATTTATCAAAACAACCATTCTCCAAGTACTGTAAATAGAGTCTCAATCTTCATTTGAAGGGGACTTAGACTTGAACTGGGAGAGATTCTGGAGGTCTAAAGAACTCTAGAATTTTACTTGGCATTCGATGCCAACTACCAACCACTGTCATAGCATGTTTACTTTCATCTGACTATTGTCGCTTAATTGTCATTGCTTGTCTACCCTCACCTGACTGCCACTATTTGATCGCTATCGTCCGACCGTCATTATTTGACCATCATTTCCTAATTGTCATTGTTCAATCATCATTGCCTGATTGTCATTATCTGACTATCATCTCTCAACTACCATTATAAAATCAACATCTCTTGACCACCATTATCTAACTATCACTTTCGTCTAACCAGCATCACCTTACTAACACTATCCAACTACTGCATCACCAACATCTCTCATATTTACATAGTAACAAACTTGTTCTACATACTTTTTAATATCATCTTCTCTAAATAAGGGAAAAAATTGACCTTTATAACTTATTTATATAGTGAATCATTTCATCTGAATCAGACATTGTTATTTTTTCCTTCTCTAGGCTTCCCATGTAAAAATTATCATTTTTGTTGTATTATTTTTTATTTATATGTGTTTGATCTTCGTGAAAGCTAAGATGTTAAAATTCACTCTTCATCTGCGCGAATCATCTAACATGCAATAATGACAAACTTCCTTAATTTCAAATTATTGTTAATGATATTTTGAAAATTTAATGAAGCGCTAGTTAGCCTAAAAGGGGATGATTATGAATTTGTAGTGCCCTCTATATCTAATTTTATTAACATTCACTTTTGTCATAGTTTTGACATTTCAATGAAGTGCTAGCTAGCCTGAAGGGCGATGAATTCATAATGCCCTTCCAGTGCTCTAAATCTAATTTTATACACATTCGCTTTTGCCATACTCACTTGATAATATTTGGGTTGTAAGTCCGATTTTAAGAAGATAGTAGTGTTAAATAGTTTGTCGAGTACCTTGTTGAAGATTGGAACTCTAAAGTGATAAGGTATATTAGTGTTGCGTCCTGGAGTATTCGCGGCGGTAGAGAAATATAGAATTTAACGTCTTAATGTTGTACGAAAATCCGGCACGCAATCAGATAATAGAGGGGGTGTAGCATTTATGAGACACCAAGATTTTTACGTGGAAAACCCCTGAAAAGGGGGGAAAATCACAAGGCCTAGCCCAGTTTGAATGAATCCACTAGTATTGCAGTTGATTACAAAATAAAGCCCTTCCTTAGAGGAAGGCTTTGACTTTATGTACATCATATGGAGCACATTATATGGTAGGAATACAAAGAAACACTGTTGACCTGTTCATTTGGTCAGAAGGACCGTAGTCAGCAGGCAACGGAGGCTGAAAGGACTGTAGTCGGTGGGCTACGTAAGTCAGAAGAACCGTAGTTGGCGGGCAACGAAGGTTGGAAGGACTGTAGTCGGTGGGCGACGTAAGCCAAGAGGACCGTAGTCGGAGGGCGACGGAGGTCGGAAGGACTGTAGTCGGTGAGCGACATAAGTCAGGAGGACCGTTGTCTGATGACAGAGGCCGGAATGACGACGTCAATCGGTGGCTGGGGAGAACTCCGGCGTTACTTAAGCAAAATTTCAACATCGCTAGGGCAAAATTCCAGTCAAAGTCCGACAATCGGTAGAAGTCTGCCGTCGTGTAGAAACTTGACGATGAGCGGAGGTCCGCATGTCGGGTATAAATCCGACATCAGTTGGGCGTCGAACAGAATTCCGACGTCACTTGGAGATCGGGCAGAATTTCGGCATTACTTGGAAGTCGGGTGGAATTCCGGCATCCCGTGGAAGTCGGGTAGAATTTCGACGTCCCGTGGAAGTCGGGCAGAATTCCGGTGTCCCATGGAAGTCTGGAAAAATTTCGACGGTGATCGTTGGGTTCCTATTTCCGAGACGCTCAATTTGACTATGAGTTTGTTGAAATCGGAGTCAAGGTTATCCCGGATTTACTTTTTGAAATTTTCGGTTTGATTTTGTCTCGAGATTCGTGTCCGATCAAGATAATTTTTTTATGATATACCAATTAGATTTATTGAATTTTCCTCTTAAGGCAGGTGAAGTTTCACTTCGTTTCCAATGTGTGGTTGTAAACCAAATTTAAAAAAAAAATTATGAGAAATAGTTCATTGACTCCAATTAGGGGTGTAATCGAGTCAAGTCGACTTGTGAGCTGGCTTGAACTCCGACTCGTTAACAGGATCGATGAGTTGAGCTTGAACTTGAGCTAGAACATACCTCCGCTCTACTCGTCAGCTTGTCGAGCACCTCGAAGAGGTGACCTTCTGGCGGGAAAACAAAATCTCGGTGAAGGTGACACACCAACGACTACCTTTTTCCGGCCGCCAACCAAGGCATGAAGTAACGACGGTGTCGATTGGTCCAAAACTAACGGAAAAGGTCGTCGGAGATCGTACGCTTGAGGCGGAATTGAGTTGGTGGAGTCTAAGGGGAAGGATCTAAATCAGGCTATGTTACTTATATACGAGGTTGGAACAGAGCAATGAACTTCTGGTTCTCATCTTAAGAAATGTGAGTGCACTGCACGAAGATCTGGAATCAAGGCGAGGGATCTTGTGGAGGCGCAATGAGTGGCGATCTTATGGCAAAGACGAGATCTTTCGTCATAAAAAACAAGCTTGCGCAATCTTAAATAGAATTAACGATGGCCATGATCGGCGGTGGGCAGCCGACCGCGGCGAGGATGCTCTGAACAAGAGCATCCATGATAAAAAGAAAATAAGATAAAGAGAACATTCATTATTCATCTTTATTTTGCTCCCACTTGTAGAGATTTATAGATTTTCAATACTAACTCGTCAATTAATCATCCTTCAAAATACTAATTACAACAATTATTAGATGCTAATCACTCCTAATTGGATTCACTTCATGTTCGATTAATTTAAAATTCATTAAAAATGACTCTTTTGAAGAATCAGAAATTTCTAATATAAATATTTCATATTCATTTTACTTCAAATAATAAAAAAAATCAAAATTCATATATCTACTCTAAAACTCTTATACAGTAAAACAGACAGCCCCTGGATGAAATTCTGTCACAATCCTCTTAACATCTCATAAGATCAAGTCTTCCATAAATTCCATCTTCTCCTTATACTAAGGGGTTGTTTGGTTGCAGGATTTAGGTCAGATTTGAGGCGGATTTGGGCGAAATCCAGCTGAACGGCCTAAAATGTGAAACCAAATATCACGGTAAATGAAAGCCACGGTAGATAGAAAACTACCCCTTTTCATGGTAAACCATAGATTTTGGAAATCCTCTGATTTGACGAATTTAACACTCTATTGGCGTGAGAGGGGAGAAGAGTTTGCTCGTTTCAGGATTTAACGCTCTATAACCAAACAACCACACAAAATTTAACAGGATTTATCATGAATGTTACCAAACAATTTTCAAAATTTAGCTCCCCCGATATTTCGTAAATCAGGATTTAGAGGATTTACAAATTCCTACTTAAATGAAATCCCAGGTGCTACCAAACAAGAGAGATTATTCTATGCAGACACTGGACGCGAGAAACGTTCAGTTTCGCGCTCGGTACTGAGCTGAACCGAGCATTCGGTACCGAGCACGATACATTTTTGGAGTGAGATGACGCATTTTTATTGGTTCAAGATGAATCCGAACCCCATGTAATAATTTTTCACCAAACAGACCCTAAATGTCTTGTTGCATGCTACCTCATCCACTCCATAAACAGAACTTACATGAAGAAATTCTAATATACTCAAAGTTGAAAACTTTGGATGCACTCTTTATCATAGATGAATCTATTGCATGTTCTATTTGATGCGAGAGAGAGAGAGAGAGAGAGAGAGAGAGAGAGAGAGAGAGAGAGAGTACCCTGGAACAACAGGGTAGGTGGTGAGACCCCAATCGTTTCTAGCATTATGAAGATCAGTGTGGCACATCCCACAGTAGAATATCTTTATGGTTACATCCTCTGCTCCGTTTCTCCTGTTTTGATTTTGTTTTATTCACCAACAAAAAACATTTCTCAGAATCATTCAATCATCAAATGAAAATGTACAATATATCTTTAGAAAGGCAAAGCGAAGAAGAACACCTTCTTTTGAAGACAAAAGGAGTTATCTTCCCCGACGAGTCGCGAGCTGCCCATCCTTTAACAGTCTGTGTGTGATTTGGCGTCGTCTCTGTCATCTTCAACACCTTCTTCTTCCCTCTCTCTCTCTCTCTCTCTCTCTCTCTCTCTCTCTCTCTCTCTCTCTTTCTGTTGCTCTGCTTCAGCTCGCTCTGTTTCGTTTCGCGGTTCTGTTGGGGTTATTATAAGCTACGCTGAGGGACATGGAATCCGCTGCATTATCCATAACACCGAACAGGGAGATTTAGGGTTTGTTCCCCTTATAATTTAAAATTAAAAAATTTAAGGAAAAAATAAAAACTTTTAATGATTATAAATTAGTTCTAATATTATCGTTGTCATGTTAATAATCGATATAAAATTTATCAAATAATCATAATGATATAAATTCTTTAATATATTATATTATTATTTATAAATTAAATTTAATTTTGTTATTTTTATTTAAAATTAATATTTTATTTTAAATATTTTCATTAAAAAATGCTCACAACTTTTTAATTATAATTAGCTGATTTTAATATATATTAAGTTTTAATTTTTATATAAAAAAATATTTTAAGAAACAGTAAAAAAATTGTCGTAAAGGAAACCTAAAGTTTAATTTGAAACAACTTTTTCACTATTTTTAAATCAATTTTTAATTCATAATTTTTTAAAATTATAATTAGAAAGCATTAAGCAAACTTTTCCGAACGAAAAATAAATCTAATAAAAATATATTGCATGGATGAGATGTTACTTTCTTAATCTGATCGGACTTTCTCTTTATATTTTTTTAACTAAAAATAATGTAAGATTAAGAAACCTACCACCAGCTTAGATTTGTTTACGAAGCCCTAATTTGAGCTTTCCTCGAAAAGCCTCCAGTTTGAATTCCTAACGGCTACCTACCCCTCGTCAGTGAAAACTTCTGCCCAATTTCCTTCCCAAAGTATTTAGAAATATTAAAAAAAAAAATACTTTACTTTGTTACTCAAAAAGATAATTCTATTTTAAATTTTAAAATTAAATTAATTTTTTTCTAGCGTTTGATATTTCATACAAATAAAAAATAAATACTTGATGAGTATAATGCATATAATTATTTATAAAAAATAATAATTATACAAAAAACTTTGGAATTAATTATGGTAAAAAATTGACATTAATCAGTCATATTGTAAAATTTATTAATTCATTTTGATTAAGTGGTAATACAAATATTAATTACAAATTTCAATATTGTAATTAGTATCAATAAAAATATTGAAACTTAAAATAAAAATAAAAATAAAAATATTGAAAATTGTAAAAATAATAAAATTATAGAGTTTATAATGCATGTTTTCAGCATTCAATTGAGCTGACAAGTGCTACAGTGCACAATTTCAGAGATAAAATAATTGTTTACGTTCAGATCTAGCGAACTTCATGTTCCTTTCTAACATTTATATTTACACGGTTTATTTTGATTTATTGGTTGAGAGTAAGCGAGTAAATGAGTCGAGTAGAGTTCAAGTCATCTTTAGCTTGAACTTGAGTTTGAATTTGATTACTTAATCGAGTTCGAATTTGAGCTCGAGCTTTATTCTGCGAGTTCAACTCAGCTCTCGAGCCAGCTTATGAGCCGACTCGTTTATTATGAAAGATTAAAAAATAAAAATGATTTAAATAATTATTATAATAAAATGATAAATAAGAATGACAAATTATAAAAAAAATAATAATAAATATGAATTCTTTTGCTTCTTTGATAATTTGATCAAGTGGGTGAAGTATATGTGAATTATGAACTTATAAATTTTTTATTGACAAAAATTTTAAAATGTTAAAATTATTTTGATATTAATACAATATAAATTATTTATGTTATATACATATCTTATAATAAATTCAAAAAAATAAAATTCATATTTACCTAACATAAATGTTTCCCTTCAATGAAAAAAAAGTCTTTTGCCCAAAAATAATCCTTTGAAATAATTTGAATTGATTTATTTAAAATAGAATAAATTTTGCAGTGATATAAATATTTATCATAAGAAAAATTTGACTTATATTATTAAAGTCTTAACTTAATTATTCTTTTATTTAAATCACATAGGAAATTATTAACCTGAAATTAAATCGAATAAAAAAATTAATACGACAAAGCTAAGATTTTTCTCTGGTCTTCTCTTTTACATCGTTCTGTTTGAGGAGACTTTTACGTTGAATTTGACGGAGTGGCAAAATTGTAATAATGAGATTACTTAGAAACTTACAAGAAATTTGGCCAAATTTTCAATATTTTTTTGTTTACGAAAAAGAAATAAAATAAAAAAAATAAAAAATCGTTGAATGTTAGTAGCTTCCCCCCACCCCCACATAGGCCATTTTTTTTTTTTTAATTTAAAATATTTATATAATATTCATACATCATCAAAAAATTATGTTGACCGGACACGAATCTTAAGGCAAAATCAAGTTGGAAACTTTCAAAATTAAATCTGGGACCATCTGAACTCCGATTACATCAAACTTATAGTCGAACCGAGCGGCTCAGATCCGAGCCCAAAATAGTTCAAATCAAATACCCGAAGCACATTCAGAAGGTTCAATCCATAATTTGGATTACCAAACAATTTCCAAATATGACATGCTTATAGCCGTATATAGCGGCTCGATGAGACAAATCCAACGAGCCCAAGATCGTTAAATTTTGATGTCATTAGAGCCTTCAAATGCCTGATAAACGGTCCACGATCAAGGGATTCAACATCAACCGTCCATTCAAATCACTCCCAATTTATCCCCAATATTCCACCTATTTACTGGCTATGCCGTTCTCAAAAAACTATAAATAGCCCCTTATTTCTCTTAAGAGGAGACACAAGCAAGAAGAGAAGAGAAGAATAGAAGGAAGAAGCTCCTCCTCGACCACCGCTGGAGTTCCTCCTGGCTTTCAAGTGATGCTGGAGTTTTGTCTGAACTTCAAGTGATGTCGGCAATCCGTCCGAACTCCAAGTGACGCTGGAGTTTCGTCCAACTTTCAAGTGACGCCGGAGTTTCGCCCGACTTTCAAGTGACGCTAGAATTAATTCTAGCTCGACCTCCAACTGACGTCGGAGTTTTGTCCGACTTCCAAGTAACGCTAGAACTCTGTCTAACAACCGACGGACAACCGACGGACACAAGTTTTCTGACGTCAATATTCTGATATATGTTTACAACTGATTAATTACAACCTGAGAGTTGATTATTGTAATCTGATCGTTCTAAATTTTAAGGACGAGTCAGCTTCTTGTAACTTAAGCAAACACTAGTGAAATTCTTTCAAGTGGGCGTGGCCCCGTGATTTTTCCCTTTCTAGAGTTTTCCACGTATAAATCCTGGTGTTTTATTTCTCTTCTTTTTTTGTGTTGAATATCCGTATAACGCTGAGACGAAAAATTTTAACTCTATGGTCCCGTATATTCTAGCCCGCAATAAATATATATTATAGAAAATTATAAATATTTATATAATTTATGATTTAAAAAAATGTTAAATTAAGGAGTTTAAATTTTATATTTTGTTGTAGTTTTTTAATTTTTTAAGAAGTAATCATAATTATGAGCTTATAAATATATTTGATAATATGTAGAGAATAATTTTAAATTATAATTATTTAATAAATAAATTAAAATTAATTTTGAGATATAAATTGAAGTATAATATGTTTTATGAATTAATTAAATTTATTAATTTATAAATAATTCATAGTATTTATAATGCAAGTATGAAATTCTTTTATTAAAAATTCTGTTTATCTTAGGAATTCAATTGCCATAACTATAAGAGAAATCCAATACAAAATAATATAGTTAAATTAGATTTTTAGGATAGCATGCATTGTTCTTATTTTACCTCATAATACTTTTAATGATCATAATAGTGTTGGATTTCCATTTTACTTTCTGCTGATTTTTAATAAAAGAAAAAAGAAAAAAAAAAAACTGGCATAGAGTTTGTAAGGCATGGTTTTGCTATTATTTTGAAAAATTGTTTTTTATAATATGATCTATTAGATTATCATGATTGTAAGAAAAATATTATTCAGCTTTTTTGAATAAAGTATTTATAATATCTATAGCATAATAGTAGTTTTGCCATTAACTTTACAAAAAAATTACAGTCACCTCAATTACTTATAAACTGTATTATATTGATATAAGCTTCTCTTTAGCTTCCTTAGTCATCTGATCATCTTCACTAATAGGAGGGCCCCACATGCAGCCTTTTACTAGGGTGGAACTAACCCCTTTTTATAGGGTGGTCAACATTTTAAGTCATTAAATAATAATAATAATAATAATGATAAGCAAAATTAGTATTTATGGATAAAACAAATAAAGAATTAATATGATAATACCAACAAAGCATGTAAGAGTATGAAAGTTATGAGTTTTTATTTTAATTAATTAGTCATTTCATTTAAAGTAGGGGATTAAGTTGGGCATATTTTAAGTCTCATATAATGTTGCGGCGTCGAACAAATCAACGTCGCAACGTCATCAAAGGCACTGTCAGAGTGCTACAACATTGACTTGGCGATGCCAACTTCTCTGGTGGACAATGTCTCAGTGTCAAAATGGTAGCTTTGCAGGGCCATGTTCACTGTCTTCAAGCATCACTGTGTCACAATC
Organism: Dendrobium nobile; assembly: GCA_022539455.1. Lineage (NCBI taxonomy): Eukaryota > Viridiplantae > Streptophyta > Magnoliopsida > Asparagales > Orchidaceae > Dendrobium > Dendrobium nobile. Next base: position 9,714,702 of record CM039736.1, read on the forward strand.
TATCAGGCATCAGCATCAAAATTTCTATTCCAATGTTGCATCATTCGAAAGTTAGTAGCATCGCTGCGTAGCAGTTGTAACTTCCAAAGGGCACGTTATGTCAGCAAAACTATGTGATCGTTCACTAAGTAACTAAACCACGTTAGCAAGCGCCGCAATAGAGCTAAAGCAGTAGCGCAGTGACGTTAGTTCATTTTATGGGCGTAGTGGCACAGATCTTTCAAATGTCGCAGTGCTAGTTGCCTATTTTGTGTTTTCATATAAAGAGTTATTGTGTTAGGTTTGTAAGGGAGTTCATTCACTTGTATAATTTTAATGCTTTTTATAGTACTTCTTTATATATCTCTTAGAGTCAAATCTAAGAGAGACTAGGGAAGTACTAGATACAATCATTAGAATATTTAGTTAGTATTTTCTTAAACAACTCCATATGTTAAGGAAGGAGTATAAAGGGGATACATTGATCATTCCTGGTGATATTATTTTCTTGTATTTTCCTTCTTCTATGATTTAAATGAAAATGAGTTTGTTTATCTTTTCTTCAATGTTTGACTAATTCTTTAGTTTTAAATTGATGATACAAAGAATATATTAAGTACTAATGAAAATTCTTGTGTGCTAAAGATAAATGATCAATCTCTTTATTTAATGTATATAGTAGTCATATGTGTAGTTAAAATCTAGTGTTTAAACGTCATCATGAAATTATCTTGATCGGGCACGAATCTTGAGGCAAAACCCAACCCGGAAACTTCAAAAATTAAATTCGGGAGCACCTGAACTCCGATTTCAGCAAGCTTATAGTCAAACTGAGCGTCTCGGAAATACAAACCCAATGACACCAAATTCAACCCAATCCGAGCCGAAATGGGTCCAAATCAAAGACCCGAAGCGCTGTAGAAAGGTTCAAACCACAATTTTAGTTACCAAACAATCTCCGATTTTAACGAGCTTATACTCGAATCGAACGGTTCGACGATACAAATCTAACGAGTCCAAGATCGCCAAATTCCGACATCACTAAGGCCTTCAAATGTCCAATGAACGGTCCACAATCAAGAGATTCAATATCAGTCGTCCATTCAAACCACTTCCGATTCGCCCTTGATCTCTCATCTATTTACGGGCCATGCCACTCCAGAAAATTTATAAATAGAGCCCTCATTTCTCATGAAAGGGGGCCGGAGTGAGAAGAAGCAAGAAGAAGAAGAAGAGAAGAAGAAGAGAAGGGGAAGGAGAATCAGCTCCTCCTCGACCATCGCCGGAGTTCGTCCCACCGCCCGAACACGCCGGGATTCTGCGTATTAGGGAGAACGCTGGAATTCTGCCCAACTTCCACGTGATGCTGAAATTCTTCCCAATTAACGATAGAGTTCCCTCCTGACGCCGAAACTCCGCCCAAGTGAAGTCGGAGTTCTCCTCAGTCATCAACAGACGTCAGATTTCTACCCGACGTCAAACCTTCACTCTTCGCCAAGTTTCTACCCGACGTCGGACTTCTTTCGGTTATCGGACTTCGCTGGATGTCTATGCGAAGATGAATTTCTTTCCATGGTTGGACTTCTACTTGACAACGTCCTTCTGACCTTTGTCGTCAGACAACAGTTCTTCCGACCTCCATTGCCAGCCGACTACGGTCCTCCTGACTTACGTCGCCCGCCGACTTCAGTCTTTCCGACATCCGTAGCCCGTCGACTACGGTCCTCCTTACTTACGTCGCCCGCTGACTACAGTCTTTCCGACCTCCGTCGCCAGCCGACTACGGTTCTCCTGACTTCCGTAGCCCACCGACTACAAGCCTTCCGACCTCTGTCGCCCGCCGACTACGGTCCTTCTGACCAAACGAATATGTCAACAATGACTCTTTGTATTAACATCATGTAATGTACTCCATAAGATGTACATCAAGCTAAGTCCTTCCCCCAAGGAAAGAGCTCATTTGTAATCAACTACAATACTAGTGGATTCATTCAAACTGGGCTAGGCCCCATAGTTTTTCCCCCTTTTCAGGGGTTTTCCATGTAAAAATATTGATGTCTCATAAATGTTAGACACACTCTCTTATCTGATTGCGTGCCAGATTTTCGTACAACGCTAAGACGTCGAATTTTATATTTCTCTATCGCCGCGAATACTCCTGGACGCAACAAGTGTGATGTATAGTCTCGATGGTGAAATGCAAGAATAACTAAGAATATTAAAATAGTATGCTTGCATGCCTAAACATATGATATAAAACATACTGGTTTCTTAAAGAGATGATATAATTGTAAGAGATCAGCATATATCTTTTTCACCCTTATAAGCTTGAAAAAGATTTATGGATGCATATGCTCTGAATCACGTTAAAATTAAGAATTTTATTAAGAAAGATATGCAATTTACATTCATCCGTTCAAAATACTTTATTTAAATATTATATCCATTATTTTATTATTTTTATTTAGTGATTGAATCTCTAAAATCAACAATTTTATTTCAATGGGATAATTTTGCAATTAGAGTAAACAAAAATAATTGATTGTTGAAAAGCATACTTTCTCATAGGTTGAATACTCTACTCTATCACTTTATTGCATGATTCAGTATGTATACTTATATATATTTAGTGGGATTTATTGTTTTTATATATAAAAAATAAACCTAATAATTATTTAGGGGAGATAAAGCCTTAAACATTTTTATAATTCAAAATTACATTCGACAGTAACCCCTCGTCATCAATCCTCTATTGTGGGCTCCAATCTTTATTTGAAGACCATCCTAAAAGATTCGCGAGACCATCAACATTTGGTAAAGACCCGATCCTTCATCGTAGATCCCTATCTTCTTATGAGGATTGTCTTGTAGGTGACACAAGACCGTCAATCTCCGATAAAAGTTTGGCCCTTCGTTGTAGGTTCCTATTTTCCCCTAAAGATTGTTCTGCATGAGTCGCAAGACTGTCAATCTCTGGTAAATGCTCGATTCTATGTTGTAGGTTCCTATCTTTCTCTTAAGATTGTCCTATAGGAGTTGCAAGACCGTCAATCTCCGGTAAAGGCCCAGTCCTCAGTTGTAGGTTCCTATCTTCCTATGAAAATTGTTCTAAAAGAGTCGCAAGATCGTCAATTTTTTGTAAAGGCACGGTCCTCCATTGCAAGATCCTATCTTCCACTAAAGATTGTCTTGTAGGAGTCGTGAGACCATCAATCTCTGGTAAAAACTTGGTTCTTTAAAGCTCCGAAGCTTTAAAAAATGCTTTGATCCTTTGATTTGAGCTCATTTGGGTTCGAATTGGACCGATTTTGGTATCGCTGGGCTCGTCTCTTTGAAATGTTCAATTTGATTATAAGTTTATTAAAATCAAAATTTGGATAGCCCCAAATTTAATTTTTGAAGCCCGAATCACATATTTGCATCAAGATTCATGCCTGATCAAGATGAATTTTTGGTGATGCATATATATATATATATATATATATATATATATATATATACATACAACAAAAACAACATCAAGCCTTTGTCCCAGTACGCGGGGTCGGCTACATGAATCCTTTTTTACCATTGTGTCCTGTTAAAAGTCAAATTCTCATTCAAATCTAATAAAGAAAGATCGTTTCTAATATTTTCTAACCAAGTCTTTTTAGGTCTACTACTACCTTTTTTAACATAAGTAAAGTCTAATACATCAACTTTCCTAACCGGGTCATCGGAAGGCCTCCGTGTAATGTGACCAAACCATCTAAGGCGACTATCTCTAATCTTTTCTTCCCTGGAGATACTCCAACCTTTTCACGTATCTGCTCATTTCGTATCCTATCTTTAAGGGTAAAGCCACTCATCCACCTAAGCATCCTCATATCTGCAACACTTAAATTAGTATTATGCTTCTCTTTTAATGGCCAACATTCGACACCATAAAGCATTGCAGGTCTCCACCACCATCTTATAGAATTTTCCCTTAAGTTTGAAGGGGACTTTTCTATCGCACAACAAGCCCGATGCATTCCTCCACTTCAATTATCCAACTTGAATTCTGCTAATAATATCCCTATCTATTTCACCATCACTCTAAACAATAGATCCAAGATATCTAAAACATGTACTCTTATTAATGATTTAATCGCCCAAAGTCACAATCCCCTCACTATTGCTACTAAAATTACACTCCATACATTCAGTTTTAGATCTACTCAAGCGAAAACCTTTAGACTCTAAAGTTGACCTCCATAATTCAAGTTTACCTTCAACTCTCTCTCTCTCTAGTCATATTAACAAGAAGAATATCATCAACAAAAACGCATACACCAAAGTACATCCTCTTGCAAATGTCTAGTGAGAACATCTATGACTAAATCAAAAAAGATATGGACTTAAGGTTGATCCTTGATGTAATCATAATGGCATAATATTAAATTTTAATGCATGAACATACCCTAAATAAGAACGGTTTTGCAAGTAATACTTTCTCTAACAAAATGATGAATGTAAAAGATAATTTATGTGTAACCCTAATCATAACTAAAACATATTTTTAACAAAATTTAACGGGTAAATCCTTTTCCTGGTGTTAAAAAAAAAAACTAACAGGCAAAAAAATTAAAAAAAACAAAATATAATGGGTAAAGTCTAAAAAAATAAAAAATAATTATATAGATTAAGTTTTACCTACCAAATATTGAAGAAACGAAGCTAAATGGTCTACATTTCACCTTAGACGGCGACAGGCGACAAGCTGTGTTCAGAAGAGGAAAACATGAAATGAGAGAGGGAGGGGAGCTCGCATCAAGATAGAGCCTTTTCCGACGGAATTTCCGATGAATTTTTCAGTCGAAAATTAAATAATATTTCCAACAAAAAAATACAACAAAAATTTCGTCGGGTTCACTAATTATCAGTGGAATTTTTGCTGGAAAATCTGTTGTTATGAGATGAATTTCCTGGAGTACGTCAACCTTTCGATGACCCGATTAGAAGAGTAGATTTAATAGATCCGGCATATGTCAATAAAGATGGATTAGTATGACATGATGAAGAAAAATTATTGTTGTCGTCATATTTTCGCAACATAAATTTTTCTCTCAAGGTCTACTAAAGTCTATTGAATGAATTCACTTTCATCTTTTGCCCAAAAAATAATCTTACGAAATTGTTTGAATTGGCTTATTTAAAATAGAACAAATTTTGTTGTGATATAAATATTTATTATAAATAAATTTCGACTTACATTACTAAAGTCTTAACTTAGTTATTTTTTTATTTAAAAATAACATTAAAAAATATTAATGTAAAATTAAAAAGAATCAAACCGACGTATACAACAAGCAAAAGTTCTTTCTTTAAACCAAAAATCGAATGGACCACTTTGGTCTTCTGTTTTACATTATTCTGTTCGAACTTTGAAGAGACTTTGCGTTGAATTTGATGTAGTGGCAGACTTGTAATAATAAAACTACTTAGAACTTAAAAGAAATTAGGCCGAATTTTCAAAAAATAAATAAATAAATAAATTCTAGTGAGATAAATTGAAAAAAAAGAGCTAATCTTCGTTGAATGTAACTAGCCTCATCATTGGGCACTTTGGGGTGAGGAATTATTCTGTGCAAACATCGGATGGTTCGGAGACCAGTCAGAATAGTCACATCACCCAGTATCGAGCAGTACCGAACACCAGTACTGAGCAAAAAAGTTATGTGGCGCGTTCTGATTGATCTTCGGATGCGTGTAGGCATAAAATATTTTTTTCTTTGGGGTGGTCAGGCCCACTGGCCCCATAGGCCAATTTTTTTAATTTAATATTTATATAACTTATATAATAGAAAATTCAAAATATTTATATAGTTTATGGCTAATAAATAAGTAAAATTAAAATGTTTAAATTTATATTTTATAGTATTTTTTTTAATTTTTTTGAGAAGTAATCATAATTATGAGCTTACAAATATATTTGAGAATATATAGTAAATATTTTTAAATTATAATTATTTAATAAAATTAATTTCGAGATATAAATTGAAGTATAATATATTTTACGAAATAATTACCACTTGAGTATCATAGATGATGGTTTCATATTACATTTTTATGACCACTTGATGAGCAAATCACTATGATAGAACCAAAAAATAATAATAATAATTGCAATAGATTGTAAGGAGATTCAATGACACTTTGTTAGGCGAATATCGATTAGCTAGACTATCATCGTTTGAGTATTAATATCTCGAATCATAAGTTGGAATACTATGTGGAGCACATTATTAACTAAATTAATGATAATAGTGTAGTTGCTCGTTACTTGCAATAGTATAAATCATGCGATTTGTTGTCACTATAGGAAAATGATCAATTACTGGTGAAATAATCTGTCAGAAATTCTCGAATTTCTACCAAAAATTATAATGTCCATCGTAAATTGTAATTTCAAGTGGATTTCTGAAAGAATTGATTCCGCTGGTAAAACGAGCGTAGGAAAATGATTTCTTACAGAATTATTTCTAATGAAAATACTTTTGAAGGATTTCCGGCGGATTACAAATAGAAAATTGGTACTTTAACCGATGAAGTCGAATCCATCAACAAAATCATGAATCGACAAAATTTCTGGTAGAATTTTATGCCAAAAATTTTTAGTGGTAAACTGGCATAAAATCACCAATAATTTCAGCAAAATTTTTTTTACCAATTTTTCATCATTTTGTTTCACTTGCCCAAGAAGAAAAAATGGAGGAGAGAAGGAAGCGATAGAAGGTCCTCTGCGGCTTGATTCTTCATCACTTTTATTAGTAAAAAGGTTTTGATTATGATAGGTGACTTCTATCCTACCACAATTTTTCAAAGATTTTGATATTAAGATTTACTTTCCTACTTATATTGATATTCATTGCATTTTCTTCTATTTTAGTGAATTTCCTTCGCATAACTTTTAATATGTTATAGTACTGATTACTCTAGTCATTTTGAATATATGATTTCATATTTTCACCAATTAAAATTATGTTTGTTGCATATAAATAGTAATTTTGCGTGTAAATAAAAAATACTAGCTATTAAATGAGGTTGGCTAGAGATTGATCCTATCATATACAGGATGGTGGGCAGACGAGCTTTTCTTAAAATAAAGTTTGTGGTGGTATCCTCAATCAAGATTGAGAGTTATAAGGAGATTAAGATGTCGACAAGTAAGACTGCTGACTCTTCATGAAAGGCACCTGAATATTAAATTAAATATTAAGATATTAAAATGAATATGATACACGTATGATTACTAAAAAAAATATCACACAAGTCAGAACCACTGATTTGTTTATTATGATTGCTTACACATACATACATGCACTATTGCTGATATGATATGGATTTCAATATTAAGATATAAATATGATTAAGATAATGACAATATACTACTATCATCCTCATAATAATAATAATAATAATAATAATAAGAGTTCTTACCACATCATATACATTGCATTTATGATATTCAATGATTAAAATTCAGAATAAATCCTTTACATTTAAATTTTTAATATCCTATTTTATTAGAGAAAAAGTATAAAAAAATCTCTAAGATTCAAATGTGATAATTTTAACTCAAAATATCATATTTTCTAATTTAATCTCTCAATTATACAAATTAATCCTAATTTAATCCCTCAACTACATAAAACTAATCACAATTTAGTCATTGAAAGATCATTTGGGAATAATTTTATATAAACAAAGAACTATGTTGAAGAAACATGATGCTTCAAAATTATATCTATTGATATGAATAATCAGGGGATTATTTTAAACTTTTTTTCCTATTTCATTAAAATAATATTTATTTTAAATTTTAATCATTCAAAATTATCAATTGAAAATATATAAAGCTTTAGAGAGAGAGAGAGAAAGAGAGAGCGCTCAAGACCGAGTTAACTGAAATTATAATTGAGCGAATCACAGTGATTTCATAATATTAGTTCATCAATTGAAATTAACAATGAGCCAATGAGTCTAATCATGGTAATACAAAATGTATAAAGATATTCCAATACAATTTTTTTTTTCATTGAAATCCATACATTTTGGTTATTTTAAGTAAGAAACTGATCACTCAGAAGAACTAAAATCTTCTTACCATGCTAAAGAAACTTCTTCTTCCAGTTCAAGCTCCATACTTGGGTGCCTTCCAAATCCTAAATGCAATCTCATGCAAAAAACGATCGGATAATATAGCATGGCTTGCACCATTCTGCAATTACAGAAGATTTGTCGAATGTTAGCACATAAAAACATTTAGATTAAGAGGCTCTTTGGTTTAGCGTAAAGTGGGAGTAAAATATTTCAAATATAAGGCTTTCAAAGCATTGATGTTTAATTGAATGAAAAAAAATGCAGTGTAAAATTCTAGAGAATTCTCTTTCACTACTGAGTTCATGGCCAACTTTGATCAAATTCCATTTTTAACGCAAGCAAGCTGCCCGGTCACCAACATCAGCCCACCGCCACCACTGTCCACGGCTCATCGCCTCCGACCACCACTGGCACTCGCCACCACCAACCACCCGGCCACCAGCATCACTGTTAGACAACAATCACCATCTTCTTCGAACTTTACACTATAAATATTTTAAATACAATACATTCCTTTTACAATATATTTTTTATACTGCATTCCTTTTTCAGCCAACCAAACAGCCCCAAATGAAATAAAAATTTGAATGCAAATAGTTCACAAAGTACACAACTTATATAAGCAAATGCGTTCAGATTGGCTTATAAAAGAAACAAGTATCATCATTATAATCATCAATGGGGTTTACCCACTAATGAAAGGAATCAATTTTCATTCTTCATTCATTACTTCATATAACATCAAGTGTTAAGATTTCTTTTTAGTCTAATCATTCCATTATTAATTTCAATTAAGATATTGATTTTTATAACATAGTAGGCCTAATTACTTCTTCTAATTCAATAGGGAAATCTGGAAGGCTTAAAATCAAGTCCCTGGATCGACTACACCAAGCAAGGAAGAAAATATATTTGAAAATCGCATGATCAAGGCAACTACACCATCCTGTTTTGGTTTGGCCAAAATTTTCTTCTATGGAAGCATTTTTATTATAATTTTCGTTTTCATTTTTGTTCTCTTAGTTCTATGACATATCATTAATCCAAGTGGTAATGTTTTATTGACTCCAAGGGCTTTCTAAATAAGATTTAGGCATCATAGGCTTGAAAAGGCTTATAAATGCCACATGCTCTATAACTACCACTGAGAAATTCATTGAATAAAATTACTTTTTACTTATGCAAATATTATGTAAAAAAGCTTGGTGAAGTTTGGTGGTTGAACCTCTAGAGCTTTGTTGAGTTCTTATTGTACTCATTCCTTCTGCTACTCTCCCCAACAAAACTACCCCACCTCCAAACATATCTATATTCTCACACAACACCTATAAATTCCCGAAGTCTTAACTCCCAATTAGCCCTAATATACTAAAGCCCAATTCAATGAGATTTTTTTTTTTTTGGTGAGCAGTAAGATAAAAAAAATACAACTCCTTATCCGCAGATCCTTAACTAAAAACACCTCTATTAGTTTCCTAACATCCCAAACATTTGATGTGTATTTCCCCACCTCTTGTCCTTCAAAGAAAACTTACCTTATCAAAGCTAAGAAATTCCAGCTCCAAATCTAACCAAAACCCTAATACCCCTTCTTTCCTTGCTTATAAATCTTTCCGCTACAATCCCAAGAGGTTATTAATCAAGTCGTTGCATTCACCAAAAAGATCCTTTTAAGTCTGAAATCATATTGGTATTAGAGCCAAGGGCACTAAAGAATTCAAAACCAATTAGCTTGAAGACACAAGTAAATCATAACATAAATCAAATATTTCTACGACAAAATTTTGATATTTTCAAGGCATAATTTTTTTTCCCAAGACAGCAAGGATTTGATGTACATTGCAATCAGAGATTCTTTTTTTTTTCCAAAAAAAGGTTAGCATTGCTCTCCTAAAGCTTTTTTATTTTCTTATCAAGTATTTTATTCACAAGAAAAAATAAAATAAAAAACGCAAGTTAATTGACATCCAAGTAGTTACCATCACTAAAATATTTAATCTAACATTTTATATGAACCTACTATACAACAACAACAACAACATCAAGCCTTTATCCCACTACGTGGGGTCGGCTACATGAATCCTTTTTCTCCATTGTGTCCTATTAAAAGTCAAATTCTCGTTTAAATCTAATAAAGAAAGGTCATTCCTAATATTTTCTAACCAAGTCTTTTTAGGTCTACCCCTACCTTTATATGAACCTACTATAATAAAAAAATAATTAATATTCCTAAATAGAAAGGGCGTGTTCCAAATAATAAAAATAGTAACCTGAATCCAAATTAAGATAAGATAACTAGAACTTATATTTCATTGATCATCATTCGAACATTACAAACTGCGTATGTATTATAATTTCAAAAGATGATTTGTTTTAGAAAAGTCATAAAATATCAAAAAAAAAAAACAATCTCATCATAAAATAATAATAAAAATATCATTCATTTCTTTGTGTGCTTTAGGATATAGTGTGTAAAATTGTCTCTAAGGAAAACTAAAATTTTGTCAAAAAAAATCTAACTTGTCTAAGGAGAGCTTGAGATATATGTGACCTTGTACCGGCTATATCTTTCTTCTCTAAAACTATTGTAAGTTTTAAGCTGTGTCGTGTCTTGTTCTATTATAAGTTGCAAGTGGTGTTAGTGTTGCTTTATTATTGTGTTTGTTTGTGTTATTTAAGATTTATGTGAATGAAAAAAGAAGTGTGCTTTTATTTGCATTCCTAGAGCAAATTTTGTTTTTAGGTTGCATCAACTTCCCCATACAAAATTTTTTTTTGACCTAAAACCCATAGTTATCAACAAAAAGATTATTAAACTTCAATTGAGAACCCCCCCCACCCCCCCTCCCCCCCCCCCCACCCCCCCCCCCCCACTCCACTTTTTTCACCCATATTCCAGAAAGTTTCCCCTAATGCCCTGCATCCCCTACTAAAATACATATTGAACAATGATGCTTCGAAAGATTACAACAACAACAACAATAACAAACTCAAGCCTTTATCCAACTACGTGAGATCAACTACAGGAATCTTTTTTCTCTATTGTGTCTTATTAAGAGTAAAACTCTTAATTAAATCTAATAAAAAAAAATTAATACCTTCTAACCAAGTCTTTTTAGGACTACCTCTACCTTTCTTAACATATATTAGATCTAAATACTACTCTCCTAATATAGTCATCGGAAGACCGATATTTTATGTGACCAAACTATCAAAGGCGACTCTCTAATCTTATTAGTCACTGTTTTGATTAAAAAATATATATTGTATTTAAATATATATAGTTTTGAAAATATTTAATTATTTTTGGGAATATTGAATTTCCCAAAGATAATTAATTGAAGTTTTAAAAGATATCAATTTTAATTTTGAAAAATTAAATCTGAGTTACTAAATCTCCTACGAGCGCAAGCCCTCGTAGTTAATTACATCGTAGGAAAATTAGAGATTTTCCTACGAAAACTCTCGATTAAAATAGCGATATGAATTTTATTTAGAATTCAAAGTTAAATATCAAAGGAAGTTAAGGTTTGACTTTCAAGGGGGATTGGTTCAAGATTGAACATTTATTTTTGAATCCAAAGGAGAAAAGTAGGAGATGTTTCGAGATTCTGAATTACTTCAGAAACATCTCAATCTACCCTAAGTGTTAGGCTTTTATTTGATTGAACGAAATTTTTTAGTTTGAGTGGTTGATTTTATTAGAAATTTGGGATTCAATTCCCGAAATTTGAGGTCTTATGGCCCGAGCCAGCCTCAGAACCTAAGTCTAAATTGGGCACTAAAAGTGACCCGAACTTAGCTAATGCAATGCAAATCTGGTCTTACCCCGGCCTGGATTGGGGAGCCAGCTAAACCACCTAAACGCTTTAAAAACATGTGTCCGGTCTTTTAATGTTAAGTGGTAGGGACGTTGTTTAAGAAAAGTTTTTGAGAACGGAGCCGACATCTAGAGCGGATCCTAATTGGCCCCTTTGACTTATGTTGGGTTTGATGCTTAAGCTAATGTGATTAAAGATTTAGAGATTTTTTAATTAGTTGCTAATATGATGCATGCTAATCGACTCGATCAAAAGTTTGAATTTGAATGAATGTTATGAAATGATAAACTCCCGGCGGTCCCGGGCTTACTTCTTAAATTCGTTAGAATTTCTATATGAGCCTAAATGTTTTAATTTAATTTAAGTAGAAAAAGTTTTATTAAGTCCTTAAGAGCCTAAAATCGTACTCCAGGTCAAATCAAATACGACATGCAAGTAAAAAGACTAGAAAATCAGGTATTTCTAATGCGCAATCAATTAAATAAATCAACTAAATTAATCATTCAAATTGAAAGTCCATAGGCAAGTGCCCTTATTATTACATCCCAGAATTGCAAGAAAGTAAAGTGGCCGGGCACCACTGACTACAACCCGGATTTTATTTCTAAATTAAATAACTTTGAGATTTGGGATTCTTCTCACTGTCCATTTCTTCGTCTTCTCACGAACATCTTGATTCGTCGGTTCCGGATACCCAAATGAAAAGAAACTCCCCCTTAATTGGGGTGTTATCTTTCCTCTTTAGATATTTGAAAGAGATCCTAATTTGACTTCCAAATGGAAGAAGACTCTCCCCTTTAGGGATGTCTTCACCTCTTTGGAATTCAAATTGGATCGAATATCCCAAATTCAAATTATTTTAATCAATTACAACCTTTATACAATCAAATTTACATCTCAATTAACAAATGAAAATCTAGACTCGATCCTGCAGGGTTATCCTAATAATCAACAATTATGTACTCAATCCCAAGCAGTTATAATATAGAAAACTAAAATGCATTTTTTTAGCCACACTTGGCCATGCTCTTTTTATTTAAAGGGGGTCTTAAGCGCGGCAGGTACCTATGCAAAGAGTATATAATTTTTTATTAACTGCCCCCTTTTTATTTTAGCTCCTTGTATGAGCATGGCCACCTGCATAAGATTGCACAAGTATATTTCGTTCCTAGCCTATGGGTAGGTCTAACGCACAATCAAACACAGAGTGCAGAAAGCAAGTAAATAAACACAACAATTCTACACTAGCAAACAACATGCAATGAAAGCCACGAAAATCCGGCACACAAGCAGAAAAAGTAAAACACCGGCCTATCCTAAAACTAGAGTCGGTGATCCTAGCACAATATCTACAGTGTGTGAGGTAGGTCGTGTGGTTTTGATATGTCCTAAATAGGATCATTAGATTAAAGTTGCTCAAGGTTTGATTGGTTGAAAGGTTTAAGGGATTTAAGTTTGAATTCAAGTATTAATGGCTTAAGGTTAATTTTAAGATTTATTTAATTATTTGTTGGATACCACCTTTGTTTCACACCGAGGCCGTGAAGTTTATTTCACCTTCCTTGGGGCTAAGTTAATAGCCTCGTAGGCCTGGGTTACCCAGTGGTACCCGGTATAATTAAGTAGCTTAAGTTGATTAAGATTCAAAAGTTAATGAATTTTATCCAAAATTGGTTGATTACTGATTTTAGAATGAATTCTGAAGTTTTAAAATGAATTTCGAGTTTTTATGAATTTTGGAATATTTTAATGATTTAATTAAGGGGTCAAAATTGACTTTTTAATTAAGGTTAAATTCTGGACAGCTAGCATTTTATTAAAATTTTAGACTTTACTACGATCAGTTAGACAGTAAGTACGTTGAAAACGGATTTTTCTACATTTTATTACGAAGGTTTGAAGTTTTGAACTAATTTTGACCTAGGTTTGACCAAAAGTTGACTTTTTGAAATATTACAGATTTCTGGAATTTAATATTTTTAATAAATATTAGACCCAATTATGAGTTGAATGCAAGTGAGTTTGGGTGATTTGGATTTTTCTAGAATTAATTATGAAGCTTTGAAGTTTGTGCAATTATTGAATTTTTAAAATTGCTTAATTAGATACCCTTTTTATGATTTTGCTCCAAATGAGTTCCCAACTTCTTGAAATCAACTCCAAAGGTCAGGAATGACCTAAGGAGAGATTCCCAAGTGTTTGGGAAATTTTTTTGGAATTTTAATAATTATTAATTAATTATATTAATTAAAGGTTGAATTTCACCTAAAAATTAAGTTAAGGTTTAATTTGCTGTCAAATCAGGGAGGGTTTAATTTTCTTTGATTAAGGTTTGAATTCTAGTCAATTTGAGGTATTATATGTATTTTTTGAGTTTAATTTTGATTTAGTGTAATTTCCGGAAGGTTTAATAGCTTAATTAAGGCTTGATATTAAGAAAATTAATTGGGGAGCCTAATGACTTCTAAAACCAGTGAAAGTTTTCCCTAAGGCTGAGAATGTCACTATGTTTTAAATGTTTAAGTTTCAAGTTCAAAAGAGGTGTATCTTAATCACAATGCATTTTCTAAGTTGTCTAATCAAAATCCTTAATTGTTGTCCTTAATGACATTAAGTTTGAATGGGTTCAAATCAAAGTTTCTCTAACCCTTGAACAAATATATGTTACACATACATAAGCACAATCAATTCCTAAATCTAAGAGAGCCTTAGACTATGTGGTGTGTGCACAACCTAAGCATGCAAAAATTGATGATAATTGAGATAACGAAGTTTTGATTAGTGAATGATTATAAAATAATCACTCACTAATCATTCCCCAAATCATTTCTATTCAATCAAGCCTAATCTATGTTTAAGATTTCAAAAGGATCTCTCAAGTGTATTAAAGATTTAATATGTATAATTTGTTAAAATAGATTTCAAAATATAGGTATATATATATAAATATGAACCTATATACATAAGGATATAGATTTTAAAATAAGATAATTAATAATATCATAAAAATCTTAAACTTGTGAGATCCACCAGCTTTTCAAAGTCATTTGAAAATAATTTTTAGCTTTTAAAATAATTAGTATAATATTTAATTAAATATCATAAGTATTCAAATTACTTAAAATAAACAACAATTTAGATCTTAAAATTAATTTTAAATCAAAGTATTTGAAATTTAAAAAAAGATTTGGTATATTATTCAAATATTTCTAATTTAAAGTGAATTTAATTTAAATTTTTAAAGTTTAAGGTTAATTAATGCATTTAAATTAATTCAAAGTTAATTAAATATTTAAATAATTTAAAATCAAATTAAATTGGGTCTTAATAGTTTTCTGGAAATTTTGAATTATGAGAAAATGATTTTATTTGAATTTTTTAAAATTATTAGAATAAATTTAAATTAAGCATTAATTAATATTTAATTAACTAGTTAATATATAAAAAGGAATGAAATAAAATATTCAAAATATAGTTTAAATTAAAATAAAATTCAAATCGAATTAACTTAAAATAAATGATTAATTATTTAAAATACAAACCCCTTTTTTTTAATTAGAAAAACATTTAACTTAACATTTAATTAAATATTAATAAAATATTTAAAATTAAATATTTAATAGTTATTTAAGATATCTTTAATATTTTAAAATAATTATAATTTTAAATTAAATAATTTAAATTTCTGAATATTTTAATAAATAAAAAAATATTAATTTTCTGATTTTTCTGTTACTTAAAATAACTAACATACTAATTTAAAAAATTAACAGGTTCTGGCGGCGGGATTAACACATGGCAGCTTGCGGTTGGCGGGTTCAAAATCACGCGGCGGCGGCTGGGGTCCACGCGTGAGCCACTTAACCAGCTCAGCAACGGGATCCGCCGTTCGATCGTCCGCAGGATCCATCCGACGGTGGGGATTAAATCCTAACATTTGATCTGGGTTAGGCGAGATCAAGCGGCGGAGAGTCCATCCCGCGTTTCTGATTCGAGGGCCCAGATCTGGTTGGACGGCGGATCAAATGGGCGATCAGCTACACGGTCGGATGAACGAGCCGCGCGGCTCGGTTTGGACCGTTGATCGGGCGGTCAACGGTCCAGGAACGAGGTGCCTGGAATGAGCCGTGAGAATGCCCTAGACTAGGTTTTTTTGCTCGTTCGTTCGATAGCGTTAATGAAAATCAATGAAATTTTAAACATGCATTCCCTAGATGAACAGAAATCTTGGGGAATTAAATTCAATGATTAAAATGCACTCAACGAAAATCTATTTGATCCTAAGTGTTCTAACCTAGGGTTTAGGATTATACCTCATTTAATGGACGGATTGATCCGTTTAAAGGCGTGTTGCATTTGTAGATTGTCCACGCTCCATTTTGTAGAAGAAACCTCAGCTCGAAAACGCCTAGATCGATGGGAAACTGACCTTGAACGGATTTAGGCTCGGCTCGCCGGAAAGCTCGTCGGCCACCGCTTTGACTGGTCGGATTCGAGTTGGGAAATATGTGGGAGATTATTTAAGGCTCGAATGAGCAGAGAGCTCAGCTAGAGGGCTCTGAATATGGGGAGAGAATGGAGAGATTTGAATGCCGGCTCCACATAAGGTTTACACCCTATTCAAACGTTCCCTAGCTGAGTAGATGGCTGTGATTGATTGGGAGGGTTCCTAAGATTAAGCCACCTGTCCCTGGGGTGGTTAGGGGCAGAGGATCAAAAGGACAAAGGACATGCCACTTGGAAAGTGGTTTTGTCCTTATTTGAGCTCATGGAAAGGATTAGGTCCATTGGATCAAGATTCAAGGGCTATGATAGGTCCTAAGAAGGTTCTAGAGGATGATTAAACAGCTGAGATTAAATGGGATTCAAGCTAATGAATTTCAATCAAGGTTTTAAGCCATTTGAAGGCTACTTTGACCCTCCATTGACTATTTGACCAGTCAATGGGTCAAGGTAGCTGATGTGGCATGCAAGGTGACACCACTCATTAGATGGAATGAAGATTAAACCAAGCAATTGAAGTTTAAGATTATTTAAGGGGTTTTGAATCGGTTTGACCAAGTTAAAGTGACTTGGTTTGGTTAAATGGGCCAAGGTTCGACTCAAAGTGATTTTTAAAATATTCCATGCATTAAATGGAATGGGTTTAAATTGGTTGGATGCGATTTCAAGATTCAAATAGGTCATTTTGGATCAAATGAACCTATATGGGCCCTTAATTGGCCTTGAGTCAATCCTGGTTGACTTGGTCAACCAGGTGGGTCCAGGGTCTGAAAATGGGTTCAATCAATTCAAAATAACATTTCGAGTCTATTGGATGTGGTCTCAAGGTCTAGGGAGGTCATTTGGTTCAAAACACCTGTTTGAACCCTTGAAGGGCCTATTGGGTCAAACCTGTTGACTTGGTCAACCAGGCTGACCCAGGGGTTGGGAATTGGTCCAACAGGTTTGAAATGACATTTAAAACTTGCCGCAAGTGATTGCATTCAATTCGGAGTTCATTTGATTTAAGATCAAAGTTTGAGCCGCATAGGAGTATTTTGGTCATTTTGACCCCTGGTCAACTGGGGGTCAAAGTGGGTCCAGAAAATTTCAGTTTAATGTTCAACATATCAAGATTAAAGGTCTGGAACTGACTAGAGGCTTTGGTGAAGGCTCTAAGGTCAAAAACTTCAACATGACAGGTCCAGTGGCATGGGCTGTAAATATTTGAAGGTTTTACAGCCTTTGGATTTTAATTAAATTTCTGAGGTTAGGGGCCTCAGAATGGGTTCAAATTTGGAGGGTTGCCTCCAGAGACATGTCCCATCAGTATGCAACTGACAGACTCTGAATCGGAGGTCATTTGACTAGGTTTCAAAATGTTCAAAATTTCAATGAAAAAGGCCTTTAGGACAAAACCTTTGGACCTTGGATTTGGCTTGATTGACCTAAGATCTAGATAGATCCTAAGGTCTAAGCTCTAGAAGAATCCTAGGATAGATCCTAGGGTCAGGATTCTAAGAGGATACTAGGATTCGAATTGATTTGAAAATTAAATCAATTTAGGGTCAAGAATAGTTCAAGTGACCTCATACAAAAATGAGGTCAACAAATGGACCCCCAATATGTGTAATAGAATGAAATTCTATTGCACATATTGGCGTTGACCGAGCTCAAAGGTCAAGTGTGAAATTTCAATCTCAAGGGGATGAAAAATTCATCCATAGGGATTCAAGATTTAAATTAATACTAGGGAAATGCCACGGAGGGCATGCCCTACCACTAGTGGGTCAAATCCTAAGGAAAGGAAAAGTCTATCCCATAGGCAAAGAAAACCTAGGTGATCGTATAGGCAAGGAAGAAATCCTAACCACAGAGGATCATGTGTGGATTTTAACTCTAAAGGAGAGGGATCCTAACCTTAGAAGTTTGAATTAAGATTTGATTCTAAGGGAAGGGGAAACCTAACCCTAAGGGATCGAATTCAGATTTGTCCTAAGGGATAGGAAGACCTAACCCTAAGGGATTGCGCTTTAAATTGGTTCTAAGGAAAATGAAGACCTAACCCTAGAAGATTGAATTAAGACTTGATTCTAAGGGAAGGGAAATTCTAACCCTAGAAGATTAAATTAAGAGTGATTCTAAGGGAAGGAAAATCCTAACCCTAAAATATTAAATTAAGATTGATTCTAAGGGAAGGGAAATCCTAAACCCTAGAAGATTAAGTTTGAAAATGATTCTTAAGGGAATGAAAAATTCATCCCTGGAGAATCAAGATTTAAATTGATTAGGGTAGTACCACGGAGGGCATGGTTTACCACTAATTATCAAGTCAAATGCTAGGGTGGTGCCACGAAGGGCATACTCCACCACTAGCGAATTGAATTAGGATGGTGCCACGAACTGCATACTCCATCACTAATCACTTAAATCAAATGCTAGGATCATGCCACGAAGGACATGTTCTACCACTAGCGGATTGAATTAGGATGATGCCACGAAGGGCATAATCCATCACTAATCACTTAAATCAAATGCTAGGATCATGCCACGAAGGACATGTTCCACCACTAGCGGATTGAATTAGGATGGTGCCACGAAGGGCATGCTCCACCACTAGCGAATTGAATTAGGATGGTGCCACAAAGGGCATACTCCATCACCAATCACTCAAATCAAATGCTAGGGTCATGCCACGAAGGACATGTTCCACCACTAGCGGATTGAATTAGGATGGTGCCACGAAGGGCATGCTCCATCACTAATCACTCAAATCAAATGCTAGGGTCATGCCACGAAGGACATGTTCCACCACTAGCGGATTGAATTAGGATGGTGCCACGAAGGGCATACTCCATCACTAATCACTCAAATCAAATGCTAGGGTCATGCCACGAAGGACATGTTCCACCACTAGCGGATTGAATTAGGATGGTGCCACGAAGGGCATACTCCATCACTAATCACTCAAATCAAATGCTAGGGTCATGCCACGAAGGACATGTTCCACCACTAGCGGATTGAATTAGGATGGTGCCACGAAGGGCATACTCCATCACTAATCACTCAAATCAAATGCTAGGGTTATGCCACGAAGGACATGTTCCACCACTAGCGGATTGAATTAGGATGGTGCCACGAAGGGCATACTCCATCACTAATCACTCAAATCAAATGCTAGGGTCATGCCACGAAGGACATGTTCCACCACTAGCGGATACGAATTAGGGTGGCGCCACGAAGGGCACGCTCCACCACTAATCGCTCAACTTCAAATGTTAGGGTGGCGCCACGAAGGGCATGCTCCACCACTAACGGGCGGTCTTGTGGAGAGGAAACTTGCTCTACACAAAGAATCAGGTCTGGATGATCATATGTGGAGGAAACTTGATCCACATAGAGGATCGAATTTAAATTTTGAAATTTGAGATTTGAAAGTTTTAAGAGTGAATTGATTTGATTTTTGAATTTTGAAATGTGTTTGATTTTGAAGTTTGATTTTGAATTAAGAATTTTCTTTAATCCAGGAAATTCAAAGACTTTGAATTTGACACTCATCTGGCATGGTACTTCCTGAAGAGCCTCCCCAACATTTAAAAATATCAAGTGGCATTCTCCAGGGTTGATCAATTAATGTTTGAAATTTTCTCAAAGATCGTCTCAACGACAGGAGGACACTCTTAAGTTGGCTCAAGCTCCTCCACCGATTTCTCGGTAGGCTAAGATATGCATCCAAAGAATCTAGACCAAGTCTCCTCCTTGGAAGGTTCTAAGTTGCTCTATCTTATCATGAGCTTTAACCACTCAGGTTTCGGACGATTTTAAGTTTTATTGAGCCTTGAAGACAAGGCTCTACAAGGCCTCGAACTCTTCAAAATGGAGTCGGTCACTCTACTCAGTCGTAGTTTGATTTTGAATGTCAATTACCAGCATTACAAAATACTCCTCTAGTAGGGTTGATTTTGGACCCAGTATAGAGTGTAGTTTTGTTAAAAAAAAGCTTTAAAGGAAAAGATGCCTACCCGTAAGGACTTACACATTCTTCAAGGACAAGATTCGAATTCTTTTCAAGAGTGGAAGATTCGTTCTTTCTATTAAGAAATTTCCTCTTAACCATTTGGACCCTGTCGGAACGACATATGGGAACAAATTTAGAAGTGCAGTGAGAAGTAGTGTTGACTCCAACTACCCTTGAAAAGGCTTAAGGATTTAGGTTTTGTTGACCCAGACCAAGTTTCGTAGAAACTGAACTGGGGTCTCCCTTGTATAGATTTTGAATTAAAATTAATTTCAAAGTGTTTAAGTTGAAGAGAGAAATTCAATCTTTTCAATTCTCTTGCCTATGTTCTTCTATCTGATAGAAAATTCATGCATGTTGAAGAATCTGAATTCAAGATTTTCAAAGTCAAGTGCTTGAAGGTGATCAAGTATTTTTAGATTTAAGGACTTAGAGGAAGGAAGCCATCTTACTCTTCTTCTCTTTTTCTGGTGACGCATATTGCGCATCTTTTGACTTTTTGTGCACTTCGTGCATTTCTTGATTTTTGGCGCATTCGTCCATCTTTTGATTTTTTAGCGCATTCACGCATCTTTTAACTTCAATTGAATTCGAGAAGAGGCTCCACTTTCTTCGAATACCTTAAATTGATTGATCTTTTTATTTTGAATGTTGGGATTATATCTCAAATATTAGAGAAGAAAATTCGTTCTCTTATACAAGGAAGAATAATCCTCAAAGCACATCCAATCTTTTTGAAAAGGGTATCGGCTTGACTTTGAAAATCATTAGACAGATTTTAGACATGCCTGAATCTCCTATTAAGCTAGAAGATTGATAAAATATTCATTTCTAGAATCAACCTAAATTTGAAGTAGACCTTAATTCAGAAATTAACTCAACCCACAAAAGCGGTGGGAGGGAGGGGTATTCAAACATTTGATGGAGTCAACTACAACTCTCTCCTACTTAAGACTTAAGGTAGAGGTCAATTTTCATTAAAAAGAGGAATCAACTATCTCGAAAATTCGAACCCGTTACACTTGAGAAATTGAAAAGTTTTCCTTAAAGATTGCAAGTCTAGGTGGCAAGACCCTTGTCAACATGGAATTGAATTCCTACAATCTCTTAAAGGGAAAGATTGTTATAAGGTCTGCAACATCCCTAGAAAGCACGACATTTTTATAATCAAAAGATTAATCGCGATAGGACCCCGTTAAATGTTAAATTTTAACGATATCACTATCTGACACAATCTTGGATTATTTCCTCTCTCAAATTATTACTAGACTAATAGTTAAGAGAGTGGCACCCCGAGTGGTTTCTACTCCTCCTCCTCTGCAGATGATGTAGTGGGACACGTGTAGTAATGTGTCTTAACATCTTCTAGTAGAGTGGATGGATCATAACCCTCAATTGGGGGCCTATGGCCTATTGCTGGTGATCGCTCTTTGTCGATCGTTATTGACTTAAGGTTTTAATCCTCCTAAGTAGAGGATACTGTGGGTACAGGGGCGACAACGACCTCCATCTTGGGGATGGGGGAGAGTCAACTCCTGACCCTAAAGTAATCTCAACAAAAGGAGACTTTCCTGGTATCGTGGAAAACATATCATCCAGTTCTACTCCATTGACTGACAACTTGTAGTTTTGAAATTGTAATCCAAACTGGATTGAATTACCAGAGGTGATTTCTTCTACTATCAAGTTTCTATCTAAGGAGAGAACGATTTTCTCAGCCATTTGAGTGTTCAATTTCCTGGAATTAAGAAAGTGATTTGAATTAATGTTTTGAAGTGACATTTAAATTTTGAATTTGATTGATTTATTCAAAATTTTATAACTCAATCATGTTGAGTTTATACTCAGCATGGTGGTTCATAAAATTGACGAGTGAAACTTAAGAGTTGAACTTGACTCTTTCGCTACACCAATTGTCTTTGGGCAAAATGTCAAAGTTCAGATTTGAATTTGAAATCAAATTAAGACTGAATTTAAAGTTAAGATCAAACTTGATTTTAAGGTTGATATTGAATTTGGCTTGAAATTGAATTTGAAACTAAAGTCAAGTGGATATTCTTCAAATTTTGTAACTCAACATACTGAGTTTCACTCAGTCATGTAGGTTCACAAAATTGATATGAAAAATCCAAAAATTTGGCTTAACTCTTTCATTTCACCAATTGACTTGGGATAAAATGTCAAAGCCTAGAATTGACTGAAAAGTTTTGAATTTGTGTTGCATGTGTTCAATTACAATAGAATATTATAAGAGACACATGGCAACAACAGTTGAATTAGGTTTGAAAGATTTTCCTTCATTTTTTAAACTCAGAATGTTGAGTTTTATTTTCAACATAATGGTTAACAAAAATTAAGAGAAAATCAAGAGGCCTGGACATGACTCTTTCACTACAAGGACTAGCTTAGAGTGAAATGTCAAAATCCAGATTTGACTTAAGAGTTGGGTTTTCGTTGCATATGTTCAATTACAACAGAATATTATAAAAGACACATGGCAACGATGATTAAAGTTGATTTGAAAGATTTTGGGCGAGTTTTAAAATTTTGAAGCTCCGATAGAATCTTCCTTTATATTTGAAACTCATTATATTAAACAAGTGTTCATCGTAAAGGTTAACAAATTCAGAGGGGGAGATTTTAACAAGTCAACCTGACTCTTTCACCCCGACGAACTGTTCGGGAGTGAAATGTCAAAATTTGACTTTGCCAGAAAGATCCAAATTCTAGAATTGAATTTGAGCAAGGAGACCATATTATATCATATGTATCAAATCATAGAAGTTACAATTTCATATATAATGATATAATATGGGGCTCAATTAAGGTTTGAAAAGATTGAATTTTCTTGAAGGATTTAAGATCATGATTTTAAAGTTGAAGAATTTTCTGTAAATTGTGAAACTTAGCATGTTAAGATTTATTCGCATGCGAGTTTGCAACATATACAGAAGGATTTTGGCTTAACTCTTTCGCTCTACCAAACAAGTTGGAGGCAAAATGTCAAAGCCTGACCTAAAGGGAGGTTTCTAACACTCACCTCTCTTTTCACATGTCTTAATTGAGTTGGCCACACTCACCCAAGGAAGAAATGGGAGAGGGACCAACGGAGAGAAAGGTAGTTAAGACTACCGATTCAATAAAATTCATACCGCTATTAAAGATGGAGAGAGAGATTGTCCCCGGCGGAGTCGCCATTTTTTTGTTTTGATTAAAAAATATATATTGTATTTAAATATATATAGTTTTGAAAATATTTAATTATTTTTGGGAATATTGAATTTCCCAAAGATAATTAATTGAAGTTTTAAAAGATATCAATTTTAATTTTGAAAAATTAAATCTGAGTTACTAAATCTCCTACGAGCGCAAGCCCTCGTAGTTAATTACATCGTAGGAAAATTAGAGATTTTCCTACGAAAACTCTCGATTAAAATAGCGATATGAATTTTATTTAGAATTCAAAGTTAAATATCAAAGGAAGTTAAGGTTTGACTTTCAAGGGGGATTGGTTCAAGATTGAACATTTATTTTTGAATCCAAAGGAGAAAAGTAGGAGATGTTTCGAGATTCTGAATTACTTCAGAAACATCTCAATCTACCCTAAGTGTTAGGCTTTTATTTGATTGAACGAAATTTTTTAGTTTGAGTGGTTGATTTTATTAGAAATTTGGGATTCAATTCCCGAAATTTGAGGTCTTATGGCCCGAGCCAGCCTCAGAACCTAAGTCTAAATTGGGCACTAAAAGTGACCCGAACTTAGCTAATGCAATGCAAATCTGGTCTTACCCCGGCCTGGATTGGGGAGCCAGCTAAACCACCTAAACGCTTTAAAAACATGTGTCCGGTCTTTTAATGTTAAGTGGTAGGGACGTTGTTTAAGAAAAGTTTTTGAGAACGGAGCCGACATCTAGAGCGGATCCTAATTGGCCCCTTTGACTTATGTTGGGTTTGATGCTTAAGCTAATGTGATTAAAGATTTAGAGATTTTTTAATTAGTTGCTAATATGATGCATGCTAATCGACTCGATCAAAAGTTTGAATTTGAATGAATGTTATGAAATGATAAACTCCCGGCGGTCCCGGGCTTACTTCTTAAATTCGTTAGAATTTCTATATGAGCCTAAATGTTTTAATTTAATTTAAGTAGAAAAAGTTTTATTAAGTCCTTAAGAGCCTAAAATCGTACTCCAGGTCAAATCAAATACGACATGCAAGTAAAAAGACTAGAAAATCAGGTATTTCTAATGCGCAATCAATTAAATAAATCAACTAAATTAATCATTCAAATTGAAAGTCCATAGGCAAGTGCCCTTATTATTACATCCCAGAATTGCAAGAAAGTAAAGTGGCCGGGCACCACTGACTACAACCCGGATTTTATTTCTAAATTAAATAACTTTGAGATTTGGGATTCTTCTCACTGTCCATTTCTTCGTCTTCTCACGAACATCTTGATTCGTCGGTTCCGGATACACAAATGAAAAGAAACTCCCCCTTAATTGGGGTGTTATCTTTCCTCTTTAGATATTTGAAAGAGATCCTAATTTGACTTCCAAATGGAAGAAGACTCTCCCCTTTAGGGATGTCTTCACCTCTTTGGAATTCAAATTGGATCGAATATCCCAAATTCAAATTATTTTAATCAATTACAACCTTTATACAATCAAATTTACATCTCAATTAACAAATGAAAATCTAGACTCGATCCTGCAGGGTTATCCTAATAATCAACAATTATGTACTCAATCCCAAGCAGTTATAATATAGAAAACTAAAATGCATTTTTTTAGCCACACTTGGCCATGCTCTTTTTATTTAAAGGGGGTCTTAAGCGCGGCAGGTACCTATGCAAAGAGTATATAATTTTTTATTAACTGCCCCCTTTTTATTTTAGCTCCTTGTATGAGCATGGCCACCTGCATAAGATTGCACAAGTATATTTCGTTCCTAGCCTATGGGTAGGTCTAACGCACAATCAAACACAGAGTGCAGAAAGCAAGTAAATAAACACAACAATTCTACACTAGCAAACAACATGCAATGAAAGCCACGAAAATCCGGCACACAAGCAGAAAAAGTAAAACACCGGCCTATCCTAAAACTAGAGTCGGTGATCCTAGCACAATATCTACAGTGTGTGAGGTAGGTCGTGTGGTTTTGATATGTCCTAAATAGGATCATTAGATTAAAGTTGCTCAAGGTTTGATTGGTTGAAAGGTTTAAGGGATTTAAGTTTGAATTCAAGTATTAATGGCTTAAGGTTAATTTTAAGATTTATTTAATTATTTGTTGGATACCACCTTTGTTTCACACCGAGGCCGTGAAGTTTATTTCACCTTCCTTGGGGCTAAGTTAATAGCCTCGTAGGCCTGGGTTACCCAGTGGTACCCGGTATAATTAAGTAGCTTAAGTTGATTAAGATTCAAAAGTTAATGAATTTTATCCAAAATTGGTTGATTACTGATTTTAGAATGAATTCTGGAGTTTTAAAATGAATTTCGAGTTTTTATGAATTTTGGAATATTTTAATGATTTAATTAAGGGGTCAAAATTGACTTTTTAATTAAGGTTAAATTCTGGACAGCTAGCATTTTATTAAAATTTTAGACTTTACTACGATCAGTTAGACAGTAAGTACGTTGAAAACGGATTTTTCTACATTTTATTACGAAGGTTTGAAGTTTTGAACTAATTTTGACCTAGGTTTGACCAAAAGTTGACTTTTTGAAATATTACAGATTTCTGGAATTTAATATTTTTAATAAATATTAGACCCAATTATGAGTTGAATGCAAGTGAGTTTGGGTGATTTGGATTTTTCTAGAATTAATTATGAAGCTTTGAAGTTTGTGCAATTATTGAATTTTTAAAATTGCTTAAT
The DNA here is from genome assembly GCA_022539455.1 of Dendrobium nobile. NCBI lineage: Eukaryota > Viridiplantae > Streptophyta > Magnoliopsida > Asparagales > Orchidaceae > Dendrobium > Dendrobium nobile. The sequence continues at coordinate 9,741,010 of CM039736.1, forward strand.
TAGAGACCCTTTTTATGATTTTGCTCCAAATGAGTTCCCAACTTCTTGAAATCAACTCCAAAGGTCAGGAATGACCTAAGGAGAGATTCCCAAGTGTTTGGGAAATTTTTTTGGAATTTTAATAATTATTAATTAATTATATTAATTAAAGGTTGAATTTCACCTAAAAATTAAGTTAAGGTTTAATTTGCTGTCAAATCAGGGAGGGTTTAATTTTCTTTGATTAAGGTTTGAATTCTGGTCAATTTGAGGTATTATATGTATTTTTTGAGTTTAATTTTGATTTAGTGTAATTTCCGGAAGGTTTAATAGCTTAATTAAGGCTTGATATTAAGAAAATTAATTGGGGAGCCTAATGACTTCTAAAACCAGTGAAAGTTTTCCCTAAGGCTGAGAATGTCACTATGTTTTAAATGTTTAAGTTTCAAGTTCAAAAGAGGTGTATCTTAATCACAATGCATTTTCTAAGTTGTCTAATCAAAATCCTTAATTGTTGTCCTTAATGACATTAAGTTTGAATGGGTTCAAATCAAAGTTTCTCTAACCCTTGAACAAATATATGTTACACATACATAAGCACAATCAATTCCTAAATCTAAGAGAGCCTTAGACTATGTGGTGTGTGCACAACCTAAGCATGCAAAAATTGATGATAATTGAGATAACGAAGTTTTGATTAGTGAATGATTATAAAATAATCACTCACTAATCATTCCCCAAATCATTTCTATTCAATCAAGCCTAATCTATGTTTAAGATTTCAAAAGGATCTCTCAAGTGTATTAAAGATTTAATATGTATAATTTGTTAAAATAGATTTCAAAATATAGGTATATATATATAAATATGAACCTATATACATAAGGATATAGATTTTAAAATAAGATAATTAATAATATCATAAAAATCTTAAACTTGTGAGATCCACCAGCTTTTCAAAGTCATTTGAAAATAATTTTTAGCTTTTAAAATAATTAGTATAATATTTAATTAAATATCATAAGTATTCAAATTACTTAAAATAAACAACAATTTAGATCTTAAAATTAATTTTAAATCAAAGTATTTGAAATTTAAAAAAAGATTTGGTATATTATTCAAATATTTCTAATTTAAAGTGAATTTAATTTAAATTTTTAAAGTTTAAGGTTAATTAATGCATTTAAATTAATTCAAAGTTAATTAAATATTTAAATAATTTAAAATCAAATTAAATTGGGTCTTAATAGTTTTCTGGAAATTTTGAATTATGAGAAAATGATTTTATTTGAATTTTTTAAAATTATTAGAATAAATTTAAATTAAGCATTAATTAATATTTAATTAACTAGTTAATATATAAAAAGGAATGAAATAAAATATTCAAAATATAGTTTAAATTAAAATAAAATTCAAATCGAATTAACTTAAAATAAATGATTAATTATTTAAAATACAAACCCTTTTTTTTTTAATTAGAAAAACATTTAACTTAACATTTAATTAAATATTAATAAAATATTTAAAATTAAATATTTAATAGTTATTTAAGATATCTTTAATATTTTAAAATAATTATAATTTTAAATTAAATAATTTAAATTTCTGAATATTTTAATAAAAAAAAAATATTAATTTTCTGATTTTTCTGTTACTTAAAATAACTAACATACTAATTTAAAAAATTAACAGGTTCTGGCGGCGGGATTAACACATGGCAGCTTGCGGTTGGCGGGTTCAAAATCACGCGGCGGCGGCTGGGGTCCACGCGTGAGCCACTTAACCAGCTCAGCAACGGGATCCGCCGTTCGATCGTCCGCAGGATCCATCCGACGGTGGGGATTAAATCCTAACATTTGATCTGGGTTAGGCGAGATCAAGCGGCGGAGAGTCCATCCCGCGTTTCTGATTCGAGGGCCCAGATCTGGTTGGACGGCGGATCAAATGGGCGATCAGCTACACGGTCGGATGAACGAGCCGCGCGGCTCGGTTTGGACCGTTGATCGGGCGGTCAACGGTCCAGGAACGAGGTGCCTGGAATGAGCCGTGAGAATGCCCTAGACTAGGTTTTTTTGCTCGTTCGTTCGATAGCGTTAATGAAAATCAATGAAATTTTAAACATGCATTCCCTAGATGAACAGAAATCTTGGGGAATTAAATTCAATGATTAAAATGCACTCAACGAAAATCTATTTGATCCTAAGTGTTCTAACCTAGGGTTTAGGATTATACCTCATTTAATGGACGGATTGATCCGTTTAAAGGCGTGTTGCATTTGTAGATTGTCCACGCTCCATTTTGTAGAAGAAACCTCAGCTCGAAAACGCCTAGATCAATGGGAAACTGACCTTGAACGGATTTAGGCTCGGCTCGCCGGAAAGCTCGTCGGCCACCGCTTTGACTGGTCGGATTCGAGTTGGGAAATATGTGGGAGATTATTTAAGGCTCGAATGAGCAGAGAGCTCAGCTAGAGGGCTCTGAATATGGGGAGAGAATGGAGAGATTTGAATGCCGGCTCCACATAAGGTTTACACCCTATTCAAACGTTCCCTAGCTGAGTAGATGGCTGTGATTGATTGGGAGGGTTCCTAAGATTAAGCCACCTGTCCCTGGGGTGGTTAGGGGCAGAGGATCAAAAGGACAAAGGACATGCCACTTGGAAAGTGGTTTTGTCCTTATTTGAGCTCATGGAAAGGATTAGGTCCATTGGATCAAGATTCAAGGGCTATGATAGGTCCTAAGAAGGTTCTAGAGGATGATTAAACAGCTGAGATTAAATGGGATTCAAGCTAATGAATTTCAATCAAGGTTTTAAGCCATTTGAAGGCTACTTTGACCCTCCATTGACTATTTGACCAGTCAATGGGTCAAGGTAGCTGATGTGGCATGCAAGGTGACACCACTCATTAGATGGAATGAAGATTAAACCAAGCAATTGAAGTTTAAGATTATTTAAGGGGTTTTGAATCGGTTTGACCAAGTTAAAGTGACTTGGTTTGGTTAAATGGGCCAAGGTTCGACTCAAAGTGATTTTTAAAATATTCCATGCATTAAATGGAATGGGTTTAAATTGGTTGGATGCGATTTCAAGATTCAAATAGGTCATTTTGGATCAAATGAACCTATATGGGCCCTTAATTGGCCTTGAGTCAATCCTGGTTGACTTGGTCAACCAGGTGGGTCCAGGGTCTGAAAATGGGTTCAATCAATTCAAAATAACATTTCGAGTCTATTGGATGTGGTCTCAAGGTCTAGGGAGGTCATTTGGTTCAAAACACCTGTTTGAACCCTTGAAGGGCCTATTGGGTCAAACCTGTTGACTTGGTCAACCAGGCTGACCCAGGGGTTGGGAATTGGTCCAACAGGTTTGAAATGACATTTAAAACTTGCCGCAAGTGATTGCATTCAATTCGGAGTTCATTTGATTTAAGATCAAAGTTTGAGCCGCATAGGAGTATTTTGGTCATTTTGACCCCTGGTCAACTGGGGGTCAAAGTGGGTCCAGAAAATTTCAGTTTAATGTTCAACATATCAAGATTAAAGGTCTGAAACTGACTAGAGGCTTTGGTGAAGGCTCTAAGGTCAAAAACTTCAACATGACAGGTCCAGTGGCATGGGCTGTAAATATTTGAAGGTTTTACAGCCTTTGGATTTTAATTAAATTTCTGAGGTTAGGGGCCTCAGAATGGGTTCAAATTTGGAGGGTTGCCTCCAGAGACATGTCCCATCAGTATGCAACTGACAGACTCTGAATCGGAGGTCATTTGACTAGGTTTCAAAATGTTCAAAATTTCAATGAAAAAGGCCTTTAGGACAAAACCTTTGGACCTTGGATTTGGCTTGATTGACCTAAGATCTAGATAGATCCTAAGGTCTAAGCTCTAGAAGAATCCTAGGATAGATCCTAGGGTCAGGATTCTAAGAGGATACTAGGATTCGAATTGATTTGAAAATTAAATCAATTTAGGGTCAAGAATAGTTCAAGTGACCTCATACAAAAATGAGGTCAACAGTCACTGGAGCTACTCCAACCATTTCACATATATATTCATTTCACATTATGTATCTAAGAATAAATCCACTCATCGACCTGAGCATTCTCATCTCTGCAACACTTAATTTATTCCTCTTTTAATGGCCAACATTTTGCACCATACGCATTATAGATCTCACCACCATCTTATAGGACTTTCCCTAAAGTTTGAGAGGTACTTCTCTATCACATAATAGATCAGTTGCATTCATGCACTTCAACCATCCAACTTGAATTCTACTAATATTATCCCTATCTTTTTTACCACACTTTAAACTATAAACTCGAGATATCTAAAACCTACTCTTTTTAATGACTTGATCACCCAAAGTCACAATCCCCCCACTAGATCTATTACTACTAAAATTATACTCCATGCATTCAATTTTACTTCTACTCAAATGAAACCCTTTAGACTCTAAAGATTGACCGCCATAATTCAAGTTTTTCTTCAACTCCCTCTCTAGTCTTATCAATTATGTTGCACTGATACACCCATTTACGAAGGCGTGCTATATCAGATACGTATCGGACATGGATATGCATCCGATACGACACTGATATGTGTCAGATACGGCAAAGCCGTATCCAATTTAAAACTATTTAATTTCAAATGGATACGCGTGTCCATTGAAAAATGAAAAAAAAAAAAACTGAAAAAAGACACACCGTGTTTACTTCTGCAGCTACGAGTGAGGTTCTCTCATTTCCGAACCCGAGAGACGAGGTGTTAAGGCCCCTTAGTTTTTATGACTCGCGAGAATGCATCTGCAATTGCAAGCAAGTTTCTTGTTCATTTCGTTGAAGAAGTAGGAGGAAGCTAATGTTATATGAGAAAAAATAGTCAGTGATATTAAGAATATTGCAAAATATATGATTGGAGTATCAAAGAGAAAAGCTACTAATAGTAAAAATAGTTGGTAAGGTAATCAAAATGTACAAGAAAATATAAAAAATAAGAAGATTTGTTATAAAAATAGGTTTAACTATAAAAACTCTGATAATTTGGAAAGATATAAAAGGACCATAAGGAGTCTAAGAAAGCAATTTGCAATGTAAAGCTTTACTTTTAATGATTTGTATGATATATTAGATGCTAAGGAGGGTGAAAGATAAATGTATAAGTTAGCTAAACAAAGAGATAAGAGTAGTAAGGACTTATTTCATGTGAAGTGTATTAAGGATGAAAATCAAAAAATATTTTTATTAGAAAAGGATATTCAAAAAGGTGGATGAGATATTTTGCTAAATTTTTTAATGAAGATTATAAGAATGCAATTGACTTTAGTGATCTTAGCACTCTAAATGAAAATAAAATTTTTAATTTTTACCAGCATATTAGTAAAATTGAAGTTAAAGAGGCTTTAAAAAAAATGATGTATGGAAAAGTTGTTGGACTTGATGATATTTCAATAGAGGTGTAGAAATGCTTAGAAGATGAAGAAATTTCTTGGCTTAATAAACTTTTTAATATTATTTTGAAGACAAAAAAGATGCTAGATGAGTGAAAAATGAGTGTGTTGATTCCAATTTTTAATAATAAAGTTGATGCACAAGATTGTGCGAATTATAGATGAATTAAGTTAATATGTCATACTTTAAAACTATGGGAGAAAGTTATAGAGCATAGGTTGCGGCGTGACACTAATGTTTCTGAAAAATCAATTTGGATTCATACCAGGTAGGTCTATAATGGAAGCTATATATTTATTGAGAGGTTTGATGGAAAAATATAGAGAGAATAATGAGGATCTATATATGATTTTTGTTGATTTAGAGAAAGCATATTATAAAGTTCCAAGAGAAGTCATATGGAGAGTTCTACATAAGAAAGGGGTTAATAATGCTTATATTAAAGTTGTTAAGGATATGTATACATGAGTTGTTACTTGTGTTCAAATAGAAGGTGGTTTGACCAAGTATTTTCCTATTACATCAAGGATCAGTCTTAAGCCCATATATTTTTTCTTTAGTCATGGATGTTCTCACTAGACATTTGCAAGAGGTTGTACCCTGTGTATTCTTTTTGTTGATAATATTCTTCTTATTGATAAGACTAGATAGGGAGTTGAAGGTAAACTTGAATTATGGAGGTCAACCTTAGAGTCTAAAGGCTTTCGTTTAAGTAGATCTAAAAGTAAATATATGGAGTGTACTTTTAGTAATAATAGATCTAGTGGAGGGATTGTGACTTTGGGCGATCAAGTCATTAATAAAAGCAAATGGTCTAGATTTCTTGGGTCTATTGTTCAAAGTGATGGTGAAATAGATGGAAATATTATTAGTAGAATTCAAGTTGGATGGTTGAAGTGGAGGCATGCATTGGGCTTGTTATGTGATAGAAAAGTCCCTCTCAAACTTAGGAAAAATTCTATAAGACGGTAGTGAGACCTGCAATGCTTTATGGTGCAGAATGTTAACCATTAAAAGAGAAGCATAATATTAAGTTAACTGTTGCAAAGATGAGGATGCTCAGGTGGATGAGTATTTTACTCTTAAAGACAGGAAACAAAATGAGCATATATGTGAAAAGGTTGGAGTAGCTCCAATGAAAGATAAGATTAGAGAGAGTAATCTTAGATGGTTTGGTCACATAAAAAGGCGGCCTTCAGATAATCCGATTAGGAAAGTAGATGTATTAGATTTGACTTATATTTGAATAATAAAACAATTTCAACTGCTTCATTCAAGTTGTAATGATTGTGGTAACTTGATTCAAAAGAATTTCAAATGTAGAGAAAAGGAACTTCAAGTGTACAGAGCAATTTCAAGGATTACTTGAACAAGCGCAAACATTATAGAGACCAACCTATCAAGGGGATAGTGGAGGAAATCTTGTTCTTAGAATATTACGTGCAAGTTATAAACAAAAAATCATCTGAGTAAGAACCTGGCATGCTACGCTTCCAATTAATAGCCTGAGTAGTTTTTAAATATACTCACCTCTCTCTTCTGCATACTTCTTGCCTCGTTTATTTTTCCTTCTCTTTAGTCTAAACAAAGCTTGGTAAATTGCAGATATCCAATATAAGGTTCTCACTAACATAAATTTCATAAATTGTTGTTGTTGTACTAACATAAATTTCATGTTGTTATTTCAAAACCGAGTGAACTTAAATATGATAAGGCACGTACGCATTATTATCTTTGTTCATAAAAGCGTTATCATCTCATTAAGAATGCAGCATTAAGAAAATAAAAAACTACAGAATACATTAATACAAACATGCCACTTTTGGGCCATTCGGTTGCTTTAAGTTAGAAAATACGTTTTGAAATTTTGTAATTTTCTCAAATCCATCATTCAGTTCTATGCAATAAGAATCACTATTAATACTAAACTCTGCAGACGCCTTCAAAATTTCTTAACCATGAGAATTTCATTTTCATCCAAAATCAATGAAAACAAAATCCTAATTTTGAAATGAATAATGCTACTACATCCGAAAATTGTCCAAAACAATGGGGTGACCAGAATGGACTAAACTAAATTACAAAAATACCCTTAAAGGGAAAACGCTTAAATATTATAATTTTGTAAGTTACTTAAGTCGGCGTTATTCTCTGGGCTCAATATCTCTAAAAGTGATTTCTTTCTATAACCAACCCAATGAGCCTCTAATTACAATCAGCAAAAATTTTCTCGAAATCTAAGATCTTCGATATTTTACTTCACTTTATAAAAATGGAAGGTCTCCGGAACAAAGTATATTTGTGGAAATCATTCAGAATATTTTTTTGGCAAGAAAAGGCATGTAAAATTTCAAGAATTACTGGAAAATTATAAAACCTCCATCAAAACTCCAAAAAAAGTAATCACATAAAAGTAGCAAATTAATTATTTAATAAAACTCCAATAACTTGAACTTGATAGAAATGCAAATTTGTAAATACCTTTTTAAAATCTTCAAAGAAAAATGTTTTTGCTGCATCTCTCCGGGTTAACCCCTCTTGCCACTGACCAATTAGCATTGGATGGTGATGCCTGTGGAATGCAAATTAATGTGTATCTATTGTTGAGTTTAAGAAAATTAAAACACTGAGATGATAAACAATTTTAACCTTATGTCGTCCAGTTTATGCCCTCCTTTCATAGTGTAACTTTGGCATGGACAAAGTAAAGATAAATCAGAATTAGTTTCTGTTAAGGAGCTTGAAAGTAAAGAACAAAACTGATCATCCTCAGAAACATATCCATAGCTCAAAACTATAGAGAAGTGCAGACGAGAACCAATAGTAGAGCCAGGATGAGATTTCTCCAGAATTTTACCAACCAAGTCGTTAAGCCCATTGACATCCATGTTAGACACTACTGTTTCCTTTTTCTCTCGAAACTTCTCAAATTTTCTAATGTGCAAAAAAACTAGATCAAAATCATAGTTTTCTTGAACATCATTTCTTGAAAATCCTAAAAAATGCAGTAATTTTGAAGCAATATCTAATCTTTCAGGAACTTCTTCAAGCGTTTTAGCGCTTAAATCATCTTCAATAACAAGCTCATCATCATGCAGTACATGAAATCCCAGTTTTCTACCCAAGGATTGGACACTTGGACAAGAAGTGATCATAGCAGCTCTTAATCCCATGAATCTGAAATTCGATAATTACATTCAAATGGTTATACAAACAGTCAATGAAGCAATACTGTAATAGATCTTCAATGTAATTTATAATCAATGGAGTAAAACAAAAGATAATCCTTCTTCAACCTCTCTGATACTGTTTTGAAAACTGCTTCTTTAGCTTCACCACGTTTCTGTACAATTGGAGATTCTAATAAGCTACCATGCTAATATGCCAGGCCCCTTTTTCTGTTGTTTAAAACAAAAACAAAAAAAAAAACAAAAAAAAGAGAGAAAAAGTATACCTCTGACAAGTAAAAGTCATAAGCATCCAACAATTGAGCCAAATCTCTACAAATTACTTCATCTTCAGTTTCTGGAATTCAAATCAGTGGCATGAAAAAACCAAAATAAGGACTAATCAGTTTAATCTAGCAATTCTTTTATGCAGAATTTCACCTTAATTAAAAAGAATCAAGGAAGAAATAAAACTATCAAAAGAATTACTTCACTCATTCAAAAGAATAAACCAAAATTTACTTTTGATCTGGGCTCACCTCCAACACTACGTTGTGCATTGTGTGTATTGGATACGTGCATTGGGACCTATTGGGCCTGCACACTAAATACATACTGTGTATTGGGACCCACAGGGACCACCCACAAATCTATTACACATAGCAAGCATCTTAGCTTATGGCAAACATAGCCCACCCAAGAAATTTTCATAACTTGTAAACAAAGAACCAGCAAACCCAAATCAAACCCACTAATTGGGTTTGAATATGTGTGCACATTACAACCTATTCAACTACAAGCCTTTATGGAGTAATTAGATTGGATTTTTAGCTCAAGAGTGTAGTTAACCCAACTAACCCACACAATGTAACGGTATTGGATACACCCTTCTATTCATACAAAGAAAAATAATATTTATATATAAAAGATAATCACTATCCAATAATTAATTGATATGCTTTATGCAAAACTTATAAAACAATACGCATAACTAGTTCAAAATATATCAAACTGAAGCAACATAAATTAGTTTTATCTAATCAATCACAGCCAAAAACTAAGTGCTCTGAACTACAATTTATGGTTTAGCCTTGCATTGTTTTTGCATCAAAAAAATAAAAGCATCTACAATATAAAGAGCTGCAACTAATGCAGGCCGGAGAAATGATGATAAATGCCCTTGCATTTGTAGAGAAATTATATCAGTGGATCGAACCTAAGACCTCCAGTTTCCACCAGAGGCAATGTAATCATTCCTCTTAGCCCACTCTTTATTGGTTCAAACCAAATCGGTTAAATTTATTTAAGAATTTTTTAGAACCCACTAATGTGATGTTGGTTTAAGCAAAAACCAAACAAAACCAACCCATGTTGTGCCTATTTTTTACTTAATCAAGGATAATGAATGAATTAAAGACAGCATCTGCGCTCCATTGTATCAAATTGGTAATTTGGTATCAGCCAACGCCACCATGCCAGCTGCCAACGGAAAATCAGGAGAGCATCTCATTCCAAGACTAGAGACAATTTTTTCTTCTTTTTCTAGACTAGAAATATTGCTTCTCTGGCGTACAAAGTAATCATTATGGGTGAACAGCGCCTCTAATGACCAAACTGAAACCATATGAGAGAGTTAATCCTATTTATATACAGCATTTATGGTAGTTAAAATAAAAGGATAACGTTTTTAGCATCACTTCATTGTCTCCCATATTTTAACAATTGCATATGCAAATATGGATTTACTTTACTGCAAAAGAAAATAATTTTTCTAATTTATTGAAAAACTATATCAAAACAGCATTATCCCATTCTAGGCGTCACTCATAATTTCCCTTCTACCATCTTTTCATCCTTAGCCAGTACTTAAGGCAAATTCTAGATTTTAGATAGGATCTTGATTCCTAGTTTCTATATCTTTTTCCATAATTCGAGGTTAGTTGGATTTTGAATTTAGGATTAAACTTGTGTTTTTTTTTTTAAACTTTACTCGGAATTTGTTATTTACAAATAAGGTTTTGTGAATTCTGATTGTAATATTTTTCATGCACAAAATTAATGAGAAATTCGCTTCTCACCAGTTAGTCATCCTCTCTCTCTCTAGTTCGCCACCAATCTTCTCTCTCCTTTCTATAAATAACAAGATGGCTCTCTCACCCTCTACTACACCTCTCTCCAAACCAGTTTAAAGGAGGGAAGCAAGAGAGAATCAAAAGAGATTGGAGGAGAATCAAGGAACGAGATAACCCTACAAGCTTGTAAAACCAATAAGAAGACTGAAAGGACAGACCTTCGAGGTTAAATAGAATAGTACTCTCTAAATCTCTCACCATTTAGTATATAATCCTTGCTTCTGCGAGGTTCTAAGCACGCAATCACCTTCATCCACTATTTTCGCCTAAATCCTACTAACCATAGAAGGTTGTAAAACCCTGATTGATAAAGGAGACAACATACACATAGCAAATTAGTCTAAATTTTTTTTCAAGGAGATCAAACTATATGGAAGGTTTTCAAATGAGGATGCTTAAGGTTAAATTCAAAGAATTAGAGAGGGAAAAAAACTTAATTTTATTATACAAAATTATCTCTATTTATGAATCTATACATAATGTCTTAATAAAGAAACAAATAACTATAAAATCATGCATAATTGCCTTAATATAATCCTTACTAAATCAGCCACCCAAATATAGAAGGAGATTGGCATAATCTAGGTGAGCCTCCCACGAATACCCATGCTGGTCGTGGGATCAAGGGCTAAGGAACGATTGAGATTTAACAGCGTGATCAAGGTGAGCCTCCCACGAATCCCCATGCTGGCTGTGGGATTAAGGGTCAAGGGACGGTTGTGATTTTAACATTCCCCATGAAGCTGGGAAATACAAATTGTTATTACTAGCTTACTAATTAGTTCCAGAAAAGTAGAGTTATCAAGTCCTTTGGTGCACTATAGAGTCCTCCATTTGGTCAAAACTTTAAGAGAAATTAGCTTCAGACATTGCAATGGAAAAAAAGTAATGAAGACTACATTAAGCAGGGCAGCCATAAAGGCTGCATTGGTTATAGATTTGATAGAAACCACAATTAAAGGTCGGCAATGAAGGCACGACAGTTGGAAAAAAATTATATTTTTAGGTTTGCGGCAAGCTTCAAGGACAACAGTAGAAAAACAATTTCAAGTGGCTAAGAACTTGGCACACAAATCTCCTCCCATCCTATCGAGCCAGCCTTCAGCCCAATGCAAATCAGTCGTCCGACTCCACCTGAACACTCCTGTTCAATCGACCTCGTGCAAAAGCACGCAAGGCCTCTGATCCCTCTAGTCTAATCGAGAGGAGTGCAGGTCTTGCACTCTTGCTTGTCCCGGCCCTAAACCCTCACGAGAGAAAACTCTCAGTTCTTTCCATACACATGCAAGAGGTTATGTGCTCAACTTATCTCGCTTATGCTCGGTCGACTCTGGACATTAAAGCGAAAGGAACCCTCTTGCTCGATCTCTCCTTGATCTTGGATGCACGAAGGAAGCATAAGGACAAATATTCCTCAGAATTCCGACAATGAAGGTCGGTGGAAGGACCAGTATTCCTTAGAATTCCTGCAATAAAAGCCAGGGTGGGAACATGTATTCCTCATAATTCTAGCAATGAAGGCTAGTGGTGAAAATCCATATTCCTCATAATTTTGTCAATGAAGGATGGTGATGAGAACTTGTATTCCTCAGAATTTCACTAATGAAGGCTGGTGGTGGGAACTTGGAGAACCAGCAAGCGTTAGCTCCTTCAGGATAAGATAAAGTGCTTCTAATCTCTCTGTAGCCTCACCCTCGATCTTTATGATTGACTTCCTACTTAGGAAAGTAGCATTTCACCATCTGTGTGCTCATCATTTCTTTGGTTGTCATAAGCACACACTAGACCGTAGCAGTGAACTACCTTACCACCAAGAAAGCCATCTTCTTCAACACCGCGTGCATCCTATGGCAGGGGTGTCAAAATGGGTCAACGAGTTGGGTTCAAGTCTAACCCGAATTAACTCGGGTCCAAACAGGTTGACCCTAACTCGACCCAATTTTGTAAACGAGTCAGGAATTCCAACATGGAACAAACCTGCTAACCTGAAGTACCAAAACGAGATTGGGTGCGATCCACACAGACGCGAGTGTGAGATAGAAGGGGGCGGTGCGAAAGCAACAACAAGTGGGTCCCGGTGCGGTGTTGGCATAGGAGCGGGCTAGGTTTGATTCGCGGGAGAGAGCATGAGACTGAGTCCGGGATGTGAGTCCCGAGCGTGGGAGGGCGCAGTCGCAGTGCAAGCATCGGTCTGGCTCCGGTAGAGGACGCGAGCCCTAGAGCTTTGCGGGCGATCGCGAGTACGGGCTTGCTGCGACAAGTCACGAGGGCAGCACATTTTTGGATTTTGGGTCATCCTCAAGTTTCTGGGTCAACCCAAACTCGACCGGATCATAAAAATGGATCAGAATCTCGAACCCGAACACGTACCCATATGACAACTAGTTTGACCCGATCCTGGAATTTTACAAGTCGGGTCCGGGTCAGATTTCAAGTTGGATCAAATTTTGACACCCCAATCATCTGGGTAACTCCACGTATCAAGACCATTCCATTGGCAAGCTTCAAATCCAGCAAACCGACTTCAGTCCAAATATGATTGGCAAGGTTCTCAATGACCATTTCATTAGTGGCAGCGAAGAAAGCGAGAAAGTGGTTTACGAAGTGGTGTTCTTCTGATTTGAGGGATTGATCCCAGTGGTGGAGATTTTGGGAGAGGTCGACTTCTTCTATTGTCCAGAAGAATGCTTCTGCCTTCTTGTACATCTCCCAGATCTGAGGGTAGCGAATCAAGAATATGCGGAAGCGGTCGATATTTGGGCCAAGGAGGGGCTCTTCGAGTGGAGGATTTAATGGCATGTACAGTAGCTCTTCAACCGCTCATTCCTTGCTCGGTTCAGCTCAAGCACACACATAAGGGTCGATCGTCCCCGCTCAAGCACACACGCACGTAGTTCCGGCTTGCTCCCTCTCTTGATCCTCTTCTTCACTCAGTTCGACCCCCAGGTAGGCACGCACGAGAGCCGCACATAGAAGACCATAAAGGGGAAGCCCTCTCACTTTCTCGGCTACCCTAGACACACGCGAGCAGAATTAAAACGCAAGAACCAGATCTCCCTCTCTCATGCTCTTGTTTTTGAAGAAGAACAAAATGTCTTACCTGAAACCATGTTACATTTAGATTATTGGAGAGGGAAAAAAACTTAATTTTACTATATAAAACTATTCATATTTATAGATCTATACAGAAACAATAAAATACAAAATCATGCATAATTGCCTTAATATAATCCTTCTTAAATCAGCCACCCAAATATAGAAGGAGATCGACGTGACCCAAATATAGAAGGAGATCGACGTGATCCAAGTAAGCCTCCCACAAATACCCATGTTGGTCGTGGGATCAAGGACTAAGGGATGATTGAGATTTAACAGCGTGATCCAAGTGAGCCTCCTATGAACCCCCATGCTGGCCGTAGGATCAAGGGTCAAGGGATGGTTGTGATTTTAACACTTAAGTGGTCTCCTCATTTTGATTGTGTCGGGGAACCACCTGTTACTCCAATTTGGTTTGCCTTTCGTAAGCTTTGAATTCATTTTACTTCAACCAATCCACTTTGTATTATCTTGAATCTATTTTAAAGAAACTATTACAAGTGAGACTAGCAACTTTTAGGCTGTCTAAAGTATTTGTGGCTAGGGTTGTAGTTGAAATAGATGTTGTGGAGGATTTGATTTATGTTGGTTCCAACTTTTTGGATATTCACAGAAAGTAGAATTTAAAAGAATACCTCCTATAATTCTTTTGAAAAAAGTTTGGACACAACTACAAAGGATGATTTAAGGCTAACGCCGAATTAAGAAAATCAACTATAATTGATCTTAGCAATCAAGTTTTAGGGGAGCATTAGCAAAATCTATGGTCAAACATCGTGTTTTGCAGTTCCTACTACTTATAATATAGATTGTGCATAAAACTTAACATCAATTTTTTATATTAAGTAGGAAATTGAATCTTCTCTAACTCTACTTAGCCAAAAGGAGATGGTTGGTACTCCTTATGCAAGGCCATCAATTGAAATCCACCTAATGTATTGTCTACTCATAATCACCCTGTTACTAAAGAGGAAGGTCATCTTGATTCATAGTCATATGACTCTGACATTAGTACTCTTAGTGTAGAAGCTCAAGTAGATAGTAGATTTCAAATCTTGTTTGTCAGGATGGCCAAAATCAATAAAAAAAAATATTGTTATTCTCCTAGGTTCACCAAGCATCATATAAGATGCCTGAAATGAGGACCACTGGGGTTCTCTTTCCATCAAATAAACTTTTCTTATTTACTAACTAGTTGTCTTTCATATTGTAATTTGATTTCTTGCTCCTTGGACAATTATTTGTAATTATTTGATATTATACTCATTTCATGTGGCAATAAATTTTTTTGAATGAAAAGAACACATAATAATCTCATCAATGAGTAACACCATTGCCTTTGAAAAGTTGAATTGTAGTCACTCATGATTACAATTCAATCTTGCCTGTGTTCACCATATTAGTCCAAGACCATCTCATATTCTCATGTGATTCATTGAGAAAATTATATATTGATTATACCTTAATATTCTAGATCAAGATGAATTGACCGTACCAATTATTTTCAATTTCATTGTGGGAACATATGACGATATAATGTTATCCTATCAAGTGAGCAAATTAAAACCCAATAATATCACATTTTTCTATATTAATTGATACCGCAAAAAATTAGATAAAATTTCACATTGTCGACTTTCAAAAATATCCATAATCCACTCATTCTCCTTCTATCTTGCCTATTTAAAACAACTGCATGCATCAACCGACAGAAGTGCAAAAAATGAGTCCTAATCAATAGTATTCACTCCTTACCAAGTGTTAATAGCTTCTTTTTTTTCTAGCAGCAAAGTATCAAATTTATTATTTCCTCCAAAAAAAATATTTCATCATGAAAAAAAAAAACATACAAGCAAACCCCCCGCGCAAAAAAATTCTCAACAATTAAAACTGAAGAATGAATGCAAAAAAGAGCAATAAAATTAAATAAATCAAAGAAAGCATACCTGAAGGAGGTGAAGCTCTTAGTGATAGAAAGCCACAAGCAGCCCAAGAAGCAAAGGAATGGAGGTTATTATGTGATGGTAAGACAAACGAAGCAAGGCCATCACCATATATCACCAATGCCCGACTGGGTTTATCCGCCATCAATAACAAGCCAAGCTTTTTTCACCCAACAAAACCAATTAATCACTTCTCACTTTTCAATAGTCACTGCAACAAGAAAGTCGTGAGGAAAGCTATTAGATTACAGACATAGGACGCCTACATGATGTCACTACTTTCCTTTTAGGGCTACCAATAAACCACGGATTCACAGGCAACTAATCCCTTTAATAGTAATCTTCATAAAATACAAGAAACTCAAGGATGAGTCAATATCACAAACATTTTACAAGGGTTTTTTTTTTTTTTTTGGGGGGGGGGGGGGGGGGGGGGTTCATTTACAATTGCTCCATGTCAATAACCATAAGAATTGTTAAAATCTGAATTTGATCAAACACGTATCACAATTTAATATGCAACTCAGAAAAATAAAATCAAAGATTAATTTTGTTTGAAGTTAATCAAATTGGGGACAAAATCAATCATGAATGATGCAAAGACCCCATTACATCTAACATATCATCACAACCAAACAAACCCAAATTAGATGCACTGATTAGTTCATAAAGCGAGCCAATCCAAGCTAAACTGGTTGGCTCAACCGGCCAATCTTGTTGCACAAGTCTTCATAATCCATCTTTATTAAGGATTATTGTTAATTATTGCAAGATCTAATCATTAAAACTTGCATAACATCTTAACCATATATATATATATATATATATATATATATATGTGTGTGTGTATGCATATATGTGTGTGTGCGCGTGTCGAACAATTCCCTTTGAATGAGTTTAGGTTTTCCCACTATAAGCCTATCCCAAAGCCAAAAGCCATTTTTATATGATTAAATCTATATATAAATCATCATTCTTAATTAAATTCTAACAGTTATTGCTGACAACTATAGAGCCTCTATATCAATTACAAAATTACATAATGAATTGTTATGATTTGGAGTATCATTTAATCATATATTTATCTTATAAGAACTCTTTTAGTATCTTGTAAGGTAAATAATTCAATCATTTATAAAATATCACCATCGTTAAACTCATATGCTTCATAAAACCTATGAGCTTTCAGACAAGATCAATTCAATATTCTTGATAGCATCGTCTTAGTAAAATCTATTCTTATTTACTCAACATAACTCTTATATGGACTATTGATTGAACATAATACAACTATAAAACTTCCCATCGATTCTATAATTAAAAGTATTATTCTTTTATCCTTTCACATTATAAGATACTATAAATACTAGGTTTACAATAAATAATGGCACAAAATATCACCAACCCAAGATTCATGAGATAAGTTTTAAAATCTGTCTTTGTTAAGGACTATGATTATTACCTCATATAACCAGGACTTGCGCTATACCTTATTTATTTCCTCACAAAACCTTATTTATTTCCAATCACCTCAATTTGCTCTTAATTTTATCATTTAAGATGTCATCGGTCATTAACTTATTCAAAGTTTTGTTTAAATCATCATGAATGCTTGAGACAGAAGGCTGACAAAGCGGAACTTATCTCAAGAAATAACAAGGAAAGGGTTGCTATAACCAGCCATTGAAAGAGGTTGATAAACCTCGGACCTGAGCTAAGAATGGAAGCTTGGTGGCCTGCAACCGGCTTGCTCCTTAGGTGAGATGCAAGCTGTATTTGTTTTTATGTTACTCTTAACATAATTCCTCTTTCATTATATCTCCCAAACCTTCCATTGCAATCCCTCCACTAAAGTAAAGACTAGGTACTCTCAATTTTTATCATCACCAGCAAACCCTAATCCATAAAAGGCTCTTGACTTGGGCCCATTCTCCACCATTCAATCTCAATACCACAGTATTAGCTCTTACCACATTCTCTCCTAACCCTAATCTCATTCCCACGGCATTAAAGCCATTTTGCGAGCCAAAGGATTCCCTTTGGGAGTTCTCAGGTTTTGAACCCTAAAAATACCTTCTCTTCCACATCCCTCCATGCCTCACTCCAACCTTCCCCAACCTCTCCATTACCTTCCTTCCCCTCAACCCCATTTCCAATAATCATTGGTCGAGCCTTACCACCGTCCCAAACCAACAAAATAATTTCCATGCAAGCCCCCCCCTTTTGATCACCCCATAAAATCAACTCCTTTCTTACATTGATCACCACTCTCACAAGTTCAACAACTCAGCACCATATTTCCAATCCTAAATCAATAAATCTTCACCATTTTTACCACATTGAACTCACCATCAACTTTATCTCCTATAGAATATATTTTCTTTTACATGAACTCCCAACAAAATTTATCAAATTAGAGAAAGCATTGAAAATCAAAGAAATTTCACATATGATTTTCAGCCACAATAACTAATGTTAATGGTAGTTGAGAAAAATAATAAATATGATATCTTAAGCACTCACTTTTCATAATCAAAATTTTTAGCTCATTAAACTAACCAGGAATGTTATTTGCCCCATCATAACCTTGAACACATAGTCGTGTTATGCTCAACATATACTTTTAGAAAATTTGTTTCACCTGCTCTTTTAACAGTTGAAATAGATGTCTCATTAATATGTGTAATGTCAAGAAAGTGCTCAATAATGCAGGTTCTTTCATCAATATAATAGAGTTCAATAGTCATTTATTCTTTAACTAATAAATATTGAAACTCATCCAATAAAATTATAAACAAATGATTACCTAAATCATTAATGATGACATTCAAAATCTCAACAACAAGTACATAATACAATGCAATATCTATTTGAATGCCAAGAGCAAATAATTATATTATTTCCTAAGCATTTTCCAAAATAAAATTTTCTATATTTTTATTGTGATATGCAAGGAAGCACAAAATTTTTCTTGGTTTTTAAAATTTTCAAATTCATAATGGCACCTTGAAAAGCTGAGCCTTGGTGCAAAAGCAATCTTACACAATTAATAATGGCAATTATTGTGCTTGAATCCCTTCTAACTTGATAGGAATGCACAAATCTAATTAGTTGCTCTTAAATCATTAAATATTCGCATTTTCTTCAATCAATTTTGTGAGCACTAGAAATGTGACCAATATAAACTTGAAACCAATCCTTCTTCCAATTTTTAAATTTGTTGGTGTTAAAATAATCAACACTTGCTTTTTCATGTTATCCCTATAAAGATAACAAAATAAGCAATAGACTGCATATTTTGTAATTATATTTCAACAACTTTTTATATTCATTAAATTATTATAGATTCAGCATACTCAATTTGATTTCAATTTGTATCCGAAGAAATTCATGATCACAATGTTAGCATGGCTTTTTTTGCAAATAGCACTTCGAAATCTATCTCAAGCATTTGAATGATACTCTGAAATCCATTTCTTAATCTAAGATATAATAGGATATCATCTAAGGTTAATTTCTACATGAATTTCAACATGAATTTATTTGGATTCTGTGTACTCTATTGTTTTCTAATGATTTAAAAAATAAATAAATAAATTCATTAATTAATCAAGTTATAAACAAGACGTATTAAATTATAGACTAAGTAATCAATTAAATAAATTATAAATCATAAATTAAACAACATGGGTATTTATGAGTAATTATCTTATTATTTGCTACATCATTATTTTCCTCAATTATACAAATAAAAAATAATTTACTTTGGGTTAAAACTATCTTTTATTTCCATTAGAAATTAGGAACCGCAAACATTAAAATATCAATCTTGGGGCAGTAACTTAAGTCCAATTTCAGTGTAGTTATACATATTTATATATTTCTCAAACTTCAATATCTAGCCATTATTTATACTTAGGTTTCTTAAGAAAATGGTGTAGAACACGACCATGAAAACACTAAATCATATAAGAAAAATTCTCCCATAGAAAAGTTAGAAAAATGACATGAACAGAACAACTTGAGAGCAAATTGAGTGAATGAAAAGGAACAAGGTGGAAAAACGAAGGATTAGATGAGACAAAACGAAACGGGAAGAAATACATACATTGGGCACGGTCGAGCACAGCGAAATGACTGGTGGCGGCCTCGACGGCGAGCAGACCGCCCCGTGCCCCCTCCTCTCCCGATCTCCGTCTCTCTGGCGATAGCCGCGGCGACTCGGGTTTGACAATAATACCTAAGGGCGACTTTTATTTTATCCGGTGAACGTACGCTCCTCTACGTTCGGTTTTAGACCAAAACAGTGCAATACCGAGTTTTTTCAAAAAACTCGGTACAACTCGGTACTCGGTACTCGGTATTGCACGTTTTTGACCTAAAACCGAACGTAGAGGAGCGTACGTTCACTGGATGTAATAAAAGTTCCCATGTTTAGTCCTCCAGTCGCAGCCATCCTATCTAAGCTCGATTAATTAATCGATTTTTGACTCATTTATTATGTAATAAATAATAATAATTTAGATTAAAATATTTATTATAAAAAAATTAATTGATAATAATAAATGAATAAAATTTATGAAAAAAAAAATTGATATATGAAAACTTTTATTACTTTAAATGAATTGACTCACAAGCTAACTGAGGCGTGTCGTAGTTAGTATATATTTGGGTCATTAACTCATTAAATTCAACTCATGAGCCATTTATCAAGTAAAACTTGAATTTACATACTCAATTACACCCTTAATTAGGAGTCTAGGACTGACCTAATAGGCCATGACCTTTAGTCCCGACTAAGTTATGCTCGCATTTGTTGTTATGTAGTCTATTGCTATTTTGTTTATCCTTTCTCGATACTTGACAACGAGCATACTATTTTTCAAATTTTAGATATCTTGACAACGAGCACAGTATTTTTCAATTTTTAGATATCAAGGAAGATTATTGATATATCTACGAAAAACCTGCATGATTTGTATGAATCTTGAGGCAAAATTAGAATTGAAACTATCAAAATCACATGAACTCCAATTTCAGCAAGTTTATAGTTGAATAGAACGTCTCAACGAGATGAACACAATAATACCAAAGGTGGTCCAATCTAAGATCAAATCAAACACTTAAAGTTTGATTGAAAACTTCAAATATTAATCAGATGACCAAATGATCTCCAAATTCGACATACTTATAGTCTAATCGAGCGGCTCAACGAAACAAATCCAACAAGCCTAAGATCACTCAATTATGACATCATTAAGGGACATAAATATTGAATATGTATTTCATAATCAAACGAATCAATATGGGTCATATGATGGAGTGCTTTGGATTGTAATGCAAATTAACAAAATGTCAATCCCAAAAAACCTATAAATATAGCTTCACTCTTCACATAAGAGGAGGAGAGGAGAGAACCAAAGAGATCTCTCTTACATTTTCTAGCCATCACCGCAAAAGACCACCAACACCTATTATCGCCAACAACCACTATCAACGTCGATGATTAGTATCATAAATCATCATCATCTTAATAATATTGACATTTGACAAAATTTAACCCTATTCTTGGGTACATTTATTTGCCTATGGATGTCTGCTTTCTATAAACTCTATTAGAGAAATTAAGTCCTATCGTTGTGTGTTAACTACCCTTTATGGACACTTGATTTTTGTACTCTCCCTTAAAGAAAATAAAATATTTGGTGTTCCCCCTCTTCTTTAACAATAGAGAAAGGAAAATTCTTATATGACTTACTACATAGTGGACTTTACAACTAAGTCAGGCCTCGTGATTTTCCCTTTTCGAGTTCTTCACATAATAATTTTTTCATCTTACTATTTTTATCTGTGCGTGGTGAAATTTTTGACAAAGTTGGGATATAAAATACATACAACTCAAATCTTCTAGCACCTAACAATTATTAAGTGTGATTAGAAGTTAAATGATTCTTTACTTTTATTTTTAATAATTTTAATTAGTTTAACTTTTTAACTATGTTGATTTACAATTTATTTTCTAGTTAGTGATTGTAATTAAGTAACTGAGAACACACACATATCGGGGGAGAATTTTTAAAATTCATATATTTAAACTGATAGTACAGTATGAACTAGTTAGTATGAGATGATCTGATATGTTATTAGGTCATGACCTTTAGTCCCAACTAAGTTATGCTCGCATTTATTGTTATGTAGCCTATTGCTACTTTGTTTACCCTTTGTCGATACTTGACAACGAGCATACTATTTTTCAAATTTAAGATATCTTGATAACGAGCACAGTATTTTTCAAATTTTAGATATCAAGAAAGATTATTGATATATCTACGAAAAATCTGCATGATTTGTATGAATCTCGAGGCAAAATTAGAATTGAAACTTTATCAAAATCACATGAACTCCAATTTCAGCAAATTTATAGTTGAATAGAACGTCTCAATGAGATGAACACAATAATACCAAAGGTGGTCCAATCTAAGCTCAAATCAAACACTTAAAGTATGATTGAAAACTTCAAATATTAATCAGATGACCAAATGATCTCCAAATTAGACATGATTATAGTCTAATCGAGCGGCTCAATGAAACAAATACAACAAGCCTAAGATCACTCAATTGTGGATTTTAATATTTTTATAAAATTCAGGTCGAATCGCTCTACCATATAGCATCGCAAACCTCTTCACTAGTGAGCGCAGCGCCACAACATCACCCTGAGTGCCGTAGCTTAGATTTATTTTTTAAGGAAGATATAGAGCTGAATGACACAATGTTGCCTATCTCAGTCGTGGCACCTCTGAGGAAAAAATTCTAGATTTTCAAATCATGCATACAAACCCCATAGGATCCATTTCCGAGCAAATTCAAACACCTATGTTCATACCAAATACTCATAGACACATACAAGAGACATGAATGAAGGAATTTCAATGGATTATCATCACGGTTTTGTCTTGTTGATGTGACTTTCTGTAATATCAGTTTTTGCTCCAGGTTCGTCCGGGACGAAGTTGGATCGTCCGGGACGATCGGTACAGGTTGTGCAGAAAACCTTGTTTGGCTGATTGGTTCGTCTGGACGAAGTGTGGATCGTCTGGACGAAATTTCTCCCGTGAACCCATCGCCAGGGACGATATGTGATTTGTCGTCTGGACGGAATTCCTCTCTTCATGGATCGTCCGGTACGAAGCTCGATCGTCCGGGACGATCAGTCTGGATATATATAGAAATGAGATATTTTGAAGAGAGAGAAAAAGCTGAGGAGAGAGAAAAACGAAGGAAAAAGTGGAAAAGCGGATTTTCGGACGACGCGGAGCCGTTTTCGATCGAAGTGACTGTTGAGGAAATTACTGTGCACGAGGTAAGGCACAATCCGACTTTCTAAATTTTCAGAACCGTCGTGTTTGGCGGTATTTTCTGTCCGGATTTTGTTTCCGTTAGCGATTTTCGTCCGTATCTTTTGAACGGTTCAGTTTTTACCGCGTAACTTTTTGTATATCGTTGCCGTGCCGGGTGTGCACATTTTGGTTATTTTCTGAAGATTTTCGTCCGGGTATTTTTGATTCGACTGTGTTTTTAGTCGACCGGATTTTTCTGTGAAATTGGAATTTATCTGTGCAGTAGAATAAAGGTTTTGAAATATTGATATCTGTATTCTGTGCGAATTCGGTAAATTTTCTTTGCAGGAATTTTTGTGTAAATTCCGTATACTGCCGTTGTGCTGCCCGATTTTTGTGTAATTTCTGAATTGTCCGGATTTCTTCTGAATTGAAATGCTATGTGTATAAGCTATAAAAAGGGAGTTATAAGGGGCCTGAATCCTATGAGATTCAGTTAGTGAAACGGGAAATCTGAAATGAGCTCAATCTGAAATCTGATATCTGTTCTGTTCCGGATCCGATGAATTCTGTTTTGGTGCTATAAGCACATCTGTTTTGGTGCCGTGAGCACAAAGGGAGACATAAGGGGCCTGGATCCTATGAGATTCAGTCAGTGTCTGGGAAGGGAGGCATAAGGGGCCGGAATCCGTAGAGATTCCGTCAGTGTCAGGGCATTTAGCTATATGTATCTGTGCTACTTTCTGTATCTGTTCTGTTCTGTACGAAATTGTGATTATGACATGATATAATGTGATCCGTACGATTCTGATTTCTGTTCTGACTCTGTTGATTTATTCTGTTCTGATACGATCTGTACGACTCTGATGTGATTTGATATCCGTCCGTAAGTTTTGATTTCCGATTCTGTTCTGACTTCTGATCTGATTTATGTCTGATAAGTTTGGTTTTGTTTTCTGAGGATTTAGATTGGTGGTTTGTTGCTTTGCTGAGCTGTTGAGCTCACCCTTGCTTTCTGGTGGTTTTCAGGTTCTGGGAAGGGCAAGGAAGTCCAGGATTAGATTTCAGAGTCCGATCAGATTAGGTACTTTTGTACTTTTGATTTTTGTACAGTCATGGCTTTCCTGTTCTGTCTTTCTTTCTGTTGTGAAAGCCATGTACTGTTCTGTAGATGATTATTTTGAGGAAATGAATTCAGATAGATGTTTTGTTCCGCTGCAGTTGATGTTTTTAGTAGCTCTGTTGTTCTGTGCGCTTCTGTTGAGTTAAGAATTTGGAAGATCAGTTCAGTAACCTAATCCAAAGCCAGATCCTGGTTAGCTATTTTTCCCCGTCGCGATCCGGCGCGGGCGGGATCCGTCTCGTCTCGGGTCGGGTCGTGACAAGCTTTTGTGGTATCAGAGCACTGGTTTTGGAAACAGGTTGGATTGTAAAACAGAGCTCTAGGAAGTGATCAGTGAGTCTGTCTGGGAGGTAGTTTTGGGTCGTTTGGCTTTTTATTGTGTTATTTTGTGTTGTTTTGTGATAGTTTTCCGGATTTTCTGGATTTTTCTGTATGGATCAGCCAGACCCAGACATGACAGACGGTCAGAGTGACGATCAGGCAGCACCAGTGGGGAGTACAGCCCCAGTGGTCGGTGCTGATACGCTTTCTCAGTTTGCTTCACTTGTTGCTCAGATGATGAGCGAGACTCAGAGCAGAGCTTCGACTGTTAGATCTGAGGACATTGATCGACACCTGCAGTTATTTTTGAGGTTGAAACCTCCGAGGTTTGAGGGCGCTGTTGAGCCCAGAGCAGCCGAGGAGTGGCTGAGGAGATTGGAGAAGACTTTTGACGGGATGCAGTGTCCTGCAGACAGGAAAGTTCCGTTAGCTGTTTTTCTGTTGGACGGAGAGGCTGAGCACTGGTGGGATGGCCAGCAAGCAGCCAGATTTCAGGGCAGATTGAACTCTTTGATCACTTGGGAGGAGTTCACTGAAGTATTTCGAGATTGGTTTGTTCCCCCTTCTGCACGACAGCAGATGCAGGAGAGTTTTCTGAGACTTGTTCAGGGGAGCAAGACGGTGATGCAGTACGAGGCTGAGTTTACTGCATTAGCCAGGTACGCTCCGCAGTTGGTTAGCACGTCTGCTGAGAGGTGCTACAGATTTCTGAGAGGCTTACGAGACACTTTGAGGCAGCCTCTGATACCGTTCCGGATTACTGATTTCTCTGAGCTTGTGGAGCGAGCTCGTCTGATTGAGAATGATATGACGGCTACTCAGCAGCGGTGGTCTGCGAGTAGGAAGAGGTTTGGAGGAGATACTTCTGGCAGTGGTTCCTCTGGGAAGAGGAGATTTGTTCCTGGATCTGGATCTGGAGATTCCAGGAAGAGCGGAGGATCGTCTGGTACTGCTACCAGTACGACTAGTTCTGGATCTGTCAGTTCGGCACCTGTGTGCCAGAGTTGTGGACGACGACACCATGGCCAGTGCTACAGGATAGCTGGTCTTTGTTTCAGATGTGGTCAGTCAGGACATAGGATTGCAGAATGTCCGCAGATGGGATTTGATCAGCGTTCTGAGTTCCGATCTGAGGGCTTTGTCAGACCTGTTGGTTCAGCAGCAGGAAGACCGAGGACTGTTCCTCCACGCCCTGAGGGATTTACTGGTAGAGGTGGTGGTTCTAGTTCTGCACCACGGAGACCACCTACGATTCAGAGGGAGCAGAGTAGTTCTGTTGCTTCAGTTCCTGCTCCAGTTCAGCCCCGAGTTTATAGTCTGAGTCAGCAGGAGGCTCGTGATGCTCCGGATGTTGTGACAGGTACGGTTTACATTTCTGATCAGCCCTGTCGTGTTTTGTTTGACTCTGGAGCGAGTCATTCTTTTCTGTCCGAGCATTGTTTTGAGATTTTACATTTGGATTCGATGGTTTTACCGGTTTCTTTGTCTGTGATTTTACCGGCTGGGAATCCATTGATTGCTCGACAGTTTTGTTTGTGTGAGATCGAGATTTCTGGCAAGAAATGGAAATCGAGTTTGATTCGATTGCCGATTTCTTCGTATGATGTGATTCTGGGCATGGATTGGCTGAGTCAGTATGAGGCCCAGATAGACTGTCTGAAGAAGCAAGTGAGCTTGCTTGTGGCTGGAGAGAGAGTTGTATTTCAGGGATTACGAGGTGTTCTCTCCAGTCTGATTTCTGCGTTGGAGGTGAGCAGGATGTGGAAGAAAGGATGTCCGGTATTTTTGGCTTCGGTGCGGGATCTGAACCTGGAGGTTGGTTCTGTTTCTGAGATCCCTGTGGTACGGGAGTTTGCTGATGTTTTTCCTGAGGAGTTGGTTGGTTTACCTCCGGATAGAGATGTGGAGTTCTCTATCGATGTTTTTCCGGGTACAGCTCCGATATCGAAAGCTCCGTACAGGATGGCACCGAAAGAACTTTCTGAGTTGAAAGTTCAGCTTCAGGAGTTGGTTGACAGAGGGTTTGTACGTCCTAGTGTTTCGCCCTGGGGAGCACCTGTTCTGTTTGTGAAGAAGAAGGACGGTACACTCCGTATGTGTATTGATTACAGAGATTTGAACAAGGTCACGATCAAGAACAAGTATCCTTTGCCTCGGATAGACGACTTGTTTGATCAGCTTTCCGGATCTTCGGTATTTTCGAAGATTGATTTGAGATCCGGATACTATCAGGTGAAGGTGAAGGAAACTGATGTGGTGAAGACTGCTTTCAGTACTCGGTACGGGCACTACGAGTTTTTGGTTATGCCTTTTGGGGTAACCAATGCGCCTGCGATTTTCATGGATCTGATGAACCGAGTATTCAGGGAATATTTGGATCAGTTTGTGATCGTCTTCATTGACGATATTCTGGTATATTCTGCATCTGAGGATGAGCATGCCAGACATTTGAGGATTGTGTTGGAGACTTTGAGGAGGCATCAGCTATATGCCAAGTTCTCCAAGTGTGAATTCTGGCTGAAGAGCATTTCATTTTTGGGGCACGTGGTTAGCGGAGAAGGCATTTCTGTAGATCCCCAGAAGATTCAGGCGGTTGCTGATTGGCCAAGGCCGACTACGGTATTTGAGGTACGTAGTTTCTTGGGTATGGCCGGATATTACAGAAAATTTGTGAAGGGTTTTTCACAGATTTCGACTCCTCTGACGAGACTGACTCAGAAGTCAGTACCTTTTGTTTGGACACCGGAGTGTGAAGCTAGTTTTCAGAGATTGAAGGAGTGTTTGACTTCAGCTCCAGTATTGGCACTTCCGTCAGGTACGGAGGGTTTTCAGGTGTTCAGTGATGCTTCACTGAAAGGATTGGGTTGTGTTCTGATGCAGCATGGTCAGGTAATTGCTTATGCTTCGAGACAGTTGAAACCACATGAGAAGAATTACCCGACGCATGATCTGGAGTTAGCTGCAGTTGTTTTTGCTTTGAAGATTTGGCGTCATTACCTGTATGGCGTCAGATGTGAGATCTTTACTGATCATAAGAGCCTGAAGTACATTTTTACTCAGAAGGATCTGAATCTGAGACAGAGGAGGTGGCTCGAGTTGATCAAGGACTATGATTTGACTATTCAGTATCAGCCCGGGAAGGCGAATGTGGTAGCGGACGCTCTGAGCAGAAAGTCTTCTGGATTCTCAGGTATTCAGCTTACCTGTGATGACTTTCTGATTCGTGATTTGGAGAGATTGCAGTTGGAGGTGGTTTCCTCCAGTGATTTGAAGTTGGCTCAGATGAGTATTCAGTCTTCTTTGGAAGCACGGATTCAAGAAGCCCAGAAGTCAGATTTTGGTTATTCGAAGTTGATTGCACAGATTGGATCTGGTAAGACTCCTGAACTTCGAATTTCTGATTCTGGTGTTATTTTCTGTAAGAACAGGTTGTGGGTACCTGTGTCTGGAGACTTGAGACAGGAGATTCTGTACGAATCTCATCATTCTGGCTACACTGTTCATCCAGGCAGTGGTAAGATGTACGCTGACATGAAGCTTTTGTTTTGGTGGCCTGGGATGAAGAAAGATGTGGCAGAGTTTGTGTCGAGATGCGACGCCTGTCAGTTGGTGAAGGCAGAGCATCAGCGACCAGGTGGACTGTTGCAGTCGTTGCCTATCCCTGAGTGGAAATGGGAGGAGGTAACGATGGATTTTGCGATGGGTTTTCCTCGATCTAGACAAGGACATGATGCCATTTGGGTGGTTGTAGATCGATTGACGAAGTCAGCCCATTTTCTTCCGATCAGACAGACGGATTCAGTTGATCGTTTGGCACAGATTTATGTGAAGGAAATAGTCAGATTGCACGGTGTGCCTCGTGTGATCGTATCTGATCGAGATGGACGTTTTACTTCCAGACTTTGGAAAGGCATTCAGCAAGGCTTGAGTACGAAACTGCATTTCAGTACAGCCTTTCATCCTCAGACCGACGGACAGTCTGAGAGGACGATTCAGGTACTGGAAGATCTGTTGAGGCTTTGTGTTCTGGACTTTAGCGGAAGCTGGGAAGATCATATTCCGTTGATTGAGTTTGCCTATAACAACAGTTTTCAGTCCAGTATCGGTATGGCACCGTACGAGGCTTTGTATGGCAGGAAGTGTCGTACTCCTTTGACTCCGACCTCCTTCGGAGATAGACAGGCTTTGGGGGCCACTTTTGCTGATGAAACTGCTCAGAAGATCAATTTGATAAGAGAAAGATTGAAAGCCGCTCAAGATCGTCAGCAGAAGTATTACAATCAGAAGCACAGATTTGTTGAGTTTCAGGTCGGTGACTTTGTGTATGTCAAAGTCAGCCCGATGAAAGGTGTGAGCAGATTTGGTCAGGTGAGCAAGCTTAGTCCAAGGTATGTTGGACCATTTGAGATTTTGGAAAGAATTGGAAAAGCTGCTTACAAGTTATTACTTTCTGAATCTATGCCTGATGTGCATAATGTGTTTCACGTATCCACTCTGAGGAAGTGGGTTTCAGACTCTGGGAAGAAGTTGTCTGCTGATGAAGTGGAGATTCAGGAGAATCTGGCGTACAAGGAAGAGCCAGAGCTTATTTTGGCGTACGACGTCCGAAAGTTAAGAAATAAAGAGATTCCGATGGTTAAAGTCCAGTGGAAGCACCGGACTGCACGGGAAGCCACTTGGGAGAAGGAGTCTGACATGAGACAGTCGTACCCGTACTTGTTTTGACTGAGTTTGGACTGGATAATGTCGAGGACGACATTTTTTTTAAGTTGGGGAGATTGTAATATCAGTTTTTGCTCCAGGTTCGTCCGGGACGAAGTTGGATCGTCCGGGACGATCGGTACAGGTTGTGCAGAAAACCTTGTTTGGCTGATTGGTTCGTCTGGACGAAGTGTGGATCGTCTGGACGAAATTTCTCCCGTGAACCCATCGCCAGGGACGATATGTGATTTGTCGTCTGGACGGAATTCCTCTCTTCATGGATCGTCCGGTACGAAGCTCGATCGTCCGGGACGATCAGTCTGGATATATATAGAAATGAGATATTTTGAAGAGAGAGAAAAAGCTGAGGAGAGAGAAAAACGAAGGAAAAAGTGGAAAAGCGGATTTTCGGACGACGCGGAGCCGTTTTCGATCGAAGTGACTGTTGAGGAAATTACTGTGCACGAGGTAAGGCACAATCCGACTTTCTAAATTTTCAGAACCGTCGTGTTTGGCGGTATTTTTTGTCCGGATTTTGTTTCCGTTAGCGATTTTCGTCCGTATCTTTTGAACGGTTCAGTTTTTACCGCGTAACTTTTTGTATATCGTTGCCGTGCCGGGTGTGCACATTTTGGTTATTTTCTGAAGATTTTCGTCCGGGTATTTTTGATTCGACTGTGTTTTTAGTCGACCGGATTTTTCTGTGAAATTGGAATTTATCTGTGCAGTAGAATAAAGGTT
This sequence comes from Dendrobium nobile, assembly GCA_022539455.1. Lineage (NCBI taxonomy): Eukaryota > Viridiplantae > Streptophyta > Magnoliopsida > Asparagales > Orchidaceae > Dendrobium > Dendrobium nobile. Next base: position 9,770,999 of record CM039736.1, read on the forward strand.
TTGAAATATTGATATCTGTATTCTGTGCGAATTCGGTAAATTTTCTTTGCAGGAATTTTTGTGTAAATTCCGTATACTGCCGTTGTGCTGCCCGATTTTTGTGTAATTTCTGAATTGTCCGGATTTCTTCTGAATTGAAATGCTATGTGTATAAGCTATAAAAAGGGAGTTATAAGGGGCCTGAATCCTATGAGATTCAGTTAGTGAAACGGGAAATCTGAAATGAGCTCAATCTGAAATCTGATATCTGTTCTGTTCCGGATCCGATGAATTCTGTTTTGGTGCTATAAGCACATCTGTTTTGGTGCCGTGAGCACAAAGGGAGACATAAGGGGCCTGGATCCTATGAGATTCAGTCAGTGTCTGGGAAGGGAGGCATAAGGGGCCGGAATCCGTAGAGATTCCGTCAGTGTCAGGGCATTTAGCTATATGTATCTGTGCTACTTTCTGTATCTGTTCTGTTCTGTACGAAATTGTGATTATGACATGATATAATGTGATCCGTACGATTCTGATTTCTGTTCTGACTCTGTTGATTTATTCTGTTCTGATACGATCTGTACGACTCTGATGTGATTTGATATCCGTCCGTAAGTTTTGATTTCCGATTCTGTTCTGACTTCTGATCTGATTTATGTCTGATAAGTTTGGTTTTGTTTTCTGAGGATTTAGATTGGTGGTTTGTTACTTTGCTGAGCTGTTGAGCTCACCCTTGCTTTCTGGTGGTTTTCAGGTTCTGGGAAGGGCAAGGAAGTCCAGGATTAGATTTCAGAGTCCGATCAGATTAGGTACTTTTGTACTTTTGATTTTTGTACAGTCATGGCTTTCCTGTTCTGTCTTTCTTTCTGTTGTGAAAGCCATGTACTGTTCTGTAGATGATTATTTTGAGGAAATGAATTCAGATAGATGTTTTGTTCCGCTGCAGTTGATGTTTTTAGTAGCTCTGTTGTTCTGTGCGCTTCTGTTGAGTTAAGAATTTGGAAGATCAGTTCAGTAACCTAATCCAAAGCCAGATCCTGGTTAGCTATTTTTCCCCGTCGCGATCCGGCGCGGGCGGGATCCGTCTCGTCTCGGGTCGGGTCGTGACACTTTCCAGTAGGTCACCCATTCCAAAATTGCTTCGAGATGAGCACGCTTAACTATGGAGTTTCATACAAAAATTCTAACCATTATACAAAAAAGTGCCTCAATGTTTAAGAGTTTAGCTTTCATTTATTTCACACTATCCGACTCACAATCAATTCCTAGAGCTCTGGCTACATTTCAATTTTATCAAAAATCATTTTGATACCAATTATAATAGCTCAAACTCTTAACTATTGAGATATTGTCTGTTTTGGCCTGAGGGCCTCATGATTTTATCATGGTTGTGTAACTTCTCAATAGGCCACCCATCTTAAAATTTCTCCATGATAATCACATCTAATTTTTAAGTTTCTTAATAAAATTCTGACCATCACACCAAAAGGCGCATTAATGCTTAAGAGTTTAGCCTTTTTTTTTTAATAAATTTAGAGGTTTCACGATCTCTCTTAATTTATAAGTATATGTGGTTAATAATCTAATATTAAAATAAAATATTATTTAAGTATATATGTTGATAATTCGAAGACAATGTAACATAAATTTACATCAACTAGGATTTGTAGAGTAGGCTTAGATCTTTAACTTAGGAACATATAGCCATATGTCATAATGTCGTGTATTTCTATATAACATATGAGATAAGATTCATTTAATATTGATACGTCATCACAAAATTAGCTTGATTGGGCACGAATCTCGAAGCAAAAGCTAGTTGGAAACTTCAAAAATTAAATCCGGGAGCATATGAACTCCGATTTCAGCAAGCTTACTGTCGAACTGAGCGTCTCGGAAATACGAACCTAACGACACCAAGATCAACCCAATCGGAGCCCAAATGAGTCCGAATCAAGAGCTCAAAGCGCTGTTGGAAGGTTCAAACTGCAATTTGAGTTACCAAACGGTCTCCGATTTTGATGAGCTTATACTCGAATCGAACGGCTCGACGAGACGAATCCAACGAGCTCAAGATCACTAAATTCCGACATCATTAAGGCCTCCAAATGTCCAACAAACGGTGCACGATCATAGGATTCAATATCGGCCGTCCATTTGATCACTCCCTATTCGCCCTTGATCTCACACCTATTTACGGACCATGCCACTCCAGAAAATCTATAAATAGAGCCCTCATTCTTCACAAGAGAGGATCCTAAGCAAGAGAGAGAAGAAGAGAAGAGAAGGAGAGAGAGAAGGAAGGAATTCCTCCTCGACAGCCGCCGGACCACCGCAGAACCTCGTCGGACCACCGCCGGACCACCGCAGGAATCTCGTCGGACCACCGCCGGACCACCGCAGGAACCTCGCCGGACCACCACAGGACCTCGCCGGACCACCACTTTGAGACCCGACGTTCAGTCCCTATTTCCTGCCAAAGACCCGACGTCTTGTTCAAGGCCCGACACTAAGTCCCTATTTCCTGCCAAAGACCCGACGTCTTGTTCAAGACCCGACACTTAGTCCCTACGTTCTGCTGAAGACCCGACGTCCTACTCAGGGCCCGACATTCAGTCCCTACGTCCTGCCGAAGACTCGACATCTTACTTAAATAATTGATTGTAATCTATTCACCCCTGGAGGTGATCCAGTCCTTTGTATCCAACTCAAAATCTAGTGGAACCATTTTCAACTGGGCTAGGCCTCGTGGTTTTTTCCCTTTTAAGGGTTTTCCACGTAAAAAATCTTGTGTTCTCTGTGTGTGCTAGTTATACGTACAACGCTAAGACGTAGAATTAAATCTCTATCGCCGCGTATTTTCTAGCCCGCAACAGATTGGCGCCGTCTGTGGGAAAGATCAATCCCACTACACTAAGTACTTCTTCAATGGAAAACAGGCGTAGCCATCGCATCATGGGAGCCTCTCGCTCCAATTCACATCAATCAGGAAACCAGTCCCTGAATCAAGAACGACGGGCATCTGCCTCCTTTCACCCTGGTGGCCGACACCCTGCAGGGGAAGGAACTTCAGGGCCATCCCTAGAAGAGCGTATCAGGAAGATGGAGGAATCTCAGAAGGAGATCCTTCGACTCTTAAGGGAGACTCGAGGACCAGCATTAGTACCTCAAGAAGATATTCTCTTCCCTCGAGACCAGCCAGGCTTTGAAGACGTTCTTCATGTTGAAGTCCCCCTTCCTCCGCCTAGAGTGCGCCCTCCAATCCGTCCAGAGAATGAGCTTGCTGACACAGCAAGCTCTACCCATCCTTCACACACGGGCCACCGGCAGCATATGCCTCCAGAAGTCCCAGAAGACTTGGACCAACAGCACGTTACTGAACTCCCCCGCAATACTCTCCGGGATGAGTTGCGGAGGCTAGTCCGAGAAGAGTTCCCCACAGGAGGTATAAGACACTCCCTTCGCCAACGGGAAGTTCACGAATCGTCACCTTTCACCGAAGCTGTCCTCCGGTACCCCGTTCCGGCAAGATTCAAACTCCCGAATATTGATTCGTATGATGGAACTTCAGACCCCTACGAGCATATCGACCACTATCGCACTATTATGCATATCCAGCAGGCCCCGGACGCTTTGCTCTGTCAAGTTTTTCCTGCCACCCTTAAAGGGCAAGCCCGAACATGGTTCTACTCACTGCCTGCCCGATCCATCTCGATATTCGTTAAATTGGCCAAACTGTTTGTCGAACAGTTTGTCGCCAACCGAAGGACGATTAAAGATTCCTCCCACCTTTCAGGGATACGTCAGAACGAGGGTGAATCCCTTAAAGAATACTTCCAGAGGTTTTCTACAGAAGCCCGACAAATTCCAGGGGTAGATCCCGAATTGCTTAGAGGTGTATTTCTTGGAGGACTCCGCCCAGGCCCCTTCTACTCAGCACTCATGCGAGATACGGTCCATTCATATGCGGATCTAATCCATCGAATAGAGGCTCAAATCTCCGCCGATGATGCCATCAATGCTCATAGAAAGCAATTTGAGCAGACGACCGGGAAGCGTAAGAATCCCCCAGGGACGGAGAATCCCCCCTCACAAAGGAATAAGCAAGGAAACTACAATTTTCCTCCTCGACCCTCACAGCCGCGACAAGAACCTCGTCAAGAAAAGGAGTACACACCACTCAATACATCCCAAGCAAATGTATTAATGGCCATCCGGGATCAAGAGAACGTAAAATGGCCACACCCTTTAAAACCCAACGTCGAAAACCAAGAGCAATATTGCCACTTCCACCGTAGCCGTGGGCACACTACTGAAGCATGTTGGCAGCTCAAGGAAGAAGTTGAGAGACTGATCCGACAAGGATATCTCCGACAATTCATCAAGAATACACCAGCCCGAGAAGAAGTTGGTCCGACTGGGGGGCAGAATCAACAACAAAGGCAGTCGGTAAACAATCGCCAAATAGTGGGAGAAATTGGAACCATTGCTGGGGGCCTATCAACGCCTTACCAAGTTTTAATTGCGTAGAGCACAATAGTACTACTTGTTTTAAGTATCGTATGTCTTTAGCATTGTGTGACTTCAGTACTATCTATCTTTAATTTTGAATGTTGTTTGTGGTGTTTGTAGCTTCTCCCTCCTTAAGCTGTCTTAGGGAGCTATGTTTTTATAAGACTTTATCTCCTTATCTTCTTCGAGTAAAATTGTATTGATAAATTCGCAAAAGTAGTGAACTTTAATATCCTTGACTCGAACAAATACATAATCGTTATTGTAGCTCAATCACCAGATAGTCAATCCTTGGTGGATTCTCCCGACCTCTTCCACACAGGTTAACGCCGTCGAGCAGGGTTCCGGCATACAACCTCGGAAAGGTCTCACATCCTTGGTGGATTCTCTCGACCTCTTCCACACAGGTTAACGCCGTCGAGCAGGGCTCCGACATACAACCTCGGAAAGGTCTCACATCCTTGGTGGATTCTCTCGACCTCTTCCACACAGGTTAACGTCGTCGAGCAGGGCTCCGGCATACAACCTCGGAAAGGTCTCACATCCTTGGTGGATTCTCCCGACCTCTTCCACACAGGTTAACGTCGTCGAGCAGGGCTCCGGCATACAACCTCGGAAAGGTCTCACATCCTTGGTGGATTCTCTCGACCTCTTCCACACAGGTTAACGTCGTCGAGCAAAGGCTCCGACATACAACCTCAGAAAGGTCTTACATCCTTGGCGGATTCTCCCGACCTCTTCCACACAGGTTAACGTCGTCGAGCAAAGGCTCCGATATACAACCTCGGAAAGGTCTTACATCCTTGGCGGATTCTCCCGACCTCTTCCACACAGGTTAACGTCGTCGAGCAAAGGCTCCGATATACAACCTTGGAAAGGTCTTACATCCTTGGCGGATTCTCCCGACCTCTTCCACACAGGTTAACGTCGTCGAGCAGGGCTCCGGCATACAACCTCGGGAAGGTCTCACATCCTTGGTTAACATTGCCAGAATGTTGTCAATGGACTTCTATCTTACTTCTCCATAATATTAAAATTCTACCAAATTTTGAATTTTCTCCTGTCACTGAACTTTTGCCTTGCAGGACTTTCGACGGACTTCTACCCGACATCGGACTTCTCCAGGTCGTCTGACTTCTGCTCGTAAGCGGACTTCTACTCGTCGTCGGACTTCTGCACGTCGACGAACTTTCATCGGTCTTCTGCCCGATGTCGCACTTTTCCCCGACGTTAGAATTCTACTCGACGTTAAGTTTCCACCTTTCGTTGGATTCATGTCCGTTGTCAAACTACTACCCGTCGTCGAACTTCTGCTCGTTAGCGGACTTCTACTTGTCGACGAACTTTTATCGGACTTCTGCCCGAGGCCGTACTTCTACACGACATCGGACTTCACCTTGTCGTCGAACTTCTGCTCGTCAGCAGACTTCTACTCGTCGTCGGACTTCTGCCCGTCGATGAACTTTCATCGGACTTCTACCCGAGGCCATACTTCTACACGACGTCGGACTTCTCCTTGTCGTCGAACTTCTGCTCATCAGCGGACTTCTACTCATCGTCGGACTTCTGCCCATCGACAAACTTTCATCGGTCTTCTGCCTGAGGCCGAACTTCTACATTACGTCAGACTTCTCCCTGTCGTCGGACTTCTACCAGTTAATAGACTTTCGTCGGTCTTCTACCCGACGCTGTATGACTACCCGATGTTGAATTCATGCCTGTCATCATACTTCTCCCCGATGCCGGAAGTTTGCCCGTCATTCCAACCTCTCTCCTTACAACGGTCTATCCGACCTCCATTACCAACCACCAAACATCGAAACTCCACAAGATCTCTCGAAGAAAAGAGGGATAAGGGAAAATCTCCGGACTTCCTTGCCAAGAGAGGGGCCTCAGAAAACTGAGGGAAGGCCTCAATAGAAAGGACAGAGGGAGAAGATCTCCGAACTTCCTTGCCAAGAGAGGGGCCTCAGAAAACTGAGGGAAGGCCTCAATAGAAAGGACAGAGGGAGAAGATCTCCGAACTTCCTTGCCAAGAGAGGGGCCTCAGAAAACTGAGGGAAGGCCTCAATAGAAAGGACAGAGGGAGAAGAGAAGAAAGGAGGAGAAGAAGAGAAGAAAAGAGAAGAGCAAGAGGAGTGGAGTGATTTTCTAAAGGGTTTAAGGCCCTATTTATAGGTTTTTGGGAGAAAGGAGAGAAGTTTCTAGAATTTTCAATTTCCAAAATTTTCTAAATTTTTCTGAATTTTTTCGGGATTTTTTAGGCATTTTTTCGGCCTAAAAAGGGTTAAAAATGCCTAAAAAACCCCTTTTTCTGCACAGGTGGGGCCCACTAGGTCGGTGGGCTGAACAGACCCGCCCGTTCGTTCAAATGAGGCGGTGGGAAGCTTCCAGGCGGGCTGACCGCGCGGGTCCAGGCGGGCCTAGGCGGCCCAGGCGGGCCGCCGCGCGGGCCAGGAGGCGGCCCAGCAGCCCGCCGCGCGGGCTGCAGCGCGGGCCGCAGGCGCGGCCCGGGCGGCCCAGGCGGGCCGCCGCGCGGGCTACAGCGCGGGCCGCTTGCGCGGCCCAGGCGGCCCAGGCGGGCCGGAGGCCCAGGCGGCCGGGCAGGCCAGGCGGCCGGGCGGGCCGCCGCGCAGCGCGCAGCGCGGGCCCGCGAGCGCGGGCCCAGGCGGGTCGGGCGGCCCAGGAGGGCCGCCGCGCGTTCCAGCGCAGGCCGGCGGTGCCGCCGCCGGCGGCGGCGGCCGGCCGGCCGGTCCGGCCGCCTAGCCCATTTTGGGCCCGATTTTCGTCCCGGAAACTCCGTTTTCGACATTTTTGGGGTCCCCGGACACGTTTTTCGACGTTCCGAACTCAATTTTGGCACTTTCAGAGCTCATCGAGGCCTCCTTGACTTGTTTTTTGCAAAATTTCAACTTATGGGAAGCGATTCTTGCTATTCGGCCAACGCAAAATGTTGACCCTTATATTTTCGGACTCCTAGGGCTTCGACGTCCGAAAATAGGGGGGCAACTGATACGTCATCACAAAATTAGCTTGATTGGGCACGAATCTCGAAGCAAAAGCTAGTTGGAAACTTCAAAAATTAAATCCGGGAGCATATGAACTCCGATTTCAGCAAGCTTACTGTCGAACTGAGCGTCTCGGAAATACAAACCTAACGACACCAAGATCAACCCAATCGGAGCCCAAATGAGTCCGAATCAAGAGCTCAAAGCGCTGTTGGAAGGTTCAAACTGCAATTTGAGTTACCAAACGGTCTCCGATTTTGATGAGCTTATACTCGAATCGAACGGCTCGACGAGACGAATCCAACGAGCCCAAGATCACTAAATTCCAACATCATTAAGGCCTCCAAATGTCCAACAAACGGTGCACGATCATAGGATTCAATATCGGCCGTCCATTTGATCACTCCCTATTCGCCCTTGATCTCACACCTATTTACGGACCATGCCACTCCAGAAAATCTATAAATAGAGCCCTCATTCTTCACAAGAGAGGATCCTAAGCAAGAGAGAGAAGAAGAGAAGAGAAGGAGAGAGAGAAGGAAGGAATTCCTCCTCGACAGCCGCCGGACCACCGCAGAACCTCGTCGGACCACCGCCGGACCACCGCAGGAATCTCGTCGGACCACCGCCGGACCACCGCAGGAACCTCGCCGGACCACCACAGGACCTCGCCGGACCACCACTTTGAGACCCGACGTTCAGTCCCTATTTCCTGCCAAAGACCCGACGTCTTGTTCAAGGCCCGACACTAAGTCCCTATTTCCTGCCAAAGACCCGACGTCTTGTTCAAGACCCGACACTTAGTCCCTACGTTCTGCTGAAGACCCGACGTCCTACTCAGGGCCCGACATTCAGTCCCTACGTCCTGCCGAAGACTCGACATCTTACTTAAATAATTGATTGTAATCTATTCACCCCTGGAGGTGATCCAGTCCTTTGTATCCAACTCAAAATCTAGTGGAACCATTTTCAACTGGGCTAGGCCTCGTGGTTTTTTCCCTTTTAAGGGTTTTCCACGTAAAAAATCTTGTGTTCTCTGTGTGTGCTAGTTATACGTACAACGCTAAGACGTAGAATTAAATCTCTATCGCCGCGTATTTTCTAGCCCGCAACAAATATACTTTTGTGAATAAGAGGCTCAAATGCTATGGAAGTTTTAAAATTTTTTCCAAAATTTTCTTCTAAAATCATCTATAATATTCTCTAAAGATACTTTAGCCAACAAAGTTTCTATCACTTGTATTAATATATAAAATGGGCAACTTCACTAACCCTAAAAATTATTACATGAATGATTTAAAAAATAACTCAAATTCTTAAGGAGTTCTAGAAAGGAAGTCAATCTTATTTGTACTCTTTGGCTATTGCCAATCCTATTAGATTTAGACTAAATATTTTAGCTTGTTAGCTCTATATGGCTCCCCAAGAATTTTGGGTTCCAATTCTCTGACTGATAAGTTAGGAAGTCAATCTTTCACCATCAATAGCCAATAATAATCCACGAAAGAATGTATTGAGCATGCTAAAACGTGTTACAAATATCAAGTTTATCATAATATGTTGCATTAACCATCAAATTTGTTGAACCCTGCAATTGTATCTTGGCCCTTTAAGTATTGAGGCATGAATATAATTGGTCCAATTGATCCACTATTGTCAATTGGGTGTCATTTTATCTTAGCAGGAACTGATCACTTCTCTAAGTGAGCTGAATCAGCTCTGTTCAAGGCAATAACCATCAAGCATGTGATTTAACCTTTTACTCACAACGTTGTCTACAGATTTGATGTGTCATGTTGCATTACTTCAGATAATGACCCAGCTTTCAAAAGTATCAAGATAAGCAGATTCTTCGATCGGCATAAAATTAGTTGATAATATTTATCAATTTATATTCCAAGGGCAAATAGCCAGGGGAAATGCTTTTTATACATGTAAATTTTTATGTTTATTATTTTGATTTTTTTATTTTATTAAATAAATTAATAGATTATTAGTAAATCCACATATTAGTTTGTTGTGATACCTTATTATTTTATATTTCAATTAACGACTTTGAAAGCTAGTCAATAGCTACTTTAATAAAGCGATAACAATTTAAAGGCAAATCAATCAACCTAATAATATCCAACCCCATACCACATAAGGATATAATAATTACATAAATTAAATGAATATGAAATACATAATTCATATAATGATAAACTTTATTAAAAAAAAGAAATACAAAATTAACATTATGATAAAAAAGACGATCTAAACAAATTTATTATTGAAGATATATTTCAATTATATTTTTTTAAATTAAATCATTTGATTAGCCTTGGACTCTTCTATACTCCATAGTATTTCCATTTAAAATGCTCGGTACTGCTCAGTACTAAATGATGTGGCACGTTCTGATTGATCTATGGACCGTCCGGTGTCACACAAAATAATTTCTCACAACACATGGTCTCCACCGCTGCAGAGATTATTCTGTGCGGACACCGGACACAACTTATCGTCCAGAGGCGAATAAGGTGCAATCACATCATCCAATACCGAGCAATACCGAACAATGCCGAGCCGCGATACCAAGTAGGGGTGACGTGGTGCATTTTTATTGGACTCTGGACAACATTCCGTGTCCGAATAATTCATCCCACCGCTGAGTTGGTTTCTGTAAATTATTATAATCTGAATTATAATCTGAATTAGTGCTAAAATTTATAATGTTTGCGATCATCTTTTGCTTTTTTGTTTGTATATAAATTCTGCAACTCTGATTTCTTGTCCGAACCTTGCCATCGACCTGCCCAGAAAGGGGATAAGAACTGTGATCCTGGAATCATCTGAGTCGCTGAGAATATCGGGCCTCGCTCTCACCATACGGGCCAACGCCGGGAAAGCCGTCGACGTCGTAGGCGTCGCCGACTACCTGCGCCAAAGCCACCTCTGCCTCCAACGGCAACCTTCTAATTCCAAGCTCTAATAATTACTTCAGATCTAATCTGAAATTTTTTTTGCATATAATCGTTGTAAACTCTGCCGATTCTGGAGCCATGACTGCTCAGATCGCTTTCTCTGCTCAGGGTAAACGGTGAGTGCTTGATTTCATTGGGGAAATATTTTGATATATCTTAGAATATAGTTGTAGTTTTGTTGTGTCCAGGAGTATTCGCGGCGGTAGAGAAATATCATATTTAACGTCTTAGTATTGTACGAAAATCCGGCACGCAATCAGATAAGAAGAGAGGGTCTAGCATTTATGAGACACCAAGATTTTTACGTGGAAAACCCCTTTAAAAGGGGGAAAAACCACGGGGCCTAGCCCAGTTTGAACGAATCCACTAGTATTTGCAGTCGATTACAAATGAGACCCTTCCTTGGGAGAAGGCCTTAGCTTGATGTACATCTTATGGAGTACATTACATGATGTAAATACAAAGATCTACTATCGAAGTATTCGCTTTGTTAGGAGAACTGCAGTTGGCGGGCGACGTAGGTCAGGAGGACCGTAGTCAGCTGGCGACGGAGGATTGTAGTCGGCGGGCGACGTAAGTCAGGAGGACTGTAGTCGGCGGGCGACGGAGGTCGGAAAGGATGTATTTGGCGAGCGACATAGTCAGGAGGACCGTATTCAACGGGCGACGGATGTCAAAAAGACTGTAGTCGGCGGGCGACGTAAGTCAGGAGGACCGTAGTCGGCTGGCGACGGAGGTCAAAAGGACTGTAGTCTGACGACGAATATCAGTAGGACAGCGTCAGGTAGAAGTCCAGCAATGGAAAGAAATGCATCTTCGCATAGACGTTCAGCGGAGTCCGATAACCGGTAGAAGTCCGACGTCGGGTAGAAGCTTGGCGAAGAGTGAAGGTCCGACGTCGGGTAGAAGTCCGACGTCGTTGGTGGCAGAGGAGAACTCAGGCTTCACTTGGGCGGAGTTTCGGCGTCATGAGGGAATTCTCTTGTAAATTGGGAAGAATTTCAGCATCCCATGGAAGTTGGGCAGAATTCTGGCGTTCTCCCGAAAATCCGGCAGAGTTCCGACGTCTTCAGGCGGCAGGAAGAGCTCCGGCGGTGGTCGAGGAGGTGAGGAATCTCCTTTTCCCCTTTCTCCTCTCCTTCTTCTCTCTCTCCACTTGAGTCCCCTTGGTGTAGAATGAGGGCTCTATTTATAGTTTTTCTGGAGTGGCATAGCCCGTAAATAGGGGTGAGATCAAGGGCGAATTGGGAGTGGTTTGAATGGACGGCCGATATCGAATCCTTTGATCATGCACCGTTCGTTGGTCATTTGAAGGTCTTAATGATGTCGGAATTCAATGATCTTGGGCTCGTTGGATTCGTCTCGTCGAGCCGTTCGATTCGAGTATAAGCTCGTCAAAATCGGAGACCGTTTGGTAACTCAAATTGCGGTTTGAATCTTCCAGAAGCGCTTTGAACCCTTGATTCGGACTCATTTGGGCTCGGATTGGGTTGATCTTGGTGTCGTTGGGTTCGTCTTTCCGAGACGCTCAGTTTGACTATAAGTTTGTTGAAATCGGAGTTCGGGTGCTCCCAAAATTAATTTTTGAAGTTTCCAACTAGCTTTTACCTCGAGATTCGTGCCCGATCAAGCTAATTTTTGGAGTACGTATCAAGTTTAATTTTTGAGATTTTTACATACATAACATCTAAAATTACTGAAATATATACTTAACACCTAAACTTTTATATTTATTAATATATCACCTAAAATTCCCTTTTCCTTCTATTCTACCACTCCATTGACGCAATGAGATATTTGTATTCACTGTGAAAGGATGCTGTTGATGGGGAAGAGAGTCGTTGATAGTGATTTTTGACGGAAGGTTTAAACAGAATGTTAGAATTGATTAAAAGAAGGGTTTTAAGTGGTATATTAGTAAATATAAAAGTTTAGATATTAAATATGTATTTTCAATAGTTTTATGTGTTATGTATGTAATTGTGTGTGACAACTTTATTATTGATGACAAGTATCAATATTATTAATGATGATGGGCAACGACCTGATTGACAGTGGTAGACATCAATGTAATCATTAACGGCAAGTGATGATCTTGTTGTCGTAAGCAAGCATTGATTGGTGTTGACAACAAGCACAGACTTTGTTTGCATTGGTGACCATTGACTATTGATGATGGTAAACAATGACCTTATTAGCATCGATGAGTGATGACATTGGTGTCAAAGGTGGACAACAATCATATCAGTATTGGTGGGTATCAATATTGATGTTAAAGGTTGGCAACAATCTTGTTAGTATTAATGGACATCAATATTATTCGAGATGGTGTATGATGACATTATTGGAATTGGCTGGCATCTACGCTATTAATGATGTAGGTGATAACCTAACTAGCATTGGTGGATGTCAGCATTGATGTCAATCATGAAAATTACCTTTGTGAGTGATGTTGGGCATCCACATTGGCAGCAATGATAGACATTAAGTGCTTGTAAGTAGAGCCTTGAATTCTCTCATATATATAACCCTTTTTATGACATCATCTCAGCCTCTGCCAAATATGTAGAAACTGAGTCCATCTATAATTTTTATGGAGGGAGACATTTTGATTATGTCAAACAGAAATCAAAATACTCCATCGAACAGTCCATGTTAATCTCCATCTCAATATCTTAATAATATTGTATTTGATTGATTTTGGCTCATTGAATTTTTCTCATCAAGATGCTCATTTTGATTATAAACATGCAATATTCAAATATCATCTCATTCCTAAAACGATGTCATAAAGTTTCTAACTACTTCTTCCATTTCTTGATTTAGATCTATCTGGACTCATATCAAGACACTTTTTATGTTGTAGGAGTAGTCTCATTGAATGATTTGCTTCAACTATAAATTAGTCGAAAATCAAGTTCAAATTATAATTCAATAACTTATATGAAATGCCATTCTATGAGACGATCATGTAATCTCAAATGTTTTTAGCTATAACATACTGCGATAATATAAATTTAAATCAATTTCATTATTTTTTTAAATATTGATTGAATTAAAATACAAGCTCACACACATCACATATATCTCAAACTAAAATCATTTAATTGACAGCCTAAGCTCTTAGCTAACATATGAAAATAAGCTATATCATTTTAAAAACTTCACATTCATTATTGTTTGTGTGCTGAATATCCGTATAACACTGAGACGAAAAATTCTAATTCTAACTCTATCACCGCGTATATTCGAGCCCACAACAGTTTTAGAGTCCGAAAATAATTATATAAATTGGATAGGTAAATCAACAAATTGATTAACTGACATACTGAATAAAATGATATGATAATTGATCATCAATCAACTACCCCTTGAACTTTTCTAGCCATTAAAAAAAAAAAAAAAAAAACGCACGTGCGCTTCAGCAACTTATGTGGCTGCAAGTTGCTGAAGCAGCCTTACTAATTAGCATAAGCAATGGCGTCATCTTCCTCACTGTATTCCATATTTCTATTTATAGTCAATGGTCCTCTCTGTAGGCTCTCTCTGCTGATCAATGGAAGCCATGGAGGAAGAAGTGGTGATTATCGGAGCAGGAATCTCAGGGCTCGCTACGGCCCTCGGCCTCCACCGGTGAGTTTATCAAGTTTTATTTGTGATTTAGATTTTATTTGCGTCGGTTTAGAGATTTGTTTGAGATAAATTTCTCTCAGTTTTGTTTTTCAGATAATAATAATAATTTAGTTTGGCTATTATTATTTTTGTTACTTTTTTTTTTAATTTCTATGATAGAAAATTATTTTTTTCAAATAGAGTATTAAAATTATTTTTCTTAGAATAACTTTACAACCGATTTTATAAAAAATTATAACCATCCTAAATAGATCCTAAGTTTTTCTATTTTTGTTTTCAAAGTTCATGTCACAATTAATCACAGCTTAAAAAATGCTTTAAAAGAATTTAAAAGTGAAAAATTTAACATAATTGTGAAAAAGTTGTATTTGAAATACATATTATTTTTCTTATCATCAAATAATTAAAAAGCTAGTCCACACAAAGGGTCTGTTTAGGATGGTTGCAGCATTTTCTAAAATTAGTTATAAAGTTGGTGTGAGAAAAAATAACTTAGGATATATTTATAACACCTACAACATTTTAAAAAGTTATTCGTAACATTTCAGTGGAAAAAAGCAAACATCAGTATTATAATTATAGAAAACATCTTTTCACAACAAATTTTTTTTTTGAAATATAATAAGAAAGTAGTAGCCAAACGAAATTGTGATTGTTGTCCGAAAAGCCAGACAGTGAGAAAGCTATGCCAAGCAGACTCTTAAACTTCATTTTGGATAGTTTTTTTTACTATATTTTAAAATATTTTTTTAGCACAAAAATTTCTTGAGAGTAGCAAAAAAAAAAATAGCGACCAAAAACTATCCCAAATAAAAGCTTAGTTGAAAAAAATAATAACGAAAATATTTTTGCTATTTGAAAAACAAAGTAGCAAAAAAACTATCCCAAATAAACTCAAAATCTTAATTAGATTATTAATATTTTATTTATTGCCAATTAACTATCAATGTTACTGATTATCATATCTTTAATTGTCTTGAAGGAAGTCCACATACTCTTATTTCTATTTTAAAAACCTCTGAGCCTCAGTCTATATTTCATATAAACTCAGGTTCTTCTTTTATGGTTCTACATTTCCTATTGGATGGTTTTTTTCTCAAATGAAATAGCAAATGAGAAAAATAGAGTTAAATTTCCCTACTCAAAACGCATATAAAAATATAAAATATGTTGAAAATTATGAAGTTTAAATTTTTGCGATTATTCTTCAAAAAAAAAAAAAAAAAAAAAATTTGTGTGTAATTATAATCAGAAATAACGGTAAAATTTTAAATTGTTTGTGATTCCTTATCTGATCCCAGGAAGGGGATACGAAGCGTCATCCTGGAATCATCCGAGTCGCTGAGAGCTTCAGGCTTCGCTATCACCTTATGGACCAACGCATGGAAAGCCCTCGATGCCCTAGGCATTGCCGACTCCCTGCGCCGTGCCCACCTCCGCTTCCAACGGTAACCTTCTCATCACACAGACCTCTTTATCATCTGTTTCAGATATAATCTTTCAATTCTTATGCAGAATCGTTGCAAAATCTCCCGCTTCTGGAGGCATAACTGCTCAGATCTCCTTCTCAGCTCAGGAGAAACGGTAAATGAACCAAATAGCATCTGATAAGTATATTTTGATGAGAAGTAGATCATAGAGATGATGATCGAGGTTTTGCTTTGTTGCAGGGGAGAGTTTGAAGGGCGTTGCTTGAGGAGAAAGTTGCTTCTTGAGGCTTTGGCAAAGGAGCTGCCTCCGGGAACTATAAGGTACTCTTCTAAAGTAGTTGGAATAGAGGCGGATGGCTACCTGAAGCTTCTGCACTTAGCGGATGGGTCGATCCTCAAGACTAAGGTGATTGTCTCTGTGCACTTGTATGTAAGAAAAAAATGATAAATTGTTTGATTTGGATAATGCGATTTAGAAATGTGATATGCTGAGAGTATTAGGTTTAATCTCACGTCAAATGGCTTTTCAATGCTATATGGTGTCACATGAATACAAACAGTGAAGGCTAATAAGGAATTAGATGATGAGAAAATACAAAACTTGGATATTGATGACTTGCAGAGCTTAGGACATTTGGAGAGGATCGAGGCAGGCTAGTCTAAAAAAGGAGAAATTATTAGGTGCGGAGACCGATTATGTTCGGACTCCAATAAAAACATGACATGTGTCTTGTACATAGGGTGTACAACTGGACACGCTATATACAAATTACAAAAATTATGTACATAATGTATACAAAATTTTATACATAATATACACAATATGTACACAGTGTGCAAAAATTTTTGCACACTTTGTACAAGGACACATGTCACGTTTTTATTGGAGTCCGGACATAAGTCTGCATCTGGACTCCGCACGTCATAGTTTCTCCTAACAAAGATATATACAAGCATTCGTGGTGCTTTCAAAGATGGGGCTCACAAAATATCAGATTGATTTTTGGCTTGAGTGAAACCGAATGAGTTGAACCATCCAAAGTTTGGCTTACTTTGATCTTCTAGTTGGGCATAAGTTAAATATAACATATGCAAAAAGTAAAAAATGGCTCATTCCAAGCTGTCTTGATTCAAATTCAAGATGGCTTGAAATTACAGCAATTCAACCGGAGCTAGATTACAGTTGATTTTGTTAGGGCCTTAAGTTACTAACTGTAATATTTTATGCAGGTCTTGTTAGGGTGTGATGGAGTGAACTCAGTGGTCTCGAAATGGCTAGGGCTCAGCAAGCCTTCCTTCTCTGGGCGCTCAGCCATTAGAGGTTTCACTGAGTTTCCTCAAGGGCATGGCTTCAAGCATGAGTTCTTGCAGTACTCTGGAGAAGGCTATCGGTTAGGGTTTTTGACCTCTGATGAAAAGTCCATTTATTGGTTCTTCACTTGGACTCCCACTGATCAAGGTAAGCTAGAGTAATAAAACGTATTTTACTCCAGATATTAGTAGCAAGACATTTATCATTCAATTATCACCATTAGTAGTTATATCTAAATTTGTTGTGGTCGACTTCATAACATAATGCTTATTTGGCTGGACTTTATGCTTGGTTTGCAGCAGCATTAAAATGCTCCGAATAGGTTAATCATAGTCTGATAAAAAAGTTTGTGCTAATTTATAAAAAAATTACTTCAAAGAAGTTGTTATTAGAATGGAGTTATGAGATTGTTTCTGTTGACCACTCTTGTGATCTTATGAGGTCTCTTGATCTCAGGTTCCTTATAGATAATTCTGATCACTATTTAGGACCCTTGTTGGTCCCTTTTAGATGAGGCTTCTCTAGGCTCAATATGCTGGTGGGGTGATAGGAAACACTTGTAGATCACAAGTATTTCCTATCAATCTTCTAAAACAGCGAGAATCTTCACAAAAATCCGCACAAAATCGCTAAAAAACAGTAGATAATTTGTATTACTTGATGAAAGCAAAACGGAAAATAGCAAGATACACTTGATCCTCTATTCGAGAGGAGGATCGATCTCTCCCAAATCTCTAGACGCCGCTAGAACCCAAAGAAAACCTAAATCTAAGAGATCTCAAATTTCAGCCAAATTCAAGATGCCCTAACCCCAGGAAAACAAAGTATTTAATGCATACAAATCAAAAGGAAATCCCTAAACAATCCCTACATTCAATTTTTCCTTCCAAATCCCTAAAAAATCCTTCCTAAATTGCTCTGTTTGAACCAGGCAGGGCGTGTGGCTGAAACGGGAGGCGGAGGCTTCCGCCTCGTTGTGCCTGGGCCGGTCCTGCATGGACCGGTTGGACCGATCCATTGGACCTTTCTAACATTACTCCCCTCCCGAAGATCCACCTTGTCCTCAAGGTGGAGATATGCTCGTGTTCCGATGGAGGTGGCCATTCTTGAGGTGGCTGAAAATTCTTACCAATTTGTTGAATTAGAGATTGACCTGAAAGAGCAATTTCCCCTGCCTCCTCCTTCCTGATCACATCCAGCTTGTGTAGTCCCACCAGAAAATCTTCCCCTACCTACCATGGTCTTAAGTGATATCATGGCTTTGGATAGCCCTGCATTTCCCCTTATAACCACCTTTCTCCCATCCACCATTAATTTCATTGTGAGTGCTCCCCAATTGTCTTTGGTTTCCCCTAAGGTTTGCAATCACTTTATTCCTAGGATGACATCAGTACTTCCTAATTTTAGTGAAAGAAAGTCCTCCCTTACCTGAATCCCCTGGATGGTCAGCATCACTCCTCTACAAATCCTCCGACATTTCTCCACCTTCATTGTACCCATCATCACTCCATAACAACCGGTGTCCACCAATTTCACTCCCAATTGGTTGATGACCTGAGTGGAAATGAAATTGTGGGTAGCCCAACTATCAATTAGCACCACCACCTCCCTGCCCTCTATCTCCCCCTTCACCTTCATAGTATGATACGTAGTGAATCCTACCACTAAGTTCAGGAAAACCTCAGCCAGATCCAAGTGTAGCTTCTCCTCCATCTCCTCCTCCGTTTCCTCCTCAAAATATTGATAGAAATGCTGATACAACATCTCGATATACCATATTGATAGATAATTATGCATGGCATAATGTTTGATAGAAGCATGTGCTAGAACCATCAACATGAATATAACTGATAGACAATTTAGATTTGTTTAACCATACAACACCTATAATTGATTGTTAGTATTCTTATCAATTTTCTTATAGATTGTTGGATTATTGAATAATTTGGTTTCATTGATCATATTTGTTTTGCTGTTGTTTAATATTGATTTTATATATTTTTTATTGTTCATATTGATAGCTTATTGATTGATATTGACTGAATTGGAATAGACACATTGATTATTTTGTCTTGCATTAACTTATTGGGCTATGTGCTCATTATGTGACTTTTAATGATTTCAGGTAAATGTAAAAAGCCTTAAGTGTGAGGCTAGGCAATGACAATAATTTTTTTTAATTTTCAGTTCTTTAGTTTTATATATATTTTTTATAATCTGTTGTGGCTATTGTATATATTATTTTAGACATTGGACTTTAATCAGGATGTAAACATTAACCGTAGTAATGTAATTATATTTTGGCCAAATTTTCGAACTAAGCCTAATTAGGCCAAATTTTTTAACTAAGCATAATTAACAATTTAACTATAAGATTAAGCTTGGCATAGAAAGAATTTAAAAATAGGCAAAGTCGCTCATTTGAAAGGCGACTTAGGGCTAATCTAGAGCACGACGTGGCAAATGATGTGGCAATTAAAGGATTTAAGGTAAGTCGTTCGTTTATAAGTCGCCCGAAATAAATGATCTACTTTCCTTTCCCGATCCGTTCCTCTCCCTCTTCACCATTTTTTCGCTGCTCGCTCGCTGCTGCGTGTGTTCGTCGCCGGTTAAGCAAAGGTATGGCTTTTTTTATGCATTTTATGTTAAGTAAGTTCAATGTATGTTGATTATTGTGTATTTTGCTTAGAGAAGTAAATATTTATGATATACAAACTGTTTCTCTAGTTTTTTTTATAAATCTCTTTGTTTGTGGAATATATTTGAAGATTTATTTGGATTAAGTAAAGATTTCTGTATTTAGGCTGTGAATGTTTTAAATATTTTATAGATCTAGAATTAGGGTTAAAATATATATATATATATATATATATATATATATATATATATATATATATATATATATATTGTGATTTAGTGACAATTTGTGCGGTAAATATATCCAAGATTTGACTTTTAATGATGTAGAAATTACCAGTAAAAGCCTTAATACTTGTAAAATAGGTTACTCACTTAACTTTCTTGTTTTAATTTCTAACGTCAAAGGAATATTCACATGAAATTTTTAACTTTTTTATATAACTATTGCATTTGCAAAAAAAAAGCCTCTATTTGATAATATAATTAAAAATTTTGACAAAAAAAATCAACGGTTGAAAACTCAATTTTGTTTAGTCAAAATTTTCATAAGAAGAAACACAATAACGTACTAAAAATCACATGACGAAAATTTTGTAAAATTTGATAAAAATATATATTGAGAAGGAACACAAGTCACGATACAGCTATCTCATTTCAAACACTTTCTCCTTGGTTCCTTGACTGCTTTGCTTTAAAAGTCAAATTACATTCAGGTTCTTTCCTGTACTAACTATCCTCTACCTTAATTTGGTTTTGTAAAAAATTTAAAATTTATTATTAAAATTTTGAAATTAAATTTCATGAATATTATATTTATTTTTTATTTTTTAGCATTCAAGAAATTTTGAAGTTTATTAATCTAATTAGTATTCTAATTGATAATTATAAAATATTTATATATGTAAATGCTAAAATTTAAAAATATTTAATTGTGATTAAAGAATCATTACTATAAAATTATTTTTAATGCTAAATTCTGTAGCAATAATTAATAGCATAGTTATGTAATAATAATTTTTTTCCAATTTTTTTTAATATTTGATTTTGATATTGTGCTTACTTTGATAACTATTGTCTACTTAATTAGAAGTAGCAACTTAGCATTTTCTAAATTTAAACGTATATTAAGAATATTTTATTTGTGCATCTTTTTTAGTGGTACGTACGAGTTGAATAATGATTGGACGTGGTGCAACCTTCATGCTCCTGTATGGAGGTGAGTTACAAGTTGATGATAAATTTGCACCAAGTTATTCTGGGGGGAGGAATCGTCTCTTACATGTGCCAAGAAATATAAACTTAGAGCAGCTTAAGTTAAGGATACTTAGAGCACTTAAGTATAATCCTACAAAGTTTTCTGTGAACTTAGTCTGTCGAGTGCCTATGGGAAATGAGTTTGTCGCTTCACATGTTGAAGATGACGATGTTTGTGAAGTTTTATTATGTCAGGTTGAAACAGAATTTCTCATCATGTATGTTGATGTCGAAGAAAAAAATGTGAGTGAAGATAACATTGAGCCTCCAAATTCACAAAGATATGCAACTTCAACCCAAGTGCCAGGGGAGGACATTTGGACTGCACGAGTGCCTCTGATCAGTTGGAAGAGAGTTGAGTGGCACTTGCCAGATAGAGTACTACGATAGTTTGGATTATGCCAAACTACTAACATCCAACCAATGGATCCAAGCTTCAAAAGGGTAGATGGTCGGAAACCAGACATGGACTGGATGTTGTACCACAAAGCACACATTGCTATATGGGAAAGTAGGCGTAGATACATAGTTACAGGGGACCTCCTTGACCAGCATAATAACTACTCGATTCATCACTACATACAGTGGTACAAGTCATGGGCAACACTATACATGTTGAATGCACCTGTTGAGCCTCCCACAACGGCATATCCTAGAGCTCCCTCTGAGCGCCTTCTTGTAGGTTTAAATTGAATATGCTATAAATTTATTAAATAATTTCTTTTTTTTAAATAATAACAAATTTCTTTTGTTAATTCAGAAGAATTTTTTTTTTGGTACTGAACATGCTTTGCAACAACACTTCAATGATACAAATGATACACAACAACAGAGGGACATAAACACAGTGGCAGAGCTTTGTCGTGATTTGCGTAGGCAGTTGTATATTCAAGATCAATGATATTTTGAGGATAGAAGTGAGCATGATAAATCATTTTCCATAACCCAGGAACCTCCTCAGCATTACAGTGGATATGCTGGACGCTCCTCTTATCCTGATCAAGGGCCCTCTGCGGACCTCTTCAGTAACCAGGTGCCAGCGGATTTGAATGCATACCTCACCCCAGATTTTGTACCGAGCTCCCTTCATAGAGATGACATAGCTGAGGAAGAAGTTGCTGAGGAGGAACATCACATACTACGTCAAAGGCCACGGCGACCTCCACAACATTACACTCCAGGCACTGATGCATTGCCATAGAGGCCACATAGGCAACACTAGTTCATCATTTTATGTATTTCAGTATGCTTATAATATGGATTATTTAATTTCAGTATGCTTATGTTATGAATCATTTAAATTATTATCATTTTATTTAAAAGTCTTTTTTAACCTGGTTTGTAAACTGCACCTGAGGCAATTTACAAATTGTTCTTATATTTGTAATGAAACACTCATCAATCTAATCATATCAACACTAATTAATATTTACATTTTTTTAAGTATATATAACTAATATATACATTTGTCGTGCCAACCTTTTTATTACAAAATCTAATTTAAAAAAAAATAAGAATTATTAAATGAGTGTTAAATCTAATATATTTGAATTCTTCATTATAATATCAAATCTTATAGTCCAATAAAATTCTATTTACATATTATTCTTTAACAGTTCTCCAAACTTGTAGAATTTTTTTTAATTTAATTTTTTTTTAATTATAGACTAAGTCGCCCGTTTAACGGGTAAACGGGCGACTTATAAGTCGTTTGTTATCTGGGCGACTTATTAATAGAAACATTTCTTTGCCAACTCAGCATAACGGCTCTAATCCTAGTCAGCATAAGTCGTCATTTAAACAAGCGATTTTGCCTATATTTAATTTTTTTTAAACATGCTTAAATTGTTAATAAAATTTTTAATAATGCTTAAAACATCCTTGATCTTGAATATACAACAGCTTACGCAAACCACGACAAAGCTCTGCCACTGTGTTTATGTCCCTCTGTTGTTATGTATCATTTGTACCATTGAAGTGTTGTTGCAAAGCATGTTCAGTACCAAAGAAAAAATTCCTCTGAATTAACAAAAGAAATTTGTTATTATTTAAAAAAAGAAATTATTTAATAAATTTATAGCATATTCAATTTAAACCTACCAGAAGGCGCTCAGAGGGAGCTCTAGGATATGCCGTTGTGGGAGGCTCAACAAGTGCATTCAACATGTATAGTGTTGCCCATGACTTGTACCACTGTATGTAGTGATGCATCGAGTAGTTATTATGCTAGTCAAGGAGGTCTCCTGTAACTATGTATCCACGCCTACTCTCCCATATGACAATGTGTGCTTTGTGGTACAACATCCAGTCCATGTCTAGTTTCCCACGACCATCTACCCTTTTGAAGCTTGGATCCATTGGTTGGATGTTAGTAGTTGGGCATAATCCAAACTGTCGTAGTACTCTATCTGGCAAATGCCACTCAACCCTCTTCCAACTGATCAGAGGCACTCGTGCAGTCCAAATGTCCTCCCCTGACACTTGGGTTGAAGTTGCGTATCTTTGTGAATTTGAAGGCTCAATGTTATCTTCACTCACATTTTTTTCTTCGACATCAACATACATGATGAGAAATTCTGTTTCGGCCTGACATAATAAAACTTCACAAACATCGTCATCTTCAACATGTGAAGCGACAAGCTCATTTTCCACATGCACTCGACAGATTAAGTTTACAGAAAACTTTGTAGGATCATACTTAGGTGCTCTAAGTATCCTTAACTTAAGCTGCTCTAAGTTTATATTTCTTGGCACATGTAAGGGACGATTCCTCCCCCTAGAATAACCTAGTGCAAATTTATCATCAACTTGTAACTCGCCTCCATACAAGAGCATAAAGGTTGCATCACGTCCACTTATTATTCAACTCGTACGTACCATTAAAAAAGATGAACAAATAAAATATTCTTAATATACGTTTAAATTTAGAAAATGCTAAGTTACTACTTCTAATTAAGTAGACAATATTTATCAGCGCAAGCACAATATCAAAATCAAATATTAAAAAAAATTAGAAAAAAATTATTATTACATAACTATGCTATTAATTATTGCTAAAAGATTTAGCATTAAAAATAATTTTATAGTAATGATTCTATAATCACAATTAAATATTTTTAAATTTTAGCATTTACATATATAAACATTTTATAAGTTATCAATTAGAATACTAATTAGATTAATAAACTTCAAAATTTCTTGAATGCTAAAAAATAAAAAATAAATATAATATTCATGAAATTTAATTTCAAAATTTTAATAATAAATTTTAAAATTTTTACAAAACCAACTTAAGGTAGAGGATAGTTAGTATAGGAAAGAACCTGAATGTAATTTGACTTTTAAAGTAAAGCAGTCAAAGAACCAAGGAGAAAGTGTTTGAAATAAGGTAGCTGTATCGTGACTTGTGTTCCTTCTCAATATATATTTTTATCAAATTTTACAAAATTTTCGTCATGTGATTTTTAGTACGTTATTGTGTTCCTTCTTATGAAAATTTTGACTAAACAAAATTGAGTTTTCGACAGTTGATTTTTTTCGTCAAATTTTTAAGTATATTATTGAATGGAGGTTTTTTTTTGCAAATGCAATAGTTATATAAAAGAGTTAAAAATTTCATGTGAATATTCCTTTGACGTTAGAAATTAAAATAAGAAAGTTAAGTGAGTAACCTATTTTACAAGTATTGAGGCTTTTACTGGTAATTTTTACATCATTAAAAATCAAATCTTGGATATATTTACCGCACAAATTGCCACTAAATCACAGATCTATATATATTTTAATTGTAAATCACAGATCTATAAAATATTTAAAACATTCACAGCATAAATGCAGAAATCTTTACTTATCGCAAACAAATTTTCAAATATATTCCACAAACAAAGAGATTTACAAAAAAAACTAGAGAAACAATTTGTAAAGCATAAATCTTTTTTTCTCTAAGCAAAATACACAATAATCAACATACATTGAACTTAACATAAAATGCATTAAAAAAAAGCCATACCTTTGCTTAACCGGCGACGAAGACACGCAGCAGTGAGCGAGCAGCGAAAAAATGGCGAAGAGGGAGAGGAACGGATTGGGAAAGGAAAGTAGATCATTTATTTAAGTCTAAGTCACCCGATTAACGGGCGACTTATAAGTCGCCCGTTAAACCTTAAATCCTTTAATTGCCACATCATCTGCCACGTCGTGCTCTGGATTAGCCCTAAGTCGCCTTTCAAACGAGCGACTTTGCATCTTTTTAAATTCTTTCTGCATCATGCTTAATCTTATAGTTAAATTGTTAATTATGCATAGTTCAAAAATTTGGCCCTAGGAATATAGAAGTTATGACCTTAAGATGACCGAAAAACTTATGCCATAGTTGTAACCACCCTACACTTTCCCCACTTTTCTCTTAGGTGTGCCTTTCTTCACCTCAATACCCATCTCATATAAGAGTGCGATGTACAGGGAGCCAACATCATTTGTTTTATGACAATAACATTAGGTTAATACATTTGAGACAATTTTTTCCATTTAATAGCTTAGTCTTGCCATTGCTTCTAATCTATATAGGCCGCAAATTTCATGTAACTTTGAGGGTTAATTTGTAAGATGGGGACTTCAGGGGCATCTTTTATTAATTTTAATGGCATATTATTTTGTCGATGGTGGCATATCAAAATTGTTTGCTTGCGTGATCAAGTGAATTCAACACGCCAGCATGGGCGGATCCCCATTGATGTCAGTGGTGGACATTTTTGATATTTTTCCCTCCCCTCAAAAGAACATTTTTGCCCTTATATTATCATCATAAGTGTCGTTGCCCATCCCGCAAGTTCGTACTTCGCAGCCGCTTTCTCAATTCGTGCATTCAACATTCAAGACGCGCCGCCTTGCAGCCGTCTTCTTCCCAATCGCATTCGACATTCCCAACATGTAATTGGAAGATGAATGATAAAAATTGCCTCTTATAAATTTGATAGCATTATGTTGGTTAATTTTTTTTTTTTTAAATTATTTGTTATTATTACTATTTGATGTTATTATCTTATTATTATTTTATTTTTGTTATTATTATTGTTGATATTTATTAATTAAAATTTTGTCCACCCTGAAAATAGAAGCTGGATGCGCCCCTGCATGCCAGCATCAACAAATTCATATTTTCTCTTGTTTTAAAGCAATTAACTAATTCCATTCATTGATTGAAAAAAGCCTTCTTTCTTCTCCATTCCACAGACAGAGATGCTGAAGACAATGCAAGAAAGATGAAACAGTTGATTTTGAGTAAAATGCACAAATCAAATTTACCTGTGGAAATCATTGAAATCGTAGAGAAGACTGAAATGAGCGGACTTATCTGCTCTCCACTGAGATACAGATGGCCTTTTGATTTACTCACTGGAAATATCAGCAAAGGCAATGTTTCTATAGCTGGAGATGCTTTTCACCCCATGACGCCTGATCTTGGTCAAGGAGGATGCTCTGCACTTGAGGACGCCATTGTTCTTGCTCGAAGCTTAGGCGGTGCTCTTCTTGAAGCAAAGCTTTGTAAGACTGAGGAAGAAGAGTACGAGATCATTAAGAAGAGCTTGGAGAAGTATTCGAAGGAGCGGAGATGGAGGAGCTTTGACCTCGTTGCTTCTTCTTATCTTGTTGGCTATATACATCAGAATGATGGAGCAGTTATTAGCTTTTTAAGAGATAAGTGCTTGTCTGGGATTTTGGCAAGGGCGCTTTTTAAGAAAGCCGAGTTTGATTGTGGGGAGATATGAAATTATTAGGTGCGGAGTGCATTCGGAGGTCAATAAAAATGCGTCACGTCACCTCATTGGTGGGTACCTAGCTCATTACCGGCACTGGATACCGCTGGGCACCGTCAGGTACTTAGTGCTTGTACGGACGGTTCTCCCACTCCACACCTAATAATTTCTCTGAAAACCGAGGGTTTGGGGTGTTTTTTTGCTTTTGGTAGGGAAATATTTTGTAGTATTGTTACATTATGCGTACGAGGATGCTATGTTCTTATGTATTTCGTTGAATTTCATGCACTGATGAACGTAATTAGTCAATATTAAAGGCTTTCATAGAATTTTTGGGAGTGTCGTTAGCGACTATGATCTATAATTTATTCCATGTTCTTAAGGGTGTCAAAAAAATGACCTGACTTGAAAATTCGGTTTTGATTTGGCCTATTTAATAAATTTTTTATTTGTTGGTATGATTTTCTTTAGTGACCTTAGCAATCTAAATGAAATTAGAGTTTTTTTTTTCATCGGCGTATTAGTAAAATTAGAGTTAGAGAGGCTTTATTAAAAAAATGAAGAGTGGAAAAATTAGAGGACTTGAGGGGTGTGGAAATGCTTAGGAGATGATGAAATTTCTTGGCTTATTAAACTTTTTAATATTATTTTGAAGACAAAAGATGAGAGATGAGTGGAGTATGAGTGTGTTGATTTTTAAGTATAAAGGTGATGCACAAGATTGTGTGAATTATAGAGGAATTAAGTTGATGTGTCATACTTTAAAACTTTGGGAGAGAGTTATGGAGCATAGGTTACGATGTGATATTAATGTTTCTCAAAATCAATTTGGATTCATGCCAGATAGGTCTACTATGGAAGTTATTCATTTATTGCGAGGGTTATGGAGAAATTTAGAGAGACTAAGAAGGATCTACATATGATATTTATTGATTTAGAGAAAATATGTGATAAAGTTTCAAGAGAAGTGCTATAGAGAATTCTAGAAAAGAAATGGGTTAATAATGCTCATATTCAAGTCATTAGAGATATGTGTGCAGGAGCTGTTATTTGTATTCAAACACAAGGTGGTTTGACGAATTATTTTCCTATTTCAGTTGGATTACATCAAGGATCAATCTTAAGCTCTTATCTTTCTGTTTAAGTCATGGATGTTCTCACAAGACATTTGCAAGAGGATGTACCTTGGTGTATGCTTCTTGATGATGATATTCTTCTTGTTGATAAGACTAGAGAGGGAGTTGAATGTAAACTCGAATTATGGAGGTCAACCTTAGAGTCTAAAGGTTTTCGTTTGAGTAAATCTAAAACCGAAAACATGAAGAGTAATTTTAGTAGTAATAGATATGGTGGTGGGGGGGGGGGGGTGACTTTGAGCGATCAAGTCATTAATAAGTGTACTCGTTTTAGATATCTTAGATCTATTGTTCAGAGTGATGGTGAAATAAATGGGGATATTATTAGTAGAATTCAAGTTGGATGATTGAAATGGAGGAATGCTTTGGGTTCGTTGTGTGATAGAAATGTACCACTCAAACTTAAGAGAAATTTTTATAAGATGGTAGTGAGACATGCAATGCTTTATGGCGCAGAATTTTGGCCATTAAAAGAGAAGCATAATATTAAGTTAAGTGTTGCTAAGATGAGGATGCTCAGGTGGATGAATGAATTTACTCTTAGAGATAAAATACAGAACATGCATATCCGTGAAAAGGTTGGAGTAGTTTTAGTGACTAATAAGATTACAGAGAGTCGTCTTAGATGGTTTGGTCATGTAAAACATATGCCTTCTAATGACCTTGTTCGGAGAGTAGATGTGTAAGATTTGGCCTATGTCAGGGGCGGAACCAGCCTTGGGGGGGCGCAAACTTATAAGTAAAAATGTTGAGTTTTTTTTTTCATAAATTACTTTACAACCAAAATTTATTCCGGGGTTGATGCCCCTATTTGTTCATATCCTTGATCGTTGTACGCTTCGTAGATATATAGAGGGTCCGAGGGGGCAGCGCCCCTTTGCAGGATTCGACTTGCTTCGATGTGTTGGGGTAATTGTCTAAAGATCATGGTATTTTAAAACTTTTAGGGGGGCAATTGCCTAAAAATCCTTGTAATAAAGACTAAAAAATATATGAAGGGGGACAAATTGCCTAAATAATCATATAATAAATTTTTTAAAATTTTTTTTTGAAGGGGGGCCCTGGTATATAACACATCCGCCCTTGGCCTATGTTTAAAAATGTAGAGATAGACCTAAAAAGACGGTTAGAAAATATTAGAAATGACATTTCTTTATTATATTCAAATAAGAATTTGACTCTTAACATGACACAATGGAGAAAAATGATTCATGTAGCCGACCCCACATAGTGGGATAAAGGCTTGATGTTGTTGTTGTTCGTATAATTGTTTTATTTTTATTTATTAATTAAAAATCTATTGCTTAAAAGTTCTATATTTTTTTTAAAGTAAAAAATGAGTTATTGGTCCGGTTTAGGTGGCTAGCTAGTCGGGTTCGTGTTCACTTTTTGATCCGTTTATTAAATGGGTCAAATTCGAGTTGATCGGATTCGGGTCAAATCAGAACTCAACTCATTGATCCATTTTGACACCCCTATATATTCTATGCAAAACTATGAGCGGGTGCGTGAGGGAGAGGGGGACGTGAAGGCAAGCGCGAGGATGAGCACGACATAGGAGTGTGACAACGGACTAGCGGATTGTGGATGACTGCGAGCGCGACTAACTGATCAATTCCAGGTTGATTTCGAGTTTTCGGATTGTCTCAAATCCAACCCTAATTTAAAATCGGGTCAGAATTTGAAACCAAAATCCGAATCATTTTTCAAACATGTTAACCTGAACCCAAAAATTTTGAATCTAACTCAGAGCCGAATTTTAAGATCATGCCAAATATTGGCACCCTAATCACAACATGCGGTACTGCCCAAATAATGGCGATGAAGAGAAGCAAAGGCTAATGATACATAAGCACATGACTTGACCGAAGCATGAGATTACTCTATTGTTTGCGATTGGGCCCACGGCATTAACCTTGGCAATCATGAACAAAAATCACATGCTTAAAATTAATGGATCTATAAAGAAAAGACTAAGAGGTTTGGATCACTTTCTATTTTATTTTTTTATTTTCATTTTATTTATATTTCAACTTAAAATAAAATATATAGGTAATATTCTACATAAATATTATGTTTATTTTATTAAATATTGCACAAAAGGTTGAGATATAAATAAATATTAAAATTTAGGTATCATAGATACAACAACAAGAATGCTTTATCCTACTATGTAGTTAGCAACATTAAGAGTCAAATTTTTATGTAATTCTTATAAGAAAAGTTTATTTTTAACATTTCATAATCAAATCCTTTTAAGCCTATCTTTATCTTTCTTAATACAGACTAGTTCTAATACATCTACTATTCTAACAATGTCATTTATAAGGCTGATGTTTTACGCAACCAAATCATCTAAGATAATCTTATTTGCCACTACAGCTACACCAACTTTTTCAGGCATATACTCTTTTCGCATTGTCTCTAAATGTAACACCGCTCATCCAGCCAAGCATCCTCATCTCCTCAACACTTAATTTTATGCTTCTATACGCCAAAACATTAATCAACATCTTATAAAATTTTCTCTTCCATTTGAGGGATACTTTTCTATCACACAAAGACTCCATACATTCCTCCACCTCAGCCATTCAACTTGAATTCTACTAGTAATATCCCCATCTACTTCACCATCACTATAAACAATAAGCACGAGAAATCTACAATGCACACTCTTTTAATGAATTGATCACTCAAGATCACAATCCCACTAGTAGATCTGTTACTATTAAAATTAATCTTCATATATTCAATTTTAAACTTCAAAGTTGACCTTCATAATTCAAAATTTTTATCAATTCCTCTCTAGTCATATCAACAAGAAGAATATCATCAGCCAATGTACATCCTCTTGCAAATGTCTAGTAAGAAATCATACTGCAAAATCCAAGTTAAACACTAAAATGACAAGACAATAATCCAACTGAATCAATGTTAGCACTTAGCACTAAAATAGGTTAAAATTCCCCATTCCAATACAAAGAGCTCTAAGAAAATGGAGCAAAAAAGGGAGGAGAAGTGGTTCTGACCAGCACTTGCAGTAAAAAGATTTCAAGTGTTTGAATTGCTAGCCAAAAACAGGAAAGTGAAAATAAAGTACTATCAACATACAGAAACAAACCCCCCAAAAAATATTATTGGAACATCAAATCGAAATACAAAACCTATAAAGAATATATTACAAAGCATATATATCTACAGCCAGTCTGAAATAACTTGGAAATGAGTGAGTTAACAAAAAAGAGACAAGATTACAAGAACACCAACAAGGTGTAAGCCTCTCTATCTCACTAACCTGTGTATGATTTGAAATGTGGGCAAAATCAGACACAAAAGCTAACCTGTGTAGTATTGAAGGGCCTGGAAAAAGAATGATCAAAGAATAACCAGAGGAAGCAGAAATAATGAAAGCCCAATGCTTGCAAAGCGATTAAAGCTTGAAGAATGGCTGTCAGAAGGTGACAATACTGTCACCTGAGAACCATTTCCAACCTGCTTTGTGGCTTCAGGATTGTAACCATTTGGTCCCAAATTAGATGCCGGAGGAACAGCTGGAGAATTTTTTGGCTTCACTGGCAGGGGATTGGAATCCTCATTATTATAACCTGAATAGAAATTAGTCCCACACCATTAAGTTAAATAGGATATTCATATTTAGTATTTTTGAAAGCTGGTAACAGACTTACAGTTAAATTTCTTCCAACCCAGAATCATTCTCTCGCGATCAAACACAATACGAAGACCAGTTAGGAAATTCTCTGCATTGAATAATAAGTCATGTGGAAACATTATTTGTTTGTCCAAGTAAAAGAATCAAATAAATAATGACCACTCATCAAGGTTGTGAGATTCAGATCGGGTATAAAACCATAAAAAAAGTAAAAGTTCAAGGTTCAAAAGTTTGATCAGGGTTGCACCGAATGACGTAATAAATATTAAAATTATTTAAATAGGATCTAAATGACAAAATAATGATTAAAAATGAACATAACTCCTACAAAAATAATATATTTAATAATTAAATATTTAAACAATTTCAATCTTTGAATTTAGTTTATATTTAATATAAATTTAGTTTTGGGTTTCTTATAAATTTAATATAAATCATTATTTTTTATATTATATGATTAAATATAAATTTACAATTATAGATCCACATACTAAATTCACATTATAATTATAAATCTATAGATCATTCAAGTTATATCATTTATAATTAATAAATAAATAAAAATTTAAATTTAGTGTAAAATTAAATAAATAAAAAAATAAAATAGATAAATTAAAATATCATTAACTAAAAAATAAATCTTATTCAAATTTTAAAAAGTAATAAAAAAAACCTATTTAAAAATATTTAGTGCATATACACTGCGAACTTCAGAAATTTAACTTAGTTATTTAATCGATAGGATAATAAAGGCTAGAGTATATTAAAGAAGATTAAAAAAAAACAAAACTTACGGCCAATGATATTGAGCTTGCTACTCTTGACAAGAGCCAAGCAATACATGAAGTCACGCTCCTGCTGCAAAATAGCAAATAATGTTAATACAGGTTTAAAGGTAAGATCTAATGATTAAGAGCCTTCCATGAGACGAAGTTCAAGCTTACTTGATTGGATATGAAAATTACAGGGTAATTAACAGGAAATTTGCTTCCACCTCGAGTGTTGAAATTGATAACCGGTACATGAGTCACAGATTCATCAGAACTGCAAGAATCAAGAACTGAATCAAATACTGCATGAACAAAAGAAACAGGGCTTTTTTTTGTAAGCATAGATTTCACATAAACATATCAAAATCACAACCTTATGTAATAACAGTACTCAAAAGGGATGCTAGAGTCAACATTTGCTCTTTTTTTTTTAAGCTCCGCATTAAACTGAAAAATAAAAATCAATGGTATTAGAAAGAGAAACTTGAGATAGAGATAATTAAATTACTTTATTTGGAAAAACTTACATTCTCAGAGAGCTTTGTGTAAGCAGGATCTGCCAAAGTTGTGAAAGAGGTTCCCGAATCAACCAGAGCACTAAAGCTTACATCACTGGAGGTACTACCAACCTCAATTCCAGTTATGCTAATATTATATATGGAGCTGTAGAGCCACATTTTAAAATGTAAACACAATTTTTAAAATATGCAGAGATAGATCATGTCAAAATCAGCAGAAAAAACCATGGAAATGAAGCACAAAAGGCATAAACATAAGAAAGAACTTACTTTTTCTGATTGACATTGAATGGGGTTTCCAGCTGATCTGAGCTTCCTTGATCTCCAAAATTAATCCTACCAACGCCATCAAGTCCAAAGCACATTGAAAAGGAATTTGATATGAGGCCCCTACTTGATAAAACGCTGGGAACTGATAAATTGTCCATACCAAGCCCAAAAAGACCATTTGGAGCAGCAGCGCCCAAAAATGAACCAGTCTGAATCTGTCCACACCTGCACAATGAATTTGTAGATTGAATTATGTATTGGCCAGATAAAAAGAACGTCAAAAAATATGTTTTCCAGCATACGAAAAAAAGTTTCGAGAAACAATAAAGCATCATACCCAAACACTATAGGTGCCTTGACAATCTCAGGCTTGCTATCTTCAGTGGTTAGGTATAAGATATCATTCACTAAAAACCCAGAAGAAGATGTCTGAGCAGAAACATATTCAACCATGTAAGGACAAATGTCCCCCCCTCCAGGGCATTCATTATGGTTTCGATAAGCACATAAAGAGCTGTTGCAAGAAATATTTTGGCTGGTATTAGACAGACTGGGACTGTAAATATTCAAGTCCATACCCTGTTGCAATTTAGAATCAGAAGACCAGCTTAAGCATGACAATAAGAATTGACTAAGCATGATCGAAGCATCAAAGAATCAAATAATTTAAATGATCTCCTTGATTTTGGACAGCTGGAAAATACAGCAATGAAGTTTTTATCTGTAATACTATATGAAAACTGTAAAAAAGAAAACTAACTCCAGCATTTTACTGATCCAATTTCTGCATGATAAAAGAAGCTTTTATACAAGGCTTAGGATGTACCTTCCTTAAAGCTAAAACAACAAAAGGAGAAGAAATTTGTTTCATTAAATAAAATATAAAAAAAGACAAGCCAAGCTTAGTGTACGTATCAAAAAGAGAAATTGAAAAAGAATGTTATATCCGTGCATATTCTGGTCATGGACAAAAATCTTGCAAATAGTCGTGCAATAGCTTGGTGATCTTCATCTTCTCATTTCCTATATAGACACTAAACAAACAAGCATCACAGAGAAATATGCTTAACATGCTAACCCTTCTAATTTGCAATTATGTATTATTGCGACTTGTATTAAACATATTCACCCCTGTTTGCAAGTGCATCCAAGTCCATGCAGATCCTTGTGGCTTTTACTGTTGTTGAGTTAATGAAGGTCCGCTCTTTTTTGCGGCCTTCCCCAGTTACCTCATCATCTTACGCCTACTCTACTGTGGGACTTCTGACTATTGCAATTCCTTTACTTCCTGCGATTGCTACAGGTTCCAACTTTGGAGGCAATGTAGCCGGGGACGGCTGTTAGAATATTCTGATCCAGTTGCAGTCTCAAGGGGGTTTTTAGTTTGTTTTTTGTAACTTCAATTTTTAAATAAGGTCTGAAGCATGTATATATAACAAATTATTAGTGTTTGATTAAGATTTCTAGTTGTGATGCAATTCCTTTTACTTTCAATAATTAGTTCCTTGATAAAAAAGAGATTTAAATAATTCTTGAAGAGCTTATCTCCTTGGACAAATGAGGCTTGTGCTTCTGGTCAATTATTTCTACCTTCATCTTTTCTTCTCCGCTTCCTTCTTCTGCATTTTCAATAGTAGTTTGGAAGTGATTGTGTTTAGTAAGAGTTACAACAACCTAAATTGGCGTCAAGTGCATGGAATTCAATTGTTACTTTCTTGATATCATTATCATCTTTAATTTCAAATAGAAGGTTAGTCTTTTCATATTGAATTATTTTCCATCACACTCTTGATGTTTACATTGATAGTTCGTATCTTGTGAATTTTGAGTTTTTGTTGCATGATTTTCTGTATCGCTTATTTGATCAACATTAGAAGTGCTACCGCATAAAATTTCATAGGTCAACTAGGTCTCAAATCTTAAGGTTGAATAAAAATGTCTTTTAAAGAATAGTATAATATTATAATTAATTAAAAGAACAACAAAAAATACAATTTAAATAAAATCAAATTGACAATGAATCTAAATAATGTCAGCACAGCTGTCTAAAGATAAGAATTATATTATTAGTTTTAATTAGAGGCATGATCCACTGATGTTTTCAAATTGGGTAAATATTCTACATAAATTCTTTAGAAGGCATAAAATATACTGTCGCCAAAAAGATGAATTTGCTCAAACAAAATGAATAGGATTGGTACAAAAATTCTAGCATAGTGTCGCAAGCAAAACCTATATATTTAAGGAATAATATTTGACATACTTCAATTATAGAGATCAATCACATGACCAATTTAAGAAATTTAAATAAAGTAGTAAGCTGTATTTGAATGCCATTTATAGGTGAGATTTTTTGTATCCACATTTATTTTCCTAAAAAATTATTATTTATTAATATTTAATTTAATAAAAGGTTTAACAATAAATTATGCATAATTAATCTACAATCTCCAATTATAAAAGATGAGACATATCACAAAACTTTGGAGTTCGAAGAAATTACAATTATCCACCTATTAGCATTATTGTACTTCAATTTAACACTTCCAAGGAAAATTCTTATGTGCCTCACCTGAGGTCTAAAAACACACACCAACATGAGAGTTATGTATGACTAAATTTGGTTAACTTGAAAAAATTATAGTTCATGAATATCATGAATCAGATAATAATAAATAATAATAATAATAATAATGATATAATAATAATATAATAATAATAATAATAATAATAAAAATAATAATAATAATAATAATAATAATAGTTACAGAGTGATCTTATATCTAATTTTGCTTTAAAATCCATATTAAAATATGCAACATAGTATTCTTCAACAATTTGAACCTAAAATTAGGAGTGAGCAAGGGTAGGTTAAAATCTAAAAACCAAACCAAATCGAACCTACCTGCTTGATTTGGCCCTGTTTATTAAAAAAGACCAGTTCTTTTTGGGTTGCAGGGTTATTTGAATTAAGATTAATATTTAAATTTTAAAATAAAAAATTAGGGTTTAATTGATATCAATTTTAATGGTGTTTCTTTATTTCTTAACTTGTATATTCATAAAAAGTGTCTTATTGATGAAATCAAATTAGCTCAACATATAAATAAACTTATTCACATAAATTCCTTTCATAATAATTAATCTTAAAATAATTTGGATTTATCTTCTTTATAGAAGTTGTTAATCAAACACTGTTGTTGCCAAGTCAGAAGTCCTGGATGAAAAAAAGTGGAGACATTGGTAGTTGACAGCCAGCGTAAAACTTATCAAATAATTATGACATGAATTATTTAATACATTGTGTTAATGCTAGGGCGTTACTTGGAAGCAATGCGCTATATGGCCTGAATACAGCGAGAAATGTGCAATGGTCATTGTACTAGTGCCCAAGTGTAGTGTTAAATAAGCCAAGGTTCCCACGTCATGAACGAATGTGGGAAAATAAGTTAGTTCATGAAACTATAATTAGGATAGCAACTTCCAATATAAGTTCTCTTACAGGAAAATAAATGAAATTAATTAATATCATGATTTATAGGAAGATAAATATTTTATGCATTCATGAAACTAAATAGATTGGAGAAAATGCTAAGGAGATTGATAGTTTAAGATTTAAACTATGATATGGAAGTAAGAGTCAGACTAGAAATGATGTATGTATGATTATAGATAAGAGTTTTAAGGATAATATTGTAGAAATTAATAAAACTAGAGATATAATTATAACATTAAAGAATTTGTTGATAATAAGATTATTAATATTATAAATATTTATGCTCCGCAAGTAGGTTTAGATATGTGTTCAAAATTAAAATTTTGAAATGACTTGGAAGAATTAATACGAATGATATCTTTTGAAAAAAAAATTATTTGAGGAAATTTAAATGGACATGATGGTAGAGAAATAGAAAATTTTAAAATCATTCATGATGGATATGAATTTGTAGTGACTAATGAAGGTAGTAAAACCATGATAACTCTAGCTTATGATTTTGTAATTGTTAATATCTTATTTAAGAAAAGAGGAGAGCATCTCATTATCTATAAAAATGAATATAGTAAAGCACAGATTAATTATTTTTTTATAAGAAAAATTAATTGTTTAGATTGCAAAAATTATAAAGTTATTATGATTGAAAGTTTATGTATCCAGTATCGCTTATTAATATGTGCAATCTAAATGTAGAATAGTAGATGCAGAGAAAGAATACGAAAAATAAAATAATATGTTATCCTAAGATTAGTGGGGGCATTTAAAAAACACTAACAAAAATATTTTTAGAATAAGATTTAAGATATTAGTATTTTGCATGTATATGAGGAAGCTAATATTATATAGGAAAAAAGTAACTAGTGATATTGAGAATGTTACAAAATATATGCTTAAAGTATTAAAAGAAAAAATTCATAATAGTAAAAATAATTA
Organism: Dendrobium nobile; assembly: GCA_022539455.1. Lineage (NCBI taxonomy): Eukaryota > Viridiplantae > Streptophyta > Magnoliopsida > Asparagales > Orchidaceae > Dendrobium > Dendrobium nobile. The sequence goes on from CM039736.1 coordinate 9,808,282, forward strand.
GTGATGGAATCAACATATACCAGAAAATATAAAATATAAGAATCTTTCTTATAAAAATTGGTTTAGAAGCAAAAGCTCGAAAAATTGGGAAAGTTGTAATGGGCATGTAAGGAGTCTAAGGCTTCGTTTGGGATGGCTTTTTTATTGCTTTCTAAAACGGAGTTTTAGTACAAAAATAAAAAAATTTTGTACTAAAACTCCGTTTTAGAAAGCATTAAAAAAGCCGTCCCAAACGAAGCCTAAGAAAGCAATTTGAGATGCTATGAATTTAATTTTTAATGATTTAAATAATAGATTAGATACTAAGGAGGATGAAAAATATATATATAAGTTAGTCAAACAAAGAGATACAAGAAGTAATGATATAGTTCAAGTGAAGTGCATAAAGGATGCAGATCAAAAAGTGTTTTTATCAGAAGATAATATTCTATATAAGTGGAAAATATATTTTGATAAACTTTTCAATAAAAATTATGATAATATGATTGACTTTAGTGATCTCAGCATCCTAAATGAAAATAGATATTTTTATTTTTATCATTGTATTAATAAAATAGAAGTTATAGGGGCTTTAAAGAAAATGAAGTGTGGAAAAAACTATTGCATCTAATGATATTTCAATAGAGATGTGGAAATGTTTAGAAGATGACAGAATTTCTTGGCTTATGAAATATTTTAATATTATTTTGAAAACTAAAAAAATGTCAGATGAGTGGAGAAATTGTGTGGTTTCTAATTTTAAGAATAAAGGTGTGCGCAAGAGTGTGTGAATTATAGAGGAATTAAGTTAATGTTTAATACATTAAAACTATGGGAGAAAGTTATTGAGTTTAAGTTATGATGTGATACTAATGTTTCTCAAAATCAATTTGGATTCATACTGGAAAGATCTACTATGGAAGCTATACATTGATTGAGAAGTATATGGAGAATTAGGATATTCATATGATAATTATTGATTTAAAGAAAGCATATGATAAAATTCTAAGAGAGGTGCTCTAGAAAGTTGTAGAAAAAAAAAAGAGTTAATAATGCTTATATTCAAGTCATTAAGGATATGTATGCAAGTATTGTTACTTGTGTTCAAACATATGGTGATTTGATCATGTATTTTTCTATTTCAGTTGGATTACACCAAGAATTGCCTTTAAACCCGAATCTTTTTGCTTTAGTCATGGATGTTCTTACTAGACATTTGCATGAGGCTGTACCAAGGTGTGTGCTTTTTTGCTAATGATATTCTTCTTGTTGATAAGACTAGAGGAGTTGAAGGAAAACTTGAATTATGGAGGTCAGTCTTAGAGTCTAAAGGTTTTCATTTGAGTACATCTAAAACTAAATAAATTGAAGTGTAATTTTAGTATTAATAGATCTAGTGGGGGGATTGTGATGTTGGGTGATCAAGTCATTAAAAAGAGTATATGTTTTAGACATCTCAAGTCTATTATTCAAAGTGATGTTGAAATAGATAGAGATATTATTAGTATAATAAGTTGGATGGTTGAAGTGGAGAATACTTGGGGTTGTTGTATGATAGAAAAGTAGTTCTCAAACTTAAAGAGAAAATTCTATAAGATGGTGGAGAGACCTGTAATGCTTTTTAGCGTAGAATGTTAGCTATTAAAAGAGAAACATAAAATTAAGTTAAGTGTTGTAGAGATGAGAATGCTCAAGTGGATGAGTGGCTTTACACTTAGAGACAAAATGTGAAATAAGTATATACATGATAAGGTTGGAGTAGCTCCATTGGCAGATACAATTAGAAAGAGTCATCTTAAATGGTTTAGCCACATAAAATGTCGGCCTTGTGATGACCCAGTTTGGAGAGTAGAATTATATTTTGACTATGTTAAGAAAAGTAGATGTAGAACTAAAAAGACTTGGGCTTCATTCGGGGCAGCTTTCTTACTGCTTTCTAAAACAATTTTTTAGTACAAAAATTTATTGAACTAAAACATTGCTTTAGAAACCAGTAAGAAAGTTGTCTCAAACGAAATCTTAGTTAGAAAGTATTAGAAATGACAAATTTGAATGAGAATTTGACTCTTAACATGATACAATAGAGAAAAAGCTCCATGTTGCCAATCCCACAGTGGGATAAAGGGTTCATATTGTTGTATAGAAGTTATTAATAAATATAATAAGCTGGCCTTATATAAATCATACACACGTGCGACTTCAATTATGAAAATAAAACTTTATTGAACCTAACAAATATAAATTAGTTATAGTGCATTCATTAGAATGCATACAAGTATTTAGCTACTACCCTGCAATATCCATATCTTATTACATCATCTATAAGTCATATGCATGATTTGCATAAAATTATTTGCTAGAAGCATCCTATTAAGTACTCCAATTATGTATTTAATGTAGTTGTTGCCGAGAAAAATACAAACGTCAAGCAAGTAAATAAGGCAATATACTTTCAAAATATTGGAAGGTTTCTTTTAAAATATTTAAGAAATTAACTGCTATAAAATATGACCATATAAAGTTATAAATAAATTGGGATGAATTCATATTTGATGCAAGCAAGGTTGTCCCGGTTGCTGGCTGTTCGGTTCCTGCATGGCTTTTTCTCGGTTTCCCTTCCTGCTGGGCTATTCCGTTCTCTGCATTCCCAGTTCCCTTTGTGGCTGTTCGCTTCCCTACCTGTCCCAATTCTTCCCCCTGGCGCTGTCCGTTCGTTAGATGTTTCCTGCGTGCCTCTTCGTGTGCTGCTCTAGTCGGTTGTCTTTTAGTCTTTTGACTCCCCCTTTCTTATTAGTTTGAGTGGTCGGCTGTTTGGCTGTATAGTTCCCTTTCTTCACCTATATATTGGGGCTGTTTTATGGCTATTTTAGGAGATTATAGATGATTTTTGGAGCATGAAAACCTGAGGGTTCTTCTTTGATAGCTTGCGAGCTATGTCCCCCTTTTTCTTCTCCTATCTATAACTTCGTCTCGGGCTTCTTATCTATTTCTTCTCTCCGCAAGTTTCCATCCCATTTGTATCATTCTTCTCTAAAAAATATAAAAGTTGTGCTGAATCATTATAAGGTATTTTAACCTTTTTTATTACAAGTTGTAAGGTGTCGTTGCGTGTGTTTCATGTTGTGTCCTTTTTATTTGTTATTGTAAGGTTTTGTGTCTTATTTAGTGTGTTAATTGTTGTCATTTCGAAAGGAAGACGTTCTGCTCTTGCAACCTTAGCTTCCTAAAAAAATTGGTTGCATCAATATTAGTTGAAAATTATAAAAAATTCTAGTGCTAATCTAATTTTTACTGTATATGGTCTAAATTCATATCATAAAACATTAATCAATGCTATGAATTCTTCTCTTTTTCAACTCTTCTAGTGAGTATCACATCCAATACAGTATTTGCATAACTCCTAAATATTTAGAACAATCTTATTTTATTGATGATGATTAAATTAAGTCCACTAAGGATTGTGGATGCAAAACACACCTCATAAAATGGGAAAATAGATCTATAAGTGTTGATTCACGGATATTTCTACAAAAAAAAATCTAAGAGTGAAGTCAAATCTATCAGAAGAATTTCAACAAAACAATTTGCAACATTTTTACAAGTAGGGCAATTGATGACTATCCTAGCGGGTTTTATTTTTATTGAATTATCAAAGGTTTATGATTATGAGATCCCCTGATTTTGCAACTTTCCCTTACTTTGTTTGCATCCCAAGGCTAGTCCTTTGTTTATGATGTAGTACTTCTTATGTTTTCAATTCATCTATTTTCGACAGTTGCTATGGGTTCTAGCTTTGGCAATGTTGTAGCAGGAAACAAGGGTGAGAATTTTGCATTCTAACAATGGTCACAAGTTCATGGATACAAATTCTATTTTTTTTTTTAATAATTTTAAATAAAGGTATGGGGCATTTGCATAATATAGTATGAGTGGTTAATAAATTTTCTTCAGAGGTGTAATTCCTTCTTCTTTTGAAATTGGGCTCATTCATCAAATGAGAGACTTTAAGAATTTTCGGAGAGATTATCTCCTTGTATGAGTGTGTTTTGCATTTCTTGTGAGCTCTTTCCTAATTTCTTTCCTTTTCTTCTCCTCATCCTTCTTCTTCTATGTTTTTCATTGATTTAAAAGTGTGATTGTGTTTAGTCGTGCTACAATATAGGTTTTGTTAGAGTGTGTGAATTTTAGAGGTTTTTATGGCTTTCTTAATACTTCTTCTCATTATTGAAGTTAACCTTCTTATTTGAATTAATTGTCATGATTTTGTTTTCAATGACTTACCCATTAGTTGTTTGGATTAACAATTAATGTCCTCTCAATTTTAAATATTTGCTGCATAGTTTTTGCTTCTTATGTGCATTTAACATTAAAAATCCGAGACTATAAGATATATTACATTAGCAAGTTATTGCGCACATTCAAGAAGGTGGAGCTATCAAACTTTTTGATCTCTCTTCCATGCTTGTCTCTCTATGTACATAAAAGTTCTACGGAGGCAGAAGAATCAAATTTGTTAATATCTCTTGCATACATGATACATGCTGAGATGTCTATACATACAAGGAAGTGAAAGCATACGGCCAAAATATAATTTTAAGGGCCTTTCAATAATTTTTTTTTTAAAAAAGTGAAAGCATCAAACTCTTCAATATTTGTTTGAAATCATCATCAACTTATCCATCATTTTGGGTCCATATCATAAATCTTAATTCATCATTTGTTCCTACTGAGTGCCACATTAGATGTTAAACATATTCTACATAAATCTCTTGCAAGCAGGCCTATATGTCTATGTGTACAAAGAAGGTGAAAGCATCAAACTCTTAAAATCATCATCATCTTTATCCCAACTATTTGTAGTCTAGCTACAAGAATCTTCAATTTTCCTTCCTATGGAGTGTGGCATGGGATGTTAAACTTCGACTACATAAATCTCTTAGAATAGCTTCTATTCAATTTAGTTAAACTAGTTCTACATAAATCTCTTTGAATAACTTCTATCCATGTTACCTAACCTAGTCTATCCCTTATATAATAAGATAGAAATACATCTGAATGCATAGGCACAAATGACAACATGCCTTACAAAAAAAGATGGGTTGTAGGTGGAGAAATAAAGGAGATTGAGATAAGTCAGGGCACACAAGTATTTAAGAGATAGAAAGAGGCATATTGTTAGCTATCTTTAGAAAGAAGGGGCTGCACATAAATTCTTTGATGGACGAGAAGACAAATATCTAACTAGATAGAGACACAGAGATGGATCATGTGTTCACTAGCATCTAGCACTAAAGAGCAAAAACAACCAAATAATCAATGAGTAAGGGTAAAATGTACAAAATTTGACACTCTTATGAACACCGATCTTAAATCTATCACAGTTTATGATGGTCCTCTCAAGGATTAGGAAGTTAGATAAGCAAGTGAAGACTTAATGTCTTTGACAATCAAAGGAAAACCATAAGCTAAAACCCATCCTAACAATTCAATCATGTCTCATCCATTGTATATAGGTTTTGATCTAAACTATTTGGAGTGAAGAGTGACTTGTTGAATCCAGGTGGTATAGGTGATTTTGACAAGTTAATGAGTAGAGGAAAAAAACTAGAGCACCATACTTGCCACTAGCTTAGCAACGATACTTATGACATCGCCTTGTCTCTATTTAATTGCAAAGAACTTGGCATATTATATCAACGTCTAAAAAAGCACACGCATAAGCCTTTCTAAAAAAAATGAAAAAAGAATGAGACTATTCATCCATCCTATTTCCTATCTTTTAAAGACCTAATATTTTATTATGCCTGTAATGAATTTTTTTAAAACCTATGGTTTTGTTCTTTTTTTTTTTTCTTTCATCAGTCATATTTGGTTCTCATCGCAAGTAGGCATAACTCCAATTACATTCTAGAAAAAAAATATAATCTGTATAGAAAGATAGAGATCTTGATCAGCTTTGGCTTCAAACAATGACCCGCATACAATCAGTAGAGAAAAATGGAGCTAATAGGAACCATGAAATGTTTTACATTAAAAAAAAAGTAAAAATCATAGGGCCAAGTCTAGTTGAAACAATTTCCACTAGTGCCACGAGTAACAAAAGATCAACCTTTTGAAATTTGTGGAAATGATAAGAAAAAAGCGCAAGGGCAATTCGAGTTTTCATTTGATGAAGCATGCGTATGCCTCATGGCAGCCTTAATGAGGCCTATTCCTCATGGTGAATTTTGCCAAAAAGCATTGAGGCGCACATCTATACGCCCAATTTTAAACAATGTTCTGCTGACTATTTGAGCTTTTGTGTAAATACACTAGAAAAACTACAAGGCCAAGATGTGTACATGAAGACATGATACAGAAATAATAACATTTTATTTTCTTTATATATACTAAATGTTGGATATGACTTCAAAGCTCGCAAGCCTTCATAATCTAATCAAGTAAAATCATTTTTACATTATATAATATTAAAGGTAAAATTATATATATATATATATATATATATAATATGGTAATATTATTTTAAATTGTCTATACATATATTGATTTTTCATAGACAATTTTTTTAATTACTTAGATTCAAATGTTGCTAAAAATAATTCAAAGAAATCACTCAAAAATTATTAAAACTTTTTATTACCGGTTTATGTGCCTCCATCGTATTTAATGGGTATTTGTTAGCTTAGTGAGCCACTTCAAACCATAGCTCTACTCTATGAATGAACATAGATCTTGGCCTAGGATTTTAGTTATGGCAGGCCTTTGCTAACCCCCTATGGACCTCCTTTAAATCTCTGTAGACCTCTACTAAGTTGTATGAACTGACGGCTATATTCAACTAATTGTTGGGTTTCCTCATTTAGATTATCCTAGCTATTGCAAATCATTTCTAGAATGCACTAATGGACTCTCTACATATACTACACCCGTTCCCAAGGTTTTAGATTGCATATTTATCAAATTCAAAGGAAATCCCTTGATTTTCTCTTGCAAAATCTTTGGCTCTAAAGAAGAAAAGAAAGGCATGACCACTTGGTGTTGTTGATACAAAATTAGATTTGCGATTCAATTTATGTCACGCATCTTCAAATACAATGTGCAAGATCATTCTTAAACATTGTATTTCCCTTTTTGTTTGTATCTCTATAAGATATTAAATCTTTTGGTCTGACTAGGTCTCCAATTTGCCAGGTTTGACCTTCTCCACTCACCCAAAATCTGTGATTTGATTGTCCATGGGATCAGTCTCACAAAATCTGTGATTTAACTCTCCCTTCAAAACACTAAGATTGGTCAACGCCTCATCGATCTCACCTAGGATCACCAATAAAAATGCTAATTTTTTGCATGGCAACACAGACTTGTCGCATTTCATGCCTAATTTCCAAGTCTTAGTTCAAGAAAGCAAAACCCTAGAACAACAAAGCTGATGAGCTTCCTCATCTCAACATGAGAACAAGAAATCATCAAAAAATCAATCATCGTGTCAGGTCAAAAACATATCCACATGAAACTGTGCATATTTCACTTTAAAGCCTTAATTTGCTAAAACACCCCAGCAACTACCCTTCTCCGTTTACCATATCAAAGCCCGCAGCAACCATAACAAAGAAAAAAGAACAACAAAATAAAGCCAAAGAGTCGAACAAAGCATACCAAACTGTTGCTATCAGAAGTAGTCGGCGCACAACTCATGCAATCACAGGGCACCCAAAACAAATTGCTCCCCGTATCCAACGCAACCAGAAACGTGACATTTGGACTCCCCAGTGAAACGAAAGCGTAGTGCAAGCTACACCAAGGAATCCAAAAAATTTCAGCAAAATATCCGATTCCACCAGCATGACTCAACAAGTCAAGAAAAAAAAAACCCACAAAATAAAGATTCCAAGATCTTACAATCCGAGCGAATTGATCCTCAAGGTCTCGTTGCTATCTGAAAAGGCCAGCTTAGCAGCCTCCTCGCCAAGCGAACGGCCGCGGTCATGCCCTACTAGGGCGGCGTAGTAGTCCACCGTTCCCTTCTCTGGCCAGCCGCCCGGAAGGTCTCTTGGCATCGACTTCGCCCACTGTCGAACCCGATCGGAGAATCTGTGGTGCATGTCGAATCCAAAAGCCGGCGATGCATAAATCTCCTCCAGTGACAAAACGGCAATCACGAAGAAGAAGATGAGGCATGTAAACCATGAGTAGGCGGCCATGGGAGAAAGGAGACAGAGAGATTGGCGAATTGAAACCCTAGAAAACGTGGAAGTAGCAATTGAGGGCTTAAAAGGGGAAGAAGAAATTAGAATTTGGTGGGAGGACGCGTGTTTGACGTGTTGAAGAAGGTGGCGGTGGTCGCCGTTGAATTAGTTTTACGATTTTTCTCGAGAAGCGACTCCGGCGGCGTGTCCGGCGCTCTTTTGGAGTTGGCTACATGGAGCCCACGGCTACTTTGACTAACAAAAGGGCAAGCCTTGTGTTCTTCTTTCCTGCTAAGGAGAATGAATCCGGAGATCAATTAGGATAATGCCTATGTTGGTCATTCAATGCATTATGTAATTGAGGATTAATTATTTTGTGTAGATGTTGAACGGTATTCGTCCGTCATATTATTTTTCGCTCGTTGCCATGGTTCAGTATCGTTGACATGCATTTTTGTTGGTCTATGGGTAGCATTCTTCGTCTGGGCTCCGCACAGAATAATTTCTCGTATTTTAGTGACCTGATGACTCTTGATTAGCGTTCAAACACATCTGTACGTAATAATTTTTCTAATAGAGAGTAAAAGCACTAATATACTTCTATTCATTTTGAACTCTCTAAAATATATTTATTGTTATATAAATTTTTTAATATTGACTAATAGAGACAGTAAAAGTCCAAGACAACGTCTTCTTCTCCATCTCTAGCTAGCGAATGATAGTTTTTGAAGGTTATTAATGTTAAACATTTGACAAAGTTTTCATTTTCAACAATGTTATACGTTCACAATTTGAACCAGAAACTAACAAAGACATTAGATTTGGAATTATCAGCTTCAAACATTGCTCAAAACTTATTCTAATATTGATCAAAACATGTTTATAACATCATTGAATGTTCTTTGAAGCTTATTTGCATTTCAAAAGTAGATTCGAACAATAATCGAAGAAGTTTCGATCATAATTTGAATATGGTTCGATCATGGTCCAAACAAATATCGATCAACATTGAAATATTGGTCAAGTAACTTTTAGTAAGGTTGATCAAGTTTCGATCAATATTTGATGAAAATTCGAGAGAATTTCAAATTTATTATTTTATACTCTATATGCTCGGAGATTGACTCATTTGAATTTTCTTGGTTATGCATGTAGATGTACTCCATTGTTTAATAAATTTAAATCTTATTTAAACAATGAGCGAACCTTATTCGAAAATATAATTCATCTATTTTATAATCATTTTTACAATGTCTTATTCAAATGTTTATGAATTATGATCGAAAAAGTTTTTTAATATGAATAACTAAATGTTTGATTAAGATTCAAATAGAGTTCGATTGTTGATCAAAGTTTTCATTGCATATGTCGTCAATCTTGATCAAATTTTATTCTAATATTATTTGAATTTTATTCGAATCAATTTTGATGGCGATGACCTTAAAAAATAGGTCATAGTTCATATCTAAGATATTTTGATCTGAATTAAATTTTTGGGCATATTTTAAAAAGTTTTATCACAAATTGTACGCGACATCTTCTTATACGTTGGATTACCATTCAAGCTTTATTTGGGACGGCTTTCTTTCTGTTTCTTACAACATCTTTTTAGAACAAAAAAAAATTAATTTTTATACTAAAAAACTGCTGTAAGAAGCAGAAAGAAAGCCGTCCCAACAAAAATCTCAATTTGATTTATAATTTTTTTTAATTCTATGATTAAATATGTCACTAATTTTTTTATTCCATCATCATTTTGATGATGCCATACTCCTTAATAAATAAGTACCAAAATAGACGCATATGTCATCAAGAGAATGATTAAAGGAGTTCTATTAAATTTTTTGGTAACAAATGGCAGAGATATTATTAAGCTTCGCTAATGGTCTAATGATTAATTAACAATGTAATTAGTGTGTTCTGCATACTAATTATTTGTTTGACCAAACTTAATTATAGTTGTAATTGAATTGCAATCGTAAACAAGTCCTCGAAGCTGACCAACTAACGAGACCAAAAAAATAATTAATGGGACAAATTGTTTGAGTTTCTAAGATCCAATCATCAAACATAAAACCTATCAATTTTTTTTTTTTTAATTTTTTATTTCGTATGTGTTCTGCATAATAATTTTTTTAAATAAGTTTTTTTAATTTGTTTTATTTTTTTTTTAATTTCTCAAAAATACATAGAGCATGAATTGCAACACCTCTAACAATGTTAAAACGCTCCCTAAAATATATTTTTCGTATTTTTCAAAATAGAAATACAAAGAGATGAGTGCTGTAGTGCTCCCAAACATAACGCTGCAACACTCCCAAGCGAAAAACTAAGTCTAGCTAATGTTCGCACATTTAACCCTTCGGACAGTCTCTAAGATAGAGCTGATGCATTCAAAAAACTCCAGATACATTCACGTTATAGAAAATACAAAAATGCAATCACAATAGATTTAGCATATCAGAATCAAGATCCGTTTAGAATAATGTTGTTGTAGATATTACCCTACTGATGTTAAACATTTGGCAAAGTGGTCGTCTCCGGAGATGTTATTCGTTTACAATCTAAGCCCTAAACTTAAAAAAGATATTAGATATAAGATTACCAGCTAAAAAATAAAAAAATAAGATTATCGGTTTCAAATATTATTCAAAACTTATTTTGACCATGATCAAAATATGTTTGACACATGATCAAATCCTATTTAAAGATTATTCAAGGTTTGTTCGTATTTCAAAATCAAAATTGCAATCTTGTTTCAAAGATGGTTCAATCATGATGCGAAAAAGTTTTGATCAATGTTGAAACATTAGTCCAAAAACTTCTAGCAAGGTTGGTCAAGTTTCGAGCAATGTTCTATGAAATTTCGAACAATGTTTGAATATATCGTGCGGGTTCATCTTTAATTCATAGTCTCTAATAAGTAATATGAGAGCCGATAGTTTAGATGAATTGAATGGCTTCTACCATTTGTGTCTCTCATCAATCTTTGATGTCTTCAACTAGGGTTAAGCAAAGTTCAAAAGCAGATGGTGATTCTTGTAATGGATCCACATGGTTGAGGATTCATTTGGGATAGTTTTTTTATTGATACGTCATGCAAAAATTATCTTGATCGGGCAACAATCTCGAGGCAAAAATCAAGTTGGAAACTTCAAAAATTAAATCTGAGAGCATCTAAACTCCAATTTCAGCAAACTTACAGTCAAACTGAGCGTCTCGGAAATACGAACCCAACGAAATCAAATTCAACTCAATCCGAGCCCAAATGAGCCCAAATCAAGCTCCCGAAGTGTTGTTGGAAAGCTCGTACCACAATTTGAGTTACCAAACGGTCTCTGATTTTAACGAGTTTATAGTTGAATCGAGCGGCTCGACGAGACAAATCCAACGAGAACAAGATTGCCAAATTCTGACATCACTAAGGCCTTCAAATATCTAACGAACGGTGCACGATCGAATGATTCAATATCAGTCGTCCATTCGACCACTCCCTATTTGCCCCTGATCTCATGCCTATTTACGAGCTATGCCACTCCAGAAAAACTATAAATAGAGCCCTCATTCCTCATAAGAGGGGACCCAAGCAAGAGAGAGAAGAAGAAGCAAAGAGAAAAGAAGAAGGAGGAGAATCAGCTCCTCCTCGACCACCGCCAGAGTTCTTTCCGCCGCCTGATTACGCCGAAATTCTGCCGGATATTCGGGATACGCCGAAATACTGCATAACTTTGTAACTGAATTTCAATTCAGAAGAAATTCTTTGTAATCTGATCGTCCTAACTTGTTAGACGAATCAGCCTCTGTGCTTCAAACAAACACTAGTGGAATTACTTCAACTGGGCGTGACCCCGTGGTTTTTTCCCTCTTTCAGGTTTTCCACGCAAAAATCCTGGTGTTTATTTTCCTTTCCTGTTTGTGTGCTGAATATTCGTACAACGCTAAGACGAAAGTATTTTAACTCTATCGCCGCGTATATTCTAGCCCGCAACATTTATTACTTTCTAAAGCAGCATTGTCGTATAAAAATTTCTAATTCAAAAAATTTTTATACTAAAAAACTGTTTCAGAAATCAATAAGTTGTCCGAAATGAAGCTTGAGATGTGCTTCTAATATATGATACTCAATAGTATTACAAAACTTTTATTCGAGGATGTATGATGACCGATGTGAAGAGCTCGCACATAAATGAAGGATTGAATTTTTTGGTTTTCTTTTTAGCTTAATTTGAAAATTTTAAAATAAAAAAAGTTGCAATTCTTGCTATAGGCTGTGGTTGAATGGAGTAGTTGGCCTATTAATTCTACCTTAATGACAAATACATTGCCTATCCTAATTATGTGGGCAGTGATGTTCTTTGAAAAAATCAACCATTTGACACACTAAACTTAGAACATCACAATAATTTTTATTTTTTTATTAACTAAGCTAACTATTTTTTAGTAGTTGTTGAAAAAAGAGTACTTTGTAAAAGCTTTGCTCAGCTTTCATTACAACTTTTAGAAAAGTTGATTTCTACTTTTCCAACTTAGAAAAAGTCTATTCAATTCCTACTTTAAAATAAGGTTTCATTTGGGACTATTTTCTAAAACAGCTTTTTAGTAAAAAAATTATTGAACTAAAAATGTTTGTACTAGAAAACTGCTTTAAAAGATAGTAAGAAAGCTGTCCCAAACGAATCCTAATTTTGACATTTTGTTTCTATTTTGAGCTCTAATAAAATTTGTATTATTGTGAATATGTGAGAATTGTTCTTTGAACCATAGATATATAACTTGTAAATGATTTTATTTTTTTTTATTTCTTTATAAATATATGCATTGTTTAAGATAATATAATGATTAAGTGAAAATTCTAGTGTTTTTCTATTTTGAGTAAAAAATAAAGATAAAAAAAAGAAATTACCTTGGGCACCCTGAAGATCTCCCACAAAAGGATATGTGGAAGATAAATATTTAGTCAAAAATTAGTTTGATCAAGCATGAGCTTTGTTGCATATATAAATGATTTTTTTTTAAAAAAAAGTTATAGTTAGTATTATCAGAAAAAAAAAAGTTAAACTAAAAGTCTCGTAGAGATGAACCCAATGATACCCAAAACGATATGATTCGGGACTAAAAGAACCTAGATTAAACAGTTGAAGCATAATTAGAAAGTATAAGATATTAATTGGACGGCCAGACAATCTCCAAATATCATATGTTTATAATGAAATCCATTAACTTCAAAAGACGAAACCCAAGAGCCCAAAATTGCCTAAGTCCAACATCATTAAGATAGCATAATACTAAAAGAAAGGTGATGACTGAGAGAATCAATATGTGTTGTTTGATAGTGTATTCTGGATTTTGGCTATATTTATTAGATATGCCACTTTAAAAAAATTTATAAATAGATATCACTATACACATGAAGGGGGTTTAGACTAGCTTGAGACTCAAGAGAGCTCAAAAGTTTGAAGAATTTTGAAGATTCACTCGAACATCTTTGTAGAACCATTGGTATCAAACCACTACTTAAACTCCATAATTAGACCACCGCCATCAAATCAACGATCGATCACCACAAATGAGCCATTTCTTGATAACCATTGTTAGACCACCACCAGATCGCCTTCAGACTGCCACCTTTGGACCACCACTAGACCAACAATACTCGACTTCGATCCACTAACTAACATCACCTGATTATAGTCCTCCAAAAGTCATCACTTGACTATAATCCTTTGACCACGCCTGCCCGCCCATGCCCTCTTTTACCCACATCGCCTGCTAGGGTATGCCCGTGTCACATCGAGTCGCGTTTGCCCTCTTCAATTTGCAAGTTCACATATGCCCGCATCTGACGTCCGTGTCCTGCTGCTAGGGGTGTCAATATTTGACACGACACGAAAACCCGACCAGGACCTGACCCGAAAAATTCGGGTTGAACCCGACCCGATTTCAAAACAGGTCGGGTCGGGTTAGGTTCAGGTTCTAGAAATTGACCCGTTTAAAAAATGGGTCGGGTTCGGGTTGACCCGATGGGTTGCCGGGTCAACCCGCGAACCCGTTTAATTCAAAAAAATTCAAATCCCGCCTCTGCCCGCCCGCGCTCAGCCCGCGCTCGCTGCCTGTGCCAGAGCCCACACGCCCTCTCCCGCACTGCTGCCCCTGCTCGCGTCCGCCCCGCTCGCCTCCGCCCCCGCCCCCGCCGTCTGCCTGCAGCCGTTCCGGCGCTGGCAGAACCCAAACCGGGTCGGGTCGGGTCAACCCGGCAACCCGCCGGGTTGGGTCCGGGTTCGGATTTCCGACCCGTTTGTCCACCCGGGTCGGGTTAGGGTCGACCCGTTTGAACCCGGGTCAGTTCCGGGTTCGACCCGTGACCCGAAATTGACACCCCTACTTGCTGCTCATGTTTGGCATCCAACTACATGCGTCAGGCGTCCCTTTTTAGCTTTGGGTCCGCCCATGTCCGGCGCCCTGCTACCCACGTCTGGCGTTCTGTATGTCCTAGTCCGACGTCCGGCGCCTGCTGCACGCGTTCGGCGTCCCGCAGTATCGCTTTGCATATGCTGTTGTGCTGTGTATGCTCGCATATACCTGAGTTTTAGGCCGTGTCAGGTTGACTCAAACCCAAAGTGGGTCGAGTTTGGGTTTTAAAAACTGACCCATTTTCAAAAAACATGTTAGGTTTGGGTTGACTCAAATAGTGCCGTGTCAGTTCCGTGTTGGACCCGAACCTGACCCATGACTCAATTTTGACAGTCCTAAGTACGATCATCCCTTGCTATAATACTCGTCATAAAAAAATTAGGTAAAATTTTATTAGTAATTATAAGTATTAGAAAGTCTAATGGGGCTTAGAGGTAACTAAGGTTTGGGTTGGAAAAGTGAAAAACCATGTTGGAAATTTTTCCCCGCCGGCGCCAAGCTTGTCAACACCATGACATTAAAATATCAAGAAATTTGACAAAAAAATAGATTTTAGGCGTGCACTGGGGAGTCGTGGAAGCATCATCACGGTGTCGGGTCTCATGTGAGGACATTCCAAGAGAATCTGTAAGATTCTTTTTGGGTGCTACGATGCTAGAAAGTGAGTGTTGTGATGTTAAGTCAAGTTAATTGTTTTCAAAATATAAATATCCAAATCCAATTGCTAACCCCATTTAGATCATAGTCTTGCCAAAGAAAAAAAAAGGAAGGAAAAGACGGGGAAAGAGAGAAGATAGAAAAAGGAAGGGATGCTTTGAAGACTGAAACTCAAGAACCGTCTGTTTAGCTAGTAGGAAAAATTGTTGGACTCTGGGTAGGCGACTCATGCTCTATTTCTGATTTCAACTCTAAGATGCCTATTAAAAGATATGCTTATAAATGTATTTTTCTTGGATTTGAAAAATATTTCACCATATAACTTTTAGTATATCGTCACCCACTATGTTCTAGATAATTAGAAGAGCTAAGATTAATTTGGAGGAGTTAATTTGATGGTTGGGATAAAGCTTGCTGAATTTAGGTAGTGAGCCACAACTCTTATAATTTGCCCATAATTAGAACTAAATCTTCTTGCTAATGGTTCTACCACTACAAAAACCAAAATCAAGAAAACTTGAACTTAATTTCTAGTTGAGGAAGTCTCCTTCAATTCTAAAGAGTTTAGTAAGCATTGAACAAGATTTGGTGGGTCAATTGTGCTATAAAATTAGTATAGGTCGATTTCATCTAAAATTGGCCAAGGTTGGGGATTTGGTTGTGGATTTCTATAGATGAGATTGAATATATAAATTCCACTTAGAATGATGCAATGACACACTCTAGATAGGATTTGCAAGTTTTTAGAATTTTTTGTGATTATTTTATTGACCAAAATTTTGCTACATAACTGAAAAAAACAACTTGATATACTATTAAGGCTGGACTAATCTCCATAATTTTGACTAGAATAACCCCAAATAATTTAGGTTTATTGAAGTATAGTATGTAAACTAAATATCTAGAGATTTTAATGGGGTTTTGTATAGTTTAGGTTGGTCAAAAGCTTCCCAAAGTGGACTGATCAATAATTCTAAAATACATGGCTAATTCTAACTATCAGTAATTTACTTAGATTAAGAAGGATGGATTAAGATTGGAGATTTTTCTAAGATAGAACACCGAAAAGAAGATTACAGTAAAGACACGTACATGAAAATAAAAAATATTACTCATTAAAATAGAGGTTCAAGGAGATCACCTGATCTCCTTGAGTATGGTCATCCCAAGCCACTAAGCGACTTGAAAATTTTCTCCAGAATGACCAATATATACTTTATTTCAGCCTAAGGTTATTTTATATGATTGAGAACTCATGAAGAGACACATCCCTTCATTTAAATTCAAACAAAGGTGAAACAAGAGAGGAGGGAGGGTCTGGACCTTTACTTGAACCCATTAGCAACCACCTACCACCTATAATCACCTCATTCTCTCATGTACATTAGTATGGTTGTTCCTTGTTGTAATACTCATTATCAGAAATTTAGGTAAAATTATATTAATGATAGTTATTTTTAATTAGATTAGTAATTATAAGTATTAAAAAATCTAATGGGGCTTAGAGGTAACCAAGGTTTAGGTTGAGAAAGAGACAAAAAAAGTTGGAAATTTTTTTTTTCTGTGGGTGCCAAGCTTGTCAACACCGCTACACTGAGATCTCAAAAAAATTGACAAAAAAAATAGATTTTGGGCATGCGCTGGGGCGCCGGGGAAGCGTCGTTGCGGTGTCAAGTCTCAGGTGAGGGCATTTTAAGAGAATCTGGAAGATTCTTTTAGGGGTGCTTCGATGTTAGAAAGTGAGTGTTGTGATGCTTAGTCAAGTTAGTAGTTTTTAAATATTAACTTTGCCGCCTGTCATTTTTAAATAATCACCATCAATGTTGACACTCACTGTTATCTATAAGGCCTTACAAGTTGTACGCACAAATGTCGATGCCCATCAACTTTGCTCCTTATCATTGCCAACTTTGCTATATACATCTTTGTCTATAAGGTTGATGCATGCCATCAAAATTAATGATGACATCGATCCACCAATTGCATCACATACCATAGCCAATAATTTTGATTCATGTCGTCAACATAAACTTCAATTCCATACGTCAACAACAAGATTTATCTTAAACTTCTTGGTATTAGGTCTTCTCTCCCCAAATGAGAATGACTAAACAAATTACAAATGGTCTTTTGAAGAAGACTAATGCTTCAAGGCCCTTCCAACCCTTGTCATGGAATTCATGATTAATATTTTATGTCTACTATATTGTATCAGCGCGTTTTTCAATTACACGGAATAGCATCACACACACACATAATTCATATAAACTTTTCATATAGTTGTAAAGCATATGAGCTAACACAATTGAAAAAAAAAATTGTTAGTTTGCTTATTAAGCAAAGCTAACACTACCGTTGCCAGGTCCCAAGTCTTGGATGAGAAAAGTGGAGGGTTGCGTTAGGTAGTCGACAGCCAGCATAAAATTTGTCGAATAATAATGACATGAATCCTTTAAGAAATTATGTTAATGCTTGGGCGTCCCCTGGAAGCGACGCGCTGTATGGCCTGAATACAGTGACAAGTGTGCAAGGGCCGCTGAACCGGCGCCCGGGTGTAATGTTAAATAGGAAAGGGTTCCCACATCAAGGATGGATGTGGGCAAAGAAGCTAGTCCATGAAACTAAAATTAGGATAGGAACTTGGAATATAGGTTCCCTTACTGGTAAATTAAAGGAATTAATAAATATTATGATTCATAGAAGATAATTATTTTGTGCATTCAAGAAACTAAATGGGTTGGAGAGAAAGCTAAGGAAATTGATAGTTTAGGTTTAAAACTTTGGTATTCAGGCAAGAGTCGTATTAGAAATGGTGTAGGTGTTATTATAGATAAAAGTTTGAAGGATAATGTTATAAAAATTGATAGGATTGGAGATAGAATTATAGCTTTAAAAATTGTGGTTGATGATAAGATTGTTAATATTATAAGTGCTTATGCTCCTCAAGTAGGTTTGGATATGAGTTCTAAATAAAATTTTTGGAATGACTTAGAAGAATTATTATAAAAGATACCTCTTGAAGGAAGAGTTTTTATTGGAGGAGATTTAAATGGACATGTTGGTAGAGAGGTAGATGATTTTAAAAACATTCATGGTGGCCATGGTTTTGGAATGACAAATGAAGGTGGCAAGACTATATTAGATTTTTGTTTAGCTTATGATTTTTTAATTGTTAATACCTTATTTAAGAAAATGAATGAGCATCTCATCACTTATACAAATGGATATAGTACAACCCAGATTGACTATTTTCTTATAAGAAAAATAGATCGTTTAGATTGCAAAAATTGTAAAGTTATTCAGAGTGAAAATTTATGTACCCAACATCGATTATTAGTTTTGGACCTTAAGATAAAAGGGCAGATAATAAAAAATAAAGTAAAACGATATTCTAAGATTAGATGGGGGCATTTAAAGAATATTAACAGAAATATTTTTTAGAGTAAGATTTTAGATCTTAAGATTTTATCTATGCATGAGGATGCTAATATTATGTGGGAAAAAGTGACTAGTGATATTAAGAATATTACAAAAGATGTGCTTGGAGTATCAAAGGGAAAATCTCCTAATAGTAAAAATAGTTGGTGGTGGAATCCAAATGTGCAAGAAAAGATTAAGAATAAGAAGATTTGTTATAAAAATTGGTTTAATTTTAAAAATTATGATAATTGGGATAGATATAAAGAGGCTCGTAAGGAATCGAAGAAAGCAATATGCGATGCAAAAACCTAAGCTTTTAGTGATTTATATAATATATTAGATACTAAGGAGGGAGAAAGATATATGTATAAGTTAGCTAAACAAAGAGATAGGAGTAGTAAGGATTTAGTTCAAGTGAAGTGTATTAAGGATGAAGATAAAAAAATATTTTTCTTAGAATATGATATTCAACAAAGATGGATGAGATATTTTGCTAAACTTTTTAATGAAAATTGTGATAATAAGATTAACTATAGTGATCTTAGCACCCTAAATATTTCAGTTTTTATCAGCGTGTTAGTAAAACTGAAGTTATGGAGGCTTTAAAGAAAATGAAGGATGGAAAAGCTGTTGGACCTGATGATATTCCAATAGAAGTGTGGAAATGCTTAGGAGATGAAGGAATTTCTTGGCTTACTAAACTTTTTAATACTATTTTGAAGACTAAAAAGATGTCAGATGAGTGAAGAATGAGCGTGTTAATTCCTATTTTTAAGAATAAAGGTGATGCACAAGATTGTGCGAATTATAGAGGAATTAAGTTAATGTGTCATACTTTAAAACTATGAGAGCGAGTTATGGAGCATAGGTTGCGGCGTGATACTAATGTTTCTCAAAATCAATTTGGATTCATGCCGGGTAGGTCGCTATGGAAGCCATACATTTATTAAGAGGTTTGATGGAGAAATATATAGAAAATAAGGAGGATCTACATATGATATTTATTGATTTAGAAAAAGCATATGATAAAGTTCCAAGAGAAGTGCTATGGAGGGTTCTTGAAAAGAAAGGAGTTAATAATGCTTATATTCAAATCATTAAAGATATGTATGCAGGAGCTATTACTTGTGTTCAAACACAAGGTGGTTTGACCAAGTATTTTCCTATTTCGGTTGGGTTACATCAAGGATCAGCCTTAAGCCCATATCTTTTTGCTTTAGTCATGGATGCTCTCACTAGACATTTGCAAGAGGATGTACCTTGGTGTATGCTTTTTGCTGATGATTTTCTTCTTGTTGATAAAACTAGAGAGGGAGTTGAAAGTAAACTTGAATTATGGAGGTCAACATTAGAGACTAAAGGTTTTCGCTTGAGTAGATCTAAAATGGAATATATGGAGTGTAATTTTAGTAGTAATAGACCTAGTGTGGGGATTGTAACTTTGGGCGATCAAGTAGTTAATAAGAGTACACGTTTTAGATATCTTGGATCTATTGTTCAGAGTGATGGTGAAATAGATGGGGATATTCTCAGCAGAATTCAAGTTGGATGGTTGAAGTGGAGGAATGCATCGGGCTTGTTGTGTGATAGAAAAGTACCCCTCAAACTTAAGGGAAAATTCTATAAGATGGTAGTGAGGCCTGCAATGCTTTATGGTGCTGAATGTTGGCCATTAAAAGAGAAGTATAATACTAAGTTAAGTGTGGCAGAGATGAGGATGCTTAGGTGGATGAGTGGCTTTACCCTTAGAGATAAGATACGAAATGATCATATACGTGAAACGATTGGAGTAGCTCCAGTAGAAGATAAGATTAGAGAGAGTCGCCTTAGATGGTTTGGTCACATAAAACGGTGGCCTTCCAATGACCCGGTTAGGAGAGTAGAGGTATTAGATTTGACTTATATTAAGAAATGTAGAGGCAGGCCTTAAAAGACTTGGTTAGAAAATATTAGGAATGACCTTTCTTTATTAGATTTAAACGAGAATTTGACCTTTAATAGGACACAATGGAGAAAAAGGATTCATGTAGCCGACCCCACGTAGTGGGATAAAGGCTTGATGTTGTTGTTGTTTTTGTTGCTTATTAAGCAAAGCTAACTAACACTTATGCTCACTCAAATTTAACTAATTTGTATATCAAGCCCTACATCCATTTCAAAATTAAAGGAGAAAGAATCTTGGGCTCAACTTTGTTCCCATGATCTTGAAAAATTATGGTCACTTTGAAAAAAAATGAACAAGAAATTTTCACCTAAAGCATTATTAATCTACAAACAAACATCTTCAATTTCTTTCTTCTTAGAATCTCCAAATTAGATATTATTGATAAATGTTATTGCTTAATTTGGGCAGGATTTGGGTAATTTAATTTGTTTTAGAGAGAATTATAATTTCATTATCTCATAACTTTATTAGAATTGGAATACTATTTATGCATTATAATAAGAATATGCATTTGAATAAAATGATCTATTTATCTAAACTTCATCTTTTCTACTATTTTGTTGTGGATAATTCTGCCAGCCCTATATTTCATAAACTCCATATATATATATATATATATATATATATATATATATATATATATTAAAATTAGCGGTAAGGACCATATTAAAATTCAAAATTATGTAGAACTTTTTATTCTTAATTAAGATTCTTCTATCTTCACACTTAGGCTTTGTTTGAGACAGCTTTTTTATTGCTTTCTAAAACGGAGTTTTAGTACAATTTTTTTTATTTTTTTATTAAAACTCCGTTTTAGAAAGCAATAAAAAAGCCGTCCCAAACGAAGCCTTAATATATATTATTTAATCAATTTTAAATTACATTTTTCTTGCTTTAATTAGTTTATATATTTTCTTTTGCATGTGTTTGCATTTAGTCTATAATACAAGTTATTAAAATATGTAGCTTTGTTTGCCAAATGCATTTCATGCAAAAAATTTATCTTTTTATAAAAAATTTATGTCTTTATAGTGTTCTTTCAAAGGTTGAATTTCTATGTATAGTTGAAGTATTTTGTTATATATAAGATATATATATATATAAGGTGTAGAAAATCGTTAAAGAATTATTTAGGGCAAGTTTGATAGCCCACGCGCGATGCCCTAGCCGCCTCTATTTCGTCTCCGGTTCTTCTCTGGCGCCGAGCTTCCGATGGCTAATAAACGGTTAGATCCCAGTTTTTTGGTGGGTAAGCATTCGAAATCTTTCAAAGATGCTTTGTCTGGTGTTGAAGCTTCAAATAGTTTTTCGGATTTTCGTTTTTCTACGATTCGAGGGTTGCCGACTTTGTGGTTTTCTGATGAAGAATTTATGTATCTAGCCAAACCCTTTGAATTTGCTTTGGTGGGGAAATTTCCTATTAAGCGTCCAGATTTAGACACTATCCGAAAATTTTTCTTTAACCTAAAATTGTCCGGTGATTTCTCTGTCACTGTGCTGGATCAATCAAACGTTCTGATTAAGCTCTCGAATGATCTTGATTATGGAAGGATTTTCGCACATCGCTCTTATTTTGTGTTTGGTTGTTTCATGAAAATCATCAAATGGTCTCCTCTTCTGGATTTGTCGGAGGAATATCCTATCGTTCCTGTTTGGGTCTCTTTTCCTGGTCTGCGCCCGCATCTTTTCTCCCCTTGAATCCTGTTTGGTTTGGGATCAATCCTTGGTCAACCTATTCAAACTGATAATGCTACTGCTGTGGGTTCTCGACCTTCAGTAGCTCATCTTCTTGTAGAATTAGATATCTCCAAATCTCACCCTGATTCGGTTTGGCTGGGTCCGGAGAAATTAGGTTATGTTCAAAAAATTGTTTTCGAAGGTTTGCCTAATTACTGTTTACATTGCAAGGCCGTGGGGCATAAACGAACGGAATGCATTAAGCTTTTCCCCAATCTTTTTCCTAATGTCAATGTCGTTCCCTCGGTGGCTGATCCGAATCTTAATCCTGCTGGGACCTCGGTCAATCCTATTACTTCTACTATTTCCCCTCTTTCTGCTTGTGATATGGTTAATGTTGAAATTCCTCTGGCTAAGGGAGTGATGGATTGTGATATTAATGCTAATGTGGTGTTGGTTGGGGGTTCACCCTATGTTTCGTTGGGTGAGCCTGATGTTGTATCTGGGGGTATTCTTGTTGTTGGGGATTCTACGATTGGAAAAGCTCCAGTCACGTTACCTGTTGTTGTAGAGGTAGATCGTGATGGTGTGGTTGAGCTTAATAAATTGGTTGTTTCGTTGCCTGAGTTGGAATGCTTGCGGGTGGATAATTTGGAGGGAATTGCGGTAGGTGCTAATAATCGGGTCCCTTCTTCTATCGATGTGGGGATTGGGGCTCCGGTCTCTGATGTTCTGCAGAGTGCTTTGAACTTTGATGTTTCTTCCTTACCTGCTGTTGTGGTGCGGTCTTCTGAGGCTGTTCTGGGTGGTGAGGTTGTTAGTAGTGAGATTAATTCAGGTGTTGGATTTGTTATTCCTAACTCGTTTGTGGATGTGCCTATGAAATTAATTGCGACAAATGCTTTGGTTAATAATGTGGGTGATAATTCTGGGATGGATATGCGTCTTCACCTGGATTGGCTTCATTGTTCATCGGATGCTGAATCTGATTCCACTTTGGATCATGGTGGTGGTTCGGACCCTGGATATGATTTCAAAATTGTTTGTGATCGTCCGATTTTTGCCGTTTCTCGTGGTAGACCCCGTGGGAGGGGTAGACGGGGTCGTTAGTTTATTTGGCTCTGTGCTCTGTGATTGGTTTATTTCAAGCTGATTCGTCCGAATTTTTTGGTTGGTTATGGTTGTGACAGACGATGATGTGGCCGGGGCTCGCTCCTTGATGTTATGTATCCTGGCAACCTTTGGTGCTTATTTTTGATGCCTTCTGCTCGGTTGTTATCGTAGCGTTCATCATCAAATTGGAAGGTCGGTGCGTGGCTTCGGGGGGCTGAAAGCCTCGGCCAATTACTAAGCCTACTTTTTCTGATTCATTGTATTTTCTTTTATTGTTTTTTCTTTTGATTTCAGCCTCTTGTAACATCTTTGATTTTTTTAATTAAAAGTTCTGTTTAAAAAAAAAAAAAATTTGTAAGAATACAAAATGGTAATTCATTGCATACTGTTTACTCTTATAATTTTGCGAAGGATTCAATCATTATTAGTTTGTATTTAGTAAGATACAACTAGAATTAGTATGAATTTAAAACTCTATAACTATCAAGCTCTCATATACACTAATATTCATGCTCTTGTGACTATGAAGATAGCAAAAAAGAAGAGAGAAAGAGCAAAGAGCAAATTTATGACTTCTTTATAATAATAAAAAATAATTTAGAAATTTGACTTTATATGCACATAACGTGAATATGGAGAAATTAATTTACGTGATATTTTATTAGAAGGGAGATATGTCTGAAAATTTTGTTCGGACTTTTATCCATGATATCTTTGATTTTTACCTCGTTTTATTGCTAGTTTCTTTTATATAAATCCCATATTTATACCAACTAAGTATGTCTTTTTCTTTTGTTGTATGTGTCCAAACATTCTCTATTGATTTTCTACCTTTGTTATATCTCATAAAATCCCTCGTCAAACATGCAAAATACTTGTTAGCTAGATATAATAATGTTGGGTTGGTTAGATGAAAGAGACATTGGCAAATCATCCTAGCTTTCCTGATCCGACCCATTCAACTTTCTTCTAGCCCGGGCTAAGAAGAGATGTCTTATGCATAAGCATAATACCCGTCTGCATAATATAAAAGGTTGTCGTCTCCTTTAATTTGGGCATAGAAACCTAACCCTAGACAAAAAATGTTATTTGGAAGTTGATATTGAGAACCAAATGTCTGATTATGTTTAGTGTGCATTCATTCTGGATGTTTTTATTTTTGTAATACATATATAATGTTATATGCTTATGCCTATGGATCATACAAACTTATTAGAAAATCTAAGTGATCATATATTTAGTTTGTTCATGAACAATACATAGGGTTTTTGCTAATGCTTTTTTGAATATTTGTTTCGAGTGTTGATTTAGAAGCTCATTCAAATAAAATATCATTTTTTAAGCTCGAAAGCAACTTGTTTATAGGCTCAATACTGCTTGAGAGATTTCCTCCTTATGGGCTCAATAAGGCTCGATAGATTTGTTCGTTACTGGACTAGATAAGGTTTAATAGTTTTGTTCGTTAATAGGCTCGATAAGACTCATTTGATAAACTAACGAACAACTTGATAGCATAGCTTGTTAATAGCTCGATAAGACTCTATTATTATTTTTAAGGAGTTGCTTGTTTAAAGCCTAATTAGCAGAATATGAACCAAACACAAGCCGAGCTCCAACATCTATAATTTTAAACAAACTAAACTTATATATAAATAAAAAAGCTCATATCAAGTTCGAACTTAGCTTGAACACGCTCATAATAAACAAGCTCAAACATGAATATGTACACTCTCGACTCAATTCAATTCATTTATAACCGCCCTATGAATCATTAAATGGAATTGATTTAACTTTATTAAATAATTTGGAACTATTATTTTCTATTATTTAGGTTTGTTGCATCCTGGAATATTCGCGGCGGTAGAGAAATATATGGTTTAACGTCTTAGCATTGTACGAAGATCCAGCACACAAGCAGATAAGAGAGGGGGTGAAACATTCATAAGAGACACCAGAATTTTTACGTGGAAAACCCCTAAAAAGGGGGAAAAATCATGGGGCATGGCCCAGTGTGAATGAATCCACTAGTATTTGTAGTCGATTACAAATGAGCCCTTCTTAGGGAGAAGGTCATGGCTTGATGTCACAAATGTACATCATATAGAGTGTATTACATGGTGGGAGTTATATATACATATTTGTTTGGTCGGAAGGACCGTAGTAGGCGACGGAGGTCGGAAGGACCGTAATCGGTAAGAGACCGGGGTCAGAAAGACCGTTGCCAGTTGATGGAGGCCGGAAGGACCATAGTAGGCGACGGAGGTCGAAAGGACCGTAGTCGGCAGTATTCTGGGAGAATTGTGGGCATCAGGTGGTGGCCTGGTGGAGCTCAAGGCCTCAAGTAGTGGTCTGGTGGAAGTATGGGCCTCATGTGATATTCCGGTGGAGCACACGGCCTTTGATGATGATCTGGCGAAGAAAAGGGCCTCTGGCAAAGGTGAGAGCCTCTGGCGAAGGTGAAGGCCGCTGGTAAAAGTGAGGGCTTTTGACGAAGGTTAGGGCTTCTGGCGAAGGTGAAGGCCGCTGGTAAAAGTAAGGGCCACTGACGAAGGTTAGGGCCTCTGGCGAAGGTGAGGGCCTCAGATGAAGACGTCGGGCCTTGAGCAGAACGTTGGGCCTTCAGCAGAATGTCGAGACTTGAGCAGAATGTCGGGCCTTGGACAGAATGTCGGGCCTTGGGCAGAATGTCGGGCCTTGAACAGAATGTCGGGCCTTCAGCAGAACGTCGGGCCTGAATGTCGGGCCTGAACGTCAGGCCTTTAGCAGAACGTTGGGCCTTCAGCAGAATGTCAGGACTTGAGCAGAATGTCGGGCCTTGAGCGTCGGGCCTGAACGTCGGGCATGAACGTCGGGCTTGAACGTCGGGCCTTGAGGTGGTGGTGCGGCGAAACTTCGGCGGTGGTCTGGCGAGGCTCCGACGGTGGTCCGGCGAGGCTCCGACGGTGGTCTGGCGAGGCAATGCTCCTGCGGTGGTCCGGCGGTGGTCGAGGAGCTTCTTCCTCCTCCTCCTCCTCCTCCTTCTCTTCTCCTCTTCTCTTCTTGCTTGGACCCCCCTCTTGTGAAGAATGAGGGCTTTATTTATAGATTTTCATAAGTAGCATAGCTCGTAAATAGGCGTGAGATCAGGGGTGAATAGGGAGTGGTTGAATGGACGGTCGATATCGAATCCTACGATCGTGCACCGTTCGTTGGACATTTAAAGGTCTTAGAGATGTCGGAATTCGGCGATCTTGGGCTCGTTGGATTCGTCTCGTCGAACCGTTCGATTCGAGTATAAGCTCGTTAAAATCGGAGATCGTTTAGTATCTCAAATTGCGGTATGAACCTTCCAACAGCGCTTCGGGTCCATGATTTGGACCCATTTGGACTCGGATTGAGTTGAATTTGGTGTCGTTGGGTTCGTATTTCCGAGACGCTCAGTTCGACTGTAAGTTTACTGAAATCGGAGTTCGGATGGTCTCCGAATTAATTTTTGAAGTTTCCAATTTGATTTTGCATCGAAATTCGCATCCAATTAAAATAATTTTTGATGACGTATCAAGGTTTTACCTTCAAAAGATGAATTTGTACATATTGTAGATATAACTTGTTATATAAAATATTGTTAAGATAATAAAATCCCAACCCATGCATATAGTTTTGTGAAGGGTCAAAATTTCTTTTTTCTTAACTTTGTATGTAGTCAGATGCAGCTAGAAATTTATAGTTATTTTAAACTCTATAATTACCTATATTGACACACACACCCCCATACGTGTTCATCTGACCATTTCCACTACACCAAGGAAATAAAATAAAATAAAATAAAGGGTTGCTTTAAGAAATAAAACGTAGAATTCAATCATGCCTTTGACTTTGTTTTATTAGAAGAAAAATATTATACTAATATTAAATTAATTATCTTATGATTATTACAATGTTAAACAACTCTATTTTGCATAATCATTGGCATGATTTTTGTTAATGATAGTTTTTCATCATTTTGATATATAGTTTGATTAAGATGTTCCTATTAAACGACTCGCTACGAGAAAATTGAACACTACGAGACTTTCGTATGTTCGAGAATATTGAACACTACGAGACTTTTATGCACATTAAACAAGATTCTGATATAGTGATCTTATCTTTTTTTGTAACTCTTAGCTAGGGACAAGATCACTCTGGTTCTACTTGTATTTTTGGTAGAATTATTCATATTTCTATGGATCTTGATTGACTAGCTTTATGTCGAACAATTTATTGCCCATTGAAAGATCATTAAAGATTAGTCATGTTTTTTTTAGGCTTTGCTAAAATGAGGGAGTGACCCTTAAGAAATACTTTTAAAGATTATCATTCAAAGCAAATCAATTTTTAGGAGTGGGTCTATATAGAGTTACTATCAGGTATATTTTCTTGAGGTCTCCGTCTTGGATCTTTTCACTTATCATTAATGCGAGATATAATATACTCTTATGCCAATTTTATTCATTAAATTAAAGCACAAATAAATGTTGATAAGGCCATTAGTGCCGACTGAAAATCATTTGAATAATACTTAAGTAAACATAAGAGTTCATAAAAAAATTTGATCGATCTCAAGAAAAAAAAAGTGGGATTAGGCAAGAGACTATCTTAGTAGGCTTTCTGAAAATTCATAGGACGATATAGAGAAGCGTTTCTTATTCATTTTATATAATTTTGACGTTATCAATGGCTTAATAATCTCAGAATTGAACGATATTAAACTAATTTGATTCTTCTTATCAACGCAAAATTTAGACGATATTGAAGCCTCAAGCAAAATAGAATATTTAATTATATCTCTAATTACTTGATTTAAGCATGATTAGATGCTAATTTCATTTCATCGATGCATATACTATAAATATGCTGAAAATAGAATTCAAATAATATCATGATCAATTAATAAAATATTTTTTATGTGCTAAAATAAAAGAATTACTTAAATACCCATTTATGATCACATCAACTTTGCTAATGATATTAATTATTTTAATAACCATAAAATTTTATATAGATGTAGAGTGAAGATAATATGCGTTGAACTCATCAAATGAAGACAAAAATATTATTTTTAAAATTAATGTAGTATTTAAAAATAAATAAAAATCATTAAGAGAATAACATTATGTCATTGAAAGTAGTAAATAACAAAACTTTGGGCTGTTAATTATTTTATTTTAATGAATGATTCAAATGATCCAATAATAATTTGAAGATTGTCTTTATTAAATTATTTTTAAATCTTATTTTTTGAAAGTACTTAAAAAGGATGACAAGTACAACAAAAACAAATAGTTGCCACGTGGGAGTAATTTTTTGTTGCAAATTTTAGAAATGAGCAGGTTTAAAATATCATTATGTAAAATGTGCATGATTATAAAAAATTTAAAAAAGATCAAATTTGTCAAAATATATGGTGTAGTCTGAATACGTCAAATGATTTGGCTAATTCGGAATGTGCCAAATCATTTGGCGTATTCAACTAAAGCAAGTGAGAGAAATGTGTAGGAGAGAGAAATGAGGAGAGAGGAGAGTACTTTATTTTGTATTTGATTTGAAGTAAATTAAATTTGATATAAAAATTGAAGGCCATGATCACCTAGGCAAGACGATGGTGGTCAACGATTGTGGTGGAGGTCGCTGGTGCTGGCGTTGGTGGCCAAGGGCAATGGCCAGCAAAGTTGGTTGGCGGTTGATGGTGATGATAGGGGGACTGTAGTAGCGAGCTGCATGAAAGAAATGATGGTTTCTAGTAGTAGTGCATAGTTAGCCGTAACAATGGTAGGGCAATTGTGGTAGTTGGGAAAGGGGGATGCAACAGGTGGAGGGGGGTAACGTACAACAAGTAGGGATGTAAACGAGTTGAGTTGAGCTCGAGACACCCTTGATTTTAGCTTGAACTTGATTAATTAATTGAGTTTGAGTTTGAGCTTGAGCTCTTGAGCTTGAACTTAATTCAAGAGTTTGAGTTGGCTTACGAGCAAGCTCATTTATTTAAAAAAATGATTTTCATTGAACCAATTAATACAATTAAATGGATAAAGAATAATAAATTAAAAGAAAAATAATTGGGCATTACTTAGTATAATGATGTGAGATACAACTTTTAAATATTTTTAACAAATTTTTGCTTCAACTGTTAAATGCTAATATATTTTAACTATATTTTATATTGATATTTTCTTAAACGAGTTGGCTCGTGAGCTAATGAGTTGTGTTAGGCTTGCTCAAATTTGTCTGGTTAGTATATTGAGCTCGACTCATAAGCTTTTTATCGAGCCAATCTGTGCCAAACCACAAGTTAGTCTGACTCACTTGTACTCCTAGCGGCGAGTGTGATGATGGTGGCCAGTAGCAGTTGGCGAAGCTTTATAAATACGAAGAATTTAGAATTAGATAAAATTAGACAAATTTTAAATATATTGAAAATGAACCAAATTGAGAATTTCAAATACATCAAAAAGGTAACTTGTGCATTTGAATTATGTTCATCCCTTCATCCATCTCAACATTATTATTCATTTTTCATCTAATCAAATAATCAAAATTTTCATCCAATTAAACAAATAAATTTGAATATATATATATATTTATTATATATATATATATATATATATATATATATATATATATATATATATATATATATATATATAATTTCAATCAATGGAAAAGCCTACAAGGAAAATTAGATGAGATAGAAGATAAAAAAAAGTTAATGAGTTGACTTTTGTTTTTATCATAATTTTGGAATGTATAATTTTTTCAAAATAAAATAAGGAAAATTTACATACAAACCACTTTATTTCATGCTATTTACATATCTAATACCTAAAATATTAATATTACATGCCTACCACTCATATACAATTTTAACATCAAATATACCACTTCTATAATTCATTTCTACCATTCATATCATCCTATAAACTTTAATATTTCATTCCA
Organism: Dendrobium nobile; assembly: GCA_022539455.1. Lineage (NCBI taxonomy): Eukaryota > Viridiplantae > Streptophyta > Magnoliopsida > Asparagales > Orchidaceae > Dendrobium > Dendrobium nobile. Next base: position 9,838,627 of record CM039736.1, read on the forward strand.
TGCACCCAAATTTGTTCTATGGGTGGTAGTCATATAATATTAATGTTTTAGATGTTGCATATATAAATAGCATGAAAGAAAGTGGTATGTATGTAAAACCCCATAAAATAATTTCTCTCAGGCTTGCAAATAAGAGATATTATTCTGTGCGGACACCAGACATAGCATACCGTCCATAGATGAATCAGGTGCAGTCACATCATCCAATACCGAGAAGTATCGAGTATTGTACCAAGCAGTATCGTGCCTCGGTACATAGTAGAGAGTAATGTGTCACACTTTTATTGGATTCTGGACAACGTTTGACGTCCGCACAGAATAATTCATCCGCAAATAGACACTTAGTCTTGACAATCGGCAGAAAGAAGACCATTTGAAAATTTATTAGAGCAATTGAATCGATCATAATTCGATATGAAACGATTGTGTCGAAATTCTTTTTGGACATAATTGATGAACCGGTCTTAATTCGATATTAAATATGAAAAAATTTGTTTTTTTTGTTGGGAAATAAGAAGAAAATTTGCCCAATATTTTATTTTCGATTATTCCTATCTGCCCTAAATTGGGTTACGGTGGTTCCAAAATTAACCAGGCAAAGAAGAAATAGACGAAGGAGAGAAAACAGTTCTTCGCCACCTGAGTTGAGCTTATACCAGCTGAACTAGGAATGGTGAGCTCTTTACAGTGTCTGAGACTTTATTTATTTATTTATTTATTTTTGGCTTCAGAGTGCAAGAAAACCTCCGACTTTACTGTTTTTTCAATAGGGTTTGTGCTTCCTCGACTTCTTTTCTGATATATTTCACGAAAAAAAAATTGATTTTGGGGCAAGTTTCGAGTTTCTTGTGAAGAAATGGTGGCGGGACTCTTTGTATATCTTTGGAATTAAACTAAAAAGATAACCATGAGATATTGATTCCTGGAATTTTGTTTTGAAATCTTCCAACATAGCTTTTGGGAAGGGGAGAAATTTCAAAAAGTTGATTTTCGTTTTACCTCTTTTTTTCTACAAAGTTTCCCTTTTTGCCATTGCTGAAATTCGGCTTTTCTTGCTCTCCATTTACCTTTCTCTCAAATGAATTTGTTTCATCCTATATCATTTTTCTGTTTATCGTATGTTACAGATTGCAGTATTGGACACATATTTTTGCAAAATCTGATATTTTTTGTGAGATGAGGGATGGTAACTCTGTTAATGAACCTTCTGAGTGCTTGTCTGCGGCGACCGTCATCAAAAAAGTTATTGGGGAGGCTCTGATGCCTTAGGTCAACAGAATGGACTCCTTTGGTACAAGGATTTTGGCCAGCATGTTAATGGCGAGTTCTCCATGGCTGTGTTCCAAGCTAATAAGTTACTTGAGGATCAGAGCCAGGTTGAATCTGGTTCACTGAGCTTGATGGATTCTGGTCCTTTTGGTTCTTGTGGGATTTATGATGGTCATGGGGGACCAGAGGTGGCTCAATACATTACTAACCATCTGTTTGGCCATATCAAGAGTAAGACTCTGGGACTAGAAAAAATATTACTATTGCAATTTAACATTTGCTTCAATGGTTCCAAATGTTTTTCTTTTGTAGAATGCTTTGAATTTGTCTTATTTGTGTGTTTATGGAATCATATTACATAACATGAAGGGTTATCATGCATGTTCTTCAGGAGGTGAATTGGGCAAGAAATTTTTTTTTTTAATCCTTTTTAAGTTTCTAAGTATAATCTGATTCTTTTATTTTTGTTCATTTTTCTATTCTCTTTCTGCTTCCAGGTATTTATTTGGAAGGACTTCAGAACATTTTAAAATTTTAATAACTTAGATCATTAAGTGATTAGCACTAGAGTTTTCAAGGTTTTTGCTCTTTAATATAAGGGCTATTCTTTTTACCAGATAAAAACACCCTCAAAGGATTAAAGATAGCAATTATGATTATTCTTTATGAAGTTTAATAAAACAGATAGAAAACGATGAAATTTGTAATTAAAGACTGTTTACAAACTAAAATTTGTTGAAGGCATCAGTTGACACTCAAAAGTAAATAAATAAAAGGGCACCTGGGGGTTTTACTGGTGCAGGCCACATAGTTGCATTTCTTTGCTTTTTCCTTTTAATGTTCTTTATATTTTCTTAGATTTGTTTGTTAAAAGATAATTTCTTAGATTTTTAATGTTTTTAGTCTGATAATTGGATCTTGGTGAATTGCCATCTTTTGCCGATGTAATTTATTTTCGAATTAGCACTTTACCAGCTTATTTGATGAATTCTGATTTACATTGTATTAAGAAACATTTTTGTTTCTATCAAATTCAGTAATTGATGTTCTTACCAATTCTTTGCAGGATTGATGACTGAGCAACAGTCCATGTCTGTGGACGTGATCAGAAAAGCAATCCAAGCCACAGAAGATGGCTTTTTTTCTTTAGTTTCTCAACAATGGCCGCTAAATCCTCATATTGCGTCCGTTGGCTCCTGCTGTCTTATCGGCATAGTCTGCGATGGAGCAATTTATGTTTCTAACCTCGGAGATTCACGAGCAGTTCTTGGGAGGCTTGTGAAAGCAACTGGTGAGATTCTTGCTATGCAATTGTCAGCTGAGCACAATGCATCAATTGAATCTATTAGAAAGGAGCTGCAATCGATGCACCCTAATGATCCACAGATTGTGGTACAGAAACACAATGTTTGGCGTGTTAAGGGTCTTATACAGGTAATTTTAATCTATGTTGTACGTAGGTATTGAACGTATACCTTTACCTCAAAATTGTCTAACTCAGACTTTGTTTGGGTCGGCTTTCTTATTGCTTCTTAAAGCAGCTTTTTAGTTAAAAAATTAAAATTTTTGTACTATAAAGCTGCTTTAAGAAGCAGTAAGAAAGTCATCCCAAACGAAGCCTTAGTGATACAGGAGGAAATGCATGCTACATGCTTCTTGATGAGCTTTATTTTAGACCGTTAATCGGTTCCTCTTATCATTTTACATTGTCATGCGTGTACACTATTTTATGCTAGATCTGTGACTAAAAGTTTGATACTTAGCTCTTATGAAGTATATCAAGAACTTTGCAGATTTCCAGATCAATTGGTGATGCGTTCCTGAAAAAGGCAGAATATAATAGGGAGCCACTGGATGCAAAATTTCGGCTGCGGGAAACTTTCAGAAAGCCCATACTTAGTGCGGTGCCATCGATATCTACACAGATGGTGCATCCTAATGACCAATTTATTATTTTTGCATCAGATGGACTATGGGAGCAAATCAGCAATCAGGATGCTGTCAACATTGTCCAGAATAATCCTCGTAAAGTAAGTTTCTGATTTTGATAGCCCCTCTACTGGTTTGTAGGGATTTGTTGGAAATAGTGAAAATATTGCTATATCATTCTCATGATTTTGATTTTTGTTTGGGTAAATATTACATATTTGCGCTAATAGTGGATGAGTATTACCTAATTGGTTACTTCATCTTTAGACTCTTATGGAGCTTCTCAGCTAGTAATTGCAGTACTTCTGATTGGCATAGATATATTGTTGGTGATAAAAAACCACTAAGGTTAAGTGGAGGGTCAGAGCGGAGTTGTATAAGCGATAGCTAGTTATTTATAGTGAAAATAGCAAGTTAGGGAAAGGTAGGGGGGAGAACCTATCCGAGAGAAGATCCACGGTTGAAATGGTAAACTAGAGCGCGAAAGATCAAAGTCGGAACATAAACTGAAGACCTGGCGATGCAAGGCACCCTGCTTTCTTTCTTTGTACGGAGGGTTGGCCCACCCAACTCTTCTTAGATGGGGCAAGCACTAGACTAACCAGCAGGAGTAGGATCTGAGTTTCACGATATTCTGAGTTTCGGCCTTCTTTCACATTCAATCAATGAAAAGAAAAATGCTTACTCTTCTTTCTACGTGCAATTCTATTTCCACAACAACTTTCAATTGTGCCCCACGCGAGACGTGGTTCTTGAAGACTGAAGAGTACTTTGAGCTTTCTTAAGTTTTTAAATCTATGAAACCATACTAATAACATGTGCTAACTTATGCTATAACTGGACAGTAGGATGTTTGTAGTGGTAAAAGGTTAATTGTATATGAAGATTTTGTGGATGAGTTAATTATTAGTTTGACCTCTATTCATGTATGTTTAGTGCAACATAGGCTTCATACTCTAACTTTTGTAAGAATTTTTCCGCCGCTACTCTTCGCTTTATCTTTGAAATGAGTGTTTTTCCTTCCTAATTCGTCATGTTAAATCCATCCACCCATCTTAATTTTGCAACTACTTGCCTAAATTATATATGCTATACGCCAAAAATATATCTAAGTATATTCTTCAGACTTTCTTATTTGGGATAAGTGTTGACTTAGCCATCTTCAAAATATTATAATTTCTCTCCATTATTCCAAGTTATATCATACTTTATTTTAACATTCTTATTTCTAACACAATTAGGCTAAAATGAATTATGTGTTGCTTGATACTTGGATCTGGAAAATATAGGTGAACTAAAGCAACTTTGTAAAATTTACTTTACATCTCCATAAAAGAATGTTGTCCCATAATACCATTAAGTTCTTCTCCATTTTAATCACTTGCCTTTTATCAGAGAAGTTATATCCTCGCTCATCCTCATGCTTTTGTACTATGGACTTCATCTAATTAAACATATCAATCAAGTATCACTAAAATTTCAAACAATATTTATTGGTAATTACAAATTATACATCCTTTTAAAATTATATGTTTGGAATAAGAAAGAAAAAGGTCTAGACAAAAGTAAAGCAATATTCCTTGTCTAATCGTATTCTTGATGTAAATTGATTTGATTTTCCTCAAGAAAAAAAATTGATATGTATTTTTCATAGTTGTTATTTATATACATCCAATATTCCCTAGGTTAGATCAAAAGTCATATTTTCAACGCGAATTAGGTTTAACAAGTTGTCGGCTCTTGAGTCGAATTGCCGAAAAAAAAAAAGTGATTCTTGTTGAAGTCACCTAAATCAACTCGCTTCTAAGTTGAATTTTCTGAAAGAAAGTATTGACTCAACTATAGAAAAAAAATATTCTTGTTAAAGGCATCTAAATCGACACATGCTCCGCCTTCCTTAGAACAAATACTTCATCAATCACAATTCCAACAAGAACAAGAGTTGTCTTCTTAACCCCCTCACGCATTATCGTCTTTCTAATATAAGTAGAAGCAAAGCAAGGAACAGAAGAAGTCGGTGGAATGGAAGAATTATTTGCTTGAGCAGTTGAAGTCAATGCAACAGTATGGACCACTTCATCAAAAGGCATCAATCACTTCAATACAATAAACCTCGAAGAAATCTGCCATTTTTGTTGCTTCTTCTTTGTTTTTTCTATAAGAGTAACCCTCATTTCTTTCTCGGCCTAATCTAAAAAAGCTGCAACTTTGGGATCATCGGAAATTATGTCATCAGCATTTGAGGAATTATTACATATATAAAAAAACAAAAGAAAGTTTCAATGAGAATTTAAAACTTGACAGGAAAAAATATAAAAACACAAAAAAAAAAAAAAACAATTATCTACCTACAAGTGCTCGCTTGATCATTGCCTCAGTGGTATAGAGAAAGGCAATACAAACTCTTGTTATTTATGTCTATACTTACGACTTGCTCATATTCGACCATAGAATGAAATGCTTGAGCAAACTTATCTTTGGCGAATCCCTTGGTCTTGTTCTAAACAGTAAGCCTTGGTTGATTTAAAAAAAAAAAAACTTCAATTTTAATTCTTTTAATTTATTCCTCAAGTCATTAATCTTGATAAACTTCAAAGAAAATAAACAGCATTCATATTTGAAGGCTTTTATGATGAACACGCATTGAAAAGAATTGCTTCTCTAATTCACACATGTTTCTTGGAGAAAAATAATAGAAGTGATGATACTTATGAAAGAATTCATCATGATATGAGTAGGAATGGTTCCTTTGAAATTCAAAATATCCATGATTTTGATAAATTCGAAGAAAATTATATGCAATCATCTTGGAAGAGTTTTATGGCGAACATATGTCGAAAAAAATTGATACTCCAATTTGCACATATTTCTTGGAGAAAAATAATGATTCTTGCAAAATATGTTGTCATGATTTGGGCAAGAATGATATCATTGAAATTCAAAATATCCATGATCTCCTGGTAGAAAGGAACTCATAATTAAGATGGAATTGACCTTTAGTAGAAGCACATATCATCTTTGTAAAATGTGTTGGGGAAATTGATGGCCTTATAACCATAAAGATTCTCAATGACTCTCAGCATGTTACTTGTTATGTAGGATGTGATTTATGAATTCTAACCTTGGAAAAGTTTTAACTCTTGATCAAAGACAAAACATTGTTAGAAGAAGGACAAAAACATGAAATCAGAACAAAGGAAGAACTTAGAACACTGAAATGTGGAAAAAGGGATTTTAGATCTAAGGTTCATATTTATAAAAGAATTCAAAACTCCAACTAGCGCTATGGTCACATTAGAGGATTACTTTTTGCCTTGAAGATCATGAGCTTGAGGTTTGTTCATTTTGCAGTTCAATTTTGAGAATCATGATGAATTCAGCTTGTATGATCGAGCACTCATAATCCTTTTAGGAGTAGACCTCACTTAGAATGCGCCACATCAGCGGTACCGAGTAGTACCGAGCGAAGGGGTGACGCTGCACATTCTAGTTGGTCTCCGAACGGCGTTTGGTGTCCGCACAGAATAATTAATCCTTGATCATTGGCCTTTTAAGTCACCTTAGAGGCTTTCATCTTTCACTTTCTTTAGACGATGTGGCTGCAATATTTGCTTCCTTGCATGCATTTTCCTTGGTTTTTTCAACAAAATGAAAACAATCTCTAGAGTAGAGAGATTTTCAAAGTTGATATTTTTGAATCTCTTCATCTCAACCAAAAACAAGTAACGGACACGAAGAAGATAAATGAACAAGAAGAATGTAAGCAAAAGAACCTTGAAATGAACCCCAAAGGAAAAAAAAAAAGTCTAGAAGTTATTTGCCCACTCAAAATGAACTCAACAATTGTAACATTTTTAACCTTTAGGTGACAATTCATTGCAAGCATAACCTACTGAATTCTTGCAGGGAATTGCTAGGAGGCTTGTGAAGGCTGCTATAGTTCAAGCTGCAAAGAAGAGGGAGATGAGATACTCCGATCTTATGAAGATCGATCGCGATGTGCGTCGGCACTTTCACGACGATATATCGGTAACTGTTTTGTTCCTTGACTCCAACCTTGTAAGCAACTCAAGCTCAAGAAAAGGCCCTGTAGTTTCTTTGAGAGCAGGAAGCCTCACCCAGCCAATCAAATAGTAATCCCATTTGTGTGTGTAAATTTCAGCAAAGAGTGAAAGAGAAGAAGGCCTATTTGTTTCACTATAAATATTTGAAAAGCGATTGAAGTCTCATTTATCCAAATTGGTGTTTGTTTGCTTGAAACTGAATGAAGGAATTTAGGAAGTTTACTTCAATGAATATATAAATATGCTCTTAATAATATTAAAATCATATTAAACTAATAGAATGATTGATTAGTCAATTACTTCTATTTATATTGATAATAAGATGATAAAACAGACAGAGGAATTGAATCAACAAAGAAGGAATTAGTGCAAGCAAACAGATTGAACCATTAGCTTTACATAATAATTGAAAGACAAATTGTTATTTTACTGTAATAAGGTTAGTGCAGCTATGGCATTCCATCTATTCATTCACTTTATCTTCTGTCTGGCAAATTGGAGAAATTATTCTGTGCGGATAGGGACGGTTTAGAGGCTAATTAGAATGTGCCACATCATCCGGTACATAACAAAAAAATGACGTGGCGTGTTCTGGTTGGCCTCTGGACGGCGTCTGGTGTCTGCACAGAATAATTTTTCTCATTTGACACCATTTCATTTGTATTTGTGTTAAGGCATATGTGATGAAACTTTATAAAGTTTAATGTTAGATGCTTTTTGTACTTTGAATGATTAGTATTTGAATGAAAAATCGAACTGTGTATTTATCACTAAGAGGTGGCAATTCATGTGCTGAGATATCCCTAACATGAGAAGCAGATCCTTAGCGCCTAAGTGTGGAAGTTTGTGCCATATATATATATAGTGTATGGGTATTACTTTTTAGAAGGATAAGAACTTTTGTATTCATATTTCTTATTTACAAATAATTAAGATTTAAAATATATTTATTATTTAAGCTTAACTTGGAGAATTAAAAAATGATAATGAGTTATTTTAAATTTAAATCATTCAAATTTGTTAATGAATAGTATAAAATATTTGAGTATAAAAGCTCCTATCTTTTAAAAGGATAGTAATTCAACTATGTAAAAGTTAAAATACTATTAATTTTTTTAATGATAAGAGCATTTATTTTGTTATTTCTTAAACCATTCATTCATGCTTTTAGATGATTGACATTTAAAATAGATTCTAATTATTAAAATATTTAGGGCATAGAATTTAAGGAGAAAGATCTACTTTAAAGTTTTGTTTGAGACATTTTTTTATCTACTTTTTAAAATAACTTTTTAATACAAAAATTTATTGAACAAGAAAATTTTGTATTAGAAGACTACTTCAGAAAGTATTAAAAAGCTAAGACTTCATTTGGGACTGCTTTCATATTACTTCATAAAGCAGTTTTCTAGTAAAAAATTAAATTTTTTGTACTAAAAAGCTGCTTTAAGAGGCAAAAAGAAAGACTTCCCAAACGAAGGCTATATCTCAATTATCAAAATTATGGATGAATGGTAAGTGTGAGGATAAAAGCTCATATCCTTCTAAAAGAATACTTAGTCCAATTGTGCCATCCTAAAAGAAGATGAGTTTTATCCTTGCATATTTTATGATATATTATGAATGTGAAAAAAAATGCAAAATAATTAATAATTATATAATAAATTAAATTAGACTATAATATCATAAACTTCAAATGCAAGTTTTAAGTCTTATTCTCTTTTAATATGCAGAGAGAGAGAGAGATTAAATATTTATAGTGCTGTAAAAAAATGACTCGACCTGTAAAGCCGATTTGAAAAATTCGGATTCATATTGACTAGTTCAATGAATAGGCTAGGTTTGTGTACAGAATTTCAACCCGATTATTAAACAGATCCGATTTGGGTTGACCTGTCGATCCATTTTGACTCGAAATAACTCATTTAGATTATTTTTTTTATTTGTTGATATGATTGTCTTATTTTTATTAATTAATATTAAATATATTTTTAAAAAGTTATATAAATTATTTTATCAAAACAAGCTATCAAGTCATTCGGGTTGCTAGTGGGTTGAATTCGGATCCGCATTATTTATCCATTCATTAAATAGGTCGAATTAGAGTCGGATCAATTTTAAATCTAACCCAAATCAGACCTATTGACTCATTTTCACACTCCTGGATAATTACTCGTTTAGTCTTATCATTTTCTCTCTTTTATTACTTGAGTTATTTTTAAACATGTTTTCCCATACGCCACCTTCCAATTGGCCATTTTAATTTATAGTCCCTATCATAGATAAACTTTCATAAAAAAGCCTTTAAAAAAAAAAAAAAAAGGTGACAAAGGCAACTTCTGATCGGTAAGATAGGAACTTTTATTTGGTCCGGTCACAGGACGTAGCTCTACGTTCGGCCGCAAGTAGAATCGCGCCACGCGTTCTCACTATTTACCGCACGCCCCGACAACCCAACACAGAACGGACCCAGGATGGCTCGGTATTTCTTGATTTTGCTAGGTATTGCTCGGTATTGCTAGGTATTGGTTGATTTTGCTCGGCAATAACCAATACTGAGGAAATACCGAGCAAACACCAAGTAATACCGAGTTGTACCGAGTTTTTCTAGAAAAACTCGGTACAACTCGATATTGCCCGGTATTACTCGGTATTGGTCTTCACAGAGCGGTATTTATTCTTATTGCCAAGCAATACCTAGTAATACCGAGCAAATACCGAGTAATACCTTGCAATACGCGAACATTGCATTCCCGGGTTCCAGTCCGGGTCAAGTTGTCGGGCCGCGCGGTAAAGAGTAAGAGCACGTGGCGACATGTTATTGGTGGCTGAACATAGCTTTACGTCCGGTCAGAGGACGTAATAATTGTTAGTAAGATAGGGCATGATTATCTATTATAATATATGTCAAATTTAGTACTGAATTATTTAGGCTCAAAAGGGCTTTAATTGATCAACAAAGAGTTGATTTAGCTTCTTTTATATTATTTTATTTAATTGTTTTTTTAGGGGAAATTGTTGTTGGCGCGACATATTAAAATAAATATTATTATAAATTTTGATATATTATAATATTAATTATCATATAAATAAATAAACTAAGTAAATATATAATTAAATTAAAACTTCATTTGATACAACTTTTTTATCAACTTTTTAGTATAAAATTTTTTTGAATTAAAAAATTTGTGTACTAAAAATTAATTTTAAAAAGCTGTAAAAAAGTCATATCAAATAAAGCCTAATGTTTCATTTGGGACATTTTCTTTCTTGTTTCTTAAAGCATCTTTTTAGTTCAAAATTTTTAATTATTGTACTAAAATATTGCTTTAAGAAGCAGTTAGAAAGTCATCCCAAACGAAACCTGAAACTCACAAAAACACTTTTTAGAAAGCTATCTAACCTTCCTTCTAATAAATCTATTTTTTTTGCATTTATAAAAACCTTAAAATCAATTATGTTATTCAACCCCAAAAAAAATAAAACACAGAAAGAATTGCCTTATTACTTTTAAAAATAATTTAAAAAAATTTTATACTAAAAAAAAAAGGAAAGCTATCCCAAATGAAATCTTAGGCTTCGCTTGGGATGGCTTTTTTATTACTTCTTAAAATAAATTTTTAATAAAAAAATTAGGAAGCGATATGAAAGCTACTTTAGGAAGCCGTACAAAAGCCGTCTCAAACGAAGCCTTAGTTGCATAACAAAACTATTATAAACTAAGCAGCCTTGACTAGTGGAAGCAGAGAAGGATAGCTTTAGGATAATTGAGGGGTCATATGATCATTAACTCCAAACACAGCTTTAAATTGGTTTTTCAAATTACTTAAAAGTCAATATTTATTAAGGTCAGCTAGATTTATTTCATATTAGTAAGTAATTAAGAGTTGCTCAATGGCCCAAAATGTTTTTGGCATTTCCAGTGAACCTTTCTTATTATTTTGTAAATCTCATGAAGAGAAAATAACTTTTAAAACTATTTTAAAAATCAAATTCCAACGGCGACGAAACAGAAATTATAATTTCGGTCCAAAAGACAAAACAGTAACTAAGCTGTTCCAAACAAAGCTTAAAATTCTTAAATTTATGCTAAGATTAGTAATGTATATGATATTTTGAATAGCACTTAATTTCAACAACTTTGAAATCCATCTTGATATTACATTTTTTTTTAACTGAAGTTTAATTCATATCTTGATATTACATTAAGATTTCATTTGGGGCAGCTTTTTTACTGCTTTTTAAAAAAGTTTTTTAGTACACAAATTTTTTGAATTAAAAAAATTGTGTATTAAAAAGTTGCTTTGAAAAGCATTAAGAAAACGGTTTCAAACAAAGCCTAAGATGTTCTAATGCAATTTTTTTGCCAAGCACATCAAAGTGAATATCAAGCAAATATACATAAAGTCAAAGCCTCATTAGGTCAGAACAAGGATTGCACCAACAACTGCCGTGAAATATTGAAATAATTTTAGAACACAAAGCATTAAATGTAAAAGCTGTGATTAGATTAATTACTGTACATAATACGGCATCATATACATTCCAAGCAGCTAAACAAAACTAAAAATGCTTGAATGTGTTGACAATTACAGAAAGTAGAATTTTGGTTCAGGTTCCAGGCCTACCTCAGATAAAGAGACACCAACAACTGGGAGAAAAGGATAAATTCACTTATGATGACAGCAGGAGAATGGATGCCAAGAAATGGGACAATGTCAACTTGTAACCAATTTTCAACTGCTGATCCCACCACTGCACCGACCGCAAGACCGCCTGCAGTCATCAAAGTTGCCTTTCCTGGACAAAAATAATGGAAACTGTTGATAATAAGCATATAAACAGAAAAAGTAAAAACTTGCTGCAGCTGCACAGTTGATATATATCAGATTAAGGCTTTGTTTGGGACGACTTTCTTTCGGCTTTTTAAAGCAGCTTTCTAGTATAAAAATTTTAATTTTTGTACTAAAAAGCTGCTTTATGAAACGGTAAAAATGCCATTCCAAATGAAGCCTAAGAGTGACAGTGATCATAGTTTTTCAGGAATCACAATCCTTGAGATGGTAATAATTGTCAGCTATATTATCAATTGAATAAAGATTGCACAGAAAAGTCTTGTACACAAAAAATTATTCTGTGCGGAGGACGGACGCAGAACGCCGTCCGGAGACCAATCAGAATGCCCCACGTCCACGGTACTGAGAGTTACCAAGCAATACCGAGCGAAGGGGTGAAGTGGCGCATTCTGATTGGTCTCCGGATGGCATTTGGCGTCCGCACAGAATAATTAATCCTTGTACACAGTTAATTAAATGCAAAATGTTTACATTAAGATTTTCACTCAGGTCAAAGCCATCCAGTTTCAGAACCAGAGTGTTGCCCATTACAGCAAAACTGCAAAATCTATCCAATCCGATAGAACCATCTATGGACTTCGATATCAAATGAGAAATATCATCAACTTTAATTATAAATCTTTAATGATGGAAATCATCACAATGGCTTTCAAAATTGCAATAAATAAATGAGGTGCTAGAATACTGATTGCCATAAGTTCATAACAGAGAAAACTTAAGCATGTCACATCAACTCAATCGGAACAGCTATGTTACTCCAATACGTACATAAATACTGAAATAGAAGTTTCAGATTGCATCACTTATCAAGATGGCTTAACCAAGAAAGATGTGACCAATAACAAATTCAATCAAAGGGATAGGTGGGAAGGGCTTCATGTCGACTCAAATTTGCTTCTTAAATCAGCACAAAATATATGAAAAAAGCTAATACACTTGAATAAACTTGTCAAAGATCACACATGGGAAAAAACAAACATTCATCCTCTTTAATATTATGAATACTAACGAGCCAAAATTTTGCTGGCCCATTCTCAACTGATGTGCATGAGAGCATCTTATTTGAAGAATAGTAATGTAAATTGTTTAATTATTATTAAAAAAAAAATTCTTAAAAGTTGTTTTTTTTCTTCTTTATTTTTCTAATTTTTTATTAGTTCTAATATTTTATTACAAGAATAATTTAAATTGGTTGTATTAGATTTGACTTACGTTAAGAAAAGTAGAGGTAGACCTAAAATGACTTGGTTAGAAAATATTAGAAATGATATTTCTTTATTAGATTTAAATGATAATTTGATTTTTAACATGACACATGGCGAAAAAGGATTCATGTAGCAAACCCCATGTAGTGGGACAAAGACTTGATGTTGTTATTGTTGTTGTTGTTGTAATCATTTGAATTGGTATCAGCTTTTATCTTTCATAATAAATGAGTTGATTTATAAGCCAATTTGAATTAAATTATCATAAAAATTGATGAAATATGATGCATAAGTATTTTTTATGTTGTAGACGCAATAAATGGTGTTACCTTATGTTTCAAGACTATATAATGCAGTGGACGCAAAAATAAAATCAAGTGAGAAATCCATCTCTCTCAACAAACATTTCCTCATAGGGGTTGTACTACTTCCCCAATAACACCAAGTTGCAAAAGAAGAAAAAAACTCTAGTGGGCTTTGTGAGGTTCTCAAAATAAAGGTGATGCACAGGAGTGTGAATTATAGAGGAATTAAGTTAATGTGTCATACTTTAAAACTATGGGAGCGAATTATGGAGCGTAGGTTGCGGCGTGATATTAATGTTTCTCAAAATCAATTTGGATTCATGTCGGGTAGGTCTACTATGGAAGCCATACATTTATTGAGATGTTTGATGAAGAAATATAGAGAGAATGAGGATTTACATATGATATTTATTGATTTAGAGAAAGCTTATGATAAAGTTCCAAGAGAAGCGCTATGGAGAGTTCTTGAAAAGAAATGAGTTAATAATGCTTATATTCAAATCATTAAAGATGTGTATGCAAGAGCTATTACTTGTGTTCAAACACAAGGTGGTTTGACCAAGTATTTTCCTATTTCGGTTGGATTACATCAAGGATCAACCTTAAGCCCATATCTTTTTACTTTAGTCATGGATGTTCTCACTAGACATTTGCAAGAGGATGTACCTTCGTGTATATTTTTTGCTGATTATATTCTTCTTGTTGATAAGACTAGAGAGGGAGTTGAAGATAAACTTGAATTATGGAGGTCAACTTTAGAGTCTAAAGGTTTTCGCTTGAGTAGATCTAAAACTGAATATGTGGAGTGTAATTTTAGTAGCAATAGACCTAGTGAGGGGATTGTGACTTTGGGCGATCAAGTCATTAATAAGAGTACAAGTTTTAGATATCTTGGATCTATTGTTCAGAGTGATGGTGAAATTGATGAGGATATTATCAGCAGAATTCAAGTTGGATGATTGAAGTGGAGGAATGAATCGGGTTTATTGTGTGATAGAAAAGTCCTTCTCAAACTTAAGGGAAAATTCTATAAGATGGTAGTGAGACTTGCCAAGCTTTATGATGTCGAATGTTAGCCATTAAAAGAGAAGCATAATACTAAGTTAAGTGTTGCAGAGATGAGGATGCTTAGGTGGATAAGTGGCTTGACCCTTATAGATAGGATACGAAATGAGCATATACGTGAAAAGGTTGGCAAAGGATCTTTTGATATCTTAAAGGTACTGTCGATATAACTTTATGTTATCACGATGAAAATTAAAGTTTGTTGAGTGCATTGATGCTAATTATGCCAGAGACAAAGATGGGCACAAATCCACTTCTTAAAATATCTTTTTGCTTGGTTTAGAAGCTATCTCTTTTGATATCACAGGACAATCATGTGTTTCATTATGTACAAAAGATTAAAAAGATGTTTAAGGTGCACAACTAGAGGTGTGCCTCACCATAAGGTGCCCAAAAACCACCTTGAAGCTTATGCCTTTATGGTTTGGGCGATTCTCACGCCTTTTTTGTTGAGGCGAACGCCTCGAGGATGAATGCTCGAGTTTTTTTGAAGCGGATGCCCCAAATTATAATACAATAAGAATTAAAAAAAATCCTTTTTTATATGATATTATAATTTAAATTGGCTAACCATCGATTCATGCGACGACTTATTCATTATCCAATGATCTTTATTTTTGGCATCCTGATTTTGATCATTAGGTGTCCAAACCATGATTTATTTTCCTTTGCAAATTTATTTGACTCATTTTTTAATTTCAGTGGATCAATCTTAGATTCTCAAAATTAGTTTTGATTCATGTCAAGTAGGTATACTAAGAAAGCTATATATTTGTTAAGAGGTTTGATAAGTATAAAAAGAGTAAGGAGAATCAGATATTTATTGATTTAGAGAAAGCATACGGTGAAGTTCTAAGAGAAGTGCTTTGGAGCATTCTAAGAAAAAAAGAAGTTTATAGTGCTTATATTCATGTTATTAAGGATATACATACAAGTGATGTGATACCACATGCGAAGGAGCTTCTTAAGAAAATTAAAAGTGATTGACAATGGAATTATAATTAAGAGCTTATTGAGATAACAAGTAAAATCATTAAAGGTTCTTAGTTGTTAACTTGCTTAGGCGAAGGAGTACAAGTAGAGTAACCAAAAACTCGTGGATAACCAAAGATAGTAGCAATACCAAAAGCTATTAATCAACAATCCGTACTTTAATAAAGAGAGTTTTCACCTTGGGGATGGATCACTCAACTACACTAGGCTTAGCGGGAGAAGATCTTCAGCACACCAAACGATGCCATGAGGAAGGTTGCAATGCCGATGGTCTTGAGCCACGGAAAGGTCGACGGTGGTAGAGGAGACACGGACGGATAGCCGTTGACGGTCCACGAATAGTCCTCGAGTTGCTCGTCGATGACGTCTACGAGCGTGGGGAGGATGCGATTCAAGTAGTCTTCAACGGTGTCGTCAAAATCAAAGCCCACATCAAAGAACGGCGATTGGTGGATGTCGACTTGACCTCGATCGTCATGCACAAATCCAAAGTTCCATTCGGATTCCGCCATGCATGCTTGGCGTCGGAGAATCTTCCACATGAAGAGAGGAAGAACGTGGTGTTGAAAGAGAGTACTTGTCGTTTGATA
The DNA here is from genome assembly GCA_022539455.1 of Dendrobium nobile. Taxonomy (NCBI): domain Eukaryota; kingdom Viridiplantae; phylum Streptophyta; class Magnoliopsida; order Asparagales; family Orchidaceae; genus Dendrobium; species Dendrobium nobile. The sequence goes on from CM039736.1 coordinate 9,854,903, forward strand.
AGATGGGAGAGGAGAGGAGAGGGCCGGCGGGAATCTCAAGGAGAGAGGGTGGGGGCCGGCGGGTGCAAGAGGAGGAGGCTAGGGTTTGAGGGAAAATTGGTTTTGGGGAATTATGGAAGGGATTACTCAAATCTGAAATTTAATTTCAGTTTGAGTAATTTAGGAGGGAATAGATTTGAATTTGAACTTCAAATCAATTGGAATTAATGCCTTGATTAGGGAATTAATGGGGGGCTTAATAGGGGGGGTGGCCGGCGGTTTCAAGAGAGGAGGAGGGATTAATTTAAAACCTGAAATTAATTTCAGGTTTTAAAGGAATTAGGAGGGAAAAGTAATTTGAAATTGATTTCAAATTCAAGCGTCATCAATGCCTTAATGATGGCATTAATGGGGCTCCTCCAAAGATGAGGCCGGCGGCATGCTAAGGGGAGAGAGATGGGAATTCAAGGGAATAAGCTTCCAATTTAGGATGATGACGTGGCAATAGGTTTCATAACTCCAATCTAAATCAAATTGAAATTGAATTCCATCATTAAAACTTTCTGAAATTGGATTTCCAAATTAGGAAAGAATTTGAAATTTGAAATTCAAATTTCAAATTTGAAGCAATCGGAAGGATGGGTTGGACGGGTGGGGGAAGTCGCCGGCAAGGTGGCCGGCCGGGACCGTGGAAGTGGCCGGCGGCGGGCTTCCAAGGGGCGGTGGCAACTTGGGTTATGGAGGGATTTTCTTGTGGTGGAGAAAGAAGATGGAGGTGAATACGAAGGAGAAGATAGAAAACCTAACCACGAGCCGAGGACTCTTCCAACGACTGGTGGGCCTTGCGATTTGCTCCCCTTGAGCTCTCTCCCTTCTCAAGCTCTCATGCAAGAAGAAGAAGTAGAAACACACAAATTTTTCATTCAAATCTTCATTACCTATTACAAGAGAAAAGACCCATATATATAGGTCTCAAGCATACAAGAAGAAAAAAGACTAAATTGCCCTCAGGGCCCCAACATGACTCAACTCAACATAAGGGTACAAAAGGAATACATAAAATAAAATGCATAATAACTAAAAATATAAGCTCTGAATCGTGGCCGTCGATCTGCGATGCTTCCGGCGATACACCTGTTTGAACCTTGGATCGATGTCCTCATCATTCTCCCCAGGTGGGAGAAAGCTCGACCCCGTCGAGTGAAAATCTCTGGAGCTCTCGTACATCTCTAAAAGATCTGGATACAATCTCTGTAACTCCTCTCGATCAGTCCATGTATCCTCGGTCACCGGCTTCCCTTTCCAATGAACCAATTACCTGTGGCGGCCGCCTTCCTTCATGGAATTGATTTCATCGTCAAGTATAGCTTCAACCTTCTCCGCAATGGGTAAGTGGGGGTAAATCGGGGAGTGGGGGTAGGCTGGGGATCTCACTTGGTGGGTTCTCAAAAGGCTTATTTTAAAGTGGATTATTAGGGTTCAACTCTGGTCCCTCAAAGGTTACTAGATCTTCTATATTAAATGTAGGATTGAGGTTAAAACCTTTAGGAAGGTCCAGCACATAAGCATTACTATTTACCTTTGAAATTATCCTAAAGGGTCCGGCGCTTCTAGCATGTAACTTCTTCACGGAGCCCGGAGGAAAACACTCCGGACGGATCCGTACCATCACAAAGTCTCCAACTGCGAATTCTTTAAATCTTTTCTTGTGATCTGAAATAAGCTTATAATTGGAATTATTTTGTTCAATGCTTCTTTTAATTTCTTTATATAGCTCCTGGAGATGAGATGCAAATGCATATGCAAAAGGACCGGTATGCATGACAAGTGACACGAATCATGGCTCACACAAAAGTTTTAAACAGAAATATCTTGGAAGAAAACAGACAACAACACACACACACACACAGCATACTAACTAACACGAACACATAGCTAGAAAAGGTGGACGAGTCATGAAAAGAGGGGTCTAAAGTGTTCGGTCTAAGGGGACTGGTGTAGGGGGAGCAATGAAAACGTTCTTAGCTATCAGGGTACTTCTATGGGAAGTCTGAGTTAAAGTCGCAGGCAGTCTCCTAGGGTTGACAGTGTCATCCAGTAAACTCATCCAACTAGGAGAAATATGGTCCTTATCATGGTAGGGCGAGGATATAACAGGCAAAATGTAGGAATCAGAAATAAAATAGGATGATTGGTCCTGACTCACATCCATAAGGGGATAGCTCAAAGATTTGTCAGACGGTATGGGGCTCACGCTTTGTCGAATATTAAAGTTGGTATAAGGAGCGGTGAGGTAAGTCAAATCGGGAATGACACACTTTGCTAAATATAAATCTAAATGAGCAGCTCCAAGGTAAGACTCTAATGAAATAAGAGGGGGCTCGTTGTTCAAATCAGGCTTAAAAACTTTTAGAATCAAAGTACAGTCTTCCGAAAGAGACTCAGGTTTGGTTGCAACCCTAAGATCCATGGGTTCCATTTCACTTAACTTCAGTGATGAATTCGATTGACTTACTTCCAACTCAAGATTATCTAAGTCACCATCAGAATTATCCATAATTAAATCAAAATTATCCGGAGTCAACTCAGTAGGCGTTACAACTAAATCAGGATCTTCCAGATTCAAATTCAAAGTGTTTGACGTCCGATTAGCTTCTTTCGATGTCTCATTATTGTCATCCAGGCATACTTTGTCCAAAGGCTTATCCTCGAAGAGACTAGGGTCGGGGTGGGTTAAGGTGTCGACATTTACAGGTTCTAACTTTCCTAGCTCAGGGTTTAAGTCATTCTGGAAGTCTGATTCAATCACTTCTGTTTCATTCTCAAAGAATTTTTCGTCATTAGTGATATCACTAGCATCCACGAAATGGATGCACTCAGTCTCAGGTTCAAGGGACTTCTTCTTCTTAATGTCTTCCTTTATTATAATCATACTGGTATGGTTAAGGACTGGGGACGCTAAAGGTTGACTGGGATGATTAGAAGTAGGTCTAAGTGGGGAGTCATAAGAGATTGGACCAAAAGAAGACCTACTAAAGGGTCGCTCATCAAGACTAAGTGAAGACCTACAGGGTGGGGCAGCAACCCGGATGTTACTAAGGGGTGGGTGGTCTTGACCACAATAAGGTCTACGGGTTGTCCCAACGAAAGAGGTAGTTTGATGCTCTAGATGACGGTCACTCGGAGAGGGTCGGTATTTTAAATTAAGATCTCGCCTCATGTCTTTCCAAGTAGTGTACTCACCGCGAGACTCTTTATGATCTTCCAATCTTGCCCAAAATTGAAGAGCTCGTCCTTTAAGGTGAGACCTAGCGATGCTAACCTGGTGGGATTCAGGAATATGACATGATTCAAAATAGTCATCTAGTTGTCTAGCCCATTCCCTAAAGTGGTAAGGATCCGAGGAACCATCAAAGGTAGGCAGACGATAAGGTGACTCTAAGTGAGGTCGTGGAGGCCTAGGCTCAGGTCTAGGGTGATAAGCTGAGTGGGGCATGGAATTAGAGTGGGGATAATCAATGGGTCTCTCCGTCATAATTCTAGTCATATTGCCCACTAGGTTAAGAATGTCATCTAAACTCTTTTGGAGTCTTACCGGGTCCATGGTGGTTTGCTAGGGAACACTAAGGAGGTCTTCCAATATCACGGACAGCAACTAATCACAGAGATTTGCTCCCTAAAAGGGTACCACCAGCAGAAGGGAAGTTCAAGACAGCAAACTAATATGAAGGTCGATGTTCCCTAAGCAGTTATGGTGGAATGTGGAGTGGGCACAGCAGGGTATCTCCACTTAAAATCCCTCCAAAAGGCTACTACTAGGTGCAGGAAAATCGGGGCAGCAAGTTTAACCAAAGCTGAAGTTTTCTAAGTGCTTAAGCAAGGTCTTAAGGTGAGGACAGCACTTAAACGGCACCTTCAAGCTCTCCTAAATGATGCCTGCAGTTGCTGGAATCGAGAGTGCAGCAGCTACAATCACAGCAAAACCTGCTGGAAATGAAATTCCAGCAGCTGTAAAGTCACGGGCAGCAAGCTCTAGAGATAAGGAAACTACCTTAGAGCTTCGGCAGGGCTTCCGGGTGTGGACAGCACCAAAACAGCGACTCTAGACTCGTTTTCGGAAGCTTACAGGTTGCAGGAAACGGTGGATAGCGGCTAGACACGACCCAAAACTCAATTTAAAGGCTAAATCAAGTGCAGAAAAATAAAGGACAGCAAGTGCGTTAAGTGGCCTAGACTATTAAGGAAGTGAATATAATGATGACAATACTAAATTATGAAATATGCTCATGTAACATGCAGAAATCGCTGCAGAAATTTTCTGGATCGCAAAATGCAAGCAGAAAATAAAACTACCTAGGCGATGTTATGCATGTAAACGACTGACGCAAGCTAACGTAGACTCCTAGGATGCATCTAGCATGAGCAAAACATGCTAGCCATGCTCTGATACCAAGATGATGTGATACCACATGCGAAGGAGCTTCTTAAGAAAATTAAAAGTGATTGACAATGGAATTATAATTAAGAGCTTATTGAGATAACAAGTAAAATCATTAAAGGTTCTTAGTTGTTAACTTGCTTAGGCGAAGGAGTACAAGTAGAGTAACCAAAAACTCGTGGATAACCAAAGATAGTAGCAATACCAAAAGCTATTAATCAACAATCCGTACTTTAATAAAGAGAGTTTTCACCTTGGGGATGGATCACTCAACTACACTAGGCTTAGCGGGAGAAGATCTTCAGCACACCAAACGATGCCATGAGGAAGGTTGCAATGCCGATGGTCTTGAGCCACGGAAAGGTCGACGGTGGTAGAGGAGACACGGACGGATAGCCGTTGACGGTCCACGAATAGTCCTCGAGTTGCTCGTCGATGACGTCTACGAGCGTGGGGAGGATGCGATTCAAGTAGTCTTCAACGGTGTCGTCAAAATCAAAGCCCACATCAAAGAACGGCGATTGGTGGATGTCGACTTGACCTCGATCGTCATGCACAAATCCAAAGTTCCATTCGGATTCCGCCATGCATGCTTGGCGTCGGAGAATCTTCCACATGAAGAGAGGAAGAACGTGGTGTTGAAAGAGAGTACTTGTCGTTTGATAAGATGGGAGAGGAGAGGAGAGGGCCGGCGGGAATCTCAAGGAGAGAGGGTGGGGGCCGGCGGGTGCAAGAGGAGGAGGCTAGGGTTTGAGGGAAAATTGGTTTTGGGGAATTATGGAAGGGATTACTCAAATCTGAAATTTAATTTCAGTTTGAGTAATTTAGGAGGGAATAGATTTGAATTTGAACTTCAAATCAATTGGAATTAATGCCTTGATTAGGGAATTAATGGGGGGCTTAATAGGGGGGGTGGCCGGCGGTTTCAAGAGAGGAGGAGGGATTAATTTAAAACCTGAAATTAATTTCAGGTTTTAAAGGAATTAGGAGGGAAAAGTAATTTGAAATTGATTTCAAATTCAAGCGTCATCAATGCCTTAATGATGGCATTAATGGGGCTCCTCCAAAGATGAGGCCGGCGGCATGCTAAGGGGAGAGAGATGGGAATTCAAGGGAATAAGCTTCCAATTTAGGATGATGACGTGGCAATAGGTTTCATAACTCCAATCTAAATCAAATTGAAATTGAATTCCATCATTAAAACTTTCTGAAATTGGATTTCCAAATTAGGAAAGAATTTGAAATTTGAAATTCAAATTTCAAATTTGAAGCAATCGGAAGGATGGGTTGGACGGGTGGGGGAAGTCGCCGGCAAGGTGGCCGGCCGGGACCGTGGAAGTGGCCGGCGGCGGGCTTCCAAGGGGCGGTGGCAACTTGGGTTATGGAGGGATTTTCTTGTGGTGGAGAAAGAAGATGGAGGTGAATACGAAGGAGAAGATAGAAAACCTAACCACGAGCCGAGGACTCTTCCAACGACTGGTGGGCCTTGCGATTTGCTCCCCTTGAGCTCTCTCCCTTCTCAAGCTCTCATGCAAGAAGAAGAAGTAGAAACACACAAATTTTTCATTCAAATCTTCATTACCTATTACAAGAGAAAAGACCCATATATATAGGTCTCAAGCATACAAGAAGAAAAAAGACTAAATTGCCCTCAGGGCCCCAACATGACTCAACTCAACATAAGGGTACAAAAGGAATACATAAAATAAAATGCATAATAACTAAAAATATAAGCTCTGAATCGTGGTCGTCGATCTGCGATGCTTCCGGCGATACACCTGTTTGAACCTTGGATCGATGTCCTCATCAACAAGAGTTGTTACTTATGTTCAAACACAAGGTGATTTGCCAAATATTTTCCTATTTCAGTTGGATTACATCAAAAATCAGTTGTAAGCCAATATCGTTTAGCTTTAGTCATGGATGTTCTTAATAGATATTTGCAAGAGGATGTAATTTGGTGTATGCTTTTTTGTTGATGATATTCTTCTTGTTGATAATATTACAAAGGGAGTTGATGAAAAATTTGAATCATGGAGGTCAACCTTAGAGTCTAATGGTTTTAGACTTTTAGTTTGAGTAGATCTAAAACTGAATATATTGAGTGTTAATTTATTAGAATACATCTAGTAGTGGGATTGTGACATTGGTTGATCAAGTCATGAAAAAGAGTGCAAGTTTTAGATATCTCGGGTCTATTATTCAAAGTGATGGTGAAATAAATAGAGCTATTATTAGTAAAATTCAAGTTAGATAATTGAAGTGGAGGAATGCATCAGGTTTGTCGTGGGATAGAAAAGTATCCCTCAAACTAAAGGGAAAATTTTATAAGATCGTGGTGAGACCTGCAATGCTTTATGGCGCAAAATGTTGTCCATTAAAAGGGAATCATGAAATTAAGTTAAGTGTTGCAGAGATGAGGATGCTTAGGTGGATGAGTGGATTTATACTTAGAGATAGAATGCAAATCGAGTATATTACGTGAAAAGGTAAGAGTAGCTCCTGGCTCCAGCGGTAGATAAGATTAGAGAGAGTCATCTTAGATGATTTGTTCACATAAAATTTCGGCCTTCCAATGACCTTATTAGGAGAGTAGATATAGATCTTCTCATGTTTAAAAAGATAGCGGCAGACCAAAAAAAGACTTGGTTAAAATTTAGAAAGTATTAAAAATGACCCATTTTATTAAATTTAAATGAGAATTTAATTCTTAATATGACACAATGGAGTAAAAATAATTCATGTAGCTGACTCCACGTAACGGGATAAGGGTTTGTTGTTGTTGTTGTTGTTGTTATTGTTATTTTGCGATATAAGAATCAACAACTTTGATAATTTTTATCAATAGTTATGCTATAAAAATCTAATTGGTCGTGATCCCTTTTGATTTGTTCATGATTTGATGCCCAAATCGTTATCATGGACAATCATTAACCATACACTTAATTTGATCCCTTGATCAAAATATTCACTAACACTGTTTCTATTCAAAATGGGTTCAAAATTAGAGCTACTGACCAATGGTGGGCTAGTGAATGTTGATATGGTAGATATGGTTGGAACACTTAGAAATGTATTTCTCCATCTATCACCACATAACCGCATAAAAGATCGCTTCTTCTTTTCTTAAATTTTCCTCACATATCATTATGTGGTGAAGCTTTAATCCAAGTACCATGATCTATCAAGAATGACATGGACATGGTTGAAAGGATTAATTAAGGATAAGGTTTATCTTGTTGGCCATGAAAAATGAGAAGTGATTCTGATGGAACAACTGTAACAAAAGCATAATCAAGGTTTGCAAGACTTTATAATGAAATTTCTTACCCAAATAAAGATAAGTTTGATTATAAAAGAAGCCTTAATGATTGTCTTACTATTTTCACTAAAGACTCAAAGGCCACAACAATCATGATGTCAGAGATTGCAGCCAAAAAGATACCAAATAGAGATGCTTCCAACTACAAGATTGCCCTCACCGCCAATACTGAAGGATTCGTAACACTGTCAGCTGTAATGGAAGTGGATCAAATATTGACTTTGATGGCACCTAAAAACAATGTGGTGGAACTCTTTCGTTTAACCATCAAGGCAAAAAGATTTATGATTAATGATATTTTAGACTCAGAGTGGAGAAATCTATTTTCCAAATCTATGATTTAGATATGAAGCATACGCACCACACTTGCGCTCTTGCTTAGTTTAGGAAGGATAGCATATGAGCTAAGCAGTGCAACTGACTTCATTTGGTTATGCATATAGGAGGTGATATCTGATATTATAATTTTAGATGAGTGCAAAAATTATACTCATAAAAGAGTTAGAGAAATATGTACTTTGCAACTCGATTTCACCTATACCCCAGGATCTAGAAACTATCAGGATAGCTAAAACAGTGATGTCTATGACATAATAACAAATCCCTCCTTTAGGAGACTACAAAAGGCGCCTGTCATCCCATTATCTTACAAGTGTAGAAGGTTGTAAGGGAAGTTGCCTGATACAAATTGGCATTCGATGTTATATTTCCTTATTTTTTGATTTTTTTTTTTTCACTTTATGTTCTAACATGCCTTAAAGAAAAGCTGTTGGACCTGATGATATTCCAATAGAGGTGTGGAAATGCTAAGGAGATGAAGGAATTTAATGGCTTACTAAACTTTTTAATACTATTTTGAAGACTAAAAAGATGCCAGATGAGTGGAGAATGAGCGTGTTAATTCCTATTTTTAAGAATAAAGGTGATGCACAAGATTGTGCGAATTATAGAGGTATTAAGTTAATGTGTCATACTTTAAAACTTTGGGAGCGAGTTATGGAGCATAGGTTGCGGTGTGATACTAATGTTTCTCAAAATCAATTTGGGTTTATGCCGGGTAGGTCGACTATGGAAGCCATATATTCATTAAGAGGTTTGATGGAGAAATATAGAGAAAATAAGGAGGATCTACATATTATATTTATTGATTTAGAAAAAGCATATGATAAAGTTCTAAGAGAAGTGCTATGGAGAGTTCTTGAAAAGAAAGGAGTCAATAATGCTTATATTCAAATCATTAAAGATATGTATGCAGGAGCTATTACTTGTGTTCAAACACAAGCTGGATTGACCAAGTATTTCCCTATTTCGGTTGGGTTACATCAAGGATCAGCCTTAAGCCCATATCTTTTTGCTTTAGTCATGGATGTTCTTACTAGACATTTGCAAGAGGATGTACCTTGGTGTATGCTTTTTGTTGATGATATTCTTCTTGTTGATAAGACTAGAGAGGGAGTTAAAGGTAAACTTGAATTATGGAGGTCAACCTTAGAGTCTAAAGGTTTTCGCTTGAGTAGATCTAAAACAGAATATATGGAGTGTAATTTTAGTAGTAATAGACCTAATGAGGGGATTGTGACTTTGGGCGATCAAGTCATTAATAAGAGTACACGTTTTAGATATCTTGGATCTATTGTTCAGAGTGATGGTGAAATAGATGGGGATATTATCAGTAGAATTCAAGTTGGATGGTTGAAGTGGAGGAATGCATCGGGCTTGTTATGTGATAGAAATGTACCCCTCAAACTTAAGGGAAAATTCTATAAGATGGTAGTGAGGCCTGCAATGCTTTATGGTGCCGAATGTTGGCCATTTAAAGAGAAGCATAATACTAAGTTAAGTGTGGCAGAGATGAGGATGCTCAGGTGGATGAGTGGCTTTACCCTTAGAGATAGGATACGAAATGAGCATATGCGTGAAAAGGTTGGAGTAGCTCCAGTAGAAGATAAGATTAGAGAGAGTCGCCTTAGATGGTTTGGTCACATAAAACGGCGGCCTTCCAATGACCCGGTTAGGAGAGTAGAGGTATTAGATTTGACTTATGTTAAGAAAGGTAGGGGTAGACCTAAAAAGACTTGGTTAGAAAATATTAGAAATGATCTTTTTTTATTAGATTTAAATGAGAATTTGACTTTTAACCGGACACAATGGCAAATAAAAATTCATGTAGCCAACCCCACATAGTGGGACAAAGGCTTGATGTTGTTGTTGTTGTTGGGCTTTATGAGGTTCAAGTTTTATTATTGTGTTTTAGATATAACTTCTCATTCTCTTACAGAATAAAAGCCCGAATCCATAGGAACTAAGCGAAAACTATATATATGTAGGAGGTACAATCATGTTATATACCATGCACACACCTACACATGCATATATTAATATGGATACTTTACAAACTGGCACACAAGTAGATTTCGAATTGAAATGGTTAATTTTAAATAAACTAATTTGGTTAGGTGACAATGTGAGATACTCAACAATCAAGTAGATTTGAGAGTTTTGAGTTTCAAGAATAAATTTTAAGCCTATTGTTGGGAGAGAACATTATCTAAGTTTGTTCTTCTCTTGTTCTAATTCTTGCAATCATTATTTTTCTATTTGTTCTAGTTGTGGTACCCCTCATGATCATGGTAGAAAACTAGCTTTCCCTTTTTAAGATATAAAGGAGGTGAACTCTGCCATCAGGATGCTAACCTTCGCAAAGAGTCAAATTAACTCATCAATCAGAGTTCTAACTTTCCAAGGCTATGAGTATGACTATGATCTAGACAACTTAAACAGCTTAAACAAAGAACACTAAAGACTATTTTCTAACTTGTTTAGCTCGCAAGATTATTTTGATCACAAACACATCCAGTCAAGCTTTCCAAATTTATGCCGTGGCTTGAGCAAATAACTATAATAAAGGGTAGAGCATCCTTTCAATCATCAACATTTCTGCTAGTTCAATTATTTGATCTCATTTAAAATTAAAAACATAATAATAAAATAAAATAAAATATTGCCCAAGCAGTTATACTTCCAAGGGTAAACATAATGTTGATTAAAAACCTGGTGTTAGTTTTGTAAATCCATTTTCCAGTTTTTTCTGTTCAAACAAATCAAAACCAAGTTTATGACAACTAGACCGGAAAATAAACTAGAATGAGTGGTTCATGATTCGATGGTTCAACCAAGGTCGAACCGGATGGCATAATCACATAATAAATATTAAAATGATTCAAATATAATATAAATTACTTAATAATTAAAATTTTAACAAAGAATAGATTAAGGCTCAAGAACAAGCTTGATTAAAGCTCAACATAAAGCTTATTAAAAAGCTCGATTAACCATTAATGTGAAAATTAGTATATGTACATTACAAATAAAATTATATGCATATTAAATAGGTTTTAAAATTAAAAAAAAGTTTAATAGCATAAATGTATGAATATATATATATATATATATATATATATATATATATAAGAATAATAATATAATATTTAATGTAATATATAAATTTTATGATATAAAAATTTATGCTCCTATCTTTTATAAATTATATGCATTCTCAGCCTAAATTTACAACCCAAGCAATTTCATAGTTTAATACTTTAAGTCTCATACATAATTCTCACAGGTTTTTTAGTCCCACGTCATAGAAGAATTTAAAGCTGTTCTCTTTATATAGAGTAAAGCACAAACCACAAGTATCAAATAAAGCTACATGATGTGGCGAGCTGGAAGCTACTTAAATTTATTTGCATATATGTCTTTAAATATATATTGAAAATTTTAATTAAATGAAATCTAATATTAAAATTTTTATTTAAATAACAAAAAAATATCTATTGAACCGGCTGGTTCAACACTTCAACCGAACCGGAACCAGTTCAAACCAGTTTTCACCGGTTCATTAAGAATATGATTTTTTATAGACCGGACCGACAACTTGATCGGTTCACGAGTGAACCGGTCAAACAGGCCAATCTGATCTAGTTTTAAAAACATTGATCAAAACTAGGTAAAAATAAATCATAGAAGGTTTATTTGACAGATATTCATCACTTGTCATCACACTACCTAACGTACTGAATTCTTCTCAAACCTTTGATCATTGTTTCTCTCAACTGGGGCAAAAATTATTGCTTGCAATTTGAGTAATCTCCAATAGAATTCACAAGTAATTCATGAAACATGACGTATAGAACCATTAAAATGAGCAAAATAACAAAAAGAGGATAGAAGTGGCATTTACCTAAGTTAATGCTCTTCGTTCTCAAAAAGTAGATGGAGGCCCCAAAACTAGTAGCTAATATCAACCCTGGAACATCAGCCCCACTGTATGCCCCAGCTGTGTTACTGGAGGCTCCACTAACAAACGTGAAGACCATTAGGGCACCATAAACCCCTGCTTGTATGCCTAAAGTGCCTGTCGATGGAAATTCAATTGAAATAGGTACATTCTTGACTGTTGATCTCAGCCACTGTGGCAAGGCTCCAGCTCCTGGATTTCCAACTGGTTTAACGTCAGCATAACGAATGTTGCTGTTGGCAACTTTCCCAGATCTACGCTGATTTAAGCTTTGCATAAGCAGCATATCATAGGCAGCCTCAGCCTGAAATGAGGATGCAACTTGTTTTCAGATGTGCTCGTGCAGAAAAATGGTGAACGAAAAGCGTATATTATTTTACTAACGAAAGGGAAGCATTCCAATTAATATAAGGGAATTTTACATACATACCACTTTATAAGATATGTATTACATATTTAACATGCAAAACTTAAACATTACTTACATACCACTTTAATCCAAAAATAACCTCAGAAATACTACTCCGTCTTACTCCGTTCGCTCGGTTTCACGTTCACGCCCGCTGTAGTAGTTAAAATCCCTAAAACCCTTCGGCTCTTCCCACCGAACGGTTGAGGAAATCCCGTGCTCCTTCGTCTCTTACCACCGGAAGGAAAACTCAGGTAACGCTTGAGGAAATCCCGTGCTCTCCTTCGTCTCTTACCACCGGAAGGAAAAATCAGGTAAGATCTGCTCCTAAACTCCCCAATATCGTGTATTTTCCCCAATTTTTCTTCAGCTCGTTTGTCGTTTGTGAGGAAAAGTCTGTAGAAGCTGTAGTATTCTCAGGCAAGTGAATAAAGCGGGCGTGGATTTCTTCAGCCGGAGTAGTCGGTAGAAGCTGTAGTATTCTCATTCTGTTTTAAATATTTTTTGTTAATTTCTTTAACCTGATGTTACCGTAAAAGCTGTAATATGTAGGAATGCAATTTATCTAAGTATTCTTCAGGTTACTTCAAATGATTTCAGTATAATGCTCCTACAGATTTATTCAGTTTAATGCAAATTTTTGGATAGTAGCAGGTAACTCCAAATTATTTCAATTGAAATCTAAGTTACTGTTTTTTGTAGCAGTGAACATAATAACAAGTTTGACGGCTTAGTTGCTTCAAATGAGTTCATCAAATTCATCTGCTACAAGGCGCCCACATTGTCAAGTTTACTGCTACTGTCATCTTAAGTGTGTTTTATATACTTGCTACCGTGGACCCAATTCTGGAAGGCATTTTTATAGATGCATGAATAATCGAACGGAAGACGATTGCAGGTACTTTAAATGGACAGACGACGTAGAAGAGACAACTTCTCGTGTACCTAATGAAGATGAAGGCTTTGAAGCTAGGATGTATAAGAAGCAAGACTTGATCATCTTGTTGATGAAAGTCTTTATTGGTCTTGTTCTTGTTGACATTGCATTCCGTATTTATTTAGTATATTGTTGCGTGTCGAAGTAGTCCAAATGATGTAGAAGTTTATTGTATGGTTGCTATGTAGTTGAGCATGAATGTTTTGATGAAGTGGATTGCAACATTTTGTAAGTTGTTTACTAGTGAATGAAATTTCACCTTTTTGTTCAAATTTTGATCTCCTTGTTGCTTTACGTGCAAGTCAATTTGATTCAAGGTTCATTTGAACACATAATTGCTTCCAACTAAAATGTGCTAGTATATGCTGGAATATTCCTGGATCGTCAAGTTCCCTATAAACGAATGCTTCCAGCTTAATCCCGTGAACACAACTGCTTCCAAATTACCGATTGCTTCCAGCTTAATCCCGTGAACACAATTGCTTCCAGGTAAACGATTGCTTCCAGCTTACACAATTGCTTCCAGCTTACCGATTGCTTCAGGTAATGCATGGTGAACCGATGAACACACAATCGCTTCCAGGTTATAAGAACAGCCAAAAATTACAAAATATGTGGCAATGAAGATTTCATATATATGACTAAAATTGTGATGTGGCAGTGAAGATAACCCATGAACACACAATGTTAATTGTGATGTGGCATTGAAGATTTCATAAGCCAAAAATTACAAAATATGACAGTATATAAGAACAACCAAAAATTACAAAATATGAGACCGTAAACCCACAGCAGATAACAACAAAATAGGACAGTATAATGTCTGCTTCGAACAACCAAAAATTGCAAAAAACAGCCAAAAATTATATCCAAAAACAGCCAAAAATTATTTCCAAAAACAACCAAAAATTATTTCCAAAATTACATTTGATGCTCAAAACCCATCAACATGTAGGTACTCAAGCTCTACTCCATCATTGAAAGTCTCAGCAGTCCGTCTACTTTCCAACTTTCTACGCTTTGATAATGGGTTTTCGTGTTGTGTCATTGTATCATTGTTAAGCTTTGATAATGGGTTTTTGCATGTGCTCCGGTGATGCCCCCAAAGTGAACACCTGCTACATTTATGCACTTTCTTATCTTTCTCAAGGAAATTTGGTAATCTTCTTTTTTTGGGTCTTCCTCTAGGTCTTGAAGTGTTAGGCGCTCCAATATCGACCACATCTTCAACTACTTGCCATTGATCTTTATCAGGTAGTGTACCGATAGGTCCCTCGTATGCCATCATATACCTAAAACAAATACGAAGTATTTAACATGCAATGGAAATAAGTGCAAATCATGAACATATGTATTTACTCGACATGTACATTCTTTAGATTCAACATCAACAATATGTCTTGAATGCACAGATTCTACTTCAGCCTTCGAATTAGTGGATTGGCGCACTAACATATGCTCTTTTCTTGTAGTTATTTCTCTTATGTAATCTTCCGCGTGAGGAACTAATTCACGTTGCCATGTTATGCTCATCATCTTTCTCGCCAACCTTTGCTCCATGAGTTTACCACAAAGTGTGTCAATTAAGTCAACAACTGGTTTTGTTCGAGCATCCACAATCCATGCATTGAATGATTCAGCACTGTTACTTGTATTAGTAGCATGGTAGATGCCTAAAATGAACTGGCTTCTTGACCATTTATAAGGTAGTGTTGTAAGATATACATAGATAGTTGGGCTCAAAACACTAAGTTCTGCAAGCTTGTCATTGTACTCTGTGCTAGTATATGCTCCTATAGCTGACCACACCAAACTTTGAATTTTATGCCCTTCTTTGCAATGAAAATTTTTTTTCAAATTCTTCCACAGATGACGAATACATATTCTATGCTCAGCAACAGGGTAAATTTCTGTTATAGCCTCTCCCAAACCCTTCTCCATATCTGAGATGAATGAAAGAGGCTCTATGTGTGGGCCAACACTCTCTGCCAAGTTCTGAAGGAACCATAGCCATGTCTGTTTGGATTCAGTCTCTACGACGGCAAATGCTAATGAGAATAAACCGTTATTACCATCAAGTGAGGTAGCTGATAAAAGCATACCCAAGTGCTTTGATTTTAGATGACATGCATCCAAACTAATTAGCGGTCTACAACCATATAAGAATCCATCTTCGCAAATGTATGGTCAAGCTTATCATAAAAATATGTGATATGCGAACCTGGATTTCTATTAAGCAATTCTGCATGTAATTTTGGAACCCATTTATAATTTTCATCTATAGACCCAAATATATTGTCACGAGCATGCTCTCTAGACCTCCACAGCTTCATGTAAGGTAAAGAAAGACCATAATCTTTCTCTAAATTGTTGTTGATGTCTTTTGGAGGAATGTCAGGATTTCTCTTAACTATATCTTCAATTTCATTGGCAACCCATGCAGTTGTGGCTAGTTTATTACCAGCGCGATTGATCCCAGGACAAGTGTGCACACCATAAACTCTCCTAATTTCAAAAGTTTGAGTGTCTTCACACAAAGAAGCTCGAATTCTCCATTCGCATCCTTCATAAGAACATGTAGCAATCACATGTGTTTTGTCACTTGCCTTTATCCTGATTCCAAAATTTTCCTTGATGGCTACCGATCGTAGAGCATGCTTGAAATGTTTGGCGTCAGGAAAGAAGGTGCCAACAGCTATATCATTATAAGATAAACTTGGAGCAATTGAAATACCTTCGTTTAAAGAACATTCAACTATATGCTCGGAAGTCATAACTTCCCTAATATCAGAAATTGATTCTTGTCCTTCAACTTCATGTACTGAAATGACTATCTCACCACGCAAATTATCGTTGGATGCTTCTATGAACTCAGCCACCTAAACGTCACAAATTATGTCTTTATATTCCTTTGGTGACGTACCATTTAAATAATAATACATATTATATGGATGCCCTTTAAGCCATGGACATATTCGAAGAACCTTGCTTCTGAGCGCATAAATATTAAGTTGACCTTTCTCAAATTTAACACTCCTTTGTTTGCCACCGTCATACCTCTTTCTATGTTGTTCATTAGTTTGAACCCATTTCCCTCCATATTTAAAAACAACATGAATATACTCTGTCTCCTTGGAACACATCTTCACTTTTTTGGGTACTCTTATCGTTGGATGCTTCTATATACTCTGTCTGCTAAAGAAAGAAAGAACTCATCTTGTTAAAAAAATAAACCAAAAAAGTTAAAAAAAAAAAAATTCTCACATTTGCTGATGGGAATCACAGAGTATCACAGAGAAAAGATAATTTACCTGAATCCAAAAGCGGCCGAGCAGAGTATCGCGACCAGCGATCGCGAGCAGAGTATCGCGGCCAGGCAGAGGAAATATAAGATAATCTCACAATTGCTGTTGGGAATCACATCGGCCAGGCAGAGGATCGCCACCAGCGATCGCAAGCATCCGAGCAAAGTATCGCGACCAGCGATCGCAAGCAGCGAGTAGAAGGAAGAATACACAAGCAACGACCAAAGGGAATTTCGATCGACTGTGTTCGCGAGCATACCAGAGCTATTAGCGAACGGGAAATTTCCGCGCGGGAAGAGTACGCCGTGACGATGACTTAACGAAGTGGTATAAGTGATATATAAAATGAGTTTTATGTGGTATAATAGTAATATTAAATTTTTAGGTGTTAGATATGTAAATTGTTATGAATATAGTGGTATGTATGTAAATTTCCCTTAATATAATCAACTGAATTCCACTTCTGGAAGGCAACGCAAAGTGCAAATGCCAATATTTATTTGCACATAAGAAGTGAAAAAATGGCGATGAATAGTTGAAGTTAACTAATACATGCCATGATACAAGATAAATGCTGGAATGTTGGTTGAAAAGCGAGACCAGCATGAGCATTAAAATAATCATAGATAGCAAAGCTAGATAAGCTAAATCCGATTGAACACGTTAGAACAAATTTGAATTTGATAAAACTCCATTTAAGCTCAATTGATAAAACTCCATTATTTGCGGGAAAGTATCTTTCAACCTTTTTTTTGGTTTTAAGTAAAAATCTTGACTCAGCTTGATTATTGAACTAGGAGTTAAACGTTGAACAATTAATATGATAAAACTAGTTCACCTATGTAAAAAGCTTGAAAATGCACCCAAAATAAGCAATAATGATACGAACATACAAAAAGAAAAATAGTGAACACAAAAAGGTAACATTTTAGTTACAATTCTCAAAATGGGAATATGATGTCGACTAACTACCAACAAGTTCAAGCTTAAATGAACCCACACATTTGAAGTTCAGACTAGGCATATTCTGAATCATTCATTCATTCTCTAGTTAATCATTTTAGTTAAATGACAAACAAAGGAGCTTGATCTCCCCCAATTATCAACCACTTAAAAAGCTAATCCTTTGAGCTGTAACATCATTATATTGTAGCTTTTCAATGAAAAATTACTGGCAAAAGATGATGGGGTCATCGATACGAGGTTTTGACACGTCTATCAGAGGCGACACAGGATATCGATGGCCATGATGGAGAGTCTTTACTTTTGATGCTTCTTATGTATTAGTTATTTTATTTTTCTCAGTTTTCCGTTTTTGCCCTTATGAGTACTTGGTCATTATTGTAGCCCAAGGGGCATTCCAGTCTTTTGTTTTGTTTATCATTGTGAGGCCTATATATATGGTCATTCTCTTATGTATTGGATAATGAATATTTGAATGAAAATCTTATGTTTGTCTTCTTCTTCTTGTGTGTGCACTAGAGAAGGGAGAGAGAGAGCTCAAGGCGAGCAATTGCAAGGCCCATCAGTCGTTGGAAGAGTCTGCGGCTTGTGGTTAAGTTTATTTTATATTATTTGTGTTTTCCCTCATCCTCCCTCCCCTCTCCACCAACACCCTCTTCCCCTTCCAAATCCCACCGCCACCCAAGCCCACATCAACCCGACGGCAACTCCTTCCCTTTGACTGCCGGCCACCTCCTCTTTCGCCGATCGTTATGATGATTTCAATCCTCATAATGATTTCCAAATTTGGATCAAGCATTCAAGAGGGAATTTGTGAGTTTTGAAATTCAAATTTCAAAATTCAAAAAATTCCTAATTTGCAAAATCTAAATAAGAAAAGTTTCTAATTTCGAATCTATTTGAAATTCAAATTTGGAAGAGTCTTTAGTTCCCCACCTCGTTGTCCATTCTTGATTGGAAAGAAAATAAATCCTCATAATCCCTCTTGCCCCTCTCTCCTTGCCGCCGGCCTCATGCATGGCCCCCTCCCATCAATTCTCCAATCAAGGCATTAATGACCTCTTAATTTGAAATCAATTTTCAAATTAATTTCCTCCCATTTTCATTCAAATCCTAAAATTAATTTCAGGATTGGAAATAACTCCCCTCCCCTCTCTCTAGAACCCGCCAGCCCCCCTTCTTGATGGGCCCCATTAAAATGCCCATTAATTCCCCTATATTCTATTTGAAATTTGAGATCAATTTCAAATTGATTCCCTCCAAAATTACTCAAAATATGAAATTAATTTCAGATTTGGAGTAAATCTCTTCCTCCCCCATCTAACCTAAACCCTCTCACCCAAACCACCGGCCCCCTCTCTCTTCACCTTGGCCGCCCCTCTCCTTGCTCCCTCCCTTGGAAGTTTTGAAGCCAAAAGAAGAAGACGATGTCCTCTCACCTCCTCTTCAATGATGAATGGCCGATCCCGAGGTTGATCACGGGTTTGCTTACAACGAACGTGGGGAGATTGACATTCTTCTCTCTCCTTTCTACGAACCCGATTGGGAATACGACAAGACGGCAGAAAGGTACGTCAAGCGCATCCTGTTTTGCTTGGCCCATACGATCGATCTTCAAAAGCCTAAGACGCCTTGGCTTCTCATGGGGAGATATACACCGCCTCGTCCGCGGCTACCTCTCCACCACCTCCGACCTTTCCGTGGATAAAGATCATTGGCGTTGCGACTGTCCTCGTGGCATCGTTGGGTGTGCTGAAGACCTTTCTCCGCTAAGCCATACTTTGAGTGTGAGTGAGCATGGTAACTCCTAGTGAACTTTTTAAATATTAACCGTGGGATTGTATTACAACATGTTTGTTTTTTCTATAATAATTTCGGAGCTATCTTAACTTGCCTTAAACTTTTGAATTGTAACTGCTTACTACAATAAGATTGACGATTGAAAGTTCTCTAATCTAATCCTACAAAACCTTCTTCTTAAGTTGCAAGCGTTGAAATCCTTTTAAATATTTCCGTCCAATTCTTGTTTGTATCACATCAAAAGATAACCTCGGTAAGGAGGGATGAACTGGCAAAAAAGTTTGTTGCTTACACAATTTACACAGGTGAAGTATAGCTAGGAGCATTTTTACATTGATAGTAGCTATATATAAAAAACTTCTCATTTTGTGCATCATCTGATTTACATCTTCCCAACATGTAAATATTATATTTGACATTGGAAAAATAGGCAATACTTAGTCATAAATAAACATATCTAGTATGTATTAAAGATTATTTCAAGGCCTGCCGAGTGGGTTTACTTCAGTTGGGTGGTTCAATATCCCAAGCTTGGTCATGCTTGATTCTTGGATCGAGATTGACAACTAAGGCAAGTTTGATTGAGCTATACTGGATCAACTTGATTAAAATAGATGTTTTATGAGTCAAATCATGTCAAATGGACTAATCCTTGCCAATCCTGACCACAAAAAGCAAAACTACTGGATCGGGTCAAGCCAACCTATGTCTTTAGGTTGGCATATCAGGTCAAACAAGTCGACTAGCCTAAACTAAAGTTGAGAGTATACCAATTTCATATTTTAAAAAGGAAAAATTATTTTGTGCGGACACCGGATGACGTTCGGAGGCAAATCAGAGTGCACCACATCACTTTTTTTGCTGTGTATCGATGCTATGGAACAGGTGAGTCGAGGAGCTCGGCGGGGCTGAGGCCTGCGGGGATGGCGAAGTAAGACGAGGGAGAGATGGGAAGTGAGGGAGCAGTTATGGACTTGAACTTTGGAGCTCAGCGGAGCTGAGGCCTGCGAAGATGGCGAAGTAAATTCTTCGGTATTCCTCCTCCCTTATCACTAAATCCTCTGACTTCGACGTTTCTTCAGCACTCGGCAGTGGAGCCGTCATTGGCGCCGACGCCACCAAGCAAATCTGAGAAGGATGTTGTGTGGGGGGAAGAGAAGGAGAAGATGGCGGAAGAGGCCTCGAAGCTCCCGACATAGGAAGACATAGAAACAGAGAGAGTAAAATGAAGCAAATGGAGATTCCAACATCGGGCTCACCCTTTCTAAGAAGAAGCAAGAAGGAATAAGATTCCAGCATTCCACAGGCCTTAGCCCTGCCGAGCTTCCTCTTACGCTATTCGGGTCAGTTCCGGGTCAGCTTTGGGTTATCGAGTCAACTTGAAACGGGTCGGAATCTCGGACCCAAACCCAACCCGTATGGCAAACGGGTTGACCCGAACATAAAATTTTCCGGGTCGGGTCCAGGTCAGGTTTCGGATCGGGTCAAATATTAACACCGCTAATGGTAGGTGACCACTTAGACAAAATTTCTTTCATACTCCCCATCATCTTGCACAATCACCTCATCAAGCACCTTTCATGGCTCGATGGTGTACACTTCACAATCCCCGTGTCTTTTTTGATGTGGTAGAGGGCTTTTTTTATTATTTTATATTTTCTTGTACAATGAACTTAAAATGTCTATATAGGCCCTTGGTGTGGGAATGTCAAGGCTACTCATCCAATTCTCCGTGCACCACACATATGCGTCATATTTGATGCAGTGAGAGTTCTGAGGGATAAAATTTTAGTTGTGGGTTCTAGTACATGACCAATACAAACCTTTTCTAGTTTTTGTGAGAAGGCCAAATACATTGTCTAATATCCCCTTCACTAAGGTGACGCAAGAACGCAATTTGAATCAACATAAATTGTATATGAAGAATTAAACAAAAATTGATGGCCAGAAAAATGAAAATCTCGAGTGGTACTCAAGAGAGAATGAAGGCCTATAACTCACCTAAATACCAAGAAAAAATGCATGAATAAGACAGAAATAATGCATGCAAACTTTACTTTAACTTGAGAGTAGTCGCCAGCTCAATAGTATACTCCTCCATGTACACTTGCCAACTCATCAATGCACTCATCTATGCCCTCGCGAACACACTAGTGCAGTCACATATGTACTCACCAACTCACTCTCTTATATATCACCAACTTGCTTATGCACTCATGCGTGAACTCGACAGTACTAACCCGTGTATACTCAGGTATGTGCACTAGCTACTAGCCATGATATACTTGGCTTCTTACTCATGCTTCTTCGGCTAATCATACACGTGTGATAACGTAGTCGACCTTATGCACCCAATCAATCAATGATACTGAAGGGGACATCAGATCATCATGGAAAGTTTACCAGCGACGTGGCCGCCAATCTACGGCCACGATCGAGTCTTTATATTTTTGAGTCGATGTATTTTATTTTCATGCATTTTATTATTTGCTTATGTGTGTTTTATTATTTCCCGTTATACCCCTTTTTATGGGAGTTGTCATGTGTAAGCCTAAGGGCATGTGTGTCATTTTATTTGGAGTCTTTTGTATGAGGCTATTTAAAGCCCCCTTTGTATTATTTTGAAGTTAATGAATGATTATTGAGATTTCTTCCTGCACTTGTGTTTTGAGAGCTTTGAGAGTCCTTGGAGAGTTTTGGAGAGATCCCGTGGAGAGGGAGATTGGCGCATCACCCACCAACCTTGGAGACGGCCAGGTTCGTGGTTCTTCTCGTTATCTTTTCATTTTTTTCCTCATCGAACTTCCTCCACCTTCCACTCCAAGTCGCCGGCCTCTTCACTCAACCCCGTTTCAATCCCAAACCCCACGGCCTCATCTTGGCCGAAGCCCCTAGCCCCATAAATCGTCGACCATAGCTCCTTGCCGCCAACCACCTCCCTTCTTTCCCCTTTGATTTGTTTCCTATTTCGGATTTGGTATTATTTGGAGTATATTTGGATTTGAATTCAAAGTATTTGAATTTCAAAATACTTCCAGATATATTAATTCTATTTTAGGAAAGTTTTTGAATAAGATCCCTTTGAGTATTTTCATTCAATTGGATTTAATTTAAAACTTTCCTAATCCTAGAACTTAAATTAGGAAGCTATTAAACTTTATTCACTAAGGTCCACTGGACCATCATTGCCGCCGGCCCCCTTACAGATAGAATAAGGAATTCTTTCCTAAAAGCTCAGCCCTTCTCTTTGGAAAGATTTTCCTTCCCCTCATCAGCCGAAATTCCAACATTCAAACTCCTAAATTATTTCCTAAAGCTGTGAAGAGGAATAAGGAAATAAATCCAATTTTCTATCAACCTCCCGCTGCTCCTCTTCACCGATTTCCTCAGGAATTCTATCCAGAATTGCTTGTTCTATTTGGAGAAGTTTGGGATTGTAACTTACTGTTGACTGGTCCTTCCCCAAGCCATCACCATGGGTTATCTCTCCCCTCTCTCCAACCACTACTTCTTCCTTAGGCCAAAGCATTGAATGTCTTGAGTTCCCTTCTTCCAAACACCTCCTCCGGCATCAAAATCTGAGAAATTTTCTCAGAAGTTTGGAGCCAAACCTGAATACGATTTCAGGTTTTTGAAAAATCCGCATTTGAAAGAAGCCATGGACGAATATGTTAAAGGCATCGAATGACGGACCTCAACATCTTTTTGGCAAAGGTTTCTTTTCTCACTTGTATCTTATTTCTTCAAAATCTAAATTCTCAATTGGTTAGGTTGTATTCACGAAAGCTCCTCCATGTGTTCTTGCTAAGCTTAGTCATTCGTAGGAATTGAGCGTGCTTTCTATGTATCCTAACTCTTGTTGTTAGATTAGGGATTACGTTGAACACTACTACTTTGCGTTGTTTTACTTATCTTAATTATTTTGAAAATTTTCAACGCTTGGAGCATGTGATTTAGCCTACGCAAAGCACCTCTTTAACTGTTTTAATTGACGTTGTGAATTGCTCATAATTTTATTCCTAAATTGTTCTAATCAAAGAATTGTGCAATGTTTAAAATGAAGCCATAAGCATATCTTCTAAGTAGTCCTGCATCATCTAGTATCAGAGCATGGTATGCTCTTGCATGTCTTAGGATTCCTGGTAATTTCTACTTTTGCATTGTAACATTTAGAAACTTGTTAGGTTGCTGTCCTATAGTTTTCTTCTTGCATTTGACATCATTGTGTGAGAGTCTTCATATTTAAATTGTTGTCCTTTACATCCTAGTCTAGTTAGGTGTCCTGTAGTAACTTCCAAATGGACCCGGAACAACTAGGAAGGACCTTAGACTTGTTAATAGGCCAAATGAACACTATTAGCCAGCAACTCAAGGAAAACCAGTCGGATCTAGCTGAACTTCGTAGGAACACCACCGAGAGATTTGATACACTTGAGCGAGCTAGAGACCACCCTACTCCCTACACCCCATCTAGACCACCTTGGGGATGAAACCTACCCGGATGAGAGGCCACATCGGGCCAATCATCGAGCTCCCTACCATGGACATGATCCACGTCATGATCCTGATTTGGATGAGAGGCATCACCGTGCCAATCATCGTACTACCTACCACGGCCATGATCCCGATGCACCACTTATGAAAAACATTAAGGTTGATGCTCCTACCTTTGATGGCACTCTCGATCCCCAGCTCTTCCTGGACTGGATCAAAGGTATGGACAACTTCTTTAAGTGGTATGATATTTCTGAGGCCAGGAAGGTTAGTTTTGCTGCCATGAAGCTTACGGGTAGGGCGAGTCAGTTTTGGGCGAATTTAGAGAGTCTTAGGGAGGAGAGGAATGAGTACCCTATTGTAGACTGGTTGTCCATGAAGCGGGAACTCAAACATAAGTACTTGCCCTCGTCGTACTTCCCCCGCCTATTGGACAGGTGGAATAGGTTGACCCAAGGCAACAAACCAGTGAAGGAGTACATCGCCTCGTTTGATGACTTCTTGATTAGATGCAAAGGAGAGACCTCTACCACCCCCACGCAAATCTTATCTATGTTTCGAACCGGGTTGCGTGAGGATCTACGCAATGAGTTATTTGCCCGGAACGTCACTATACTGGAGAATGCCTACAGCCTAGTGCTTGATCTAGAGGAGTCCCATTCTCAGCACCCTAGCCATTCCCATGGCTCTAGACCCTCGTATAGATCAGCCGGTAGTTCCACCCCGCACCCTCCGGTTTCACGACCTAATCTGGGGAGCACGACTCGACCACCCACGGGTCCACCTGCACCTAGATCTGATTTTCGAAGTAAACCTCCCACCCCGGATGCCCCTCGGTCCAGTCCCGGGACCAAGTGCTTTCGATGCCAGGGGTATGGGCATATCGCTTCTCAGTGCTCCAGTCCTTATAAGGTTTCGATCGTTGAGGAGATGACTGAGGACCAAGTTGAGGAAGAAGGCGAATACTTCGAGGAGGACGACGACACTACGGTCCTCAATTGCCTTCAAAAGTTGGATACCTCTCCCATCTGCGTGGTGAGATGTGCACTATCACACCTGACACCCACTGATGACTGGCGTAGGACCACAATTTTCCATACCTACACCAAAATCAAAGACAAGAACTATAAAGTCATAGTGGATAGTGGTAGTTGCATTAATGCTGTTTCCTCCAGCATGGTATCCCAGTTAGGTCTGTTTGCCGTTCCTCACCCCAACCCGTATAAGGTATCTTGGGTCAACTCCAATGCCTTGGAGGTGAAGGAACGAAGCCACGTACCTGTCTCCTTTGCCACTTATAAGGAGAATGTCTGGTGCGATGTGTTGGCTATGAATGTTGAACAAATTTTGCTAGGTCGCCTCTGGATCTACGATAACGATGTCCACATTTATGGGCGTTCGAACACCTGCGTGTTTGAACATGCTGGCAAAAAGATTAAGCTTTTGCCATCACAGCCCCGGGTTACGGATGCCACGAAATCCAACCCAGCCAAATCTAAAAAGAGCATGAACCTTGTCACCGCCAAGGTTCTGATTACTGAGTTTGCCCAAGGCGCCCATCTGTTTGCCTTAGTCGGCCGTGAGATTCCCATTGAATCTGACGAGCCCATTCCTGAGGAGGTACAGCCTATTTTAAGACAGTATGCTGATGTCTTTCCCGATGATCTTCCAGATCAGTTACCTCCACTTAGAGACATTCAGCATGCTATAGACTTCGTCCCTGGAGCCTCCCTTCCAAACCTGCCACACTATCGCATGAACCCCACGGAACATGCTGAGCTTAAAAAGCAGGTTGACGAGTTACTGCAGCGAGGTTTCATTAAGGAGAGTCTTAGTCCCTGTGCGGTGCCGGCCCTTCTCACACCGAAGAAGGACAAAACTTGGAGAATATGTGTTGATAGCCGTGCTATCAACAAGATCATCGTCAAATATCGATTCCCTATTCCGAGGCTCGATGACATGCTCGATATGATGACGGGTGCAACATTATTCTCCAAAATTGATCTTAAAAGTGGGTACCACCAGATCTAGATCCGACCCGGTGACGAGTGGAAAACTGCCTTCAAGACCAAAGATGATCTTTATGAGTGGTTAGTCATGCCATTTGGGCTCAGTAACACCCCTAGCACCTTTATGCGAATCATGACTCAAGTGCTGCGTCCGTTTATGGGAAAGTTTGTCGTCGTCTACTTTAATAACATTCTTATTTACAGTCATTCCATTAGTCAGCACTTGGACCACTTAAGGCAAGTTTGTGAGGTCTTAAGAAAGGAGCAATTATATGCCAATCCTAAGAAATGCACCTTCCTAGTAGATCGCGCATCTTCCTGGGCTTCATCGTATCAGCCCAAGGGGTGTCCGCAGACCCCGAGAAGGTGAGGGCCATTGTAGAGTGGCCTATCCCTCAGACTATCCGGGAGGTCCGCAGCTTCCACAGATTAGCCACCTTCTATAGGAGATTCATACAAAATTTCAGTACTATCGTATCTCCTATTACTGACTGCCTGAAGAAGGGTGATTTTCACTGGACCCCGGCTGCCACCCGAGCTTTTGATGAGATCAAACAAAAGATGGTGGAGGCCCCAGTGATGCGACTTCCTGATTTCTCCAAAGTCTTCGAAGTAACTTGCGATGCTTCGGGGGTCGGCATTGGAGGAGCCCTCTCACAGGAAGGTCACCCAGTAGCTTACTTCAGTGAAAAATTGAACGATATTCGGCAGCGTTATTCTACTTATGACAAAGAGTTCTACGTCGTGATCCAATCACTTCGTTATTGGCGACATTACTTGCTCCCGCAAGAATTCGTCATCTTTTCGGATCACGAAGCTCTGCGTTATATCAACTCCCAAAAGAAATTGAATGCGCGCCATGGTCGATGGGTTGAGTTCCTTCAGGAGTACACGTACACCCTTAGACATAAGGCGGGAGTTGAAAATAAAGCTGTCGATGCTCTCAGTCGTCGTATGATGACCACCACTGAGATGAGAGCAGAAGTCGTGGATTTGACCAAATAAAGAGGGATTATTTGAAATGCCCCGACTTCAAGGAGACCTACACTCTCTTGTCCACTGGCAGCACGCGCTTTGTGGACGATTTCCTACTGGAGGATGGTTATCTTTTCAAAGCCCAGAGGCTTTGCATCCCGAGCACCTCCCTTAGTGAATTTTTGGTCTGGAAACTCCACGCCGGAGGCCTCGCTGGGCACTTCGGACGAGACAAAATTATCGAAGCCGTGGAGCACCGCTTCTTTTGGCCCAGCCTTAAGAGAGATGTTGGTCGGCTGGTCAGTCGGTGTCACACCTGCCAACTGGCCAAGCAACGTAAGCAGAACACTGGTCCTTACACTCCTCTACCTGTCCCCAGTTGTCCTTGGCAGGACGTTATTATGGACTTTATTTTAGGCCTGCCCAAGACACTCCATAGGCACGATGCTATTTGTGTGATAGTTGACCGGTTTTCCAAAATGGCACACTTCATTCCATGTTCTAAAACATCTGATGTCCTCTCACATTGCGAAGTTATACTTCAATGAGGTCGTCCGTTTACATAGTTTACCCAAAACCATTGTTTCGAATAGAGATGTGAAGTTCACTAGCTATTTTTGGAAAACCCTGTGGATGAAAATGGGCACCAAACTTCACTTTTCCACTGCCTTTCATCCACAGACAGATGGTCAGACCGAGGTAGTCAATAGGAGTCTAGATAATTTATTGCGGTCCTTGGTTGGTGATAGGGGTGCAACCGAGTTAAGCCGACTCGCGAGCCGGCTCGAACTCGACTCTGTAACGGGCTTGACGAGTCGGGCTTATCGAGCCCGCGAGTCGAGCTCGAACACGAGTTCGAGCTCGACGACTAATCGAGCTCGAGTTCGAACATGTCTTTGACTCGTCGGCTCGACGAGCTGCTCGACGCACGCGGAAATCCAATTCTGGCGAGCGGGAAATCTAATTCTGGTGAGCGGAAATCCAATTTTGGCGAGCGGGAAATCCAAATCTTAGAGCACGCGTGGATCTAGACGGCGAACGAGCTCAATACGACGTCGTCGGACGCGAATAGAGCTCGGAACGACGATGGCTTTACTCGGGACAACGATGGTTCATGGATGAGCTCGAGATGATGGATCTTGGTGGCAAAGCTCGTCCAGAGCTCGTTGAATCTCGACTTGGTGGCAGAGCTCATCAGATCTCTTGGTGGCAGAGCTCAGGCGACGAATCATGATGGCGGAGCTCAGGAAGATGACGGACAAGCTCGTGATGACGGTTCTCGATGCCGGATGGGACTTTGAGTTCGGGACGACGAATTTAGGTGTGCAACCGAGTCAAGCCATACGCGGACGTGGACGCCGACGGCGAATGCGAATGTTGGCGACGGACGCGACATTGACATTTGACTCTAAACGCGGATGGCTAGCGCAAGCGGCGACGAGCGGAGCTGGTGACGATGCGGAAGGCGGAACTGGCGTAGACGCGGCATTGGCGACGAGCAGAGCTGGCAACGACGCGGACCTGGTGACAAAGCGGCATTGGCGACGACGTAGAACTGGCGACGACGCGAGCACGTTCGAGCTCGAACTGCTGCTCGAGAGCTCGACGAGCTTTTTTTTACTCTGTCGAGTCGAACTCGAGCTCGACTCGAGTTCGAGCTCGAGCTCGAGCTCGGCATTTCTCAGACGAGCTCGGCTCGAACAACCGCTGACTCGAGCTCGACTCGACTCGTTTGCACCCCTAGTTGGTGAGCACATTAGAGACTGGGATTCCATTCTTCCTACTGCTGAGTTTGCTTATAATAATTCAATTAACCGAACCACGGGTCGAAGTCCTTCTGAAATTGTATACGGGTTCAAACCTAGACAGCCGTTAGACATGATTCCCATGAGTTCTAGGTATAGGATTTCTGAGTCTGCATCAGCATTTGCATCTCATTTGCATGAACTTCATAAAGACATTGCACAACAAATTGAAAAGAATAATCAGGAATATAAATTACATGCAGATTTAAAACGGCGATTTAAAACTTTTGAGGTTGGTGATTTTGTTATGGTGCGGATTTGTCCGGAACGGTTTCCTCCAGGAACAGTTAAGAAATTGCATGCAAAGAGTACTGGGCCTTTCAAGATTCTTAAGAAAATTAATGACAATGCTTATATAATGGATCTGCATGCAGATTTCAATATAAATTCCTCTTTTAACATAGAAGACTTAGTGGCATATGAAGGTCCTGATTTTAACCCACAAAATCCACTATCAAAACAGCCTTGTGTGAACCCACCCTGTGAGATCCCGAACCTACCTCCACTACCAAATATTCCCAAATTTCCTATGGCAGAGCAAGTGGAGGCAGTCTTAAGTGATGAGATCATATCCACAAAAGAAGGAGGACGAAGAAAATATTTGATCAGGTGGAAAGAAAAGTCTGAGTCAACTGATACGTGGCTAGATCGTGAGGAGCTGCAGCAGATTGACCCAGATGCACTTGAGATCTACGAGAGCGCCAGAGATACTTACTCGACGGAGTCGAGTTTTCTCCCACCCCAGGAGAATGATGGGGACATCAGATCATCATGGAAAGTTTACCAGCGACGTGGCCGCCGATCTACGGCCACGATCGAGTCTTTATATTTTTGAGTCGATGTATTTTATTTTCATGCATTTTATTATTTGCTTATGTGTGTTTTATTATTTCCCGTTGTACCCCTTTTTATGGGAGTTATCATGTGTAAGCTTAAGGGCATGTGTGTCATTTTATTTGGAGTCTTTTGTATGAGGCTATTTAAAGCCCCCTTTGTATTATTTTGAAGTTAATGAATGATTATTGAGATTTCTTCCTGCACTTGTGTTTTGAGAGCTTTGAGAGTCCTTGGAGAGTTTTGGAGAGATCCCGTGGAGAGGGAGGTTGGCGCATCACCCACCAACCTTGGAGACGGCCGGGTTCGTGGTTCTTCTCGTTATCTTTTCATTTTTTTCCTCATCGAACTTCCTCCACCTTCCACTCCAAGCCGCCGGCCTCTTCACTCAAACCCGTTTCCATCCCAAACCCCACGGCCTCATCTTGGTTGAAGCCCCTAGCCCCATAAACCGTCGACCATAGCTCCTTGCCGCCGACCACCTCCCTTCTTTCCCCTTTGATTTGTTTCCTATTTCAGATTTGGTATTATTTGGAGTATATTTGGATTTGAATTCAAAGTATTTGAATTTCAAAATACTTCTAGATATATTAATTCTATTTTAGGAAAGTTTTTGAATAAGATCCCTTTGAGTATTTTCATTCAATTGGATTTAATTTAAAACTTTCCTAATCCTAGAACTTAAATTAGGAAGCTATTAAACTTTATTCACTAAGGTCCACTGGACCATCATTGCCGCCGGCCCCCTTACAGATAGAATAAGGAATTCTTTCCTAAAAGCTCAGCCCTTCTCTTTGGAAAGATTTTCCTTCCCCTCATCAGCCGAAATCATGGTTTAAAATTGCGCAATATGAGGCTCGCCTTGAGGCCCGCTTTTGCGCAATTCCAGTAAAAAACGCCTCGATGCTTACGCCTCGAGTTTTTTTATGAGGCTTGCGCCTTAACTTGGTTGAGGCCCGCCTCGCCTCACTGGTATGAGGCTTACGTCTCACGCTATATATATTAGAACTTACATAAATCTTGAAGTAAATGCCCGACATTGGACTCTGTAGGAGAGGAGGAAGGGGAGAGAGCAGTTCATCATAATGATGATTCAAATGAAGAACCCCTTAATGATGACAGTGCTAATGACTTATGAGTTCTTATGTGATATGTCATTGCTATTTATTTTTGGAAATTTGAATTATATGTTAATGAAAAGAATATTGAGATTTGGGAAAGATATAATTTTGAGTTGAACTATATTTCATAGTCTTATTATTGAGATATTTTGATTTCACTTTATATCTTATGCTTTTTTATGTTTTATGTTATTCACTCATTAGTATATAAAAAATTTATCATTTTATGTTTACGCAATCTTTTGATTTTGAGGCTTACGCCTCAAAACGCCTTGAAACTTACGCCTCGCCTCACGAATGAAAAACGCCTCAATACCTGAATATGCAATTTTAAACATTGGCCGAAATTCCAACATTCAAACTCCTAAATTATTTCCTAAAGCTGTGAAGAGGAATAAGGAAATAAATCCAATTTTCTATCAACCTCCCGCTGCTCCTCTTCACCGATTTCCTCAGGAATTCTGTCCAGAATTGCTTGTTCTCTTTGGAGAAGTTTGGGACTATAACCTGCTGTTGACTGGTCCTTCCCCAAGCCATCACCATGGGTTATCTCTCCCCTCTCTCCAACCACTACTTCTTCCTTAGGCCAAAGCATTGAATGTCTTGAGTTCCCTTCTTCCAAACACCTCCTCCGGCATCAAAATCTGAGAAATTTTCTCAGAAGTTTGGAGCCAAACCTGAATACGATTTCAGGTTTTTGAAATCCGCATTTGAAAGAAGCCATGGATGAAGACGTTAAAGGCACGGACCTCAACATCTTTTTGGCAAAGGTTTCTTTTCTCACTTGTATCTTATTTCTTCAAAATCTAAAATCTCAATTGGTTAGGTCGTATTCACGAAAGCTCCTCCACGTGTTGTTGCTAAGCTTAGTCATTCGTAGGAATTGAGCGTGCTTTCTATGCATCCTAACTCTTGTTGTTAGATTAGGGATTACATTGAACACTACTACTTTGCGTTGTTTTACTTATCTTAATTATTTTGAAAATTTTCAACGCTTGGAGCATGTGATTTAGCCTACGCAAAGCACCTCTTTAACTGTTTTAATTGACGTTGTGAATTGCTCATAATTTTATTCCTAAATTGTTCTAATCAAAGAATTGTGCAATATTTAAAATGAAGCCATAAGCATATCTTCTAAGTAGTCCTGCATCAGATACTCGACTCTAATACCTTACATTACCAAAGAGGGAGAGCATGAACAACCTAGCTCTAATGCCAAACTCTGCACTAATGCCTCATATGTACTTTCAGCTTAAATCTCAAAAATAATAATCATCAAAGAAGCCATAGAAGTGACCACCCAAATGCCACAACATCAACAGAAAGAGCTAAACCCCATAATAGAAAACAATATATCAAAACTTACACCATTTCAAATAAGCCCTCATAAGCATCAAGATAACCGTGATATTTTCACGCAGTGTAGGACACTCACAAGGACAAGGCATAAATCCCTTGATGAGATCACCAATGATGAAATTAAAATTTTAAATATTTCTTTGTATCTTTTACTCGTTATGTTAAAATATATAGAATATGGATGTCACGACCCGACCCGACGGGGACGGATCCCGCCCGAGCCGGATTGCGACCAGCCTAAACAGACTAACCAGGATCTGGCTTTGGAATTGGTTACTGAACTGAATCTTCCAAAATGTTATACAAAAAAAACAAACACACAGAGCTACTATAGAACATCAAATGCAGCGGAACAAATCATCTATATTTTTTTTTTCTTTTCCTCAAAACAATCATCTACAAATACAGTGCATGGCTGACAGAAAATAAAACAGAAATAGCCATGACTGTACAAAAAAAAAATCAAAAAGGACAAAATACCTATACTGATCAGACTCTGAAATCTAGTCCTGAACTTCCTTCCCTTTCCCAGAACCTGAAAAACCACCAGAAAACAAGAGTGAGCTCAACAGCTCAGCAAAGCAACAAACCTCCAATCAAAACTCTCAGAATCCAAAACCAAACTCATCAGACAGAAATCCAATCAGAATTCGGAACAAAATCGTATCTCGAATCAGAACAGAATCAAAATCAGAACTTATACGGACATATATCAAATCAGAATCAGAGTCGTACAAATCAGATCACATCAGAGTACAAATCAGAACGGATTAAATCAACAGAGTCAGAATCGTACAGAAATCAGAAATTCAGCTCATATCGTATCAGAACAGAATCGGAACTCAGATATCAGATATTTAATTAATAGCTAAATGTGCTCACGGCACCAGAAATTCTCTGAGTAATTAATAGCTAAATGTGCTCACGGCACCAGAAATTCTCTGAGTAATTAATAGCTAAATGTGCTCACGGCACCAGAAATTCTCTGAGTAATTAATAGCTAAATGTGCTCACGGCACCAGAACAGATTTCATCGGATCCGGAACAGAACAGATATCAGATTTCAGATTGAGCTCATTTCAGATTTCCCTGACACTTACTGAATCTCATAGGATCCAGGCCCCTTATAGCTCTCTTTTTATAGCATATACAGATAGCATTTCAATTCAGAATAAATCCGGGCAAATCAGAAATCAGACAAAAATCGGGCAGCACAACGGCAGTATACGGAATTTACACAATTTTTTCTTGAAAATCAAAATTCACCAAATTCGCACAGAATATAGATAATCACATTTCAGAACATTTAATCTACTGCACAGATAATTTTAGAATACACAGAAAAATCTAGTCGACGAAAAACACCGTCGAATCAAAAATACCCGGACAAAAATCTTCAGAAAATAACCAAAATGTGCACACTCGGCACGTCAACAATATACAGAAAGTTACGCGATAAAAACTGAGCCAATCAACATATACGGACGAAAATCATTAACGGAAACGAAATCCGGACAGAATATACCGCCAAACACGACGGTTCTGAAAATTGAGAAAGGCGGAATGTGTCTTACCTTGCGTACAGCAATATCTCGAACAGTCTCCTCGGACGAAAACGGCTCCGCGTCGTCCGAAAATCAACTTTTCCCAAATTTCTCTCGACTTTCTCTCTCCTCAAAAGATATTTTCGTTTTATTTGATTTTCTCTCTCCTCCAAATGAGCTGAAATCAGCTTTAAAAACTTCAGATCGGCCCGGCCGATCGCCAGATCGTCCCAGGACGATCAGACCATTTTGGATCGTCCTGGACGGTTCCCAGAACTATTCTCAGGCCGACATTTTCTACAGTGCCGATCGGCCTGGACGATGTCCTCAATCGGCCTGGACGATGTGTACAGAAAATCACCTGGAGCAAATTGGACACATTCTGGAGCTAATTTTCAACTGATCGTCCCAGGACGATCCAGATCGTCCTGGACGATCCTGGAGCAGATTTTTGATATTACAATGGATGGGTCATAGAAAATGGTTAACGAAGTAGGCCTATTTATACAAAAAGATATAAAATATCACAAACCTTAATAACAATATAAAGAACATAAAGTAGACGAGAAAAGTGTTTGCTATAATGACAATGATCGACCACACTTTGACACCTATTTTGAAATAACAAGGAGATTTGAGGCTACATGTATGTCTTAGAAAAATGAATCAAAGTGAAAACCCATCAAGACGTACAAAAAGCCCCCAAAGAACAGAAAAATAGTGACAACCACAGTCGACGAGCTAAAAAAATCAACCTAGACATCGAGGAAGATCCTTACCCAACCTTTTAGAGCCCTACTCTTTGAACAAGAAACTAAAAGGTTAAAACACCTTGTTTAAAAAAAGTTAGAATTCCTTTGCTTGGAATTATGAATAAATGTTAGGTCTAGTGCCCAAAGTAGTAATTCATAAATTTGTCATAAGCCCAAATGTAATACCCATAAAACAACTCTCATATAGAATATAGTTCGACATTGAGTAAAAGGTCACCACTAGAAAAGAAATTCATGGAGGTCAAGTTCATCCAAGAGGAGAAATCCTATTTGGATTGTGAATATTATTCTAGGTACATCTAGAATTTCATGATCTCAATAAATCCTACTTAAAAGATGATTTTCAGCTTCCTATAATATCACTCATGGTTAATATCACATCATTCTATAATATGTTTTCATCAATGATGCACCAACACTTCTCCTTAAAGAGGCATGCAGTGTCTGACACGTATCCAACACGACACGCATCTAACATGCCACCAACATGTGTCGGACACATCAAAAACATGTCTGATTAAAAAAATAGTAAATATAAATTGGACATGCGTGTCTTAAATATTTTTTTGAATTTTTTAAATCTATATTTTGGTATTAAATTTTTTATTTATTTAAAATATAAAAATTAAATTTCTTATTTCTTATCCACAATACCAAATCAATCTCCCGAACTCAATACCCTATGCATTGAATATTCTCATTTTCATTTCTCTTTGGCAAGTTGTAAATTTGGTTTCACAACAATGCCTGATGTCATCTCAACTTCGATGTCTGACATCGTTACAACGACATTTCAAAATTATCTCAACATCAAAGTCTGACACTGTCTAGATATTGATACTCAACACTAGCAATTTTTACACCCACAACTTGACAACTAATCTTTGTTCGACGTCATCTTAACATCGACAACCAATGCCCTTTCAACATCGACGACAAACGCCCTCTTGAAATCGACGTCCAATACTTACTGCATAACATTGATGTGCGACTCTCAACGGTATTGTCATCTCCTCTCTTGATGCCTGACACGGCATCGGTGTCCGACTCTAGACATGCTAATATTAATCATTTTATACACAAATTTTAGCTAAATGACTTATTATTTTTAAATTATTTTTAATATTATACTTATTTAATTTTCATACAATACTTTTAAAATAAAAAAAATTATAATATCGTGTCTAACATGTGTCTGTATCCTATATTTTCAATAATTAACGTGTCTCATGTCCGTGTCATGTCGTATCCGTATCACCATTTCCATGTCTGTGCATCATAGGTTCTCATATATGGATTGATCATCATAATATAATTAAATTAAAATGACACCTAAGGGCAACAAACATACAACTACTCGAACTCAATCAACATATATTAGTACAAAGTGATGTCCTTCGATTAATGCCTCCTAAAGGAATTTTTTTGAAGAAATATTATTCCTTGTTATAAATTACAAAGCCTACTAGTTCAATTAAGATGAGTCTGGGTTATCATAACATAAACCCATTCAATCAGGCCAAAAAGATTGGGTCTACATAAATCAAATTCAAAATAAATGATCCTGCTTTGCCTTACTACAAGTCAAACATCCCGATTAGGCCAAGAGGTTCGCTCCAAGCCAAAAAAAATCAATATTTATAAAATCTCGATGAAGCTAGAAAAAGAGGATCGAGTACCCCAAACTCATAAAATCTTTTCATGCTTCGCCTTGCAAAATAGCAAACATGCAACCCAAACTTATAAAATCACTAATGGATCACTCTTACTTGCCTAGCTGCGTAAAAATATTCCAGTTATACCAAAAAGGCAGGATCTGGGTCAACAAAACCTAACTCGTTAAACCCCTAGTGAATCACTCATTTGCTTCACCGTATAACAAACATCCTGATTAGACCAAAAAACTAAATCTGAGCAACAAAACTCAAACTCGGTAAACCGTCAATGGGACATCTCATGCATTGGTTTGATGCATACCAAACATCCCCATCATGGCCAAACGATTGGGTTTGAGTTAACAAAACACAAACTTATAAAATCCCAAATGTATCGCTCATGATTTGCTTTGCAACATAGCAAACATCCCGATTAGGCCAAAAGATTGGGTCCAAAGCAACAAAATGAAAACTCATAACACTCTCGGTGGATTATCCTTGGGTTAACTTGAGCATCCTGGTTAGGTCAAATAATAAGGTCCGAGTTTAATAAAAATAAACTTAAAGTCTCGATGGATCACTCATACTTTGCTTTGCTGCATAAGAGGCATCCACACAAGGCCAATAAAATTGACTTCATGTCGCCAAAACTCAATCATGCCCCATTATCGGCTCAATATAAATAGCAAAGCCATTTCAACTAAAAATTTAACTCCAAATTTCAAATTATCTCAAAGAAGTTTTGAGTTAAAAGAACCAGACCTAGAAAAATTTAAGAGCTAAATTTCAAATAACCCCAAAGAAATCTAGGTTACAAAGAATAAAATCTAAGCAAAATTCAAATAATTAAATCAAAATCATCACAGAGAAATCCAGTTACAAGAAATTAGCCCTAAAAAAAATTCAAGTAACTAAAATTCAAATTAGATGATTAAGGTAGAAAAAAGAGTCAAAAGTAAAAAATCAAGCAATCATATGCAAATCACCCAAAAGAAGTTTGATTACAAAGAACTTATCTCGAGCAAAATTTCAGTAACTAAATTTCAAATTACTCCAAAAAAAAAAGGGATACAAAGAACTAAAATTCATCAAAATTTAGGCAACTAAATTTCAAATCATCCAAATGAACTCAAGGTTTGAGCAAATTGAATGCAACTAAAATTTAAATCACCCCATAGAAGTTTTAGTTATAAGGAATTAGCTTTAAGCAAAATTTGGACAACTAAATTCAGATCACCTTTGAGAATTTTATATCACAAAGAACTAGCCCTAAGTAAAATTCTGGCAACTAAATTTTAAATTACTACAACGAAGTCTAACTTAAAAAAAAATAAAAAAACTAGCCTTAAGAAAAATTCAAGCATCAAAATTCAAATTATCTTAGAGAAGCCTATGTTATAAAGAATTAGTCCCAAGAAAATATCAGAAAATTGAATTTCAAATTATCCCAGAGAGACTGGTTTCAAAGAACTAATCCTAAGCAAAATTCAAGCAACCAAATTCAAATCACTCTAAAAAAGTCTGAGCAAGCAAAATTCAAGCATCCCAAAAATATTTGGGTTACTCAACACCTATGCCAGAGAGGTTCAGATCATTTATAGATCTCATAACGGGACATGGGTTATTCGATACCTATCCCTCCATGAACTAGAGTATTAAAATTTTTATGTCAATAAAGCTCATGCATCGAGTTGAATCCGACCTATCAAAACCTAAAAGCAATAATGCTACATTTTTTCAAATAAAAAGCTAAAACTTAATCGAAGATCAATGCCATGAGTGTAACGTATTTTCGTCAAGCCTCAACAATTTTGGATTCCTTTGTTGATCGCAAAATCAAATTCAGTCAAGAAGGCATCAATCTTCCATCATAATCAACGTGCCAGGATCCAATCCAATGACAAAAAGCATGTATATGTTTTCCTAAGAGGTCGAATGTAACAAACTAATTTTTACATAGAATGGGCACAATAAAATTCTCATGCACAAAAATCTCATAATAAATGCCAGCATACAATTGTAAAATTCCACATTTATATTATCAATCGTACTATGTCGATGAGCTGAAATTCTAAGATTGTTCTTTTAAAACTTGATCGCTTCAAAATTAAACTTTGGTTGGGTAAGTCCAACAATTAGATCCAAACCCAATTTTAAGAAAGTCGCAATCTTTATATAAATCAATATTCAATTCTAAATAAAAAATTAATTTTTCGGCATTACTGGAGACAACTAATGCCACACCCCCATTAAGTCCTGCCCCATTGGGGCTATGTGGCAAGGAAGGGTGTCCCCACCTAATTATTTTCTTTATGGGAGTACAAAAGTCTTTGTTTTCACATCTAGTCCCATGTTGTCACTGGGAAAGAAGGGGTCCTCATTATGTTCTATATATAACTAGTTTAATTATCCGTGCATGTTGTTAGATCTTAAGTAATAAATAAGAATATTTTTAAAATAAAAAATTAATAATATAATTATATAAAAATATTTTATTTATTTGTTTTTTAAATTAAATTTAATAAGGACAATGATTTATTCTTGATGAGATGGACTACTCAACATTAAAATCATCTAAAGCACCTCCATATGCATTTAAGAAAATGTGGTATAAAGACAAAATTGATAATATGGTGAAAAAAAATTGTATCAGAATATTTTAATACAAAAATGATAAGAATGCAATTTAATGTTTTTGGATTTGCTTTGAGATGATTGTAATATATAAATAATTTATGAGAAAATGATCAAAATGGTCCTCAACTATATTAAATGACCATTTTAGTGCCTCAAATATTTAAAAAGGAATCAAAATAGTCTCATGGTCCTACTATTTTGATTCATCTTAAAGGAGTTGAGGATCCAAAAAAGTCATTTAATAAAATTGGGGACCATTTTGATCCTTCATAAAGAACTGATGGACAATTTTGATCATTTTCTCAATAATTTATATTGCATGCATCTCAAAGAAAATTCAATGACTTCAATGTTAATCATAATAAAAAAATTTAGTCGAATTGTTATGTCAGTTTTTTTTTAAAATATGATTAGAAGGTATGTAATTCAATGTCCTTAATCATAAAACAAATATAAAAATAATAATTTTATTTAAATAAAATATATTGAACACATTAATATGAATAAAAAGTTGATATAATGGTTATAAGAATAGCAAGTTTAAACTTAATGGCCCTAGTTAAGCACCAACTATAGTGACTCCCCCAAGAGTGAAAATAACATTGATTATTTCTTCAACAAAGAATCTCTCAGTTACTGACCTACTGGAGGACAACCGAAAGAAACAAAAACCTCACCAATTGCAATTTCTTCACCAAGATGTACATAACAATGATTGTAGTTTAACTAATCTTGAATCACTTGACACTCTTTCCAACAACATGCAATAGAAAGCAAAGCAGAGACTTTCAATTCCTTAATCCATAACAACAAAAGCACATGATTATGATCTTCAAAATACAAAACATAATGATAGCAATGATTAATGTTGTATATAAAAAATGATCTAGAATGTCGCTCATGTTTCCCAAAATCTATCATCTCTATTATTGACTTGCTTTAGACCACCAAAAAACAATGAGCCAACC
The DNA here is from genome assembly GCA_022539455.1 of Dendrobium nobile. Lineage (NCBI taxonomy): Eukaryota > Viridiplantae > Streptophyta > Magnoliopsida > Asparagales > Orchidaceae > Dendrobium > Dendrobium nobile. The sequence goes on from CM039736.1 coordinate 9,894,530, forward strand.
CTAAGGAATGATTCCTTAGGCATGATATCCCAATGCCTAAGTCTGTAAATGAGCTTGAAATCATTAGAAAGGATTGAAAGCAAGAGAAAGGACTGAAAGCTAGCCTCCTTCAAAGTGTAAGATGGTATGAAGGTGATCATTACATCCCCCACTTAACGCCCTGCCCCCTCTCTTTCGAGGCATTTCAAAATGCATGAATTAAGGATGTTTAAGTGGCTTGGCAAAGTATATAGTGGATAGATAAGCCGCCTCATCTTAGAGATTTGTGACAAACAAAAAATGCCCCTTCATTGAGGGCTTTGGTCCTTTGACCAATCATAAGTTAAATAATCAAGGCACGTCAACTTTGGGATCTACAATGGATCGCCATCCCCTTGGTTATGATGGATAAATTGATAGAGGCCCCAAGCACCAAAATTAGTGATGTGAGAATATTATGAATAACTAAAATAGAAGGTGAATTGCATTTTAAAAGTTATTTATGTGATAGAAAGCTCTATTTAAAATTTTTATTTTCTATGCATACCAAGTTTGAGAACTAAGCATTTATTTTCTTTAAACAAAATAATTACATCCACTAGATAAATTAAATATTTAATGTTTTTCTTATCATGATTTCACAAAATAAATAATAATATAAGATTAGAAAAAAATATAATGTGAGATCTAGATATAAGCTTTTAAATGAAGATTGTGAGAATAAGATTGACCTTAGTGACATTAGCACCAGATTTCTATTTTTATCATCGTATTAGTAAAATCAAAGTTAAAGGGGCTTTAAAGAAAATGAAGTGTGAAAAAGCTATTGAACATGATGATATTCCAATAGAGGTGTGAAAATACTTATGAGATGAAGGAACTTCTTGGCTCACAAAACTTTTGAATATTATTTTGAAGACTAAAAAGATGTCAGATAAGTGGAGGAATGTGTTGGTTCCTATTTTTAAGAATAAAAGTAATGCACAAGAGTGTGCAAATTATAGAAGAATTAAGTTAATGTTTCTCAAAAACATGGAAGAGAGTTATTGAGCATAGGTTATAACATGATACTAATATTTCTCAAAATCAATTTCGATTCATGCTAGATAGGTCTACTATGGAAGCTATACATTTATTGAGAGGCTTGATGGAGAAGTATAATAGAGAGAATAAGAGGATCTACATATGATATTATTTTATTTAGAGAAAGCATATGATAAAGTTCCAAGAGAAGTGCTCCAGAGAGTTCTAGAAAAGAAGGGAGTTAATAATGCTTATATTCAAGTCATAAAGGATATGTATGTAGGAGGTGTTACTTTTGTTCAAACACAGGGTGGTTTGACCTAGTATTTTTCTAGGTCAAATGGATTACATTAAGGATCAGTTATGGTTTAAAATTGCGCAATAAGAGGTGCGCCTCAGTGCAATTCTGTCCTTTAACGTGACAAGGCGAACGATTCGTTCGTTTTCCGCGAGGTGTGCGCCTCAAATCAGTAGAGGCGCGCCGCCTCGCCTCACTTTAGCTTGGTGTTCGCCTCTAAAAAATGCTTATATTTAAAACCTAAAGCTAATATTGATGCTTTTATTCATTCCTTTCATTCTTGCTCTTACATTCAGCCTCTTCGACTTCGCCTAAAGCACGATAGGTAGAGCTTCGTATGTTCGCCAAAAGCTTCCTTTCCTTACTCGACGACGTTCTAAAATCTTCATTCGTTGCCTTCTTCGAACGTTCGCAGGTGGAGTTAGCCTTCTTCAAACGTGGTCTTCGACTTCCCTGCGTTCGTGCGCTTCAACTTCGACTACATTCGGCGTCTTCGGCTTCGCCGCATGACAGGTAGAGCTTTGAACGATCGCCAAAAGCTTCCTTGCTTTACTCGACGACGTTCTGAAAGCTTAGTTGCCTTCTTCAAGGTGGAGTCAGCCTTCTTCTTCGAACGTGGTCTTCGACTTCCCTGCGTTCGTGTGCTTGGACTTCAATTGCATTCAGCCTCTTTGCACTCCGTTCACTGGTTTTTGTTGAAATTGCATCCAATTCCTAACACCAAGGTAATCTATAAGTCAAATTTCTTACACGAAAAGGATCTTTACACAACATTCATAGGCTGCTGTGATAGGCTGCTAGCAGTGCGAGCTTTTGGTTTCCAACATGTAACAACTTAGTGAACCAAGTAACTAACAATTCTCAAAATTAAACTTAGTAATTCTAATAATTCTCAAAATTTGCAAAAAAATGCAATTTTTAACAAGATTTATTTTTACTAGTTACTCTTAAACTATCTTGAAAAATATAAATACACTTTCAAAAACCATAGATAGTGAAGTACATGAGTAATATGATAAATTAAACTTAGTCCAAAAGATTTTTTTTGGGTCAAAATCATATATTTGAGGTTCATTAAGGAAATCATATTAAAAAGTCACTATAAAACTTTTAACGAAAAAAAAAAACTCTAGCTATTTTAAAAAATATCAAATTCTGTTAATCTTGCAAATTTAAACAATTCCTATTTTAGCTAGTTTTCATAAAATTTCATTGAGAATTATAAATACACTTTGAAAAATCATGAAAATTGCAATATAATAATTTAAGCATGTTCTAAAAAATTTATAGTTTTCACTTTAACTTCAAACAACATATTACTTGACACTTTATATCTTGTGTGTTTTTTATATTTTATATATATATGACAAATTATTTCTTATATCAACTTTTAATAAATTATTATATTAGTATATAAAAAATTTATCATTTTGACTTAACGCAATTTTCTCATTTTGAGGCTTTACGCCTCAAAACGCCTTGAGGCTTATGCCTCGCCTCACGAATGAAAAATGCCTCAATACCCAATTGCGCAATTTTAAACATTGGGATCAGCTTTCAGCACATATATTTTCGCTTTCGACATGAATGTTCTTACTAAATATTTGCAAGAGGATGTACCCTGGTGTATGCTTTTTGCTGATGATATCCTTCTTATTGATAAGACTAAAGAGGGAGTTGAAGGAAGACTTGAATTATGGAGGTCAACCTTAGCATTTAAAGTTTATCATTTGAGTATATATAAAATCAAATATATGTAATGTAATTTTAATAGTAATAGATCTAGTGGGGGTTTGTGATGGAAAATCAAGTCATCAAAATGAGTACACGTTTTAGATATCTCGGGGCTATTGTTCTAAGTGATGCTGAAATAGATGGGAATATTATCAGTAGAATTCAAGTTGGCTGGTTCAACCATCTAACGGGCCTACGTCCACTCTAGGAATCCTACTCTTAGGATTTTTTCATAATCTCTCTTTTGCTAAGGCAAAGTGAAGCCTCTCTCCTTCATGGGTCATAAAGTCACCCAATACTTCATATCAAAGAGAAAATATGTTGCCCCTAGCACAACCGGCTAAATAACAACATCCACTTCAAGAAACATAACCATCCACTCCAAACCAAACCCACTAATTAATTAAACTTTTACAAGTATAAGATCAACACACTCTCTCTCTCTCTCAATAGACCAAAAAAAAACAAATTCTCAATAGCCAACTATTCAAATTTGAGGATTAAAGGTTTGTATGACGAAGATGACTTGATGTATAAACTTCTCTCTCTTTTTTTTCTCTCTATAGATTCGCTTTTAGGATTTGTAATTATAAGAGTTATAGTTCCAATTGATAGCCACATTAATAATAATCCCACCATAATAATCATCAACATTCATAAAAAGAAAATACTCAACTCATGCTAATTATAAATTGAAATTCAGGTTACTATTTGATCATATGGTACGATCATTATCATACAGCATGATTAATTCAAAGTCTAATAATATAATAAGCTAAACTTTATATGCTAATTAATTAAATTTGGAAGTATATTATACTGTACAATCAATTTATTTTTTGAAATAGATATTTAATATAAAATCAATCATTGTCATTTATTTTGTATTTAAGCAAATTATACAATGTGATCCATATCATACAATACAATCATAAGATTAGTCCTCATTAATTACTTAAATCTCTTAACTAATCAAACAACTCCAATAACTGAAGATCTATGATCAAACCTAATCATACAATGCAATCCCTTATCACACGGTACAACTAGTTCAAGATTTTCCAGTACTGCTTATTTCTTGGTTTATTTAATGTTCAATTTAAATTTGAGTATGTGCAAGTCAAATTTTCTGGCAAGCTACCTAAACAAGCACTCTAAAAAAGAAAACTCTCAGCTTTCATAAAACAGAACTTTTCTTCGCAACACTTTTTTCAGAGATTTATTGATTAGCAGAGGCAGCCAGTAAAAACTCATTCCAAACTGAGCCCAAATTCACCATCTAGGAATGGCATTCAAACTAAATGCAGCAACGAAGAACCACCTTCACAAATCAGCAAAACCTAATGACATCATTTTCATCAAATTTCGCCCCATTCGCTACCCCAATCAGACTAAAATACATAAAATGAATAAGAAAAGAACAAGAATTGTGAAACCATAACCTGGGCAATCGCTTCCTGGTCGTCCTTGCAGGAAGCAACGATGGCGCTCTTAGCGCGAAGGATTTCATCAAAGGACGCTCCTTCCCGCAAACCGAGAACTTTAAGCGCGTTCTCTACTGACATCTCCGATGGCGCCGAGGAATCATCCGCCCTCGCTGCCAGTGGAGTTGCCGGACGACGAGCCCTCCAACTTCGAACACCCTTCGCATGAATCGATGCACGACAGGGCAAAGACTTGTAGATCACGGGATCTTCGATGCCGGTCGCCAGCTGCGAAGGCGAAACTGCCAGCGATGGAATTTTGTGGAGGAATGTGCGGTTGAGTACAAGAGCCGCCGCCATCCTCCCTCTCTCTCAGTCCGCCAGTTTTTTCTTCCTCTTTTTTTATTAGATGAGATGGAAAGATCGACAAATTTTGAGAATTATTAAACAGAAATGACAAAAAAGAAAAAAAAAGAAGTAGAGGACGGGCAACTCCTGAAGGGAATACCTTGCGGCGATTTGATGGGAATAAAGGTTAAAAAAAATGTCTAAGTGTAGGTGATCACTCAATGATAATGTCTACTAAAAGAACATATTAAATTGCATTAAATGATGATAGATTTGAAGAAATAATCAGAAAACTAAAAAATGAGCCTTCAAAACACCTAGATCAAATGACCTTCTTCTAATACATGTGATTGTTGGCATCCAATGTAACATCAAGATAGTAATGCATCGAATCTACTCAACTTGAGTAAGCCAAAAACACGATCCTAATTGCAACCACATCATTAACAAGATTCATTGTCACCCTTATCAAAAAGGTAAAACGTATACCCCAAATGCTATCCAACTAGTTCCTATCTAAGAACAAAAACCAACATATATAGGAAGAATGGAATAGAAAAGTTTCCAGCGAAATTGATAAGGAGCAAATGAAGAATTTAGGATATGTCATATCAAAAATAAGTTTAAATCGGAGAACTCCGTCATAAGGAAACCAAGGAATGTATGAAATATCCACAATCCATTCAATGAATATATTCAAATATTCTCAAAACCTTTCAACCAAGCAAAACTCCATCCATTACAGCAAAAATTGCTTGCTAAGTGAATGACAATAAATTCATAAGTTACATAAACAACATTTTTTCTGCAACCATATAAGTTGTAGTCAAAATTGAAGGCCAAAAAAAGGTCAAGTAGCTCCCGCATGTTTAAAATTAATAATCATTGGGTGACAACACATAAATGTTGCATCCACTCTGAACCACCATGTTAAAATAGAGAAACCTTTCAACCTAATTGAGAGAAAATAGCAACAAGAATGAGAGAAAGTTGAAATCATTAAGAGTAGAATAACTAAATAATATTTGCACGCAAATTCTCATAACTCTCATCCTTTTGCTTTTTAAACTAATAGCAAAATGAATTTTCTATCAAAATGCATGTATAGTACTACTAAATATGCAATTATTCCTTTCAAGCCAAATGTAATAAGTAGTAATATGTATAGCAAAAAAGGCGACCTTCTTTGATAAATTTGCAGTCAACAAAGTTAGAATGATTTTACACCTGATGGAGGGAACCAACCAAATAAAAGAAGTTCCCATTTGGGATGCAATTCTTAAGCAACAATAAAGATACCTCATAATAAAAGAAATAGATATGTGTGGCATTCATTAAATTGATTGCAAAAAATACAAGTTTGATGCACCAAAACTCCCCTTTTAAAAGGTTATCTACAGTCTTAGGCCCAAACTTTAAAATTTTCCAAGCCATCAAAGCATAATTAATAACATAACCTTTGAACCAAATATGCATATGCCATATACCTAGAAGGGTGTTATGATATATTTTGGAGTAAAGAAGTTTATTGGATAAAAGATTTTTTTCCCAACCAATAATAGTATGTCATGGGACTATCTAGAATGTTTATATTGAGAATTTAGTTCACAGCCAATATTTTAGCACAATATGGTAGATTCCATTACGAGTTGCAAATGAATTAGGATATCATGGTATGCAGACTACAATGGAACCATTCCAAGATTTGAAATCTAAATTTCTCAAGAGTAGAAAGACAATTAAATAATGGGTCATATAAAATGGATAGGTAACTTCTATTGAAAACTTTGAAACCCATAAAGCTTCTCATATTGCATGCATAACTAAGTAATTGCTTCCAAAAAAATGAAGGAATTATTGTGTTGCTTAATCCACAGGAGACATAAACTTTAGAATAGAAGGGAGACAAAATTTTAGTATCTTCAAATGAACTTGGCCATAGAAAGGGTGTGGAGAGTGTCAAGAGAGGGATGGCCTAGTCCCTCTTTTTCCCTGGGTAGAGAGGTTATGATGAAAGAGATAGTGTGAATTTGATTAGTAATGTTATTCCTATATAGAAAACTAGTGATAAGGCTAGAGATTTTTTTTCCTAAGACATTTTAGGAAGAGATACCAACTTCAACCAATAGTATAGATAGTTCTCAATAGTAGACTGGATAAGCTAAAACCTTCCACCAAAAGAAAGTGCCTTCTACTTCCAACCACTAAGACATCCAAGGAGCTTATTCATGATAATATTGCAATTAGACTAATTAAGTCTAATGGGGGATAGATCAAATTAATTGAGGCCATTCAAAATAAGGAGTTTTTCATGTTTCTAATGCTGATAAATACAACCGCCTCTGCTAGGGGCACTCAATTTTTTTTTTTTTTTACAAGGACCATAAGCATGAGATGAAGGAGTATAGACACCTTTCAAGCCTCATTAAAGATTTAATAAAAGTGGAAAAGATAAAAGAATTTATCCTAGTGAACCTAAGAAAGAGTGGGAAAGGCTTGTAAAAGATCAAGGAAAGAAGGTAGTTCCTACACTTGCCATCCACATCATCGATAAAGTTCATGCCATACTCAATGGAGATGGAGTTGAGAGATCTTAGGGGGTTAAGTCTTAAGTGACAACCAATGGGAGAAATTAACTCAGTGACCATGCTCTGAATGCCAATAATTAAGGTCACTTTAATCACTTTCACCGAAGCAGAAAAAATAATAAGTGGGAATCCCTTCAATGACGCTATGGTGGTCATCTCGCTAGTTACGTGTTACCAAATTGGTAGCATCCCCATTCACACAGGGAGTTCTATTAACATTATTGTTAAATCAATTTTGATAAAATAAACTTTCTTACTTCTAAATTTACCCCCATTGCAGGTCCACTTGATGCCCTCTTGAGTGAATGACGAGAGATCAAAGTAATGATCACCTTATTGGTGACTTGGGGCGAGGTTGAGCCCTAGTATATGATGATGACCGACTCCATAATAGTGAATGTTCCCTCCACTTACAATGTCATTTTGGGGTAACCACTCTTGAATACTTTCAATGTGCTTGTTTTAACCTATCACATGGGAGTCAAACTCTCAAATAGAGTCTTGGAGTTCACACTGAAGGGCGACTTGATGTAGTCTCAATCCTACTACATACATGTTATGGGGTAGTCGCTAGAACTAGTCTATGAGCAAACATGCATTCATCTAAGTCAAGCTCATAGTACATGAAATTTCCCTAGGGATGCACTTATTTCTGACATGTTTGTCCAAAAGACTCACCTTAATAAGCCCTCACCCTCAAGGGCACTCCCTCTTAGTAGTATTCCTCAGTTAAGATCACCAACCTTCTATGGAAAATCCAATCCAATATACATGAATTCCACACCTATTGAGGCCATAATCAAGACTCATCTTAATTTAAAGAAGTATTATGGAGTTTATGATGGAATTATGAGGGGTTTAGAGGGGTATATTAGTATTTTTTAGGGGTATATTAATAGAAATATTAAGATTGGTCTAGTTAGGGCTAATTTGGAAGATCACTTTAGAAAGTGACCTTCATGTAAGATAAATGCTTATAAATAATGGTGAACAATTAAATTAAGATGTGAAATTATGATCTTGAGTTTATGGTAGGGTTTGGTGGAGTTTAAGAAGATGTTGAAGTATAGGGAATAAGACTAGGTCCAAGTGCTCCCTATTTGTGTTGATGGCTATATGAAAGTATTTAGAAGGGTTTTATGATTTTAGATATTTTTTATTGATTTTAGAGGATGTTTATGAAGTAGAGGAAGTGTTGTAAATTATTTAAAGCAAGCATTTAAGAGGATCTATAAATAACATAAAATAAATGAAAATAAATATCTAATCTCACCAAAAAAAGGCACACACCTGAAGCCACCAAGAAAATAAAGAGAAATTATCCAAAAAGTTATTTCATTCTAAAACTAAAATTTATAATACATATCAGTTCATATTTATAAGCATTATAAGACTAGCTTTTGGAAAAAAATAGAGAAAAAAAAGTGAGAGAGGGGATTGGTGGACATAACGAGGAGATTCACCAATCTAATTTTTTAATGCCTCATTCCTACCTAATCATTTTATGTCTAACCATACGAGTTTTTAGATGAAAAATAAAATATAAGTTATATTCTATGTGCTCTTGACTTAGCTCTTGTAATTGGGCCTTTTTTATCCCTTTATTAGGCCTATGTCTTAGCTCTTGTAATTTGGTCTTTGTATTGGATTCACTTCTTCCATATAATATGCTTTATTAACTCCCCTGGGTTAAATTGGATTCTGCTCAATAAAGTTAAAATCCCAGCAGTCTTCTATCAATGTTAGAGCCAAGGTCTCCAACACAATACGAGTTAACCATGTATCATTAGTTGCTGATTTATTCTTCCAACGAACTAAAAAGTGATGCCCAATAAATGTATTAATTGGAGCTCATTAAGTAAGGACATAATCAATCTCTAGAAATAAGGGATTCAGCAAGCAAAGAAATATTATAACAACCCTTTTTAAAAATAAATTTAAAATGAAAATCTAAATTTCTATTTGAATTGGAGCTAAACTTGTGAGCATTGTGGTGTTGTGTCTGTCAGCGTAGTGGCACTAGAAGTTCTCACCATGTCATTGAATGCTCAATTCTATTGTAATTCTGAATTCAACATGCAATATTATGACATTGGGTGGTGACATTATGGTGCTAGACACTAATATATATATATATATATATATATATATATATAAACCCATTTCTCTCGACTAACTCGCCCCCTCGCGCCACTAGCGTCGTGGCTTGTCATGGAAGAAAGAAAAAGAAGGGGGAGAGGAAAAGAAAGTTTGCATTTTGGTTGTTGATCATTCTTCCGCTTTTATGAAAATTATTTAGAGATCGGTATGTGAGTTTTATCCTCTTTCTAAAAGTGATGGGGACATCAGATCATGGAAGGTTTATCAAATGCGTAGCCACCGATCTACAACCACGATTGAGTTATTGTATTTTTAATTTATTTCATGTATTTTATTATTTATGATGTCGTGTCTGTTTTATTTCCCATTGTACCCTTTTAGTAAGGGATGTCATATGTAAGCCCTAAAGGCGTTATGGTCTTTTCTATTTTTGAATATTATGTAAGAGGCTATTTATAGCCCATATGTTTCTCTTTGCAAGTTAATGAATGAAAGATAAATTTTCTTCCCTTGTGATTTCTTTGTGAGATCGTGTGAGCATTTAAGAGAGAAATCCCTAGGAGAGGCAGATCGGATCACCCACCAGCCTTGGAGACGGCCGGGTTTGTGGTTCCTTTTTTTGTGCTTTCTCATTAATTCCTTCTCCCAAACCTTGCCGCCGACCACTTAAACCCCCTCCACCACCAACACATCAACTCCATTTCATTAGCTAAACTCAACCCCTTCCTTGCTCACCCGACCCCTCTCCCCACATCCACACCCATGGGTTCCACCCCAAACCGCCGGCCCAAGCTCCCTTAGCCGCCATCTTCCCCCTCCCTTCCTTCTTTATTGGGTTTCCTAATTTGGTTGGGTTTATTTTGGAATCAATTTGAAATTCAAATCCTCTAAGTTTGAAATTCAAAATTCTTTCCTAAATTATCTCATCTATTTTAGGAAAGTTATTAATTTAAGTCAATTTGAAATTCAAATTCAAATAGGATTTGATTAATTCCTTTCCTAATTCCTAAACCCAAATCTAGAAGCCTCAATCCCTCACATTAATTGCTCCCCTTAGTTCTCCATATCGCCGGCCCCTATAGGGAGATTTTGGATTTGTTTCCTAAATCCCCTCTAGCCCCTCTTGGAAGTATTTCTAAATATCATCCCCACCCCCTTAGCTGAATTTCCCTAAACCCTTTTAATTAATTTGTTTCCAAAAGAAATCTCCCCTATTTTGGAATCAAATTAAAGCCACTCCACCCTTGTCGCCTCCCCTCCCCTCTCTCTTCCCCTTTTTGGAATTGTTTCAAATTCCAAACCCCTTCCTAACCAAAATTTGAAATTAATTCCAGGTTTTACCTCTTCTCTCTCTCAAATTTAAAATAAACTCTCAACCTTGCTCTCCTCCCATGGCCGATCCCTTTCACCACAACCCTACTTCAAGTTAAAGATAAACTTCTTTCTCTTCAACGATGCTCGAGAGCACTAGCCACCTTTGGAAAGTAATCATCATCTAGCATTCATGAATGGCCGATCCCGCACTGACTACATACTTACCTACGACGAGCACAGTTTCATACGCATTCTCCATTCAACCTTCTTCGACGCCAACCCGAGGATCGACCATACGGTGGACGACTACATCGAACACATCTTGAACACTTTGGTCGAAGCTATTGAAGAGCAATTAGAGACCGTCAATTGGAGGATTTCCGCAGATCCTTAACGAAGGTTTTCTACTCCTCCTCTTTTCATGTTTCTTAAATCTAACCCCCGCTCTTGTGCTTTGATTGTAGTCACGAAGGACGTATTCGCCTGATTCTGCTAAGCTTAGTAAACGTAGAAATTTGAGTGCATTCATTGCTTACTTATCTTATTGTTAGACTAGGGATTTTGTTGAATCTACTATCTTGGCATGATGTTATTTTCTACATTGTTTTAAAACTTCAAATCTTTTGATATGCAATTTAGCCTAAACGATCGTGACCCCTCTTACGTTTTGATTCATCGTTTTATTTGCTAATAGCTTTCTTTGTTATTTCTCTAATCAAGAAGTTGTGCAAAATCTTAATAAAATCATCGTCATCATCATAGTCCTACATCAAAAAGATTTTAATTTTAATCGTTCAGTTTCTTCTAAGTTGATTATATTCTATTTTTCCTAGATTTAGTGAACTTCTACCACACAACTTTTTATATGTTATAGTATTGATTAATTTGAACATTTTGATTGGTTGATTTTATAATTTTATTAGGTAAAATGAAAGTTATTTTATTTTGAATGATTTATAAAGAATAGAACTATAAGTATTTTAATATAAGCATAATAATAATAAAAGTATTGTGAATGAACATAAGTATGTGAATGGGCAATAACTGGTTGATATTATTATTATTATTATTATTATTATTATTATTATTATTATTATTATTATTATTATACTATAATAATAATATATGTGAGGATAAGTATATGTTATTTTTTCTGATATTGGATAGAGACTAACTGACCTATACAGGATGGTGGGCCTACATGTTTTCTTTTAAACACTCTAATTTTGCGTTATTATCTACTAATTCATGTGATTCACGTGATCAACTAATTAAGAGTTATAAAAAGTTATTACTAAGCCAACAATTATTGATATTGATATTTGATTACTAGTAAAATATCGTACAAGCCAGAACTTTTTTACTTGTTCAATGTGATTATTGGAATGCATGGTATTGCATTGATTTATTATTACTGCACTGATTTACAATTATTATATTATTACTATTATTTTTTACTATTATTATCGCTGATTTTATGGATACATTTACTATTATTAATAATATTGATACTACTATTGATTCATTGTTATTGATACTATGATCAATTCATTGTTTAGTAATTTGTTGTTACTAAGCACGTAATTCCTATTATTGAACAATGTGATATAAGATATTAATTGGTATATGATTCTTATTAATGAGCATGTGATATAAGATATTGATTGATATTGATATAGAATAGATGAATATTATGTATGTACTCTTTTATAATTTTATTATAATAATATAATTAAAATAGTCTTGACAAATGTTTCCATTTTATTGATTTATAAGTTTTTATTTTGATTTAAAAGTACTATTATGATGACAGCTTTATCGATTTGACATCTATACATGTTTAATGGATTACTGATTTCACTATTTGTGTACTTTACTATTTTACTATATGTATTGTATTGTTATACTATTTTGTAGATTTTATTTATATTGCTTGTGGTTTACTATTTATATACATATTCATGATTATATTGACTATTACTACTATGAACTTGCATGTGATTTTTTAAACATGGATATTTGGTAGTGCTAGGGCATATATAAATTAAAATATAATAACCTTCTTTAAATTCTTTTACTGATTGATTATGATTTGCCCTAGAAGCATATTTATCATTACTTGAAGTAATTTATAGTCTTATGGTATCATGAAGGCTGTGAAAGTCTTTAGTAAATATGAAAGTGGAATCATAAAATGTATAAGATGGGAGATTAGTTATATTAATTAGTCGCTTAGGATTCTGACCATACACTATATCAAAAGATAAAGCTTTAGTTGTTATAGAGACAACAATATTATATAAAAATTTTGATGTAAGCAAATGTAAGTCCCAATTTCCTAAACTTTTTCCCATAAGGCATATTATTAAGTTTTCTAAAGTATGATTAACCACCTCAGTTTGTTCGTCAATTTGAGGCAGATGAAAATTTTACCTTAGTGCCTAACAACTTTGATAAAGACTTCCAAAAATATAAGAAAAACCTAACAACTTAGTCAGATGTAATAGTTGAAGGTAGGCCATGTAGATGCACTACTTCCTTAAAGATTAACCTAGTAATGTGAGAGGCATTATTGGTTTTAGAGAAGGGTAAAAAATAGGCCATTCATTAGAATCAATTAACTACCACAAAATTACTATCATGACCATGATTAGTTTGAGGTAATCCCAAAATAAAATCTATTGACAATTCCTCCCAATGCTTATAAAGGATAGGTAAGGCAATCCATAGTCCAAATTTTTGCTTGGTAGCTTTAACTTGTTTACAGGTTAAGGATTGGGTGACCAATTTTTTAACATCACATTTTAGGCAGGGCCAATACAATTTATGCTTCATCAACATATGTTCTTGTCCATTTCAAAATGACCAGTCATTCCTCTTGAGTGTAATTCAAAGATAAAAAATTCCATAAGTGAAGTTCTAGGAATACAAAGTTATTTTCCCTTATAAAGGTACCCATTGATTACAGAGAATGTTCCTTGTAAGGTCAAAAGTTTATCTAAGTGCTCAAGATAAATTAGATGAAAGTCAAGGAAAATTGGGTACTCATCCTAAAGTCATTCAAATCTAGGGATTTTGAGTTTGTAAGAAGAAATGGTCAAAGCTACCTTAGATAAGGCTTCAGCAAGTTTATTTTCAATTCCTAGTTTATGTTTAAGGACAAAAGAATACTCTTGAAGAAACTCAAACCATTTGCCATGCCTATGACTTATTTTTTGTCGGGTGTTAATGAATTTGATGGCATAATTATTTGAGTTAAGAATAAATTGTTGTTGTAGAAGGTAGTGATGCAGAGTCTCAAAGATTAAATGATTCCATAAAATTCCCTATCATATATTGAATATCATTATTTTTCCTTATTTAATTAATCACTAGAGAAATCCATTGGATGATTTTCCTTAATATTCCACCAATATTGATTCTAGATGCATCACAAGTCACCTCAAATGCTTTAGAGAAATCTTGAAACCTAAGGATTGGGTAGAAATCATAAAATTCTTAGTTTTATGTAAGGTCTTTTATGTCACTATAGTGCAACAAAATTTATGTAATTTTAGCAGTTCAATGATTGGAGCTACAATGTTACTGAAATCTTTAATGAATTATCTAACTAAAGTGGCTAAGCCTTGAAAACTCTTAACATCAGTGAAACTTTTAGGTGAGTGCCAATCTACGATTGTTTGAATTTTGAAAAGGCCAGGTTTGATTACAGTGATAGAAATAATGAATCCTAAGAAAATTACCTCAGTTTATAGAAAGAAACTCTTCTTTAGATTAATGTACAATTTTTTTTTCTAAGAGTTTTAAAAACTTGTCTAAGGTATTGCAGAAGGACTTTCTCATTCGAACTGAAAAATCAATATATCATCAAAATAGACAACTAAAAATTTTTCTATGAAGGGTTTTAAGATAGTATTTGTTAATCTCATGAAAGTGCTAAGGGCATTTGAAAGTCAAAAGGGCATCACTAATCATTTGTAAAGCCAATCAGAGTTCTTAAAAGCAATTTTCTATTCATATCCTATTCGAATCCTAATTTGGTGATAATCACTTTTTAAATCAATTTTAGAAAAAAAAAAGTTAGCCCCTAAAATTAAATCCAACATGTCATTTAATCGATGGATAAAAAAGTTATACTTAATAGTGATTTTATTAATAGCACAACTATTAACACACATCATCTATGTGTCATCTTTTTTAGGGGTTAATAAGTTTGGAATTGCACATGGACTAAGACTTTTATGTATAAAGCCTTTCTTAAGTAAGTCCTCAACTTGTCTTTTAATCTCATTATGTTTGATAAGATTCATCTAATAATGGGGAGGATTGGGAAGCTGGGAACCTAGGACTAAGTCAATAGCATGTTGAATATATCTATAAGGTATCAGGCAAGTCATTAAGTGCAACATCACAAAACTAAAAAATAAGAGGCATAACCTTAGCAGGTATTTACATTTCTTCAAAATCAGGTGTTACTTCTTACACATTTAGCAAATGTGTGGAGGTTAGGTAAGAAAATTGTTTTTAAATGGTTCTAAATCATGCAACTTTTATCGTTGGGGTTATAGAAGTAGGTAGAATAGTGGCGTTCAAAATAGTATTGAGAATGATAAAATTATCCCTAGCAGAAAGGTTTCCAATAACAATGAGTTAGAATTTAACGCCATTCTTATAGTTGGGTGTGGGGTTGCATATCATAATTTGTTTTATGAGGTGCTATGATGGGTGTTTTCTCCATAGGTTTAAGTGGTAGGAGTTTAATAGTTTTATTATTATGTTTGAAAATATGTGTTTTCCTACCATAATAAGTCACATATCAGTCATACAATAAGGGTCCACCTTATAAAATATGAGTAATATTGATGGGGAGGACATCACACCAAACTTGATCTGCATAACTACCAATATTTATGGGAATAAAACACCTATTTGTGATGTGAAAGGATATTTGGTTGACCAAACTAACATGAAAAGGCTCGGGTTGTGGTTTGGTTTTAAGATTGGCTTTAGTTATGGTGTGAGTTCAGATGCCATTCATTGTACTTCCTCCGTCTATAACTAACCTATACCTTTTCTCACTACTCACAACATACATACTAAAAATATTCTTCCTTGTCCAATCCTCTATTTCATTTCTTGTTATAGTTAGACATCACATCACATTGATTTGGGGGTCACCTATTAACTTCAACTTCTCGTCAGAAAGAGGTGTATCACATAAACTTCTTCTAGGTCATCATTTACTGGAGTCTCAATCTCTTCTAAAAAAAGAATTTAGGCTTTACACTAGTTTTTAAAATGACCCGTTTTATGACATTTAAAGCAAATGATTTCCTTATTTTTAGAACTCTCGTCAATATGAGCTTTAAGCAAATTGGTCAAACCAGTAGGTGGTGTGGTTCTAATAGTATATTTATGGGATGAAATGGAGGAGGCTGTTTTGATTCTCAATGCATGAAAAAGAAATAATATGCATGTAATCATTTAGTTCATAACAATAATAATCAATATAATCATGAATCCATACAGAAATATAAATCACATGCAATAGAGGCAGTAATAAAACTGATAAAATAATAAAATCTATAAAATAATAAAACCTAGAAAGCAGTACATCATTATAAACAATCCTTTTCAACCCAATGTTGTAGCAGTGCTATCCAAAAGTATGAACATGGTATAATTCCATAAAGCAAGAGTATCTATATAATATATCAGAAATCTAAAAATCATACACTACAGTAATTTCATCAATTACTGGCAGTCTGGACTGACGGTTTTGTAACCGCCGGTC